>CM051835.1:76585473-77202588 GCA_028451465.1 Erethizon dorsatum
CCTTCAAGAAGGTTTTCAGGGGCCGGTGAGATGGCTCAGTGGCGTAAGCGCCTGCCTTGCAAGTGCGAAGGCCGGAGTTCGACTCCCGGAACCCACATACGAAAAAGGGGCCGGTGATATCGCTCAGCGGCACGGGCGCCTGTTGGCGCGCGAGGTCCTGAGGTCGTCCCCCCGGTACCCACAAAAAAAAAAAAAAGAAGGTTTTCAGCAGTGCAGGGTTTGGGAGCAATCGATTCCTCCCCATTTCCATTTCTCCCTTCCTTCTTTCTCTGTAGCTGAGAGAGGCAAGTTGCTTTTCACTCTAAAACCTTTCCTTCTTTTCTCACAATAAACACACACACACACACACACGCCGCATGCACACTCCCCACAACTGTTTGGTGTCATAGCCAGAAGCACCAGACCTTCTGTTACAAAGGGGTAAAATTAAAGGTGCTACTAACTCAGTTGGAAATGAAAGAAAAATTGCTGAAATTCAGTTCTGCTGAGTCGTGTATTCAAAGACTTGTGCATATGTTTCTCATTTGTACAATATATTCATACATAGGCATATACTTCGATTATTTACATAGGGGATGGTGTGCATTACATATATCACTAAAAACTTAAAGTAGAAAAATAGTATTACTTCTTTTCAAGGTCTAGTATCCTTATTTTACAAATACTAATAAATAGTAAACATTTACTTCCACATTGTTGAGCTAAATTTATTTATTTATTTATTTATTTATTTATTTATTTATTTCCAGTGCTGGGGATGGAACTCAAGACCTCGCCCATGCTAAGCCAATTCTGTACCACTGAGCTACAACCCAAGCCCTACACTTGGTGTTTTTTGGTAACAAGCTTGTACCCTAAAATAAGCATTAGGGAGGGTTATAGTCAAGGGTGGTGGGGCACTTTACAATTTACCAGGTGGTGAATACTGACAGCTGACGTCCACACCCTAACACACCTCGCCCCCTAAAAAACCCTTCTGAAATGGTGTGTGTGACTGTGTGTGTGTGTATGTGTGTGGTACCGGATACTGGACCAGTTCATGCTGAGCAAGAACTCTAGCGCTGAACCACATCCCTCAGCCTTAAAATTGTCTCTCCATATACAGAGACTTGGTTACTCTTTACTTTAACTTGGCATCTGTAGGAGAAATATTAAAGATATTTTGATTTTATTTGTTAAAATGCTGTTTTACTTTACACTTATTAAGGAAAGGAGTCATGCAGGGCTCAGGATGATGACGCTATAGTCAGATCATCTGGTCTGTGCCTCAAGCAGGCTCTGCATTTCCCAACAGTATTCTCCTCTGAGTTTGCTGGTTTGGAGTCAAGCCCCAGAGACACTGCCTCACAGTTAAGTAGATCATGCAATTAGATGAAGGAGAGTTTCTCTCTCTCTCTCTCTCTCTCTCTCTCTCTCTCTCTCTCTCTCTCTCCTCTCCTCTCCTCTCCCTCCTTCTCCCCCTCTCCCTCTCTCCCTTTCTCTCTCCCTCCTCTTCCCCTCTCTCCCTCCCTCCCTCTCTCTCTCTTAGTTGCACCTGCAGTTTGCATCAATGTTAATAAAGCTGGTTAGAAGTCAAGCCACCTGCCCTGTCCTCCTGGTAAGTGTTCATAAAGAAATAATGCAAGCAGTCTATTTTAATTTTTAAACACATAGAAAATATTAAACAGTACTGGAATCCCTTCCAGACCTAATATGTCACCAGATCTGGAGCCTCACTCATCAGTTGAAAAGGGCAATTACTTTGGCAACCTGTGGAGCCCCAGCTCTCACAACAACCAGCTAAGCAAGTGTGTACAGCTCACCCCATCCGGGTCTCCTCTGCCGGTGGCTGTAACAAACATGCACATGCCACATGTGTGCATGCTTCCCATCTACTGTGTACAGTAGAGGGCTGGGACCAATAGAAGTAGCATGAAAGTATTTTGGAAATATTCAGCTCAAGATAGTCCTTATAGCTGCCATGGTTTATTCTAGTTGCTTGAGGAGATAGCGAAGGAAAGGGAAGACTAATTTTATTCAGGTAGCTGCTTCTTTTACCCTCTCTGGTAAGATGCAAAAGTAATTTGTCCCTCTCTGTGTGGCCAGTCTGCATGTAGATCTTCCCTGGGTCTTGTTCTGCCTCTTAAGACCTCCAGGTAAAGAGATTGGATCCCATCCAGGTAACCCATGCCAGAGTTCAAAGCCCTCATTATCTGGATGTCCTTTCAGTGTCTATCTTCAGCCCCTTGTTCTGCCAAGTAGACTCATTGCTTCGGATTTAGATCTCAGCAGAGGTAAGGACGGTCTGTACCCTGCACTGAACTTCAAGGCTGTTGAGAGACTCTTCCTTTGGTATGGTTGTTTTCTTCTTTCCATCTCCAGTGGCAGGGAGGAAAGGATTTATTTCACATGCAGTTATAAGGAACGTGAAGAACTTATAAGCAATTCTAAAGATAATGCTGGAAGAAGGGAGCATCTACTGGTAAGATAGGAGGAGACTGAGGACAGGCTTCTAGATACCGGATATTTAAATGTTGCTAACCCATAATGGCACCTGTGGGGGCTGATCTGACAACGAAGAAAGACTGTCCAGGGAAGGCAGGGAAATAAAAACAGTACTTCATTGCCAGAGTTATAGTACAGGATTCCAGGACTTAAAGATCTTCCCCTGTCTCTGGCCCAGCAAGGTGAAGGGTCCAGCAAAGTTTTGTTTTCCAGAATCTTCCTTTGTAAGACTTGTGAATGCTCTGGAGGCGTTCAACAAACAAGGCTCTGGGACAAATAAAATTACCACCACCTCTATTTTCCAAAAAGTGAAACTCAAATATGTTGTCTTTCCCTTTGGATCTTTCTCTAGTTACATAATGGACTCTGTTAAACATTACAGGAGTCCATTGTTTTGGACTAAGCTCCCACACACTGGATCCCAATAGGCTAAAAGTCAAAATGGAGTCACTCAAGCTAGAGTTCATGTCACCAAGCTGAAACTAAGCGGTTTATCTGACCTTCAGAGAAATCAGGACTAGAGAGAGAGAGAACATCCAGATTTCCCAGTTCAATTGGCGTGATGATGAAGTTACCTCTGCCTTAATCCTTAGACAAAAGTAGTCTAAAATAACTTGACATTGACTATGCATTGTTTTCCTATTATTCTGTGTCCCTGCTTCTGCCTTACAAGGAAAATAACTTTGAAATGACCTATCTGCTTTTTTCTTGTTGTTTCTTCAATCCCTTCTTTGTCTATAAAACCAACTACCTGTTTTAGGACCATTGGAGATTATTCTGTTTCCTGGAACAAGGTGTTGTCCTATCCTAGAACTGATAATAAAGCTGATGAATATTTAAAAACTAAACTGTTGAAATTTTGTCCTTTGATAACTCTTTACTAAAGCTAGGGAGTTGGTGCTGAAGTATTGACTTAAGTCCCAGCACTGACTTATTTCTGCTGAGAGGCTTGCGCTTTTTGCCTTCCAGTGAATATAAAGGAACCATTTTCCATGAGCCAGTCCATTTGATCCAAATATTAAGTGGTCGGTCTGAGGCAGGGATGGAAACTGCTGCCCTTACTGTCTAAGCTGGCTTACAGGCCTCTGTCACTGCAGCAGCAATGCTTTTCCCTATGGTCAAACTGAGTCTCCTAGCCCAGGGGGACCTGCAAAGTCATAGAACATCATCAGCTCTGTCTGCTGATCCTGGTGCTAGGTCTGTCCCTAACACTAGTGGAGCTAAGGCAAGAGGACAGCTGGAAGCCCCAGCACTCTGCCTTCCCCACACTTCTTTCTGCCCCAGGTTCCATCTTATACTGAAAAAGACTTTGCATTCCAACTCCGTCCACACCTCAGGCAAAGGCTACCCTCAGCCACCACTCAGACCAGTCAAGGCGCATTGTGGAGGGAGAGTGCACCCGTGGAAGAATAGTCCCAAATAGGCCTTGTGAATCAGCATTGGGCCATGTGGGCAGGGAATTCTGGAGTTCTAGGTGGTGGGGATGTTCTAGAATAGGGCGAGGGCCTGGGCTCCAGGTAGGTGCATCTTCTTGGCCCCATAGTTTTTTGCTTTGTGGTAAAAAGAGCAAAGGTGAAGGGTAGAGGGCATGGCCTTCTAAAGCTGAAGCCTAAACCCTCTCACCTGCTGCTGCAGGCAAGTTGTTCAGTGGTCCTGGCTTCAAATTCTCCATGTAGGGCCGGTGAGATGGCTCAGCGGCTTAAGCGCCTGCCCGGCAAGCACGAGGGCCCGAGTTTGACTCCCGCAACCCACATACGAAAAAGGGGCCGGTGATATCGCTCAGCGGCACGGGCGCCTGCTGGCGCGCGAGGTCCTGAGGTCGACCCCCCTGGTACCCACAAAAAAAAAAAAAATATTCTCCATGTATAAAATAGGCCTAATAGCAGTACTTAGCTCATAGGCTGTCATGAGCACTAAAAAGATAATTCATATACAGTGCTTGGGAGAGTGATATCTCATAGCAATCCGTACTCATAAATGATAACCATAATTGTTCTTTTTTAAAAATTAATTCCATCTGGTTCTACTTTTTTCTATGGTGCTTGGAATCAAAACCAGGGCCTCATGCATGTTAAGCACATGCTCTCTTTCCCCTCAGCCCCTCTTCTTATTTTGTACTTACAGAATCTCAGTGCAAGCAGGGACCCACTCACCCAGTAACTGCAGGCACATCCAGCCCACTTTAACAGTGTCACCACCATGCCATCGCCACAGGGCAGTCAACGGTTTTCCAGACGATTGCTGCCCAGGAGCAATCTGATGCAAGTCAACAGGTAATTTGAAATGTTCTGGTAGCTACGCTTTTGAAAAGAGAAAGAAGAAACAAGTGAAATTAATTTTATAGTACATTTTATTTAATCTGAGATATCTAAGATACTATCATTTTTGGCATATAATCAACATAAAATTATTATTGTGATATTTTATATATTTTTCTTTTTTTTTGTGGGTACCGGGGGGTCGACCTCAGGACCTCGTGCGCCAGCAGGCGCCCGTGCCGCTGAGCGATATCACCGGCCCCTTTTTCGTATGTGGGATCCGGGAGTCGAACTCGGGCCCTCGCGCTTGCAAGGCAGGCGCTTACGTCGCTGAGCCATCTCACCGGCCCCTATTTTTCTTAACTAAACTTTAAAAGCTGGTGTTTATTTTACAATTACACTGCATCTTGGACTAGTTCAAAGGACAAAAATTACAATAATTTAGTTTGAAGATGTTAACTGGTTTTATTCGCAACTCTAGGATTGGTCAATACTTCATTCCACAAAATAGAATGTGTGTTCAGATGGGCTAAGCAAAAGAAGTTGGTTTAAGAGATTAGAGAAGGGCTGAAAAAGGTAGCAGCAAAGAAGAATAAGCAGACCGATTATTTCAAAATTACTTTCCTTGTAAGGCAGGGAAGAGTCAGAAAAGTAGGAAAACAACCTGTTGGTTAATATGAGGTTATTTTGTATAAAGAATGAAGCAGAGGGAACTTTATTATCATGGTGACATGGAACTTTAGTACAGGTGGCTCCATTTTGACTTTTTGTCAGTCTGTTGGATACCAGCAGTGGAGCCTAGTCTAAAACAATGGCCTCCTACACTACCCATCGTTCACATGCCCATAGCCACACACAGCTTGTGGCCACCAAATGGAACAGTGCAGCTCTGGTTCCCCACTCCCCAGAGTGGCTGCCTCTGTACCAGCAGGCCAGACCTACTGAGTGAATCTGCAGTTCAGGTGATGCGAGTAGGTATCAGACCAAGCACTGTCAGATAAACCTGTTGGCTAAAGCTTGTAGAAAGCAGACACGTGCGCTCTTCTCCCACCATCCATTCTTTGCGCCTCTTTGGAGCTCCATCCAGAGAGTTTTACATTATAGTACCTGGACCCTGCTCTGGAGATCCTGATTTAATTGGTTCTGGGCAATAGGCACTATTTTAAGAAGTCCTGCAGATGATCCTAATACATCGCCTTGGTAGACATTCACAGACCAACCCAGCTCCCAACCCCGTGCCCTCATCAGTCCCACCCTGGGTCAGGATGAAGACGCCTGAACTTACATTCCTGGGGGCTTTGGAGTCATGCAGCTTCTATAAGCAGCTGACTCTGTAAAATTGTACGGAACAGTCCTAACTGACTCCCAGACTCCCAGACATGGAGGCTGTCTGTGAACCTAGTGTCCCTTTGGGAAAATCATGTGTTCTCAATCTGTCTGCTGCCGTCCATTCTGGGCTGTAGTTTGCTAACTCAGCTAATTCCCCTTTGGCTACTGAAATACAGAAAGAATATAGGATTTACACACTTATGAAACAATTAATTGTTCTAATAAAAATGCCCATAGTCAACATACTGGTATCATTGGTCCTTTCCTGGAAACAGTTAAATTCCACAGATATTTATTGAGTCCCCACTCTGTGCCAGGTGTAATGGGAAGCAAAGATGCTTTCACACACTACACATACCATCTCTAAGGACCTCCCCTTGTGGGGTCCCAATGAAGGGGCTGGGATTCCGGAGAGTTGAGTCCTCTCTGCCCTTCAGTTTCTCAATCTACGAAAACTAAGATAAAATACTGTGTAACATCCTCATAGTACTCAGGGTGTCTGAGGAATTTCAAGCATTATTGCTTTTTTTTCTTCAGACAGGGTCATGGTATGTAGTTCAGGCTCCTCTTGAACTCACAGTAATCCTCCTGCCTCAGCCTCCCCAGTGCTAGGATTACAGGCGTGTACCAGCCCACATGGCCATGCCTTTTAAATTATGGTTAGAGTGTTTTAACCTTAAAATGTATAATCTTGATGTATATATTTAACTTCCTAAAGCTACCCAGTTTCTTTTTGCAAAGAAAGCTTTCAGGATGAGGCATAAACATAATTTTAAATCACTAATGGTATAACTTGATGATTTCTCCCTCATTGTTTGGATATACTGTGTATTTAACGTAATAATGAAATGATTAGAAATATACTCTTTTGAGGTACTGGAGACTGATCCCAGGACCTGTGCACTGAGCAACAACCCCACCCCTTTACAAATTTTTTTTTTTTTTTTTAATTTTGAGACTGGGCTTACTAAGTCGTTAAATTGCCCAGGCTGGGTTCAAACTTGCTATCCTCCTGCTTCAGCCTCCCCGAGAGCAGGGTTTACAGGTGAGTGCCACCACACCAGGCTTATACAAAATTCCAAATTATGTAAATCATGAAGTCAGAAGAGGAAGACTACC
This sequence comes from Erethizon dorsatum, assembly GCA_028451465.1. NCBI lineage: Eukaryota > Metazoa > Chordata > Mammalia > Rodentia > Erethizontidae > Erethizon > Erethizon dorsatum. The sequence goes on from CM051835.1 coordinate 76,592,664, forward strand.
TGGTATTCCATCTTCCTCGTGAATACATGTGAGTAGGGAGGGGTAGGAGGGAGTGCGCATGTGCACTCTTCGCCTTGTGCTCGCCTGAGGAGCAGGGAAACGCGGAGAAGGGAAGAGCCCTAAGCTCAGCATTAGAAAGTTTCTATGGCAAGTATCATTTGCAGAATGTAATTCTGCAAAAACAAAACAAACAAAACACCTGTGCTAAATTAGAGCAGATCACAGATGGTCAAAAAGACAGTGAGAGAGGCAGAGGGAAGTGTAAGCAGGGGAAGAGGAGGGACGTGGCTTTGAAAGGCTGCTTTTAAGGAAAGGCAGGGACCGGTGAGTCAAAAAGGAAAAGAGACCATAGAAAGGACCTACATTTCTTCTGGGAGCTGACACCTGTCCTTTCTGGAAACCGATAGGCCTTCTACCCACAGAAAACCCAAGTCCCATTTTTAAGAGCAAATCGGTTTGATAGCACAATGGCTGTTCTGTTTCATCTGGTTGAGCCTTAGCGTGGCCACCTCAGGGAGCTGTTTAACAGACTCAGGCTTCCTGCTCCTGGCCAAAGAGCCTTCCCCAGGGATCACTTGGTTTGGGGCTGGCTGCTCACTGGCTCCCTGCACGCTCAGCACATGCCTTTCCCACCCCCCTGTGGACCCTTCTGGGTGCAGCCAGGTGGCAGCTCAGAAAGCGCCTCTCTGGCTCTGCTGGTCCTGCTGCGCACATCATTCTGGGCATGTTGAAGGCAGTTTGGCCCATGAGGGTGTGACTGTCAGCCAGTGGTCACCTGTCTTCAATGCTTCTCCTGCTAAGGGGCAGGGCTGACTGTAGACAGGCAGTTCGCATCACTGCGGCAGGTGGCATGGATCCTTGGCGCTGGCAGGGTGTGATGAAAAGCTGGACTCCCTTCTCTTCCCATCCCTGGGCCTGGGCCCCCAGAGCCCATTCCCCCAGAGCCTTCATGATTGCGTGACACCTGGGAAAGAATAATGCATGTTTCTGCGAGGAGCTTCTTTGTGGAAAAGATAATGTCAGGCAGGAGGGAGGGAGGTGGAGGGGCAGGAAGGAAACTCTGCAGCTGACACCAGCTTGGAGCTGTTTTCCCAGCGTTGGGTGATGCTGAGGTAAATGAAGCCTTGCACCCATCTGCTAAATGGTGGGCGGGCAGCAGGGCAGACACTGAGAAAGCTGAACTCTCCAGTGACTCAGACACCCAGAGCTGGCTAATCCACTGGGACTTATAAGAAGGTGACAGAAAAGGGAAGTGCAAGGGAAATGACTAATAAGGAAGTAATTGTGAAGCCAGTGTGACAGCCTCAGCTGGGAGAGGAGCAAGCCTGTTAAGAATGATGAACGCAGGAGCTGTGTCATTCTGTAGGGGCCCTGACTGTCTCTGTCTCTGCCCTGGCCTCGCATCAGGAGTGAACCACAGAAGAACCAAGTGCGCAGGACAGACACGGGGGTGACCCTGCTGGAGCCTGCACTGAAGAGACCCGACTGCTGGAGGGCTTGCAGATCATGGACTGGACTGGGAACCAGAAAGATCAAGGGGTAGTAAAGAAAATGTAGCAACACGGCAGAAAATGTGGACAATTAAAAGGGAAAATCCATGGTATTCCTCTTCCCTAATGGAAGTATTTTCATTTGCAATATGCTTTCTTAGCCTTGCCCACCCATATGTATTTGTACAGAATTTTCAGCAAACTCAGAATTCATACCTGCTTTTTTTTTATTCATCCCTACATCAGGAGCATTTCTTTTATACTCTCTATATCACTGATAATTGCTAGAAAATATCCCACCTATGGACAGACCATAATTAGTGAAAATACTTCTCTCTATTCTGTGGGTAGATCTCTTTCTTTTTTCAGGTAGCTGTATTGAGGTATCATCACTATACAATAAATTGTGCATATTTAAAACATATAATTTGGCAATTTGCATATGTGTGGACCTGGGAACTCATCATTACAATCACGATAAAAACATACCATCACCCCCTGCCTCTTGTGGTCTCTCGTGCCTCTCTGGGTCATGTCCGTTTTGTAGATTGTTACTTTGGCCTCTTTGCATTTATATACTTATGTGGTCTCCTCTTTGTGTCCTGTGTTTTCCTTTAAACAACAGGATATGCTAGTTTCAGTCCTAGCCTTAGAAAGCACTTGGAGCATATACTTTTGCGGAATGTTTCTTCTTGGAACCTTGCTGCCATGCTATGAGGAAGCTCAACTCAAGCAATGTCACAAAGAAGAGCTCTAGAGAAGAACCAAGTCCCCTGACTGACAGCCCTATCTGACCTCCCAGGAGCTGGTTAGGACACACAGACAGCCATCTGGGCCTGCCAGGCATCCCTCTACTCCAGCCCACACCACATGAGGCCAAAGAACTGCCGAGTCAACCCACAGAATCCTGTGTAATGAGTTATAGTTGAAGTCAATAAGTTTTGGAGTGATTTGATGTGCAATCATCAGTAAATAAAAAAGACTGAGAACATATGCAATCAATGTTAGGATGGATTCCCATTCTAATTCCATGTGACTCTCCACCTCTTAGCTCCTTTACCGATACACTTACTTAGTTACTTACTTTACTTTTTGATTGATTGCACTGGGGATTGAACCAAGACACATAAAAGAGCTACACCCATGGTCTACAGTTAAACTTCTTGACTAATTACTTACACTTGCTATCTATCCTGCCACACCTTGGGCCCACTCTTAGGACAGGGATTCTGATCTTATTACTCCTTGAAAATGCTCTCACCAGGGTTACCAGCTTATTCTTTGCAGCTTAAGCAAGAGGATTATTTTCGTCCTCATCTTTTTTGACCTGTCAAACCTGCATTTCTCTCTGTTAATCAGTTCCCTCTTAAAATTGTCTTTTTCCTACATGTGATATCATAATTGAGTCTGAAATGTGCAGATTTCAGAGACCTAAAGAAATAGTGACTTAAAAAGCACAGGATTTTACCCTATTGTCACACAAACATGGGAGTTGGGTTGTTGACTGTGTTCTGTGACACTGTCAAAAGCCCACATTCTTTCTAGTTCTTGCTTCATGATCCCTAGACATCCCACCTGATCTAGGTTTGGTGGCACATTCCTATAATCTCAGGACTTTGGGAAGCTGAGGCAGGAGGATTGCAAGTTCGAACCTAGCCAAGGCAACTTAGTAACTTAATTAAGACCCTGTCTCAGAATAATGCAATAAAGGGGGAGGGGGATAGAGATGGAGCTCTGTGCAAAGGCCCTGAATTCAATTCCCAGTACTACCAAAAAAAAGGACCTAGGTGTCCCACCTGTCTACATGGTCCAAGATAGCCTTTCCTATAGCTGCATTCCCTCACTGGAAAAAAGGAAATACATAAGGAGTGCATGCCTCTTTCTTTTAAGAGAATAAACTGTAGTTGTGCCATCGTGTTCCGATCCTTTAGTCAGATATAGTCACATGCTCGTATTACCTGTAAGAGGTTGGTGTGGTGGATTTGTTATGGCAAATTTATAGAAATTTTATGTTAGAAACTAGAAATCAATTAGTAGCCTGTGACTATATGGAGACAGGATATGCTCGTGCTGCTTGCTAAGCTCAGTCAGCCTTGACTGTCTGCATCCAGCCGCTTCTTCCAGAGAGCCAGCTAGGTCAACCTGACCGTGTTCAGCAGTAATATCTGTGTTTCTCTACCTAAAATATATGTGGGGTTTTCCGACATGCTTCAGGGACTTTAGGCCCAGAACAGACTGGCCCAGTCAAGGACACATTTAACCCTACCCGCTCTGCTCAACCCCTCCCTCCCAGAATGTTCCTGTCTTATGATAAACAATTCCTTTTAAGTAAAACCTGCTAAGAACAACTCTGCCTGACAACATATGACTTGATTCACGTAACCAATCATATAATAAACTTCTATCAGCTTTGTATTTCCTGCTTGCAAACTGTATTTAAACTGAACTCTAAGCTGACTCTGGGCTGGTGATTTGGACTCAGACTCAGTCCCCTAGCCCGCCAGCGTCAATAATCAAGATAAGTTGCCTTCCAAACTCCTTGGTGCGGAGTGTTTTCCTTTCAGTTCAGTACTGGGTTTCCGCAACAGATTAACTACTGGTCAACTTATAACACCCAGCTGAACAGAGTCATTGTGGTTCTGGGTGTGGAAGGCCCACCTGAGGATTGTTGCCAACAGCATAAAAGGAGAACTGGAGGGGAAGATGGTGCGCTGCTGATCCTCCCAGAGAAGCTTGTTGCGCTGGCTTTCCTGATATGAACTCAGCTGTTCCCATCGGAGGAGCTCGGGTCCTTGCTGTCGCTGAGGAGGGCTGCAGTTCTCTTCAGGGGAGCTTTGGTCCTTACCTTGAGCGTCGCTTCCTGGCTCCAGAGCAGATCCCTCAGCCTGCTGGCACAGATCCTTCATCCCACTGGTGCAGACTTTCTAGCTTCCACCACTTATCTTTGGGTCTCCCCAGCGCAGATCCTTGATACAGACTTGCATGAGACATTGTTGTGGTTTGTAGACCTCCAGCTGGACTCATGGTGGGGATTGCCATGGGCTCCAGGTCTTCAGCAGGACTCCTATAGGACATTGCCATGGGATCCAGGCCCTCAACTGGATTCTTGGGTCTCTAGTGGGTAGACAGATCTCTTGTACTCTTCTGCATTTGACTTTTTGGGTGAATATTACAAAATAATCCTGTAAATTATGTGTCCTGTATTAAATCTATTCCCTTGCAAGCCCTGACTACAATGGTTTGGGAAATGTGGTCTTCAGCTGGGTATCTATCCACACAGCTCAAGATTCTACCACCACAGAAGAAAGGGAGAGTGGGTATTGAGGTAACCAGTTGTCTCTGCCAGGCCTGTGTGACTACTCCTTTTCAGTCTCCTTTGTGAGCTTTGTTTGCCTCTGCAGACCTGCAATCTTCATATACCATGAGCCTCACCCTACTGTCTACCTTTCTTGCTCTACTTATCCTCCTTGGGGTTCAGTGACCTGCTGAGCATTCTCAGTGTGTACCCCTACAGCCTTCCTGCCAGTCTCTCCTCACGTACTTGCTGCCCAGGCCCATCATGTTGCTGAGGAAAAGACCGTCTGTGTTAATATCAGCATAGTTCACCTGTAGAGCTTAGGAGAGACTTCTAAACTTAATAGAAATACTTTAAAAATAGAAAAAAAATTCTGTTCTGGATTATAAATCACTAAAAATAACCTCATCAAATATATGGAAAAGCCACACAGAGTCTGATTTCCCTGGGCATGGTTCATAACAGCCATCTTCTATACCATACTCTGCTTTACGAATCTCACTATCTCACGTAAGCTACACAGCAAATTTGTAAGGGAGGTGTTATCTACAGGTTAGTACCAAGGAAGGTGGTGGCCAGATTGGTGAGGTCACCCACCAGAGCCATGCGTCTAGCAGAGGTGATATCGGAACAGCAGCATGTGTGTCACCTGCTTTTGCCCTATGCTCCACCTGCAGGTGTCTAGACATAGCAGACAGCGTTTCCTGGAGGAACTTGGGCTGCACATGTCATAAAGGGATCTGGTTTCCTGAAGGTGGGGATGCTCATAAACAAAGTTCAACTGATGACCTGTGAGTGAGAGTGTTGGTAGAGACTGGTTTTTTTTTGGTGGGGGGGGGTACCAGGAATTGAACTCAGGTCCTCGAGCTTGCCAGGCAGGCACCATGCTGCTGAACTATATCCCTGGTCATGGTAGAGATTCTTGACCCTGTTATCATATGATACTTCTTTTTGCCACTGATAATTTTTCTTGCTCTGAAGCCTGCTATGTCTGAAATTAATGTAGCTACTCTAGCTTTCTTTTGATTAGTGATAACATGATAAATCTTTCTCTGTTCCTTTACGTTTAACCTCTATCTGTCTTTATGTTTAAGATAAGTTTCTTATAGATAACATATAGTTGGGTCTTGCTTTTTGATATGCTCTCAAAATCTCTGTCTTTTAATTTGTTTATTTGGACTGTTACCATTAAAGAGATTATTGATATGGTTAGATTAATATTCACCTTATTTTTTCCTATTTTTTATTAATTATCCTTGTTCTTTCTTCCTATTTTGTTTGTTTGGACAGCTACATAGTTCAGGCTGAATGTGAAATCGAGATCCTCCTGCCTCAGCCTCCTGAGTGCTGGGATTATAAATGCACACCACTGTGCTTGACCTTTGTTCTTATTTTTGTCTTCCACTCTTTTTCTGCCATTGTGGTATTGAGTTGAATGACTCCATTTTCTCTCCTCTCTTAGCATTAAATTATAATTTTTTTTTTTTTTTTTTTTTTTTTTTTTTGTGGGTACCGGGGGGACGACCTCAGGACCTCGCGCGCCAACAGGCACCCGTGCCGCTGAGCGATATCACCGGCCCCTTTTTCGTATGTGGGTTCCGGGAGTCGAACTCGGGCCTTCGCGCTTGCAAGGCAGGCGCTTACGCCGCTGAGCCATCTCACCGGCCCTAAATTATAATTTTTTAAAAACCGTTTTTGAGTGATTGCCCTAGAATTTGTAATATACATTTATGCCTAATCAAAGCCCACTTGGATAGCATAGTGTCCCACAGTGCAGGGTAGAATGGGCTGAGAGAAGGGGAAATGGAGCATTGCTGTTTAATGGGTACAGAGTTTCTATTCGGGAAAATGAAAAAGTTCTGGAAATAGGTAGCAGGGATGGTTGTACAACATTGTGAATATACTTACTTTCCCTGAATAGTATCCTTAAAATGTTTTTAAATGGTGTATTTCATGTTATGTATATTTTACCTGCATTAAATTTAAGAAAAAAAAGAAGTGAAGAGAGAAATGTAGAGAAGGAAGAGAGAGAAGAGGGAGAGCGGAGAAGGCAGGCACGCATCTGGGGGTGTCCCTGCTTGCTAACACAGCAGCAAGACTAGTGTTGTAACAGTCTATTGAAAACTGAACCCACCAGTCCTCAGCCGCACGACTGTGAACTTTCAGTGGAATAAAGAAGCCTTTCATTTTGTTTAATCTGTATATTTACGCAATGCAAATATCAGAGTGGTAGTTCCTGAATGGGGCAGGCGCCACCAGCAGTGAACCCTTGGTTGAAAAGTAGATCATGGTGCCGCTGGTGTGAAGGGCATGAAGACGACAGATGAAGAGACATAAGGTCTAATAAAATTCAGAGGCAGTTCATTCCAAAGATCCAAGGACAGACGGAAATGTGATAGCAGACACGCAGGCAGCAGGCTAAGTGGGCGTAATGGAGAGACACGTCTTCGTTTAACGTTCATCTGAGATCGGTGTCAGTAGAACGGCAGCGAGAGGGAAGGCAGACACACGCTGGCAGGAAAAGCACTGATGCAGTCGTCCCTCACGGCACAGAGCGGGCCCAGGGGTAAACACAGGCTTCGCACCGCACATCCGGAGCCTGCTGCAAATCTGAACACGTGCTTCAAAACTCGTGCTGCACAACTCTTTGTTTCCGCAGACAGCTCTGTTAAGATGGCAGTGTTGTGCAGCTTTCGTTTTTTCTTGAAAAAAAAAAACAGTTTTGTGTTTGGTTGGCCACACGTGAACCCAGACTTGTCTTAGATACTCCTGCCTGTCTTTAAATGCTGCCAGTTGCAGCCTGCTGGCTCGGATTTTGGACAGAGCGAGTACTAAATGCACTTTCCCAGGTCATTTTGGCCTTGCTGTCCTAACAGACATCTCCTCCTCCTTCTCATTCTTTTCCCCAGCAAGGAAAATTTCTGATGGTCCAATCCACCTGGCGCTCCTAAAAACCTAGAGAAAGCATAAACTGTAGAGTACGGAGGCCCGAGGGAGTTGAAGCGTGCCTTGAAGAAGGGACTGGAAGGTGGCTGGAATCTCTGACCCGCCTGACAGCTGAAGCCAGCGTTAGAAACTTCCACACGGCCTTAGCCTGGCCCTGTGGGAGGAGGGCCAGGACCCACCAGGCACGTCTACCGTAGGCAAGCAACAGGGGACCGATGTCACATGAAGTACCTATTTGCCAGTTTTGGACAGGGGTTACTTCCTTTTGCTGCTGGTTCTTACCTTTCAGTTATAGTCACACCCAGTTCCATCTTTTCTGGGATCCAATTCTACGCAAGGCAGCTGTACTGGTTTCCTAAGGCTATCCTAACAAATTACCACAAGCTGTATGGCTTAAGACATCAGAAATTCATTCTTTCATAGTTGTGGTGGTCAGAAGTCTGAAATCAAGGTGTAGGTAGGGGCAGGGTTGGCTCCTTCCGAGAGCTGAGGAAAGATCTGTCCCACTCCTTTCTCCTAGCTTTTGGTGTTGCCACCAGCTCTGAGTGCTTCTTGACATGAGGCTATATCACTCCAATCTCTGCCTCCATCATCATGTAGTATCATGTGGCTTTCTGCTCTTGTATCTTCTCATCTGGGTGGTTTGTTTGTTTGAGACAGGGTCTTGCTATGTAGTCCAGGCTGTCCTCAAACTAATGATCCTCTGCCTCAGCCCCCGAGTGCTGAGATTACAAGCCCTATAATTCTTTTATAAGGACACCCATCATATTGCATTAAGAGATCACCTTATCCCAGTATGACCTCATCTTAACTATATCTACAACTACTCTATTTTCAAAAAAGGCCCAATTCTGAGTTAGGACTTCAACATAACTTTGTAGAGGACACAACTGAATCCACAACAGTGACTAAAGGTAGCGTTTTCACTGAAGCCACCATGGTGCAAGGACAGAATTGCATTGGAATCTGTCTCTTCTGCTCTTGCAAAGAAAACTAGGATGATAGGGGAATGCTCGATGTTAACCCAAGGAACTGTACTCTGGGCTCTGAGAACTGAGGGCAGAGTTTTCTCCGGACTCCCATGCTCTGGGATTCAGCTGGGCATGGTCAGAAGGGGCTTGAAGGTCCTTCTGATGCCTGTACCTATGGCTGGTTGTGGAGGACCACGAGGATGGCTCTCCGCAAAAGAAGAGCATTTAGCTCCATTTTGGCTAAACCTGGCCCTATTTCCATGTACTGATATGTACAGAGCTGGCCAGGATATTTCTTTATCCCCTCAGTTGGCTTTAAGCAATGCAAATGGGTCTAGCCAAGGTGCTGATGTGTAGTCTTTAAAGCAATGAGACAGGTCAGTGATGCCCCACCTACATCTCCCAAGTAATATGTGTGAGCTAGGCTGAGTAATGCCATGCTGTCAGCTGAGACAGGCTCGAGAAAGAATCTATGATGTCTCAGGGCATAAAGATTACACATCAAAACTGAAGCACTGACCCCAAAACATTAGATACTCCCTCAAACTGTGCTATGCAGATTACTCTTTCTACATATCTCTGTCTCTCTGCATACTGCAGACAGCTATCTCGCCTCCTACCTAGCCCAGCTCCCAGCATTCACTTTACTTCCATTCTCACAGTCATTCATCCCTGAGCCACTCCCCTCTTCACAAATCAATAAAACCCAGGTTCGGCCCTGGGTCAAGATCTTTGTTCCAGTTAGCTGCTGCTCTAGCTGGACTTAGGACCCCCTTGGCTCCCCACAAGTACAAATGAGCCTTAGTGTCTTTATTCTCACCATGGATTGCACTGGAAGTGGTAGATTAAAATTACTTATTGGAATTCCAGTAACTTTTCCCTGGGATTACAAACGTGGACTCCAGACTGTGACGAGATCCAGAAGGGCTTCCTATAGCTAGTCCAACAACAGAGGTAACCACAGAGAATTCCCAGGCTTATTCTTAGCCTTTAACATGAGAAAACACAAATAAAGCTAAATATTTCTACCTTCCACTGTTTAAGTTCATGAGGACAGGGCCTGCTACAGTTTGTATGTGCTTCTCCAAAATTCATGTTAAAACTTGACACCAAGGTGATAGTATTAAGAGGTGGGGGTCTTTAGGAGGTGATTAACTCAGGAGCGTGGAGCCATCATGAATGGTATTAATGACCTTATGAAAGAGATTCAAGATGTTCATCTCTTTTCTATCTTTCTACCATGTGAGAGAAGACAGTGTTCAAGGTGCCATGCTACAAGCAAAGATCTGGCCCTCACCAGATGCCAAACCTGCCAGCACCTTCATCTTGGACTTCCAGCATCCAGAACTATGAGAAATCAATTTCCTTTTTTTTTTTTTTTTTTTTTTTTGTGGGTACTGGGGGTCGAACCCAGGACCTCACGTGCCAGCAGGCGCCCATGCCGCTGAGCGATATCATCTGCCCTTTTTTTCATATGTGGGTACCGGGAGTCGAACTCAGGACCTCGCGCTTGCCAGGCAGGCGCTTATGCCACTGAGCTATCTCACTGGCCCAAGAAATCAATTTCTAATATCCATAAATTACCTAGTCTGTGGGGTTTTCTTATAACACCTGAAATGAATTAAGACAAGCCCAGAAGTTCCTGTAAGTCTGTAAGGAATCCAAAACTTACTTTCTGGGCCACAGTTTATTCGTCTGCAAAATGGGAGACCTTAGCCTCTACAGGAAATGTAAGGCATCTTTCTCCTCTTTCTTCTTTCTTCAGCCTGCAGTCCTGGCAGTCAGCCCGCAGGCAGGTGGAACTGCTGGTCTGTGGTGCTTGCAGTAGGTTGGGCTAGGTTGACAAGAGTGGTGTGTCCTTATGTCTATCTGTGGAGAAAGTGTTCATATTTGGCTTTACTCTGGGCCCTCAGGACCTCTGCAAGCTCTTCTCTCCTCCCGAGCTCACTGCCAGCTGCAGACTGCTCTCTTCTCCTTACCTCCTCCCTGTGCAAGCTCACCATCCCCTGTCTGTGCCCTCAGTCGCTTGCTCAGGCTAACCACCCCTCATCACCCTGAGAAAGCAGCTCTGCGGCCTGGGCATGCTCCTGTAGGACCTTTTAAAGTAATACGAGCACACTGTAACAAAGGCCTTCAGGGACAGTGTTCTAGTTTTGTCAAACCTTTGTTGCTTCATGGAAGAGGCAGCATGATTCCTGTGATGGGAATGGCAATCGGGTCACTGGGACAGATGGTAGGGGAGGTATGTAATTCATGGACCCTTCAAATGTCAATGCATGGACAGATGGCCACTGTGGGCTAGGCAGGACCAGACACTGAAGAGAAGACATCTTCCCCAGCCTGGCATGGACTAGAGGTGGTCAGGGATGGTGGTCCCATCGCCCGACTCCTGAAGAGCAGGCCTGGGCATGATCATGGTCACCATGGGGCCATGTTGGTTTTGACCTTGAGGAGTCGAGTGGCTCTGTAAGTCCAGAGCCCTATGTATTGTCCTGCCCTGGAGCAGTGTCTGTCACACTGGGTTGGTCTGAGCCTGTTGGGAAGAAATGTCCTCAGTGCTGCTTTGGGTCGCTTGTTAACTCTCAGAGAAGCATCTCAGGACTGTCCTTCCTCCCCCTGCTGTGCACTAGTTCCCTCCAGCAGCTCCTGGGAGCCCCAGACTCCCCTTCTTTCCCACCATTCCTCACTGATTCCCCACCCTTATCACTAGCTAACAAAGAAACTGCGTACAGTAGCACGTGGCTTACTGTGAATTAAGAGCTTTAAACAAAAGAAAGGTTGGGCTGTGCCTACCCCTGAGATTTGTCTGGATCTATCATGAAGAAATGGAGTTCTAGGTTCCATAGCTTTGTTTTCATACATTTGCTTCTCAGTGGTGTCCCTGCCATGGATTAATCCTTTGACAGTGATCGACCTGATCCTGGTTGTTGGTGGACGTGTGGGATGTCAAATGTGTCGCTACCATAGATTTCGCTCAGTGGCATCCTTCTCTTTCTGGTGGGTGATCTCAGGCCTGTACCATTCACTATGTTTCTCTGGTATTGTTGATTTTGTTGAAATTTTTCAAATCAACTAAACACAACATCTTGACTCACCCTGCACCCTCTTTGTAAAGTAGTGTGAAAAAAAAGCAGCAAATGCCTTGCCCAGTTGGTTTCCAGAAGTCTTTGATTTCTTTTTTGCATAATAATCTCTGACCCCTGTGGGCATTGTAGGTCAACAACTTGATACAGACTCTGAGAAGCTAAGAGAGCATGTTGTTTTCTAAGGGAGGAGCTATAGAGCTGCCTGTCTGCTACCCTAATCCCTGCAAAAAAGGCCAAGGGGGTCAGTGGGTGTAGCTTGGTGGTAGAACACTTGTCTAGCATATGTGTCGTCTTGGGCTCAATCTCCAGCACCTCACCCACCCCCACACACAAATAAAGCAAGACAAAAATAAAACCCAGACGTTTTCTACTTTATTTTTTGGTTTTTGGAGACTGAGTCTCACTATGTAGCCCAGGCTGACATCAAACTAAGCACTCTGCCGCCTCAGCCTCCTGAGTGCTGGGTTTACCGGTGTGTGATATCATCTCCAGCTGTAACTTATGTATTTTCATTGATAAAAGTTATATATATATCTATAAGGTACAACACGATGTTTTGAAATATACATACACTAAATCAACACTATGTGGTGGCTAACTAACATATGCATTCCCTCACATGCTAATCAGTTAATTGTGGTCTAATTATAAAAATTCGAATCAACATGGGCATCTTCAAGTTACAGTCATTGCTAAATCTGAGAAATGATGCCCTATCTTATCTAATTTTCACATAAACCCTTAAGAATACATACTTTTATTCCCATCTTATAAATAATAAAACCAAGACCAAAAGACATTAAGTGATCTGCCCAAACCCACACAGGTAATGAGAAGTGGAACTGGGATTTGAACCGGGGTCGGGACTGACTCCCGAGCCCATGATTTCCACTCTCACTCCCAAGTTAGCAGCACAGGACTTAAGAATAATACCATGCCTCTCCGAGTCTCACCTTGCTCTTGACCTATCACTGCCACCTGCCAAGTCAAATCTACACACCTTAGAATGTAGAGGGACCCAAGGTAAGAGGGAGGAATCCCAGATGTGGGATGTGGCCTCAGCGAGAACTGGAATTCAGAAAGAATGCAGAAGTATCAGTGTTCAGAACTGGTATGGACAATTTCTAATTTATATTGTTGGTCCCTTTGTTTTTGTGAGCTGGCCTGGGAATCCAACCATTGTTTACAATCTTGCTTTTATAGATAAATATCACACAAGTTTCAATAAACTTTTGGAACCAGCTTGATATCTTCTATACTGCTCTTATTAGGATTTGCTGTGATTGGTGATGAATCTGCTAGAGGGGTGGGTTTTGTGTCTCTTACAGGAGAACTTTCTCTCTGTTCCGTGACACATGGTGACTCCTAACTCAGCCTGCTACATACAGACCAAGTACCTGGGGTTTCGAAAGGCTTAATACTGTGTGTTCATCAGCATACCTGGGGCAGTCAGACCTGAAATGTGAGGTACGTGGCTAAAGAAAAGGTAGCGATGCACAGAAAAACTGGAAAGAAATATACTAAAATGTTAACAGTGATTGAGTGGAGCAATATTTCAGGAGGTTTAACGTTTTTCTTTTTGTGGTATTGGGAATGAAATACCCAGGGCATTATGCATGTTAGGAAAGTGCCCTACATCCCCAGATCATCTTCTACTTTTCTATAATATAAAAACCCTATATTATTTTTGATATAAAATCATTTTTGGGTGAAAGAAAAAGGATGTTATAAAAGTCACTCTGCCAGCGGAGAGGGGCACTATTGCCACACACAGCCATCTGCCACATCTTAAGTGTCCCACAGTGTGAGAAGACAATAGAAGGCACAGATTGGATGTGAAATAAAATATGTACAACGGTGAGAGCTGGGGCGCGTTGCAAGGCATTTTCTAAAGGTATAGGCAGTGACACTTCTTTGTTTCTTTCCTCTTGACTCTCATCTAACTCTGAACGAGTATTCCTTCCCATCCCCCTAAGCTCAGGCTCCCTCCCCCACTCCAGGAACTGGCACAAGAACAGGAAGTTTAGGTGGTCCTAAAATAAAAGCACAGGCTGCTTCTTAACCTACCGTGGTTGTCCTGCATGTGTTGACTCTCTTGCCACCTGCTGCTGCCACCATTGTTGGCTACACACTCTGGGGGTCCCATTTCTGCTCTGGCTGCCATGGTGTGCTCCTGTGAGGCACCTCCCTGCCGGACAGATTCTCCTTGAAAATCTTTTGCAATCACGGGCTCCTCCTTCTCCCATGTATGTACAAAACATCCCACTGAGTCTCACAAATTCCATACACCGTGAACCCCTTGCTAGTACTGGTACTCTCCCAGCCCTTCAAGCCCCCAGCTCACATTCCTAGGCTCCATCTCCCTGCTCCAACTCCTGACCCTCCCTAGGTTGGTCCAGAATCACCAACTAAAGACCTGGGGGAGTGGTGATCTTTTCAGCAGCCTTTAAAACACAGAAAAATGGAGCATTCCCCATGGGACAAAGGAGCACAGAAATTGAGACTGCAAAAGCTCGACTGTTTTCTCTGAAGAAAAATGAGGAAGTTACCATTTTATTTTTTTGCTCAGGAGTCCAAAGCAGCAAAATAAATTACTAAGTGTGTGCTTATGTATAAGTAAAATATGTAACTCAATAAACTACCCCAAATGCAGAGGGATATTTGGGGCTAGGGGTGGTGCCAGGAAACCATTTTTCCTACTCCAGCACATTCTTCCAATGTTGTGCTTCTTCAATAATTTTTTTAAAAATTGTAATAAAATATATATAACACAAAATTTGCTGCTTTAATCACTTTGCGGTATATAGTTCAGTGGCATTAAGCATGTTCATGCTGTTGTGCTACCATCCAGCTCCAGAACTTTTTCATCTTTCTGAACAGGAACTCCATCTATTAAGCAATAATTCTCTATTCTCTACTCGCCATTCACCCACCATTCTCTTTTCTGCTTCTATGAGTTTGACCGGGCTGGGTACTTCACTGCTATAGGTTGGATCTGGAAGGTCCCTCAAAGTCCATCAGTTAAAGGCTTATTCCCTGCTTGGCACTATGGGCAGGTGGTGAAAACTTTAAGAGGTGGGACCTGGTGGGAAGATGTAGGTCATTGGAGGGGCATCCTCAAAGGGGACTGTGGGTCTCCCACCCCATTCTCCTTCATGTCTGAGCCACAAGGTGAACACTTTTCCTTGGCCATACACTTCTGCTTTGATGTGCTGCCTCCCCACTGGCCCAAAACAATGAGGCCAATCAATGATGGCCTGAAATCTCTGAAACTGTGAGCCAAAATTATGTTGATTATCTTGGGTATTTGTTACCATTACAGAAAGCTGCCTACACATTCAAGTAAGTAGAATTATACAATATTCGCCTCTGTGAGATTGGACTTTCTAGCTTAATATCATGTCTTCATCATTCATCCATGCTGTAGCATATGTCATAATTTCCTTCTTTTTTAAGTCGAATAATATTCAATTGTGTGTATATACTACATTTTGTTCATTCTTCCATCCACATCATTTGGCTATTGTGAAAAATGCTGCTGCGAACACAGGTGTACAAATATCTCTGAGTCCCTGTTTTCACTTCTTTTGGGTTGTGAACAACTTTTCTGAAAGCATTATGCTGACATAATGGTCATTAAGTCCATGGTGAAGATCACAAGGTAAAATTAAGACAATAAGAAGTGGAGAAGTTGGCTCTGAGGCCCCTCCTTTTTCATGCTCACACCTTGGCTAATGGCAGCAGTTCAGCTCACTTGCTCTGCCTCTGATCGTGATTCTGTGATCCATCTAGATCCTGGTTGAGCATCACTCTCTGAAAATCCGAAAGTCAAAGTGCTCCAAAATCTAAAACCTTGTGAGTAGCCATAAGCCATCGCAACTGTAAAATTCCACATCTGACCTTGTGACAGGTCACAGTCAAAACCCAGGTACATATACAAATATTGTATAAAATTGCCTTCAGGCTATGAAACATAAGTGAATTTCATGTTTAGATTTGTGTCTCATCCTCAAGATATGCAAAAACCCGAATATGCATAAGTCAATTATGCATATGCAAATATTCTAAAATCTGAAAAAAATCTGAAATCTAAAACACTTGTGATTCTAGGACTACCCGGCTTTGTGGAGCCAGACACAAGCTGGGTTTTCTGCAGTAGTAGGGAAAGCACCTCCCTCCCTTGTTTTGTAATACACTATTACTGTGTGTGTGTGTGTGTGTGGACTAAGCAGCATTGTTTGGGCATTTCACCTCCATGCTCCACCCTACAATCACACTCCAGTATCACAGCTTACTTTACAAAAACAACTTGACTGGCTTTTCTCACTTAGAGTAGCTCACTATCCTTGGAATCAGAGAAAAACACAGCCACCCATCTTCCTCCACCTAACACAGAACTCCCCAATCTAGGCACTCACCACCAAATCCAAGTAAAAGATTCCGGGCCTTTCAAAAAAAATTATAGACATCTTTGGGTCTATCTGCCTTAAGAGGTCTCCAAAGAAACAAGAACACAGCTGAGATTCCTTATTTAAGCTCAGCAAGGTCACCTTATTAGTTATCTGTAATGTCCTCAGTTACAGATGGAGAAAAACATGAATGCGTGCAGGAGAGCAGCAAGATCAAATAAGGTAGATCGTAACATGGCGGCAGCACGCAGAGCCGCCAAATGAAGCTTCCTGGCCACACGAGTTTGGCTACAGTATTAGGAGGTGAGGACAGGACAGACTTTGGCATGGAAGAACGAGGGAAAGGTTAGATCTTAGAGATGTTCCTCTGGACATGGTAGCAAGCTGCTGATGGACGAGCCGTTTGAGTCCTTGGCAGAGGCACTTGTATTGAATCTGAAGTTCTCTGAGCTCTCTCAAAAGCACTGGCAGTAATCCAAGTCTATTATTACTGCCGTGTTCTCATTTCTTTCTCTTTCTTCTGTTTGTTTCTTGTTCCCCACGCTAATGCAAATGGCTTACCTGATATTTTATATACAGGCAACTCAGATATTTTTAACCACGGTGAGGTCACATCCTAATAAATAGCCTGTTGTTCATTTTAATAAGAAGAAAAACTCTCCAATTTTCTACATGGATCTTAATTAAGCTTGAATAAACAAGTAATTTCATCTTTTCCTTTCATATTTATTAAGCATCACATCATGCTAACATTTCTTTAGCTTTGATGGAGTAGTGAATGGAAGGAATGCCCACCCCTACTTGTCCATCCTTTTTATTCTTTGGCTTTTTTTATCCTCCTTCTGTCCAACTTTCCCCAAATACAGTCATCCTGTGACTCAGTCAAAATTCACAGTGCACACTTTCTGAAGTGTCTGTACAGAGCTGTCCTCTTGCTCCACGGCAAATGTCATTCAATAGTTGGTCCTTTTTCCTCACCTATGTAATGAAGCCTATAATTTATTACAAACTTGGTCCAAGGCCTAATTTCTGTTCATAACCGCTTTCATTGCTGGATGAACTGTGCTGTTTAAGGGCCAAGATTATAATGAAACCCTGGCTTGATAGTTTCCAACAGTGGGAATTGGAAATACAAAAGTTGCTGTCTTTACCATGAACAAAGAGGATGCCCAGAGTTACTTCTTCTGAGCTCTTAGTGGAAGTTGCCTCCTTTACCCACTATTCTATCATTTCCAAGCCTGGATCCTCACACATTTATTGAATAGTTTGTCTTGAGACTGGTTCCAGTGGTCCTTATTTTAGATTTTTCAAAATGCCACCTTTTGTAAGAAGTTCACTGAAATTAAGTAGAAGTGAAGCGGTGATTTTCCTCCTTTATTCTGCTTCCTTAGAACAGCTTTTCACCCCACAAAATTGGGGCAGCTACTTACTTCACTCATCTCCAGACAACTTCTTTTACTTATAAATGTGTTACTGTAACATTTTCTAGAACATACATGGCTGAAGGCACCAGACAGAGTTGGCACAGAAGATACTAAAGAAATAGGGACTTTGTTCCATTCAAGTTTGTGTTCTTTAGGGGCAGAACATAGTAGGTACAAAGTACAAGGTGTATGGATTGACTTAGTAATGAATCAGCAACTGATTTTTTCATCTGAAAAGACACCGAGGTGCTTTATATGATACTCACTATTTTTTGGAATATTGAAGTCTGTTGTGCTTCAGAAAGAGAAAGTATGAAAAAAGCAACGTGATCTATAAACAAACAGTAATGAAGCCAGAAAAGCGCAGCTCTGAATGAACGCTGACAATAATCCAGCCATTGACGTCTTAGTATCAGATATTTATAGGAACGTTGAGTGGCTACCTTGGTAGTGATTTCAAATTGCTTTTTCCCAGTCACTTAGCTTTGACAAGCTAGTGACTAACCCCAAGCCACAATGGTCAGAACAACAGAAAAATATATAGTAACAAAATATATAGTAAAAATTTATAGCAACAAATGCCACAACATTTCTCAAAGTGTGTTCCACCTGGCAGCAGCCACAGGAGGTATCAGTGGCAAGGTGTATCAGTATTGTAAATATTGTAAATATCCCCGTGTTTGGCATTTGCAGTGTACAGTTGTATATTAAAGAGTTTGAGAAGTTGATCTGCTAATATATTTGATCACAGAATCCTATCTTCATATGATGTCTATTACTTTTGTATAGAACCTACTTTAAGAAACACCACTCTGCCTTGAAATCCACACATAGCATTTGCATGCTTGTGAAGCAGGGATTTGCAACAAGCAATACATCTGTGCCAGAAATGACATGCAAGCCCTGGCCACCAATATATCTTCCCTTCTCCTGAATGATGTCTCTGACCATCTGCCACGAGAGTTGGCATTTAGCCATGTACTTTGTAAGTGAGGCTTGGTGGGTAGACCAGAAGGCCCAGAAAGTGGGCCACTTCATGCATAGTTTTACAAAGGATGGCAATCTTGGAATAGAGCCACCAAGCCTGGGCTGTTTAGTTATTCCTAGAAGCACAGTGATGTTCTGTACATCAGGCTGGCCACAAGATGGGAGGCAGCTCTGCAAAGCCACTTGACACTTATACCATAGACTGGAACACTGGCTACAAACACTGGCTTTGAGGGACTGTTCGTAGTATTCATTCTGTTACTTTGAAGTAGGTCCACAACCTATCGGACAAGATGGGGAACTGTGCCCAGTGTTTGCTACAAAATTTAAATGGTCCCAGGGGTTGTGCAGGTTTCCAGACAAAAATATGCACCAGACACTGGTGTGTGAAGCAGGTTCCCGATCCCCAGGGCAGCGAGGTTCTCCTGGCCTGTTCCCTGAGGTTTTTCTTCCCCCGCCATCATTCCCCCCACAGTCCTTTCCTCATCAGTCAAGCCCATGGTCCTTGCCTTGGGGAAGGAGAGACCCTGCAGAAAGTGAAGAAAATGCACTTAATAATGTTTTACTTTTCAAAAACCTAACCCCCAGGAGCAATGAGGAACACCCAGCTGGGGACGCTCTGGTTGTGCTTAGGCAACATTCAATAAAAAGAACAATGGCCAACATTTACTGAGAACTTACTTTGTTAAGAGTGCTTTATATGGGCTGGTGAGATAGATCAGCGGCATAAGCGCCTGCCTGGCAAGTGTGAGGTCCTGAGTTTGACTCCTGGTACCCACATAAGAAAAAGGGGCCGGTGATATTGCTCAGTGGCATGGGTGCCTGCTGGTGCGCAAGGTCCTGAGTTCGACCCCCAGTACCCACAAAACAAAAAAAAGAGAGTGCTTTATGTGAGCCAGGAGTGGTGTTGCGTGCCTGTAATCTCAGCGATTGGGAGGCTGAGGCAGGAGGATCCCCAAGAGTTCAAAACCAGCATGGGCTACATAGTGAGTTCAAGGCCAGCCTGAACTACATGGTGAACTGTTTCAACAAAAACTTCAAAAGAATAAAATTAAAAATAGAGTGCTTTTTGTGAATCTCATTTAATCTTCAGAACAATTTAATGAGCTTGGTGAAATTCTTATCTTCTATTCAGATGGGGACAATGAGAGGTAGCAAAGTTTAAAAAGTTGTTCAAGTCACACAGGAAGCTCCAGCATTGGGATTTAAACCTCAACAGCCTGATTTCAAAGCTCTTATGTCTGAATTTGGGTTCTCCAAAAGTACAAGATATGATCAGAAAATACGGTGACTGTTTAAATAAATTTTATTCCAATAAAAGACACATTGCTATTCACCCTCCTCAAAATACCCCCTCCACACACACACTTGGAACACACTTCTCCCATCATTCTTGGCAATATGTCTTTACTATAAGTTTTTTTATTTAATTTAAACATTCACTGTCTATCTCAATCACTGTCTATCTTCAACCTTGAAGTAAGGGTGAGGGTACAATGGTCCCTGCAGGGGGGTGATCCCAGGAAGCCCAAGTGATGGGGATGAGGAGAGCCACTCAGAGGTGCTCCAGGGACCTTCTGAAGAGCCAAGTAAGCCAAGCCTCTCACTTGTTCCACCCAGGAGCCAGGGAGCTGGGGGGGGGCGGGGACACTAACCACAGCCCCTCCTCTGCTGAAGGCTGGTCCTGAGTCTTGACTCCTCAGCCCTCCGGTCTGTCCTGTGCCTGGGCTCAGCACACAGCTATACACGTGCTCAAGGCAGGAAACCGATGACATGTGGACGTGGTCTTCCAATGCCGCAGTGACATCCAGGGTGGGTGAATAGGAACTAAGCCAAGGCCCCGCAGCATCTGCTGTACCAGCCCCTTGGCCAACGCACTCTCCCACCTCCCTCTTCTATAATCCTGGAATCACAGCATCCTTATGAAGTGGGTGATCTGCCCACTGGCTATGTCCGTCAGAACTCTTGCTTGTGGAGAAGCAAATACCAACTTTAATGACCTGAAACAAAGAAAGTTTGTTGGTTCATGTAGCTAAAACCCACCAGAGCAGTACTCTGGTACTGGCTCGCCTAGATCTTCTGTGCCAGCTGTAATTTCAGATCTTTTTACAAAGGCAGCTGCTAGGTCTCCAGTCCCACAGTCCCCTTATCTGCTGTCTCAGATGGTGGAGAATGTTCCTCTTGTGTTCCGTAAACAATCCTGGGGAGAATTTCACTAGCTGAACTCAGGCCGCATGTCCATTTCTCAACCAATCGGCATGACCACGCCTGGTCATGTGCCCACCCCCAAGGGGGCGGAGTCAGCTGCCCTGGAACCCTGCGGTCCCAACGAGATGACAGACAGCTGAAAGCAGACAGCCACTAGGGTTCTCTTTGTGAGCAAATTGCACTCTCCGTCAGCGTAAGGAGAATATCTGATAGCACTTTGTATTCCCAGCGCCTCGTTCAGCACCTGGCATGGAGAAAATGCTTACTTCACATTGGCTGAATGAGGGAATGAATGTGTTTTAGCAGCATCTGGAGAGGAAACATCCACAGGGGTTTTGAAAGGCTTTGTGAAGTTGTAATAGGGCCCCCTGAGGTTAGGATTCTTCTTGTGTTTGTCTCACCTGGTACAGGTGTCCTTCAAATTCAGGCCCACTTGACCTCCAGCCTCAGTTGCTGCCACTCCCCCCCCCCAACACCACCCATGCTCCTCCCTGTCCCTGGAGCCTTTTGTCTGCCCTCTTTGCAGGGACAACTCTTGTGTACCCTTTGGGTCTCTCCTGAAAGTCCTTTCCTCGGGGACATCTCTGCCATCTCCTCAGTTAGGGAAGTCCCTCTGCTTTAGGCTCCCACGGCACCTCACCCTCTCCCCTCAGCCAACACATCACCCCATTGTAATTATGTGTTTCATCATCCACCTTCCCTGCTACACTGTCAGCTCACTGAGGTGGGTTTAATGGGGTATTCTCTCACACCAACCAATTCTCTGATACCAGCTGAGGGTCCTGCAACTCAACTCAGTTCCAACACTCCCCACCCAGAGTTCGCACAGACCCCGCAGGCTGAAGTCTCACTTCACACATCCATCCACACTTCAGATGCCATTTGCAAGGCCGGGACACCCATATTTCTGATGGAAGAGCTCTAAACCAGGGATTCCCACCACCCCACCTCCTAAATTGCTAGAATGGCTCACAGGACTCAGAAAAACACTTTCTTTACATCAACTCGTTTACTAAAAAGGACACAAGTGGGGCCGGTGAGATGGCTCAGCGGCTTAAGCGCCTGCCCGGCAAGCGCGAGGGCCCGAGTTCAACTCCCGGAACCCACATATGAAAAAGGGGCCGGTGATATCGCTCAGCGGCACGGGCGCCTCCTGGTGCGCGAGGTCCTGAGGTCGACCCCCCGGTACCCACAAAAAAAAAAAAAAGGACACAAGTGAGTAGGCAGATGAAGAGGTACATATATAGGCATACTTTAGAAGGGTCCCAAGTGCAGGAGCTCCTGTCCCCATTGTCACCCTCTTGGCAACACATGGATACAGTCGCTATGCCAAAAACTCTCCAAACCTCCTTAAGAGTTTTTATAGAGTTCATTCTCCAGCTCCTACTATTTACCTCCCCATGGGTTTGGAGAAGGGGCTGAAAGTCCATCCTCTAGTTGCCATCCTCTCCTGAGGATTCCTGGAGGCCTCACCCTGAGTCACTCTATTAGCATAAACTTGAGTGGAACCCAAAGAGGTTTGTTATGAAAAACAAAAGTTATTACTGTCAGGAAATTCCAAGGATTTGAGGAGCTCAGTTCAAAGAACCAAGGACAAAGACCAGATTTTCTTTCTTTAGCCTGGCTACTTTCCTTCTTTCCTTCCTTCCTTCCTTCCTTCTTTCCTTTTCTTTTGTACTAAGGATTGAACCCATGGACCACTGAACTACATTCTCAGTACTTTTTTTTTTTTTTTTTTGAGACAAAGTCTTGTTAAATTGCCCAGACTGGCCTCTAACTTGAGGTCCTTCTGCCTCAGCCCCCAGAGTAGCTGGGATTACAGGGGTATGCCGCTGCACTCAACTCCAAATATATTTCTTATGTCATAAGAACACAATGACCATGTTCATGATTGTGTCCTCATGCCGAGCACTGTGCCAGGTGCATATTTAGGCACGCAGTCTATATTTGCCAAATCAACAAATGAGCCAGATAATGAATATGCTATTTCCTCTGGGCATGGAAGTCCTCTATGCCAGCTGAGCCCTGGCCCTGGCAGGGAAGCCACTTGGGTAATTGAAAAAGCCTCCTGCCAGTTTCCAGGAGTGCCCTGGGTGGGTTTGCAAGAGTGTCTCTCTCCACTACAAGAGTAGCGAATTTCAGCTATCTCCCTGCATAGCTGTCCTAAAGGCGCCCTGGGGGAAGCAGCTGTCCATGGGACAAAGGGACAAAGGCTGCCTTGTTTCCAGCCCAGCCCAGCAGCCCTCCCTCATCCTCAGCTGGGGCTTCAAGGAACTTGTGCTCAGCAGCCACAGAACCTCCTGCGAAGCTGACCCCTAGTAACCGAGACCTGGAAAGCAAAAAGAACTGGGACGATGGCACCAAGAAAGGGAAGAGAAGTCTCACCCCTTCTTTCGTTTTCTGAGAAACAGATTGCCAGTGATATTGAGGTAGAATAGAATCAACGTAATTCCAGCTAGAGGGGGCCTAGCAGGAGGCTGGCGGTGTAGGACGAACAGCCTTGTTAGTGATTCTGTTCAGTCACTTTCCCATCTGTTAACGACATGAAAAAAATGTTTCTGTGATTGCCAAAACAACAACAAAAACGTGATTACTATCATAAATGAGAAACCAGGATTTTACTTCATTGACAGCAATGTTCAAAGGACTATAAAAATAGGCATAGCGGTATTCAAAGCATGTAAAATTTAAATGTATTTTCAACAAATAAAATCAATTAAAATAAGTGTAGAAAACCCCAAAAGTAAAAATTTCATATTTTTGAATATGCATTTTTCTTCTGAAAATTGGAAGTTTACCTTTAAAATTAAGAAGTAAAATAGAACTTACAACTCATGTATGTAGAATGTTGAAAATTATCTAAGTGAAATCGTTTTTTGATTTTTTTAAAATCGTTTGAAAAAATTAGATTCTAATGTTCAATGCCCATCTAGTTGCCAATTTAAGAGCTGTATCAATGTTATATCAAGACCTATATAACATTCTTTTAAGTAATATGGATTATTTAATATTGTTCAAGTTTCCTCGGTTGTCACTTATACCCGTGTAAATACTGTGCCAATCTGCGAGCACTCCTAGAGCCAGAAGCACTAGCAACTGATACTTTGTTAATCAAGAATCTACATTTCTGCTGGGCATGGTGGTCCACACTTGTAATCTCAGCTACTTGGAAGGCAGAGGCAGGAGGATTGCAAATTCAAGGTCAGCCTGGGGAATTTAGCAAGAACTTGTCTCAAAATAAAAATTAAAACAAGGGCTGGGGATGTAGCTCAGTGGTAAAGTTCCCCTGGATTGGATCCCCAGTACCAAAAAAAAAAAAAAAGAAATTTATATTTCTGCTGCTTAAGAGGAAGGCTTTGACAAATCATTTGAGTTCTCATTTCTGTTTTCTAAGTAATTACGCAATTCCAATCCTTGTGAAATGGCAGAAGCCCTGATCCGATTCTTCCCGTGTCCTTTTGT
The DNA here is from genome assembly GCA_028451465.1 of Erethizon dorsatum. Classification (NCBI taxonomy): domain Eukaryota; kingdom Metazoa; phylum Chordata; class Mammalia; order Rodentia; family Erethizontidae; genus Erethizon; species Erethizon dorsatum. The sequence continues at coordinate 76,616,942 of CM051835.1, forward strand.
TTCTAGGGCACAAGGGAGATATGGAGATCAGGGCCCAAGGGCTCAAGGGTGCTGGTCACAGTGGCAGCAGCTCAGGTATATAGTTTTCACTCTTCCAGTGTCAGTCCTGAGAGACAGATCGACCATGCTTTTTGTGCGTGTGTGTGTGTGTGTGTGTGTGTGTGTGTGTGTAAAACTCTGGCCCTGAAAAGCAGGAGGCAGTAGGCTTGTTCTGAAAGAATCAGAGAAGGCATATTTCAGCTCCTCGGGTCACATGGTGTCTACTGCAACTCCCCAGCTCTGCCACTGCAGTACGAAAGCAGCCAAAGCCAGTTCAGAGGTGAATGCGGGTAGCATAAACTTTATTTAGCAACACAGGCTAGATTCGGTCTGGTCAGCCATTGCTTGTTGTTGTAACTGACACTTGAGCCTGTGCAGGGGCCTCCTACTGGCATCTAAGGGCAATCCTGGCTGTGCCAGTCTACAGTCCCACGATGTGAAGCTTTTCTAGAGCAAGAGATTGAAAGGAAGTACAAAGCACGTGTGTTCATGGTCCACCTTGGGCAAACCATTTAACCTCTACGGCGTCAGTGTCCTTCCCTGTAAACATGGTCCACTTGCCCTTCCTGGTCCCTCCAAGGATGGCTGAGAAAGTCAAAACAACAATGATGGTGGCGATGGTGATGATGAGGAAGAATACTTTTCATTTGCGTAGTTTTGTATGTAATTCATAGAAGAATGGAAGGAGGGAGTTGGTAGCAACTCTATTCTTACATGTGTGGACACAGTGAGGACAGAGGGCGTGAGAAGTTTGCTGAAGGACTCCTGACTAGTGGCCAGCAGAGCTAATTCTCAAAACCAGGGTTCTTCAATGCCAGTGCAGGGCCACTGTTACTTCAACCATATGGAATTTCTGTGGGAAATATTAAGTGTTCTATATAACCAGTGCTTTTGAAACATTATTTTTTTTCACTTGGGCTCTTGATCCCCTTTATTATAATTCTCCTACTATTTAAACTTACCATAGACACTAGGAGATGTGTCACAATGCACGTGGCACATTTCAGTTACTACTGAAAAATACCATTTACAAGTATACCTATATCTTGGGTTGTGCCAATAGCATAAAACTCATGCCAACTTTATTCATTTCTCCCTGTATGGGCTTTTTCACCAGGCTGCCAATGAGGTAGCTCACTGCCAACTCAGCAGTGAGCTACAAACATGGTTCCCTCTATTACTACTGCCCGCAAATGGATCGCACCTCCATAGGTCACACCCGTACTTTGATGAGGACATTCAGGAAACCGTCTCGCCCTGAAGTAGGGTTCAGTGACCCGACTTGCAACTGCCTCATTTGTTCATCATGGCTGTTTACCCAGTGACACAAATTTTGCTACTGCAAATTTCAAGTCAAAGTTCAGTCCCTTTTGTATCAATGAAATTACAATTTGTCAACAGCTCTTGAAACTGGCTTCACTTCTAAAGTTTAGTGATGTTTTCTAGTTTACTTCCTTTTTTTTTTTTTTTTTTTTATGCGGGTATCAGGAGTCAAACTCGGGACCTCGCGCTTGCCAGGCAGGTGCTTATGTTGCCGAGCCATATCACCGGCCCAAGTTTGCTTGTTTTTATACTAAAGGATGTAGCGAGAATCATGTCCATCGCTCATTAGCGATGTGATTTCTTCTGACTCAGTCGATCCTACAAACCCTATACTTCTCTGTGTTTCCGTTTAACTTCTGTCACAGTATTTGCTTTTTCTCATGTAGATTTGGCAAATTTAATATCATAAAGCTGTGCTGCCCAACATGGTAGCCACAGATCACATATGAATAGCTAGTTAAATTTAAATTAATTAAATTTGAAAAGTCACTTCCTCCAGCCAAATTTGAAGCATTCAGAAACTACCTGCTGCAAGTGACTGGACTCTGTTGGGCCACACAGATAGGGAAATTTCTATTACTGCAGAATGTTCCATTGGGCCACACTGTATATTGGATTTAGAAACTAATTTTGACAAATTTCATAATCTGGTACAAATTCATTAGAGGACTCCTCTTTTAAAATGCCCATATATCGGTGAGATGGCTCAGCGGCATAAACACCTGCCTGGCAAGCGCGAGGTCCTGAGTTCAACCCCCGGTACCCACAGAAAAAAAAAATGCCCATATGAATACTAGGACTGAGATGGAGGCTGTCAGTACTAGCAGGTCCCATATCTCATGTGCCAAGCCCTGAGCTGAGCCCTTGGTGTACATTATTTCATTGAATAAGCTCATACTGAGCTGGGGTATGGCTCAGTGGGGAAGCGCTTACCTAGCATGCATGAGGCCCTGAGTTCTACCCTTAGTACCACAAAATAATGATAATCCCATCTTATTATTGAGATCTAGCTATAACTGGAGGCCATACATCACACAGTAAGAAGGAGATTAGAAATTTGAACTGAGGTCTCTCCAGTTGTGGATTCAAAGCTCTTAAAACACTCAGCTGTACCAACTCCTCCATCACTCACTCTGATGTGGGCCTCGCCAGGCAACCTAGGGGTAAAGCCAAGGCTGAGTGCGATACTGTAGGGGGCTGCCAAGGGGGAGAGCAGAGCCAGGCGTGAGTCGGCAGCGTGCAATATCTTGATGGGGGCAACTCAGTCCAGTCCAGTTTTGTGCCAAATGGAAGCTGTGTCCTTCACAACAAACCACTGAGACTTCACAAACTGGATGCTTTTCCACTGGAAATACCCCAGTAAGAGTAATCACTGGTGGCTCTGTTAGAACTGGTGAGTAAAATTTGACATTCACCAAAAAAGCTGAGTGTGTAGGCTTATTATGATCATTCTCTTTTCTTTTCTTTTTTTTCTTTTTGAAAGCGCTCATTTCATTCCACATGCCCTGTGCCAACTATCATGGCAGTCTGTGCTTCAAAAATGTTCTCTGGGCCAACTCTGGGGGAAGATTGGCTGCTGCCACTTGTTCAAAGCAAACAGTCCATATGTCGGCCTTAGTGTTGGGTTTGTGAAGCTTAAAGTTAGTTTTGTTTTTAATGTAAACAAATCTGCAGATTATATCGGAGAAATGTGTCAGCCCCTAGCTTTTCTTAGCTCATTATACAAACTCCATGTTTCCCTACAACCATGGATATTTTGTTACAGTCCTATTCTTTTTCACCTTTTTCTTTCTTCTTTCCTTCACATGGCTCCTTGAAACTTGACTTTTTTATTTGTCAAGACTTAATTTAGAAAATTATTACTTTTTCTAAAAACAAGTATAGCTTTGCCACAATAAGTATATCCAACTTGGAACAAGAAAGACAAAGATTTCCCTGAAATGAGTTCTCACAGCAAAGCTGCTAAAGAGGATTCAGGGAAAATTTCCTTAGACTCAAATAGAACCCTATGATTGGCAGGATTCAATTCTGTCTCTTTAAACCTCCTCTAAGTGAAGGTTCTGGAAGGCAGAATAGAGAGCTGCATGGCCTCCCTCCCTCCAGGACCACGGTTCCAGATCCAGGCACTAGACCATTCATTAAGCATCCATCTGGCATATCAGACGCACCGGGCAATTAGCAGTAATGAGTAAGAACACAAGAACAGGCTAATTTAAAAAGTTACCAATTATCAAACACCAGCCAAATCCTATCCATAGGCAAAAACAAAAATCCCCTCTATAGACAAGGCAGGCTTTTGATATCACAGTGTTAGAATTGCATTGAACGGCATGAATCAGAATGGAAATTCATCAAGTCAATAGAATGAATAATACAAGATAATAAGACTCACAAGAGTCAGAACCAAAATGTCTAGGGCAGAAGAGAATCATGGGGCCAAAGCTGAATTTCACAATTTAGTGACTCAGACAAATTATTTAATATTTTTAATATTGTTATTTAAAATTGTTGAGTATACTGTGAGCTTTAAGTGGCAAGAACCATATTTATTTTGAGTGTTGCTGTAATTCCAGCACCAAATGCACCCAGCTTAGAGTAGGCATTGAATTTGTATTTTGTAAATTAGTAAAGCAATAAGTGAATCAAGCAAATTTGTCCATTTTATTTTATTTTACTTTTTGTGGTACTGGGGATTTACCACGGGACATTTGCACTGAGTTATGTCCACAGCCCCTTTTTAATTTTTTGAGACAGGGTCTCACTAAGTTGCTAAGTTGCTTGGGCTGGGCTTGAATTTGTGATCTCCTGTCTCAGCTTCCCAGAGTGCTGGGATTACAGGAGTATGCCACTGTGCCCAGCAAAATTTATCTTCTTGATCATCTTTTCCATCCTTGATCGTAAGTAGTGTCTCTCCAGGTGAAACATCTTCGAGGTGTCCTGAGACACCTCACAGCCCTGATGCTGTTTGAGCCTTCCTGTTTTGTTTTTCTGTTCATCAGTACTCAACTATATCATCACATAGCTGGGCACGGTGGTACCCGCTTGTAGTCCCAGCACTTGGGAGGCTAAGGCAAGAGGATCATGAGTTCAAGGCCAGACTGGAACACATAGTGAATTCAAGGCCAGCCAAGACTACAGAGTGAGACTGTCTCAAAAAAAACAAAAAGCAAAAACCAAAACAATTAAAAAACATATCTCGGAACACTGGTACTAAGAGCCAGTTCATTTCGTTAACTTATTTTTACTGGCTTAATGGGTGCAAATTAGTATACACAGCCCTTACAGTACGTTTCACTGTAAATTTTTTTTTTTTTTTTTTAATGTGGGTAGCGGGAGTCGACCTCAAGACCTCGCGCTTGCCAGCAAGTGCTTGTCAAGCGCTTGTGCCGCTGAGTGATATCACTGGCCCTTTTTTCCTTTATGTGGGTTCCGGGAGTTGAACTCAGGACCTCGTGCTTACCAGGCAGGCACTTATGCCGCTGAGCCATCTCACTGGCCCTTCACTGTAACATTTTAACAGCAGGGTTAACAGTGAGTAGGTTGCAGTCAGACCTTGATGGGAAACTTCCATTAACAGCTGGAGGAGCTTCAGCAAGTTACTCAGCCTCTATTAGCTTCCTCATCTGTAAACATGGGATCCGAATAGCACGATACCTACCTCATAGTGAAGTTGTGAGCATTCAGTAGAACCACTTATGTGGAGTGCTTAGCCCAGCATCTATCCCGTAGAGAGCTCACGGTAACCTGGCAGTTCTCAGAGTGAGTTCCCACACTCCAGCATGAGCATGGCTAATAATGTGTTAGAAATGCTAAGTCTTGGCCCTGCCTAGACTACTGAATCAGAAACTGGGGCCAGAACAATCTGTGTTTTAACAAGATTTCCAGGTGATTCCGATGCAAACTAGTTTGAGAACCACTGCAATAAATGTCAACTGAAATAATAAATGATAATAGCATTTTTATAATAATGATGTATTGATATTATTGTTACTTTGACAGGGAACATCTAGAATACTACCATAGCATAATTGTTTTCCAACCAAGTTCTGGGAAGCTTTGGGGCTCAGGGAGATATATGGGAAGCCTTTGCAAAATGTTGAGGGGCAGATCACAGAGAAAGATCACCTTTGACAGGTGAGTTCGGTTCTACTGGTTTCATATGCTCTGGTTCCATTCCATGTTAATTTTGCTTGACAAAAAAGGTCTGCTCTGAGGTAAATCTTGAGAATCACTGTCACCCAAAGTACCAATGGGGATTTGTGAGACAATGGGCCAGAAATGGAGAACCAGAAGATTTTCTCTGGGCTGTCGCCATGTAGGATGATTAACACTGGCCATGCATTCAGACCCAAACTCCACAAGCATTCTTTAAGGAGTGTGCCGGGCACAGTACCTTTTGTCGTACCTCTTAAGTCCTTACAAGGCGCTATTTTCCTTCCTTTTCAGATGAGAATATGGAAGTGCAAAGAAATTAAGTTATGTTGTCCAAGGCCACATAGCTAATGAGGCTGGGATTAGAAGCCAGACTGCCCGGACTGAAATTAGTTCCATTCTCCAGGAATGGCTGCTGGTCATGCTGGGTAAGCAACATTGCTGTGCACAAATGCTGGGTGGACTCCGCAGGGATGCCTGGTCATACTAACGGACTGGCAAGCAGCAGGCAGCTGGGTTTTGCTCTGTCATTTGCTCAGCACAAAAATGACTCATAGTGACAAGAAATTAGAAAGCCCCTGAGTTCTGGAAATCAGAGGGGCTTTTCCCTATTTGTGAAATCAGTCCAGCTGAAAAGATGATCTCAAGATACTGGATGTACTGGAATAATGAGCTAAGAATCCAAGACTCTGAATGTCCACCTCATAAATATGCCAACGCTGCCACCAGATTTGTTGTACAGTGTTAGGCAAGTCGAGTTTAGCCCTTCGGGCCTTGGCCAAATGCCTAACTAAATTGTCAAACTTGTTACTTATCATCTAAGGTGGACTTTGAAACTGAATTAGGTAACACTGAGAGATCTTTGAGCTCCTGGGAAAGTTGCATCATATAAATATTTTTGTCATTAACTGTAGTATTACTTATTCACTTACAAACCCATTTGACAAATGTTTAGTAAGCACTTACCATGCTGGCAAGTGTCGAGGATTTAACAGTAAATGACACCCGAGACAGAGTGGTTCCAGCCTCCGTAGAGCCTATGGTTTGGTGGGGTGGGGGTGGGGGTGGAGTGAGCAGGAAACGAATGGTCTGTCTTTCACTGACTGCACACAAGTGTTAAGTATTTATTATGTGCTAGGCACAGTGCTAAGTGCTGCCTGTGAATTATATCACCTCATCCTCGAGATTGTCCCAGGAGGTAGGAATAATGATCTCCATATTAGGGAAGAAGAAACAGGCTCAGAAAGTTAAAGCAACTTGCCAAACTAAGGCCACTGTTATGAAAGGGCAGGACTTAGCTGACTTTAAAGCTATGTTCTTGGCCTCTACATTCTGCATGTAAAGAATATTTTTTTCAGTGCCTAGAATGTCCGGCTTCTAGTGAAAATCAATATAACTCACCCAGAGTCCGGCAAGAGAAGCAGGTACCAGGTGAGGAGATGTATGGAGATCCAGGACACCAGAGTGACCCTTCTGAGGAGTGGGGGCAGCAGCCAGAGAGCGCCCCTCAGTGGCAGCCTGGGAAACAGGCACAGAAGCAGCGAGATGTAGAGAGCGGGCTTTGCCCCTGCCCAGAAGCCACCAGGTTGGGAATTACCCGTCAAAGGTTTTCAGGAAGTGGTGGTCGAGAAGGGTGGGGAGGAGAGGGGGCTGACATTTACCATTTCTCCCATCTGTCCCTGCAAAAGGACATCCTCTCAGTCGGGGACTAGGCCGTGTCCACCCAAGTGGCTTGGAAGAAGGTGACTCACCGAGACTGCTGCAGTGAGGGTGGCTGGTTCTCTTGCTTCTCTGACCCAGCTCCTTCCCCTGAGTGCCAGCATTACATACGACTAATGGCTGGGCAGAGAGAGATGACTGGCCAATATCTAGGGTTTAGGACTGGTGTGAAAGGTGATGACCATTGTCGTTAGCTGCCTTTATAAACAGGACTCCTGGCATCACTTCTGCTACCGGGCTTTAGGTAACACTCTGTTTTGGAAAACCAAGCTAATTTGAAAGTCCTGTTTTTTGATCCTTAAAACCAGATTACTCAACATCTCTGGCTAAGAGGTTTTTTTTTTTTTTTTTGTAATGTGGGTACCGGGAGTTGAACTCAGGACCTTGCGCTTGCCAGCAGGTGCTTGTGCCACTGGGCCGTATCACCGGCCCTGGCTAAGAGTTTTTAATAGATGGAGTCACACGAGGAACATAATATCCTGGTTATCTTTTTCTTCAGGCCATAGCAGGTCCCGGCATGTCAAGAAGGAAGAACCAAGCATTGGGGTTCGAGAGACCTGGTTAAGCCCCAGGTGCTCCTGCCTGTGTCCAGCGGGCTGTGAGCGAAGCCGTCAGGGTCCCTCCTTCCCCATATTCACTCCCTGTAGTCCCTCCCTCTGTACTTGGGCCTGGCAGCTTGCTTCTAATCAACAAGAACACAGAGAAGGTGATGGGGTGTTGCTTCTGAGATCAGGGTAGGAGCAACTGCAGCCCCTGTCTCAGTCAGTTTCCCAGCTGCCTTCTCCACTCACAGACACTGGTGGGGTGGGTGGGAAGGGTGCACAGGCGCACAAGGTGTAAAACTCAGCCAGCAGCAAATCCAGGCTGAGAGCTTAAAAGGAACCAAATCCCAGCACTCTGGGAAGCTGAGGCAGGAGGACTGTAAGTGTGAGTCCAGCCTGGGCTACTTAGCAATTTAGCAGGGCAATATCTCAAAAAAAAAAAAAAATTTTTTTTTTTTTTTAAAGGCCAGGGATGTAGCTCAATGCAAAGGCCCTGGGTTCAATCCTTAGTTAAAAAAAAAAAAAAAAAAAAAAAAAAAGAAGAACTGAATTCTGTCAACACTGAGTACTTGGAAGCAGATCTGTGCCTCGTTGAACTTTCAGATGAGATCCCAGCCTGGATGATCCCCTGACCGCAGCCCCAGGAGGGACCCTGGTGCAGAGAACCCAGCTGAGACACGCAGATTCCTAATGCGCAGAAGCCGTGGGATGGTAAGTGTGCAGTTGCTGTAAATTGATGAGTTTGTGGTAATCTGTCACACCACAATAGAGTGAAAGACACTTCCCATCTTACCCTTCCATTGTCTTGTATTTCTAGAAGGTGACAATAACAATATATGTACCTTTTGGCCATTAAATGAGAGTCTGTGCAAAAGTTGCACAAATGTGTAAATCTCCTTACTGAGGAAGGCTCTGGGCTCTGTCTGGGCTAGAGCTGAAGAGCAGGGGTGAGGAGTTAAGCAGAGGTTAAACAGGGTGGGCAGGGCTTCTCTGTGGCACGCAGCTTGCAGCAAAGGGGCTCTGCAGTTCAGACGCCAAGAGGGGCAAAGTGGGAACCACAGAGACCACCAAAGGGCTCAGCCACCCTGAGCTATGGATTCAAAGGCAAAGCAGGGAGTAGTGCCAAGACTAAGATGGGGGAGCCTTTTATAAGATGACACTGATGCCCATGGGTGGAAAAAATTGATTAGGATATTCCACTTGTTTAGATGCAGAGAAATTGATTCAGGTTAAGGACTTTGGGATCCAGAGCTTAGGTGCGCATCACAGTTGACTCCAAGGCTCACTCCCTAGCTTATGAATGGAACTGTTCTCCCCACTGCTCACGAGTCCCATGGGACTCGTCTTGGGCTGTGGTTTTCCAACCCAGACCTCTTGTCTGAGCTGTGGACACCTGGATCCTGCTCGGCATCTCTTGCTCAGTAGCTGCACTTTCACATCTAGTGGGCACTGGAAGTTTAACATGCGCAGATCTGAGTGGGTTCGTCTCTATTTTAATCTTCATCAGACAACTCTGCGTTTACGTGTTTTACTGGGAATCGAACCCAGGAACTGAGCTACATTCCCAGCCTGTGTTTTGTTTTATTTTGTGTTTTCTTTTGTTTTGTCGAGACAGGGTCTCACTAAGTCACTAAGTTGCTCAGGCTGGGCTGAAGCTGATATCCTCCTCCTCACCTCTCAGCATACAGCGATTACAGGTGAGTACCACTATGCCTGGCTGCTCAGACACCTTTACAAGGAACTGGGGTGACAGAAGACAAGATTACCTTAGAACACATATTGTCAACCAGGCAAAACCACAGATTTACGGATATAGTATGGGCAGAGTGAAAAGCAGTCTCCCTTCCCCCTCCTGCTGCTCTTAGCCCCTCCCAAGAGGTAACTGCTGTGCGCAGCTGAACGAACCTGCAGCCTCCTTGCCCTCTACCCTGCTCTTACCTCTACAAGTGAAAACAGGCATTTATTTTCGTATAAATGCTTTTGCCCTGCAGGTGTTGTCCCTGACTGCTCGTCTTCTGGTAACCACACTCATTGATTATTTTTGCATCAGAACCTATAGCTCTGCTTTAGTCACCTGTCCATGGCTTGTCCACTGTCCTACCATTGATGAACAGGTAGACAGTTTGCCTTCCTCACTCCTTCCCTCTCTCTCTTTCACTTTAATCTTTTCCTTTTCTTTCTTTTTTTTTTTTTTTTAATGTGGGTACCGGGAGTTGACCTCAGGACCTTGCGCACCAGCAGGCACTTGTGCCACTGAGCGATATCACCGGCCCTTTTTTCGTATGTGGGTTCCGGGAGTCGAACTCAGGACCTCGCGCTTGCCAGGCAGGCACTTGTGCTGCTGAGCCATCTCACCGGCCCTTTTCTTTTCTTTTTAAATATTACAAGCAATACTACAATGACCATTTATATTCATAATACCCAATTATTTCTTCACGATAGAGTCTGCAATGTGGGAGTGTGATGTTGAAGGGTTTCCAGAGACTGACAAATGGTCAGTGTGGCTGAACCCATTTCCATTCCCACCAACAGCATTTGACGGTGCCTTTTTGCCACTGTTGGAATATTATCAATCTTCCCCAATTTCCCAAGAACAAGGTCTTGTTTTAATTTGCAGTTCCCCGATGGCTAGAGAGCTTGAACACACTTTCAAACATTTATTGGCCATTCGTATTTTCTGTTCTATGAATTGCTTCTCTGTATTCATGGTTTGTTTTTCTATTGGGTTATTTATCCCAAATTACTAGTGGAAAATCTGAGGCCTGGAGAAATTAACTGGCTTGGAGTCCCACAACTAGGAAGTGGCTGAGCTGGGATTTAAGCTTGGCTCTGTGTTTCTCCAAAGTGCACATCCAGCCATGGGGTGGGTGGTTCTTCCTTCTCAGGCATGGTCAGAGTTAACTAATGAATGCTTAACTGATCTTTAGGCCTGGGCTGCATAAGGAAACCAGCATCACTGTCCCACAGAAGTGGAGCCCTTCCTGCTTCTACCTGAACAGGCCCAGCTGTACGTTGCAGCTTCCTCATGAGGTCTAATGCCACCAGCTTGGCTTCGGGAGGCGCAGGGAATTCAGGCTGGGCCTGCTGGGGAAGAAAAGCCACCTGGCCAAGACTGTGGCTCTGTGTGGCTCTGCCTGCCTATTCTACTGCCATTAGCAATAATGTTGCCCCTAAAGACACAAGCAGACAGAACTAAGTAATAATCTATGGCTTGTGGCCATGTCCTTATTGAGCCAGCTGAGCTAGGTAGTCCCTGCCTTTTGGTGCAATTCATTTTCCAAATTCCAAACCCAAGACTCCAGACTGTTCACTGGATTTGGCAGCACTCAGCTATAAATGTGGAGTGGGACCAAGCAGGCAGCTGCTGCTGTCAACTCATCTGACATCACACCAGGGCTGCCCTACCATTGTCTATGGCAGAACAATGCCCTTCTCTGCCAGAGGAGATTTGTAGTCCAACGCTTCAGTGTCTGTCAGGGACTCTGCTGACTGTTCAGTAGGCTGAGCACGCTGTGTGCCCTAGGAATGCCTTCCCTAGAAATAGAAGTCACTGCAGGCTCCCACCAGGCTGGCAGCTCCAACGGCATCAGCACCGTGTTATATACCACACAGAACCAGCTGTGGGCATGATGGGGAAGGACCATCCTGGGAGAGGGCTGTTCAAGTCCAGTGGTCCTCGGCCATCATGGACCAGGACCTGCAGCTGCAGTATCACAGGGAGTCCAGGCAGGTTGAGGATTCTGTTGACTGGGAAGAAAATGAATCTGATTCTCTATCACTCCAGACTCAGTGGCCCATCATGGACACAGGTTCCAATTCTGTTTTTACAAACACATTACAATGCTCCCTGAGATCAACGCAGACTCTGCAGGAAGAAGATGCATCAGTTAGAACCTGGTCACAGTAAGGACCCAGTTCTGCCACCAGAGGAGAAAGTGTCAGGCTCTGCTACTGCTCTTTCGAATCCAAACTCCTACACCCATCTTTGGCAACAGCAGGGAAGCACCACTCAATCTTCTATGCAGTCTGAAAAAGGGCCAAGTCTATGGTTTGGGGTGACCATATTGGTAAATAAGGCCTGTCCACACGTCACCAGGGAGAGAAGCAGGGCTGCCACTAGCACTGGGACAGTGCGTCCGAGCAGTACTGAGAAGGGAGGTCTAAACCTAAAAGTAGGAGGCCAGCACCAATCAGGATTAATTGAGTGAAAGGGAAGGCAGAGGGATGCCAGAGACAATTCACTTCTGCAGTCTCGAGAATCAGCTGTGCCCCCAGCTCCCACAAGGCAGGAGGCCAGTGCTGGGGGCTGGCCCTGTGAGGTCTGCAGGATCCCGCCTCAGCCCTTGATGATCACAAAGTTGTGTGGCCTCATGGCAGGTACTGAGGATCCTGGAATTTTCCTGTGAAGAGAGTGTTTGTGAAAAGAGGCCTTGTGACTCCAGGGTCCCTGTGATTCTGAGAACAAGTGACTGAGAGACTGGATAAAGATGCAGCATGTGGGTAACTTCATTTCCCTGCTGCCTGGATGGGGCAGGTGAATTTTTCTCTCAGGCCAACCCCATTGCCTGGGGCCCTGAGTCTTCCTGGAGAGTGTACAGGCCCACTGCCATGGCAAGCAGCTCCAGCCAGCAGGACAGGGGACAGCGTCTGTCCAGGAAACTGCGGAAAGCAGGAGGGGCCGAACATGTGTTCTTGCCTTCCCTTTGGGATACACCGAGGGCTGCTCTGCTTGGTGACGTTTCCATCTGCAGAGCTGCATCCTCCACCACTGTTCCTATTCCTGGATGTGCTGGAGGACCTCTGAGATGGACCAATAACCCTCAGAGACATGAAGACAAAGGCAGGGGACTGTGACACGGGTCATCTGACTTCCAGAGCTTGCCATGCAACACATAAATGCATGAGCAAAGCCGGTTCTCCACATTACTGGGGAGGAAAAGTAGCATTGCCCTCCTTCTCCCCACACACCATTCATTCATTCCACAAAGGTTTCTTAAAAGTCAGTTCTATGCTAAGCATCAAATAACTGGAGAACAGAACAGAATATTTGCCCTTATGCAGCTTATGATCCACTGGGGCAGATAGGCAATAAACAAGCAGACAAAGAAATGAATACATCATGACACATTTGGATAACGAAGTCTGCTCTGTCCTCTTATGCTGTGATCTTTCACTGGCCAACCTGATGGCACAGTTATCTCATGGGAGAGCAGTGAAGTCCAGGGAGTCCCGATTCGATCTTAGGCTGGATGACCCCTTTGCAATACTTTTCTTTCTTTCCTGGTGGGGCCAATAAATGTACTGAGGGTGGTGCCATAATTTTCAGCTGCAATAAAACACTCCTGCCATATAGCTTGGCCTTTGTTCACTGTTGCTTCATATGATCCTTGACAAGAGACCAGGCAGAACTAGCTTCTGCTCTCAGCTCTGTCACTGTGAGCTCGGAGGGGTGCTTTCTTGTCCTCCAAGTCTTGGGCATCAATGGGAATAGCTGTGGCACACTATAAAAACTCTCTTCTTCTGGAGTAAGAGACATTAAGATCAGGAAGGCATTTTGCCTAGCACCTGGCACCCACTAATCTCACTATGAATCACGGCTCCTTGACATGGTGAATGATGAGGTGAGACTGGAGGCCAGTTAAACCCCCACATTTCTCATAGTGTGGTCCATGGACCACCTGCATGCATCAAGATGGCCTGCAGTATTTGTAAACACACGGCACCCTGTGTCCCTGGGCCGCTGGGGTGGGCCCCAAGAACCTGCATGCTTCACAAGCTTTCTAAGTGGTTCTTAAGAGCCTTACAGTTTGAGACTTGGTGGTCTACAGCTTTGACCGGTGGCCTAGGCTTTAGTTACTTCGAAAGTCAAGAAGTTACTTTGTGATATAAACTCTAAACAAAATAGCTTCTGTAAGTGTGGAAAGACACCTGTTCTACAACATCCACACAGAAGCATTTCCTTTATGGAAAGGGAGACTTTATCTGGCATTATCTGGGCCCTTAGTTCTCCTTTGTCCTGGGAAAAACCAATTTGTTCAACACCCAAAGCACCAAAGAACTTAGTCACCCTATTTCAGGAGGAGGGCAAGACCAGGTTTACACCATTTCCAGAAATCAGCAGAAGTGGTGGAACTGCCAGAAGTAGGTTCCGTGGCAGAGCTCATCTTATAGGGACACGTCAGGTTCACAAACTGGGTTCAGAGTCACAGTGACACAGCTGGAAGAAAAGGTGATTCTGAGTCCGTTGCTCAGGGGAATCCAACTGCTGGGACTCATGTTCCTTTGGTGAGTGGCTGCAATAAAAGATGTATAAAAACTGAAAAGAGTTGTCACACCTTTATTGGTGTTGACACCTTCTTTGTTACTGGGAAGAGAAGACTGGACCACACACACCCAGAACAAATACTGGCAGCTGAAGGGAACCAAGTGGACCGCTTTAGTGGATGACACTGATGCTCACCTGTAGGCCCTGGCAGCCCACCTGCCGTTGGGGATTCTGCAGCATTAGCAGAGATGGCTGTGAGTTAAAGCCAGAAAGGAGAGAGCCAGGTGCTCTGGGGACAAGCTTGTGAAACACATGCATCCACCCCCGAGGACCATCCCTACAACGTTTTCAAGGAATCTAAGCTTCCCCAAAGTAAGTGACAGAGTCAGGGGAATGCAAATTGGTGACTATGGATGTGATTCTCATTTCCTCCTCCCCCTGGGCAACTGTGGTTTGGGGAAGATAGATGACATCAGTGTTCAGAGGTGGGGAAAACAGAACGAGTTACTGTACCCCAGAGGACGAATTCCCGAGTTTCTGTCTCCTCGGTGACATCACTGCTTCAAAGTGCAGACCACTGTGGTACCAGATGAAAAGTTCTATTTCTAGAAGATTCACAAGAGTGCCATGCTATTGATGATGGACTAACAGATCAAGGTCATACTACTTCCCAGTAGCCACTCTGCGCAAGCCCGCACTGGCCACGCTCTTCCTTAGAAGCAGGACTGTCCTCCAGGGAGGGGAACAGCATCCCCCACTGGACACTTGTTTTCTTTTGTCAAAATCCTATCTGTAATGGCCAACACTAGCTTTCAAATTGAGTTTTTCAAGAGTATGTGGCCAGTTTTGTTTGTGCTCTTCTAGAGTTTAATACATGGGGGCAGAGCAAGGTTTGAGACACAGCCCAGGGAAGAGATTTTCATGCACTCACCCAAGGGTTGGCCAGAGTTCTGAGCAGACAAGATAAGACTCTGAGGATGGTTAGAGGGGTTCATTGGCACCAAGATGGATGACACTCTTGGCTTGCTTCTGGATAACAGATTTTCTTATTTCAAAATCATGTGAGATATACATGAAGCTTCCCACCCACTGCAAGAAGGGCACTGGTTGGTGCTTCCAGAACTATCACTAATTATCTTCTTTTTATAACCAATTACAGGAGCTACTTAGGAGCTTACCAGCATCAGCAATGAAATCTTTGCAGGAAGGAGAAATCAAAGCTCATCAGGCTGGTTTTGCTCTACCACCAAACACAGCCCACCCTGCAGCCAATGTACTGGTTTTAACCCTGGGATGAGGGATAGGCAAGAAGGTGAAGGAAGGTAGAAGGTGCAGTGTGCAGAAAGCAGACCTGAGAAGTCTTCCTGAGGTTTTCTGGGCAACTGTACTTACACTTGCAAAGAATGTCCAAAGCCCTCTTCTGTTCCCTGCCCAGAAACCTGGTCAGATGGGCACCAGATGCTTCTGCCCAATTAGACTGGTTGGCTCAGGCCCCTGGAACTGGAAACCCCATAAAACAAAGAAACAGTGAGAGTTGATAGATGGCTTCATTCATCTCTGTCCTCACTTTTTCAACACCTCTTCTCACATATTCCTAGCAAGGAGGAGAGAAAAGGACTGCTAATACAGGTGTCCAGTGACATCATTGCCAGGGGATATCACATACAAGCCAGCTGGCAACAGCATTGGTTAAAACTCATGTTTCATACAATATTTTCTTCCAAGTACAGTTTGAAAATTTAAGCCTACTTACACACAGCAAGGATGTGTTCTTGAAGTAACAGTGTTGTCCAGGAAAAGATTTAAAGATATCCCATATCAAATTCAGATGATGAACTTCAAATAACAATTGTCCTTGGTACCCCTGAAGGATCAGTTCCAGGACTCCTCAAAGACACCAAAATCCTCAGATGCTCAAGTCCTTTATGTAAAATGGTGCAGTATTTGCATATAACCTGTGTACCTAGTCCCATATACATTAAATCATGTCTTACTTATAATACTTCATTAAAATGTAAATATTTTGTAAATAGTTGTTTACAGTACTGTTTATGGAATAATGATGAGAAAAGGTATCCATATCTAGTGTAGATGTCATTTCTCCTGAATAATTGTTTGAACACACAAAAGATACCGAGGACCACTGCCTGAAGTGCTCCGAGTCAAAGTGAGCGCGGAGAGGATGGAGGGAGCATGGGTATGGTGGGAAAGACAGAACCAAGGACAGCTCTCCAAGAATGCACCTAAAGAGGCAAAGACTCCGACTGAGATCATACTACAGAGACCTGGGGGCAGACCCGTAGTTCATGTCCTTTCCAGTTATGAGAGTGCTACTTCTGATAATGGAGAATAGTGAAATCAGAAATTTTTAAATTCTGACTTTGCAGACTCATCCCAAAATTGATCATCTACAAGTTTGTATTTTTATGGCTCCTTATAGCCCCAGACTCAAAGGGGCCCTTATTATTCTGAGCAGAAGAAAAAAAAATCTAGAAGACCAAACTCATGTGGCAAGCAAGAACTGGATTCCACTTGTCTTTGTCACCACATGACACTGGCCCCTCGTCCCAAGCCCAGACAGCTTTGTGTCCCTGGCATATTTCCATCTCCACAGGTTTGTCACTGACTCACCTTTCCTGCCTTCCTTTTTCTCTTCCATGTATCATTTGGAAACCAGAAAAATGCTGTGTGGGGGCTTAGCACACTTCCTGTTAGCTACTTCCCAGTGGGTGCACACTAGCTTGCAGGGATCAGAGGGTGCCCATCATTGGGGATTGTTATGGTTTATATCTAGATGTCCTCCAAGAGCCCAATATGCTCTTAGGCAGGGCTTTTGGAAGGTAAATGAACTGTGGGGGCGCTATAGCTGACTTGGTGTTAGGAGGTGGGGCCTGGTCAGGGGAGGCAGGTCACTGGACATAAGGCTTAGAAGTCCTATTCCTCTTCTACTTCCTGGCTGCCATGATGTGAGCAGCTTTCCTCCACCCAGGCCCTTCCACCATGCCTTCCTGCCTTGCGGCCAGCCAACTACAGACTAAAAATGTGAGCCAAAATAAACCTCACCTCCTTTAAATTGTGGGTATTTGGTATCTGTCCCAGCAGCCAGAAAGTGACCAACACAGGAGCTTATGTAAAGATACTCAGGATCCTGGAAGCAGGAAAATGTATGTAGATCTGGGCACCGATATTCCTTATGGGGTATGGATCTCGCCAGCTTCCTTTTCCATATGTTAATAAGGGAAATAAGGAATTGATTTAAACAAGCAGAGATGATTTAAAGAGCAGAGATGATTTAAACAAGCAGATGCTCACAAATGCAAACTGAACGTCATCTTTGAAATGTAGCCTAGTTTCCACTTGCTCCCCCTGCACCATGCTGTAGTAAGCCAAGTGATTACCGGACAGTGGTGGCAGTGGCTGAGGGGCATCGTGCAGAGGGCTGGAAAGCAGCTGGAAATGGGTTTGGATGGTTTGCGGGATACCCGGTGACTGAAATCCTCAGTGTGTGACGGTGACTCCATTTCCACAGATCAGAGATCAGTGGACCAGGAAAGCTTTCTTCTTGCTCTCAGGTCTTACCTTGATGAGACTGAATTTCTGCTGCTGGTTGTTTCAGGGAAGTCTGGGTAAAAGCCCTTCATCATGGCGAGTCAATACCCTTACACAGTGTGTTCAGTGTTGAGGGTAAAAGACCCAGAAAGGAGCCAGAAAGGCAGGCAGACTGGTTTTTTCCTCAGCTTTGCCCATGTCTGAGAATTCTCTAATTTTACAAACCTGTTGCCCTAGTTCTTCCAGCCACTTTCAAATCTCAACAAGCACAGCCTAATCCACCCAGTGTGGCCAACCTGCTAGGAGCTGATGCAGTGTTCTTCCTTCCATTCTGCGCTTGGACAGCCGTGCAGCTTAGCAGGTTTCACTGCATGAACCTTACAGGTAGGGCTTCTGTAAGGCTGTGTGAAAGGAGCCGGCTTTCATTTGAAATAAGACCACTCCTATATGCCCGTGGTGCTTTCAGAGCACAGTAGTTAAAACTGCTCTGAGGCCAAACTGTCTGGGTTCAAATGCCAGCACTAGCTGTGTGATCCTGTGAAAGTTACTTAGTTTTTCTGTGCCTCGGTTTCCTCATCTGTAAAAGGAGGATATTAATCCTATCTACCTTATAGGATTTGGGAGAATTAAAGGAGTTAAAAGGAGCTTAGTACTGTGCCTGGTACTCAGCAAAGACTACATAATAGTTTGCTAATTTGTTTTTCTATATATCAGCCTATATATATTGGATATTCAATCTGTACTATTTGCTTCATGACAAAACGGCTAAAAAATCAGGCTGTTCCAGACTCGTAAGGACTATACAGTACATACTCAGCAGGATCCAAAAAACCATCACTTTGAAATTGAATGGTATTATTGAAATCGCTGTTAAGCCTCTAAGCGTTAAGATGCTTTTCTGGGGACCTGAGCTTCCAATGCACATGGCCATGTTTTGGGCTCTTCATTGATAACCCTGCTTAGTGTAAGGACCCAAGACTCATCACAACCCCCCAGCAATGGGCGATGCTCAAGACCCTTTGGCTATGGTGTGAGATGCCTCAAAAGACAGGAACAGTAACAGAAGGGGAAAGAGAAAGAAAGGGAGAAAAGCCTTGTTTCCCTCTCATTCCGTTTGGCTAAAAGGAAACCCAGGGCCATGCTGGGAGTCCCTGGGGACTGCCAAGGCTGCCTCGGGCTGGGATTTAGAGGCGGGTGGATGGGAAGTCTGTGGCTACCCCTGCATGGTGTTCGTGCACCTTCTGCATGGGAGGCCCCAGGCCTGCCTATCAGTTTTCAGGGAGTACCACTATCTCAGTTCTGCCCAGGTCTCCTAAAGATCAAATCCTTCCCCTACCTCTGACCCATGCAGGCCTCAAGGACCCAGACTTGGGCTGAAGCAGAAACCCATGGTCCTGGTCCTGCCCCAGCAACCTGCAGCTCACTGGGAGTCACAGGTTGGAGCAAGGCTGTGGTCTAACAAGCAGGAAGCAGAATGCAGAAGAGCCCTGCACCTGCCAAAGAAGTGAATGGGGCCCACCTCATCTATGGCATTCCCCCAACCCTCGGGGAGTGAGCTAAATGCCACACTTCATTCACTGGTCAATCAGCTGACTATGTAATATGTGGGTGTTGGAGCTGCAAAGAAAGACGGGTGAGAAGCAAAAAGGGGGGTGCGTGAATAAAATGTTAGGGGTTTATGAATAAAGAAAAGCACACTACATTTCCCTCTGCTCTGCCCAGATGGGCCAGCCCTCCTGCTCCATATCTACATAGGGTCCTCTTCTCACAAAGGCTCCACAGAGGAAGGGCGTGAGTCCTTTCTTTGTGTGGTGCTGACCTCTAGAGGCTTCCAATTAAAAAGCATCCCACAGGACCCACTTCATTTCACGGCTGTCTACATCCCCTGGTTGGTGCAGTATTTCCCTAGAAAACAAAGGAGGAAAAAATATCCTTGCTACTTTAAACACTCCCTAGTAGGAAATTCCTGCCTTGTTTTGGGGCTGCCTAATTACTGCTTGCCTAGATTTTTTTTAAATGTCACTGTTTCTATCGCAAAAAGGCAAAAAAGCTGGGTCCAAGATAGATACCAAGTATTTCAGAGGCTTTCTGCTTGCCATGGGACTAAGAGGAAAAGTATAGTGCCAGCTACTTCAGGAGGCAGTTCTCCAGTTCCGGACTACCTGACGGGCAGGGCTGCCAGACGGAGAAAGTAATGTCTGTTCACCCCAGTTCGGCAGGGCACTGGGCAAAACTATTGTCCAGGCCTCCTGCACACTACACCTGGTCCAGCCCTGGTACAGGTCTGAGCCCTAGGAAGTGGGGACTGTTGCGTCCCTTGTGTGGTACACTCACCCGTGTGTGTGCACAATGAGCCCTGGAGACAATGCACTCCCACCCAGAGTTCACTATGGAACGAGACTGTTCATTAGATCTCTAAGCAACGGAGCTTTGTGGTCATTATTGATAATACACAGGGAGTAGCCAGGTGGTGCTGCACACCTGTAACCCTAGCACTCTGGGAGGTTGAGGTAGGAAGACTACAGGTTTGAGCACAGCCTGGGCAACTTAGCGAGACCCTGTCTCAAAATAAAAAATAAAGTGCTAGGGATGTAGCTCAGTGCAAAAGCCTTGGGTTCAATACCCAATACTGCAAAAACAGGGTATAGTAGGAAGGCAAAAAACAAAAACAAAACCAAAAAAAAACATTTAGGGCCACTGGCATTTTGGCTGCTATACATCTACACTATTGGCTGGGATCTTCTGTTCTAAAAGGAATCTTAGGTTCTAGTGCGAGGGCAGCTTGCTAATGCCAGTGTTTGCCCAGGACTGTGCTCCCTACCCACCTCCCTGGCTCCAAGACCAAGGCAAAATACATTCCCAACGTCACTGCTGAACAGAACGCAGCCGTGAGTCCTCATACTTACTTTTACTGATGAGGAAACACGGTGGGGTGGGCGCGGAGGGGATATGCCTAGGATCACACAGACCATCAGGGACAAATATGGGCTCAAACCTTTTCCTCCTCCCAGCTGATTTCAGAATGATTAACTGCACAGGGGAAATGGGGGCTTTCTGAGGCTGAATCTTGCTGTGTTGCCCAGGCTAATCTCGGAACTCCTGAGCTCAAGGGATTCTGCTGCTTTTGCCTCCTGAGTGCTGCGACTAATGTACCCAGCTTGGCATGTGGATATTTCTAAAGCCCATGATTATATAAGTTACATTACAGAATATACCTGTTAGAGTGATCAAGTCACAGGAACGAAGGCGCCCTCCCGCAAGGAAGGCTTTGTCTGCAGCACCCTGCTACAGTCAGTGTTGGGCCAGAGATTTGGAATGAATGCACCAGCTCAAAGCTTGGTTAAAACCGTGGACAACAGTCACACTGAAAACAAAGAACCCCAAATTAAGTTATTTAAAAACACAAACACAGGGCCAGTGAGATGGCTCGGCGGCATAAGCGCCTGCCGGCAAATGCGAGGTCCTGAGTTCGACTCCCGGAACCCACATAAAGGGAAAAAAAAAAAAGGGCCAGTGATATTGCTCAGCAGCACAAGCACTTGCCTGGCAAGCACAAGGCCCTGAGGTCGACTCCCGGTACCCACATAAAAAAAAAACAAAACAAAAACAAAAACAAAAAAACCACAAACACAAGCCTCTATCCTGTGCCTATTAAGCTGCTCTCAACTCTTAATTTCACAATCCATGGAGACTCATTCATTTGAAGAAACCAACTCGCTCTTAATCAAACAGTGGAACCTACCACCAACTTTCAGATTTATTATTTAAATGCCACTGTGCAGTAAGTTACAACTGGGAGGAAAGGAGTAGGGCAATGGTGTCATGTCATCACAGGGTATAGATATCTAATTGTGCCACAAAGGACTCCTAACTGGGTTAGAAAAAAATAAGTCCTCTTATACAAAACTAAAGTACTAGTTCAAAGGAGGAGTGGAAAATTACTAAGCACTAGCAACCACATTGGGATAGATACATGAATGGCCCTCAAAACACACAAATCATTATTAACCTTGGAATCTTGTGTCGGTGTTCCATGTAAGAGCTCTTGTCTTTCTTCCCCTCCAGGTCTCCTGCCCACCCCTGCTGATGGTCCTGGCTGGGCATTTATAAGTCACATAGGTGTCCTGCAGGATCAAACTTTGTGGAGAAAGTAAACAAGAGGCAAACACCAGGATTTGGAAGGCTCTTTAATAGCAAGCGGATGGTAATTACAGCGTTGGATGAGATCCTGCTCTCCCAGGAAGGGAGGAGGGAGCAGATGGGGACAGGGTGCAAGAGAGGATTTACAGGGTGTGAGGCATCTGACAAAGGGCAACAGTTTTTGGCAACCCATTTCACAGTTTTCTAATTTACAAGAGATTTGTTTTAAAGGAAATATGAAAGCAAAGAAAGAACACACATCCTACAGGAAACACTTCTTGCCTAAAACAACAACAACAATGAAGCGAAAAATAAACCAAAACCCCATTCCTTTCTTCTTTCTCTTCTTGTGTAGATGGCTACATCTTGCCTTTCATTCACAGATCAGGACTGGGTCACAGATCGTGTCCGATTTGTCTATCCCTGGAGATCTACTTCCTCCTCTAAGAGGCTGACAGTTAGTGCACAGAGGGCCATTCTGCACCTTTGTAGTACCTGGTAAAAAAGTGAATCTTGAGAAACAAAAAAAAAACAAAAAACCCAGGGAAAGGCAGTTTACCAAGGACAGACTGCCAACGTCCTCTCTTGCTTGAACACAGTTCTAAGCAAACTAAATGTTCATTTTTATGTGGCCTGGGACATACTTTTAACTGCGTATGCCTTACAGTGCTATAAATGGGGTTCTTAACATGAAACGTTCACTGCCACAGAGACCACAGGTTATAGGCATATAGTTTTAGAATTATTCTGTATAAAATCTAAAAGACCTCAGCTTGTTGTGTCATATGTGTTATCAGAAGGCCAACATAACTGAGTGGGTTGTTAAGAGGATTGTTTTTTAATGCAAAAAAAAAAAAAAAAAAAAAAAAATCTTAGGCTTCTCTAAAGAGGAAGCAACCAGCAACAGCATCTCACTGGAGTTGGCTCACCCTTGGGAAGAATCTGCACCCAACTGGAGTCTTCCTTGTGCTCCCTCTGCAACTGCGGAGCAAGTGGGGAAGGTGGGCCGCACCGCACATCCTGACCACGGCCCCTCCTGGATCTGCCAGCTCTCCAGAAAGACAGGCTTCCCCGGCTGGCAGCTGGGTTCCTTAAGGAGTCCCACTAGATGTGCAGGACACCTGCTGTGTCCTTGGCTGGGGGTGTTTCTAAAGCCAAAAACCCATTGCCAACATCTTGCCAACACTCAGTGTCTTTGAGGAAAGAAGGCCCCTAGAGACAGCCATGCGAACAGTTCTCCTGTGCCTCGAGTGGTGACTCATGACTGGTTCTTGTTTTTGTTTTTCTCAAGTCAGACCTGACTTTAAGACCTAACTTTCCCCCTGCCCCAGTTCATCTCCTTACACCCAAATTAAATCATGTCTGTTCTGACATCCCCTCAATATGGGAAATCAGATTTGTGCCAGTTTTTCAACCCATGAATTTTAACATGCAAAGCAGGTTCCTAAAATATAAATTGCAGTGACACTCTGTGGTCACAGGTCCCCTAGGACCATACACTTTGTGCTCTCATGAAATGGAAACAATATTCAGAGATGTGTATTGTGCTAAAGAACAGTTCCTATTTATACACAAACAACGCCAGTCACTACCAAAGGAGAGAGGTTTCCACTAAAGTACACTAGAAACCCAGTTCTGGCACCAGGACACAAGAAGAATCGCCCTACATAATGGACTTTCTGTGTTCTGGTTAAGGAAAAATAAAATGTACCATGTGTTGCTGTGGGCCTGGACGATATACATGGAGCCCTGTGTAGCGGAACGCATGGCAGCGCCAGGCACCACATGGGGCTTTGCTTTGCTCCCCGGGTCCAAAATTCACCGATTCCCTGAAGCCTGTATGAGGTGATCACTGGGCAGAGCAAAGGAGCCAGGCCACAAGAGCATCTCCACGGCTCACTCCCACCCAGGACCAAGGCTTTGTAGTGTGATCACAAGCACAATTTCAAATTTCATAGCTGGCCACGTGATCAGCAAGCCATCAATCACACCTCATTCTCTTTCATACCACCATAGCACACTCACCCACTCGCTCTCTTTACTTTCACTGTCACTTTCTCCTGAATGACAGGACAAAAAAGTCAAAGTATTTATCTTTTACTCTCTTCCAGCTAGTCTCATGCACATTTCCCCCCACCCAAGTTAAACGTTTACCATATCCAAAGCCCCCAGTGTCAGGGCGTCAGGGAACCAAGAGAAGCTCTACGTTCTGCAAATGGAGCAGGGATGGCCAAGACCAGTGCATCTTCTGGGGCCTCACTTCACCTTCTCCTCGGAGGGACAGAATCTCATTAGCTGCACTGACTGGCCTCAGTCTAGGCTCCGGGGCTGGATGCTCACAGACCAACGTATTCTAAGGTGAGCGGTGGCCATAATCCTAAAGACAGCTTCTTTGGCAAGACTCCAAACATATTTCCTTCTCCTGGCCCTAACTGTCCTTGACCGTTACTCCTATGCACACATACTTCTAAGGCAGGCGCAGAAGCAGTGTCTAATGCTGAAAGAGTCTAGTTAAATGACTCGTCATGGTCACAGAGACAACGGCAGAGTCAAAGCTAGGACCCAGCTGTCTCTCCTACTCCAGGAGATGTTCCTCCCATACCATCGCTGACTCCTGGTAAGTGACTCTGGTCTGGACCTTTGGAAAAAGTCATGAACTTCTCTCAGCCCAGGAACGATTTCCAAACAACCCACAGACTGCCAACCTCACTCACCTCGTGAGCTGGTCTTGCTTCACAGCTCCAGAAAGAGTAACCAGAGTGTGGCAGGTGAGGGTGTGTGTGTGAGAAAGAGACACAGAGGGGGGGAGAGAGAGAGAGAGAGAGAGAGAGAGAGAGAGAGAGAGAGAGAGTGTGTGTGTGAGAATGGGAGCACTGGGAGAACCCTGCACACCATTAACGAAAAGGAAGTTTGAAAGAAAACAATTAGATTTGCTAATAACTTTGGGGTTCTGCCATGGAAAATAAGTCACATCCATGGTGTTCTTTCTTACCCCTGGGGTGGAACAAAGCCTGGAATTCTCATCAGCCCTTTGAATGGCCCAGTCTATCTCAGCTCCATTCTTATTCAGCGAACATTGATATGATAATACCGAAATGTACTGGACAAATTCTGAATACTTTCTTGATAAAATGTTTTATATAATGTCCATTCCATTTCCAAACATATGTAAATTCAGATATGAAGTCTCTATGTATAAAATTCCAGTTTACGTTGGGATGCAGCAAGCTAGCAGAGCTTCATTTCTGTTGCGGAAGGCATTCTCACAGGCTGCTGTATGAAAGCGGGTGTTACCACATCGGGCAACAGCTGCAGACTGAAGAGCTCAGCCTTTGCTGGAGAGCAGAGCTGGTGCAAACACAGGCAGGGCTGCAAAGGGCAGGATTCACTCACCCCAGAGTGAGTTTTGCTAATAGGCTACTTGAAAACAATTAATTGAACTTGAAATTAACCCTTCATGTTTCTCAAGCAAAGAAGAAAATGTGGGTACTAAAGCACAGATGGAAACCCCTGTGTTATTTCACTGAGGACTTAAGACTGCAGTACACTATTTGACCAAGAATGGCTGAACTCCCCACAGCACCACTCAAACAGAAAATGCGGAGACGATCAGGTTTACAGCGACATGCCTGGAAGATACACAAGACTCCCATGAGTTCTGTGGCTTCGGCTACTCCTGGTTTTTCTTTTTTTTCAATTCAAAATGCTGATGACCTAATGGGCACGTGTGTGCATGATTAAGACCTCCCCAGCCCAGGTGCTAGGAATAGTCAAGCAGGGTGAAGGAGGCACCGCATCCTTAGGTATTAGAATCAGAGATGCGGAAGGGTCCAAGAAAATGAGTGTTTCAAATAATTCCACGTCAGTGTTGCAAAGGATGTACCCGTAAACATCTGTTGGCTAAACAATGACAGTAATTGCCTCTGTGAGTTGTCTGAGTATCTTGATCATTAAAATGCCCCCTTTTAACCCAGCTACCCCATGATTAATATTCCTGCTTTCATGGTACTTTAAGAATTGCGGGCCATTACGTCCTTTAAAAGTACTTGATTATAATTTTAACTAAATAATATCACAGGAGCCTTTTCTTGACTTTTCATTTTTAAAGAATAAAAGATTAAGAAAGTATTTAAAAATTTTTTATATCCTGATTTATTTTCCTATTAAATTTATCTATGGCTTCAAAATTTAAGTGGCACTTACTTGGATTTTAGGTGTTTTCACAATTTGACAAGTTTCCACCTCATTAGAAAGAGGAAAGGTAAATGTTTGATTTTATATGTGGGACACTTTATAAACAGCTGTAAGAAGTCAATCATTTATGTCTTTCACCTCATTTATATCTTCCACTCTTTTAGACTTTAAAAGTAGCTTTGGACTTAGCACATTTTCAAACAACTGAACAAGGAAATAACATTTACAACTATTCAGGAACCAGCTGCTACCTATGCAGATACTAATTTAGTAATGGTGAAACTCTCATGGCTTCTCTGCCTCTCTTACCCCCTTAATCTGAAGCTAAGTGCTTCTCCTCTTCTGCCCTTGCCTTTGCACTTATGCAGTGTAATGACTAGATATTAAAACTCATGCTTTATAAGCAAAACCTTTCACTTGCGGACACTTAAAGGTACATAAAAAGTGCAGACTGCATTTCTTCTCTGCCATGCTTTTCCTCAGCGAGGTCACCTGTGACAATTCCATAGAAACCCCACTGAAATGGGACTGAAATTCAGGTCACTTCTGAGCAAAGCTCATCACAGATATTTTGTGGTCATTAAAAAGGTATTTCATTTGAATTTGGATGCTGGGAGCCAGACGTCCTGTTTCAAGGCGCTAATGCAAAATGCTAACCCAGGAGCACACAACCCCACCAAGGGTACCGCAGGGCTCTCTCTCCTTCTCTAGAGGTGCCCTCGCAGTTTTACTGCTGACTGACCCCCATTTGGGGGTGGTCCGCCTCAGGCTCCTCCTCTTCCACATCTGCACTGTACTCTTCAAAGGCATCGTCATCTGCATCCGGAAGCCCCAGTAACTACAGGGAGAGAACAAGAGAAGTGGCTGTGAGCATGAGCTGGACCACAGGCAGGGAGACGAGGCATTACGTCCAAATTCCAAGGCACCTGGCAGGATTTACAGCAACTATGATTTCCTGAGAGGCTCAATTACCCCTACCATTGCTTTCATAAACCTTCCACTGGAGCCTAGAGAATCTCTATTTTTAAGTATCAAAGCACAGAACCACATACCACATCTGCCCCGACATATGATACCTGCGCACGCACGCGCATCTGGGATGTCGGTGGAGTGTGTGCGTAACAGTGCTGATGTGCTACTATCACATCCGGGAATCCCAGCCCTCTGGGAGGCTGGGGGAGGAACTGACCAAAAGTTCAAGCCCAGCCTGGGCAATTTACTGAGACCCTGTCTCGAAATAAATAAAACAAGGGCTGGGGATATACCTCAGTTTAAAGGCCCTACTTTCAATCACTTGAACCACAGGAAAAACACATCAAGAAACTATCCCCTATTTATTTTCTCCCTTAAAAACATGCTGCTAGGGCCGGTGAGATGGCTCAGTGGCGTACGCGCCCGCCTGGCAAGCGCGAGGGCCCGAGTTCAACTCCCGGATCCCACATACGAAAAAAGGGGCCGGTGATATCGCTCAGTGAAACGAGCACCTGCTGGCGTGCGAGGTCCTGAGGTCGACCCCCGGTACCCACAAAAAAAAAAACAAAAAAAAAACAAAAAAAAAAACATGCTGCTACTATGAAGAACACATTTATTAAAATGTTTATTTCATTATTTGTTTTTCTGAAACAGGGTCTTGCCATATGTAGTTTGGGCTGGCTGGCCTCAAAGTTGTGGCAGTCATGCTGACTCAGCCTCCTAAGTGCTGGGATTACAGGTGTGTGCCCCTACGCTTGGCCATATAAAAATGTTGGAACAACTAAAATGTTCAACAGCAAATTGTTAAATAAATTATGGTGCATCAGTAACAGAATCACATATGTTCACTTAAAATGACATTTAAAAATTATTTAGTGATATAAAACATAGGCAAATAAGTGTAAAAAGAGCATGGTAAAACTGCATTTTCCCTATGACACAGATTTTCTTAAAATTTATACATAAAGCCCAGGCACAGTGGTAGAGAAGGATCACCAAGTTCAAAGCCAGCCTGGGAAACTCAGCAAGACCCTGTCTCAAAATAAAATTTAAAAAGGGCTGGGAATACGGCTCCATGGTAGTATTTGTCCAGCAAGCATGAGGCCTTGGGTTCAACCCCCAGCACCACACACACACACACACACACACACACTGCAATGAGATACAATCCAAATGTTAAAGAGTTTGCTTTTTTTTTTTTTTTTTGTAGATTGTGGGGTTGTGGATATTTTTCCTTTTTATCTTTTTGTATGCTCAAAATGCACTATAATTACGATCAGGGAAACTAACGGAAAATTCATGATAACCATTTTTTAAAGGCACTGATGGTCTTTGGTTAGAAACTGAGTGTCATTTGCCAGGCCCACTCACTATGAGCTCTAGAGCTGGCAGGAAGCTGCAGCCTTTGGGAGGGATGGCTCCTGGGCTTATCAGTGATAACCAGCTGCTAGTGGCCAAAGAACTTCTACACAGGGGGCCTTGCCTCACTGAGTGGCTCTAATGACCCAAATACATTACAGCCCTTCCCATAAGCCTGACATTGTCTCCCTATTGTCCCCCACCCCACCCCAATGGCTCCAATGGGGAAAGAGGAAGCAGGGTCAGAGTCCATAATGCCTGAACTCTCAAGTCCTAGAACAGCAACTCTCACAGGTCTCACAAAGCCCTGACACAGCCAACTGCAGACACTTGCCACGCCCTCAGGGCTCTGAGACACTGTCAGCTGGGAGTGGAGGCCAGAAAAGCGTGCCTCTGCCACACCAGCCTTGTGTGTTTGGGAGAGAAGAGAAGCTCCTTTTTCTTATCATTGTCTGCCTTTCAGACTTTAGCGGATGGAATAAAAGAGAATTTGCCTTAAATGAGAGAGAAAAGATGGCTGGTCACAATGAAGGCCATTCGCTACTATTATGGTGGTCAATTTTTATTTGAAGAGCTGCTTGCGAACACAGCGAAGTGGAAGTGTCGAGTGATAAAGTTTAAGCAGCTGGTAAAACCACAACCACTGCTGCCACCACCAGGAACTCAAGAGCCACCTAAACACCAAAATAAGACACAGAAATTGACAGTAACTCTTAACTGTTCACTGTCCTGAAGGGATGCCAATAAGGAGGTTTGGTCAACAGGTTTCCTCTCACTTCACGGATCTGACTGGTAGAGGCTGCGTGGAGGCCTAGGTTCAGAAAGCTTGGTGGGAAACACCAAGGTCAGGCAGCGATGACTGTCAGGGACAAGGAGGGCTCAGGTGAGGCATGCACCTATTTTGTATTTGTCATCCTTGTCCTACACAGACAGGCCACCAATGACTCTCCCTCATAGCATACCTAGGTGATTGGCACTGACCCACGCCGTAGATAGCTCACTCACTCCCCTCCCCGCCCCAGCTTAGCAGGCCTCGATGAAGAGGAGATGAGGCCATTACCACCTCCCTTCCCTTCTTCCTAACTCCCTACCCTACCCATATACCACAGTTAAGGATTGTGGGGTACCAGCCACAGGGAGGCCTTCCCTCGGGCAGGAAGGTTTCTGACTGACTGCTCTTTCCAGAGTTGCTCTCTCCCTTTGCCTTGGGGGTGGGGAGAAGTGGTTTTCAATGACTTTCTGCTGCAGGGTCTGCAGATCCCTTGACAAGCAGGAAGAAAGTACACTGGACGTGGAGTTCCAACACCATGGCTCTGAACAGTTGATACTTGCTTCTGCCAAGCTACTACCTCTGCCGAGCCTCCGCATCCTCCACTATTAAGGAGGAACCATGACACCTGTTCTACCTCACAGAGGAACTCTGGAGCTCAAAGGAGAATGTGAACTCAAAGGAGAAAGTCTGCACCACGGTCTGCAAACCGCCCAGCCTCACGGAAACACACCTAGTTAGGTCACGTGGCTTCTCGTAGACAGAGCAGCCCCTCAGGGAGTCCCAGCTGCCACTGTAGCCAGCCTCCAGCAGGGCTCTCTGCCTCTCTCTGGCTGTGATAGCTCCCAGAAGCCCCTTGCTGTGAATTAGACAGCACTTCGTTCTCACTCTAGGAAGTGAGAAGAGGTGAACCTCTCTCCATCAGTCCCTTCGTTTGATTCCCAGGCTTCATTTAGCCAGACAATTTCATCACGCTCCAGATGTCATGGTAATAGTATTAACTTACTCTGCTGGGCACTTACTCTCTGTGGGGAAGGTGCTGTTACCTCCCCTTTACAGGTAAGAACAGAGTCAAGAGCCAGCGATACAGCTCAGTGGTACAGAGCCTGCCTGGCAAGCGCAAGGTCTTGAGTTCGATTCCCAGCACCAAAAAAAAAAAAAAGAAAAGAAAAAGAAAAAAAAAAAGAACAGAGTCAATATTCAAACCTGCACAATCTGACTGCAAACTTTCCACACCTATCAGGCCACCAGGGAGATGCCTGTCTGTCAATGCCGTGTCTATTCTACTAGGAAAAACAGGTTTCAAAAGTGTTTAGTGTTCATGTCTACATTTATGAGCAGATGTACGATCTGGAAGCACATTTAGACTGGAAAAATAGCAGAACAAGAATGTGCCTGGGATTCTAAGGTTATCATGCAGATATAATCTAGCACTATAGTATTCCCACCTATGTCCCATTCGCATCTGTGGTGGGCAAATCGTGTGTGTGTGTGTGTGTGTGTGTGTGTGTGTGTGTGTGAGACTGGGAAGTGAACCTGGGGCCTTTCTGTTGAGCAATCCCTAGCCCTTTTTATTTTTATTTTGAGATAGGGTCTCCTTAAGTCACTAAAGTGCCCAGACTGGACTCAAACTTGTGATCGTCCTGTCTCAGCCTCCCAGTGTGCTGGGAGTACAGGTGTGCACAAGCATGCCTGGCTCTAAATTTAACTTCTAGATCCACATCTTATGCAATCAAGAAGGTCTACCAGAGACAGGAGGACGAACAGACTGGAAGGATCCTGGAGTCCTTGCTTTCACCGCACCAATACATTCTTATTATATGAAAAAGGAAACAGGCCAAAAAAGCTGAAGTGCCTGGTATATTTAAATTATTCCCGACAGTTACCACCATTCATTCCTATTTCATGAATTCTTTTAGTTGATTGAGAAAATAGAAGTTTCTGCTCACTCAGAACAAAAGTGTCAGCATTTCCCAGGGCTGCAAAGCTTTCTTGGAGTAACCCAGAGTCACACAACAACCACATGCAGGGCCATACTTGAAAGAGCTACTAACACCTGAGAAATAAAGTCCTTTAGGCCCAGAAAGCACAGTTATCTGTGAGACTAGCTCAGATTCTCTGGACAATGGTGTGAACTAAGAGGCCATTCACGGCTGGCACTGTGGACTGGTACCTGTATAAAAGGGGAGGCCCTGTGGTGCAACCCTGGAGAGCATGATGGGTTGGCTCTGGCTGCAGTAGGTGCCTGGGGTATCACAGGTCCCTGTCTGTGCCTTCCAGAGGCCCCCCCTGGAGCAGCGTTTGTTGTATGTGTGACTCATGCAGACGTCTACCTACAATGAATCTCTTGACTTGCAGCATCTCAGAGGGGACCCGACTCTGCACTTCTAACAAGGTCCCAGGTAACAGAGACACTGCCAACCACATCCTGAGTGGTGGGACTCTAACAGAACATGACACCATTTATCTTAACCGTCCATGAAGCTGATGGTACCAAGAAACTCACAAAGGAATCCTGGCCAGCCAGTCTGTCTTCTCGATAGGGCAAAAGAGGGAGATAGAAGGAAAGGTGTAGGAGAAAAATGGGCAATAGTAGTAGATATTCTCTTACTTTCAGGAGCTACTGTCTTTCCTAAAAACAACACGGATTTGAATGTTTATAACATGGACAGAAAACCAAAGCTATGAAAAATTAAATTTCTCCACACCCAACATCACTCATTCATTTCCATGTGTCCATCTTCTTTTCCCATCTGGGACAGCTCCACACCGGTGGATCCTTCTCAGGCTCTTAACCAGAGAGCAGCACTAGAATCAAGAACTGGACTATTCTGAGCCGCAGAGGATCTTCCCACTGGGAGTCATCCCTGCTTCTCCAGCCATTCAGTGTTGGCAACCCCAAAACACCAGTCTTGTTCGCCTTGGGGAGCTGGACTCAGGGTGATGTTCCTGGCAGAAGCATCTCTATTCCCTGAGAGAAGGAACAGAGTCACACAGCAACCCCAAGGAGATGCAGTGGGCCACTGAGAGCGAGAAGCCTCGGTACCACAGGACCTGACTCCAGCTGGCTCTCACCGCAACATCGAGCAAAGCAGCACACAACCCTGTCACAGCAACAAGGGACCTGTCATGGGAGGCCTCAGGATCCCCGTGTCTACTGCACATAAGGAAGGGGGAGGAGGATGACACACCGGGAAAGCAGTGGTCCCTGGTCACACTCATACAATTTAAAGATGATTTGAAAGGGCAAAGATAAGAGTTTTGCAGCAAAATTGGAAAAAATAGGCTTTTTCTTCTCTTGTGAATTGTTTATTCGCCAGGAGTCAGCCTGGAAGTCATCACTAAATAACAGATACAAAAACACTGAGCAGAAAATAAATGGCACAATCACCATTATTGATACCCATAACCACTGTTTCATTATTTAGCTCAATCATGTGATGGCCACCAACTGTCAACTGAGGTCCCTTAAGTAAGAAAAATGTAAGGCTTAGTGACTGTCCAATTCACATGCACCAGAATTACACATGGGGGTTTCTGAAGCCATTACTGGGCACAGTGCCTGCCGGGGGATGCCCACAGCCTCTGTGGCACTGTCATCTGCATCCATGTACCACTGGGACATGTCTTGCCAGGGCAAGAGGAAATGATTAAGTCAGAATCAGACCTCTCCGAGTGGTCCTTCTTGGTGAGGTAAGAGGCCCTGGAGCAGCTTGGGGTGAGGTCACTGTAGGATGCAAAACTGTCCACTCCTGCCAACGAACACCATCCATGAGCCAGAAACTGAGACCAGCAGGAAGGCTGCAATGCGACAGTCCTTTGTGTTCTGAGTCTCACTCCAAAGTTCCCCATGAATCCACATGACAGTGGATTTTAAAGATGGGAACACTGAGGCTGGCAACCTGCAAGAGGCCACACAGCAGGGGAGGACAGGGCCACCGATCTACCTCCCCTCACTGGGCATACTTCTGAGGACTCTGAGCTGAGGGAGCCAGGCTGGCCCTTCCTGGCCCTTCTCTGGGTTAGTCCCACTCGTGCTCTGAGCACGTCTGCAGTGGAATCTCTGCAAGATGCACCAGGCTCCTCCATGCGCCCTCCCTCTGACGTCCTAGCACCTCTAACACACTGTACATGATACAGCTTTTAAAGAGTGCAGCATATATTCTGATTATGTGATGTTCATAGAAAACATAGAAAATATGGAAAAGATTTTATCACCCATAACCCTGAAGCTCTCTGGTCAATGCTCATGCTAGGGGACAGGAGTCCCCATGCACCCTCCTTGGAGTCTTTGAAAATAACAGAGAGAGTTGAACAGATTAGGTCCCAATGACTGCCCGCTGTTCTGCTATAACCAGGGCCTGCCTTACCCTCCAATACCTCTTTAAAATCCCTCATCATAGCCAGAGGCCTCTGTTAAGCATGTGCTGAAATCACTTAGCAAATTGGTTTCTTTCTCCACCAAAAACCTAAGGTTTCCACAAAAGCCTACTTTTTGAACTAAGTCCTGCTCACTTCCCAGCAGTTCTGCTGGTGTCTTCAACCCACTCACATCAATGCTCACATTTATTTAGTGCTTACCATGCATGGTGCAGTACACTGAGTACCTGACAAACCTGTGTTGTTTAATCTTCACAGCAAATCGAAGGTGACTGTCATCATTAGTTTCCTAAGTTTACAAATGAAGACATGGAGAGACAGGGAGGGAAGGTAACTTGTCTAAGTCCCACAGCCAACAAGTGGCAGAATGGCAATTTGAACCCGAGCAGCCTGCCCACAGGCCTGAGTCCTTCATCATTGCCGGATCCCGATCCCATATAACTTAGCGAAAAGACCACAGCAACACCCTACAAAGACTTGCTCAAAACTTCCTCTCAGAAATATTTCCCCAAAGAACAGCAAAGCGGAATGAGCTGAGCGGGGAGCGGGACTGCATCACTCGTCCTGCCCACAGAATGCCTGGACCAAAGCCACGCTCAGCCTGTCCCTGGGCCCTCCCTGTGTCGCTCTGGTGGCTCTCCCAGCCCTGCTCAGCTCCCTAAGGACAAGGACTGGGCAGGCTGTGACTGCCCTGTACCCTCCAGACAATACTTCAGCAACAGCAGAATTACATGTTGTATTGAAAATGTGATGAAATACAAGAAAAATAAGAGAAGTAGGATGGTTAAAAGGAAACTAATCATAATTTGTATTTCTTTTAAAACCCAACGATAGATTCTTGGGGAGGGGTGGCATTGTTTCTGTGGGGGTATGCAGGCAGGGAAAGGGGTGCAGTGCACAGTCTAGGACAGTAATGGCGAACCTTTTATAGCTTTCAATGATACAAAGAGCCCGCTACAGTATAGGTGCCATAGGCTCGCCAACACTGGTCTAGGAGGTGTGGATGTCAACAGACATGGGTACTAGTTAGCACGGCCTTGGCCTTGGCCTTGCAGGCAGATCACTAAGGAAGGCCTGGGCAAGTCTGCTCTTCTGCCCTTGGAATGCAGAATGCCAGAGCTTCAGCAAGGTCAGGTAGACAGGCCTGACTGAGGGAGGCCCCACCAGGCAGCAGAAGTCAGTCAATGGACAGGTCCCCATCTCTCTAGAGAGATGCACAGAGCAGAGGATGGCAAGGGGGTGACCATGGGAAAGCAGGACGTTAGAACCCAGGATCCGCTGTTGTAAGAGGCAGGTGAGCTTCCTCCTAGGAGCACAGCAACAGCTGCCCAAACTGACCCAATGACTACTAAGTTCCAGGAAGTGCTGTGCTGGTCTTACCTGCTCCAGCCCCCGTAGCACTGAGGTAAGTGCTTCTTTAATAAGGACTTTCAACTATGACAACAGCAGAAACCCTCTTTTGTCTTATTTCAGAAACCCAAAGCTCACTTCTGTGAAACTCAGACAGCACCACTGGGACAAAGAGCACTATTCAGTGGAGACGGAGCAGGTAAGTTTCCCCTCTGATCTGCACACTGCTGTGCCGAGGTTTCTGACTCTGCCTTCCATCCAATATGGGGCACATCCTGCTGGAGAGAAAACAAAGCCACATACATCTGCCCTACACTAGCTGAGAGAGGGCCACCCACCAGCCTTTCCTTGAGGGCAAAGAGGCCCAGCCAAGAGCCACCAGCTCAGTATGCCTACCTGCTAGAGGAGGGCACCACAACCACTTAAGGCCTCCATACCTTGGGAGCAACATCTCCACACCTTGGGCGCAATGTAGGGTTGCATTTTGCTAGTGAAACCTGGAAGCCCAGCACCAGAAAATCAAACCTGTCTCCATGACACACACAGCTCAATGTGAAGGAAAATACTCAACCAACCCAACCACTTTCAGCTACATACCTACAGACTTTTTTTTTTTAAGACTGCATTTTCCTTTACATGTGGCTGCCTGGTTGCTGAAATACAACACACTAAGTAAAGGAAAAGAGCAAAATGAACTCTGGCGGGTGCCTGCCTTCCCCAGGCATTTGTGCACAGGCTTTGCTTGCCAACACGAACAACATCGCACAGAGAAAAATGGGGAGGAGGGGGGATACAACACCTGGGAGAGAACCAGCTGCTAAGCGAACACTGTTTGCTGACTGGTACTTTTCTCTAGTTAAGATTTGGAGGGATCAATTTTTAAAATTTTTTGTCTAACTTGATATCTCAACTTGGATATTTAATAGGAATTTCAAACACTGACATGTCCAAAACTGAGCTCAGCTGGTATCCATACTCAAATCTTTCCTCCTGCAGCCTTCCCCATCAGTCGCTGACTACGCAATTCCTTCCACTGCTCAGGAAAGAAATGGAGGTGTCATCCCTGTCTTCCCTCTTTTTTCAATCCCCCTTCCAATCCACCAGCAAGTCCAGCTGGGTGGGTCTACTTTCAAGGCATCTGGAATGTTTGGAGAAGCACAAGCCTTAAGCTGATGAAGGTGGTATCAGAATGACAGGCTCCCCAAGTCCTGGCAGGAACTAACAACAATCTTCTCTGAAGGATGGCGCTGTCATCTTAGCCACCATTTATTCCTATGCATACACTTTCAAATACACTAACCTGCACATAAAGATACCCAAACACAAAGGAACAAAACACCAGGAGTGAGAACCAGCAGACACAAAAGCTGCCAACCAGACCGACAGCCCTTGAGATGCTGGACTGTCAGACACAGGGTATTACACAACCAGGCTTACTGTGTTCAAAGAGCTAAAAGACAAGCTTGACAATTTCAGCAGAGAAGCCAATAGCATTAAAAGTGACTGGGAAAATAAACAGAGATTCTAGAGCAAACATATGCAGCCGTTCCAGGGAGAAGAAAACAATGTGTGTGGGGGGGATGTTATGACGTCAGTAATCTGAGTTTGTCTTCCAATAAAGAGAGAGGGAAATAAGTAATCCTCAAAATAGGGGTGAGTACGCATTTTCCATGTTTATCTGCTAGCATGAACACCAGGGTGTCAGCTAGCCACAGAAAGAAAGATTTCTAAATCCCAAGACGCAGAGAGGAAAAAAGCAAGCTCTGTACAAGAGACTTTGTAAAAAGAGAAAGGAACAGAACCAGTATCCAGTTTCATCCTTCTCCATGCCTGCTAACATGGCGGTAACAACCTTCCCAAAGCAGGCTTCCAAGCTCTGGGGTTTTAAGTCTATAGAATACTCCATTATCTTATAAAGGATCTGTGTGCTTCCTACCCCATCAGGGATTCTCAAATGAACTCAAGTGATGCTAGAAATAAGCATCATCCCTGCGACAAACAGCTGTGTCACATCCTGTCCCCCCCTCCTCCCCACCCTCAGCCTCCCTACCCTGGCTGCTATCTTTACACACAGGGCAGACAAAAGAAAAACAATTAGTCATCAGGGGCTTTGCCCACTTTCCCCACCACCCCCTTTATTTAAAACACAATCACTGCAAAATACAAGCAGGCTTTAGAAGCCAAGCAGGCACCTACAGGTCTGAAGGACTTGAAGACTTTTTCCAAGACTTCATGGAGCGTCTTCTTGCCGCAGGAGGAGATGTAATCCTGCGCTAGCTGCAAGAAAGGCAGGCAGTCCTCGCTTTCACTCCACACGTGCTGTGTACCCGTGCCAGGGTAGAGAGAAAACAAAGAAACACAGGTCATCACCCTTGGTGAAAGTCACAGAACGACACACAGACTTTTAAAGAATTACATGAATTTGAAGACAGCCTCCATTTCAGAGTCAAATCTACACCATTTTTTTTTCCTTTGGTGCTGGGGATGAAACCCAGGGCCTCACACATGCTAGGCAATTGCTTTATCACTTAGCCACAGCCTCAGGCCTTTTCATTTCTTATTTTGAGACAACATCTCATTAAATTGCCCAGGCTGACCTAAAACTTAGGATCCTCCTGCCTCAGCCTTCCAAGTAGCTGAGATTACAGGCATGTTCCATTGTACTGGCCTCATTTTTGATTGTCTGCATGGAAGTGGATCAGAAAATGTCTAATTCACAGAGTTCCACCCTGACCCCGGACTTGTGGTTCCCAATCTCACCTGCTCCATTTGCCATCTGCTCACAGGTAGTAAGGAGGGCAGCAGGCACTTGTTCCTCACCCATGGTTTTACTGCTCACCTTCTCTGGCAGGCTAAGGATGTTTTTAAAATAAGAGGGAGGAGAAACCAGGGCCTTTGCCTTCAAATTCCTTCATTTTGCCTTCAGCTATGGGTACAGGATTAATTAAGCATAGTTTATAACCATGAACTTGGAACAAGATGTTCTTTACCCAGATGAGCCTGTGAGTGGGGATGGTGGTAGATTTACTTCAAAATGAAATGAACTTTGGAAAAAATGCCAAGTATTCACTAAGTTACTGGAACCAGGGGCTTTCTAAAAGCTTTCCTTCCCTCGCCATGCTTGAAGAAGGCAGTCTACCCAAGCACACTAAACTACCTAACACACGCAGAGAGGTGATTTTCAGTTTTATTTTCTTCTTAAGACTGGGTAAGGGTTTTTTGCCATATGAGAATATCTGTCTCAGCACATCATTAAGAGGAGGCAAAGCTCTCCCATAAATGTTCAAGGATCTGGAACAAGCCTAAGAAACAGGCTTAAAATCTGGAAGTGGAAGTCTAGGCTCTACACAGCTCAGCGAGGTGGGCACCTGGCTACAGGGTAACTGGGTATCTGCAAGGTTCCACAGACCTGTCTCGAGGACACCAACTGATGACAGCTCAACACTGGTGAGACAGTGTTGATGCCTGGGAGAGAGAAAGACATCCGGCAGACGGGAGTAAGACACATGGGCTAGACAGCAGGAGACAAGATTATTTGGAGAAATGGTCCATGTCAAGTGCAGGCTGGCTCCCTTCCATTCATACAAATGATCAGCACAACACCCTAGAAAGTCCTATGCCTGTCACTCGATAAACGCATTTCACTGCCTTCCTTCTCCCTGCAGGATTTCCAAGAACCAGAACTACAGACTTAAAATACTACTCAGATCCAAGCGCGAGTAACGAGGTGCTAACGTGCCATCTTCATACAACAATTACCTATTTCATGTTGCAAAGGTCCATTTCTGACATCTGCTGCTCCAATTCCAGCAGACTTCTCCAGTGCTTCCTCCTCAACCTAATGAAACCAAGGGCTGGGGCCTTCTAGAGTTAGAGAACTCTTCCTTATTGATTAGAGACCCTTAAAGCTGCTGAGGCACTGCAATGTCACTTATGTAGTAGTCTCTTACAGTGCACAAAAGTCTAATAGTACAAAGTACTTTTATATCCATTATCTCACTTGATTCTTAATGGAGATTCGGCAAGAACAACAAAGTCCTATTTTAATAAGTTCTGCTTAGTGTCCTTTCTCATACTCAATTTTGTCAAGTTCCAGCTTATTTCAACTATGTTAAAGATGGAATTAACATCTAGCAGCACACAACATTAAGCCTGCCCTCCTTTGACTTACTGTGATGATTAGGGAGAGTTAAAAGTTTATTTGCTGCTTGGCTGAGTCCCAGGCTGGTACCTCAGTAAGTGGTGGACACGGTGCCCTCTTTTCCCTTTCACACTGCAGAAAGATGAGGGGAGAGGTGGCAAGCTGGGCTCCCACCTGCCACAAAGCTAAGGTCACCCAGTGAGTAAACCAGACATGCAATGTGACTTCACTCTGAATACTGTCCAGGCCATTTTGGGTGGCAGTTAATTCAGAAGTGGATAGATTTATGAAATACTTGTACACTTACTTTTTAAAAGTACATTTGGGCATTAAGTCACAGAGTAAACAGAAGAGTGCTCACTTAATAACAGATCAGCAATGCACCCACCACTTCTTGGGATCTGTTTTTGTTTTTTTATTTTTTGGTACTGGGAATTGAACTCAGGACCTTGTGCTTGCCAGGCAGGTGCTTGAGTTGCTGAGCTATATCCCCAGACAGGATCTGCTTCTTTAGTTGTTTCTAGGCATCTCTGACCTCGTGAAGATTTGTTCATGCCACAATTTCCATTACTCCTGGAACTGTTCATTTTTACAAATATTTGTTGGAGAAGGGAGATTAAATACTTACTAAAGTGTTTCTGTCCAGACTTGCTTTATTTGGCTGTCTACCTCCCCCTGGATTCCCAGTTTTGTTGGTTTTGTATGTTTGAATTGCTGTCCACATGATAAAGTAGGGGAGATGAGACTTGGGGTCAGACAGACCCAGGTGGACACGGCCACTTAAAAGACACCATTTACAGGCCAGTGATATAGCTCAGCGGCATAAGCGCCTGCCTGGCAAGCGCGAGATCCTGAGTTCAACTCACGGTACCCACATTAAAAAAAAAAAGACACCATTTACTATCTGTTAATTGTTCTACATCCATCAAATGTCATAACAAGTAGTTATTTTAACTACTTTCTAAAATTAATCGGGCTGGTGAGATAGCTCAGCGGCATAAGTGCCTGCCTGGCAAGCGTGAGATCCTGAGTTCGACTCCCGGTACCCGCATAAAGGAAAAAAAGGGCCGGTGATATTGCTCAGCGGCACAAGCGCTTACTGGCAAGCGGGAGGTCCTGAGGTCGACTCCCGGTACCCACATAAATAAAATAAAATAAAATAAAATAAAATAAAATAAAATAAACTTAATCAAGGCAGCTTGCAAAGAGTCATAGTATATAAGACAAACTAAAAATTGTCATCAGTTGGGAAAAAAGGACAAAAGAAAAATAAAAGGAGGAAAATAAGATAAAACCAAGCAAGAGAAGAGGACAAACAGAGCAATATGTAAGAGCCTGGCCACTCACTATAGGCATTAAAGCTTTCTCAACAGCCCATGCAAAGAAAGCAGCATTGCCTCCTGTCAGCGCCCACAGATAAAACAGACCGGCTCTTTGGCAACATCATCAGGCACAGGGCAGAGGGAGGACAATTACTCTGGTAGGAAAACAGTCCAGAGCAGGGCTGATGCTCCGGAAAGCAGGATTTGGGGGTCTAACTTCAGTCAAAGAGAAATAGGCACTTGAAGACCCAGAGTCCTGGGCCACAAGGTATGGCCACAGTAATTTCGAGCAAGTATAACCAAATGTCACTTAGGTCAGAAAAAAGTAGGGAAAAAAAAAGAAAGCAGAAATCAGAGAACCTGTGGTTTTGCACAATGCCACACCCTGGCCAACAATCTAGTCCAGAATGCAAAGACTTTTCAATAGGGCAGCTGGAGCAAAGGCACACTGTACTCGCGGGATGACAGGAAATACCAAGGAGAGGCCTCAAGTGGAGGAGAGCGGTGGTCTGCAGCTTTAGTGTGGATGGGAATCATCCGGGGGCCATTAAATACAGATGGCTGGGTCCACCCCAGGGTTCCCATCCAAAAAGTTCACATCTTCAAAGTGCCTAGAATAGTGTCTGATATAGAGTGAGTTGAACACTTAATTAGCAGCTGTTCTTCAAAGCTGTATTCTTATACTTTAACAACTGTCTTCCCCACTAGACTCACTGATCATTCATTCATTCGTTCTCGCAAAGATTTACTGAGCAACTATAACTTATCTGACATTGTTCAAGGTGCTGGATACAGTAATAAAACAGACAAGGTCTCTGCTCCATGGAGCTTATAGTCTAACAGAGGCAGAAAACAAACAAAGAAACAACAACAAACAGAACAAAAACAAAACAAAACAAAAAAGACTCAGTCTGATGAGTGCTATGGTAAGAATAGAAGAGGCTAAGGTGAGAAAAGTCAGGAAGATGTTTCCAAGGCTTGAATGGCATAAAGGAGCCAGCTAAGTAAGCAGCTGGGGCAAGTGTTCTGGACAAAAAGAACAGCAAGGGCAAAGGCCCTGAGGCAGGAATGGGCTTAACATGTGGGAGGACCAGAAAGGCCAATGTGAGTAAGCGGGGAGAATGGCCAAGATGAAGTCAGAATATGTGCAGGCTTGAAGTTAAGGGCAAGGGGTTGGGTTTTATTGCAAAAGGGATGGGAAGTCAGCTTAGTTAAGGACAGGAGTGCGGGTGACCTGACAATTGCCACCACCACTATTTTTATTTTAAATTTTATATAGGTCTCAATCATATTTTAAAGAGCTTCAAAGTGACTGCTGGGTGGAGACTGGCTAAGGGTGGAGGTGAAGGTCATAAGTTTAGGAGAGATGAAAAATGACAGAGGCCTAGTCTGTGACAGCATGGGAGTAGAGAAAAATAAGCAGACACTGCACGGATTTTGTAGGTGATTCTGGCAGAATTTTTATGAGTCAGATGCAGGGAAGTGTAAAGGGTGGTTTAAGGATGTACCTTATTTTTTTGGCTTGAGCAACTAGATGGGTGGTGGTTACATTTACAGAGATAACAACAAGATGGGCTACCAGGTACTGAGTGCTTAGTACAAGTGAGGCACTGTTCTCAAGCAACCCTGCCAGACATTCCCTAAGATCACCATCCCTACTTTAAGCACTGATCTTTAACAACCCTGCTAGGAAGGTGACAGATGTGGAACTGTGGCACAGAGGGGTTAAATGACTTCCCCAAGGCACACAGTGAGGAGTGGGGAGCTGGGATGTCTGACCGGAGCCTGGGTTCCTGACCACTATGCCACACTATCTCTTAGCAGGGTAAAATGGTACAGGAGCCTGAAGGCTATCTGTATGCCAGATAGCCTTGACCCAGCAGAGAATAAGTCCTCAACAAATGTTTGCCAGATGAACGAATGACATGCAAATTGTGAGATGCTATGTAAATCTTATTGTTAAGAAATCTTGCTGGGCATGGTGGCACACACCTGTAATTCCAGCTACTCAAGAGGCTGAGGCAGAAGAATGGCAAGTTGGAGCCCAGCCTGACCAACTTAGTAACTTGGCAAGACCCTATCCCAAAATAAGAAAACATAAAAAGGGCTGGCGATGTAGCTCAGTGTGAAGGCCCTGGGGTCAATCCCCAGTAACAAACAAACAAAGGAAATCTTTCAAATAACAAGGATTCTACTCAACTCATTTCTTCTAATGCTCAACAGAGTTCCTTGAGAAAAGGAAAAGAACCAAGGTAGGATCCTTATTAGAGGCAAACAGCACCTTGACACACCTAGCCTGGGCCAGATTCAAGATGAGGTTTGACTAAGAAAACTGCCACAGTTGGCATCTTATGGTTATTATGGCCTCCAGAAACTTTGACAAAGTCCAAGTCTACCCGAGGACTTATTTTTATCTTCTATCTTTTGTCTTCCTTATCTATTATATTTAAATTGTCAACCCACCCTTCCAATATGGGCGGCCTGACATAAACAAGGTTTCTGCATGGTGGTTTGAGATACACATTCCAGGCAGAACAGCCTGTGTCCTCCTGTTCTACTCACTCCGGGGAGTCATTTCTTGGGGTATGTACCCTGTGGTCCCAGCAGAAAGACTGGGGAGCGCGTACCCCATAAAATCTGGAAACATGAGCAACTCTTGTCCTCTTGGCACAGCAAGGAGGGGAAGACCCCGACAGCCTAGGGCAAGTGAAGCTGGACGGGACTCCTAGCCATACCCTAAGGTTGAATTAGCTGGACCATGCTGCCTTTTCCACTACATCCCTGGGGCTCTCTCACACTTCTGCAATGGCGTGCATCTCTTTAATGATCTCCCATTCCTCCCAATAACAATCTTTCTTTGCTTATTTTATGCACAGTTAACCTGTGCTTACATGTGTTAAGTGCTTACATGTGTTAACTGCTTACTGGCTCAGCACGAGTACTCTGATAAAACCCCATTTTACAGGTGAGAAAACTAAGGCTTAGAGAGAAGCTCTAAACACTG
This sequence comes from Erethizon dorsatum, assembly GCA_028451465.1. Taxonomy (NCBI): domain Eukaryota; kingdom Metazoa; phylum Chordata; class Mammalia; order Rodentia; family Erethizontidae; genus Erethizon; species Erethizon dorsatum. The sequence goes on from CM051835.1 coordinate 76,660,162, forward strand.
GGCAACACCAGGTGTCAGAATCCCAAATTTGTGAGGCCCTTGCTGTGCATAATGGACCCTGAGGTGCTTTATCTACACAATCACCAGGGCACTGTTATTATTAAACTCATTTTGTGGATGTGGAAATTGCACCCTGGGGAAGGCATTTGGCCACAGTCACACAGCCAGAACTCAAACCTGGCTGTCACCCAAAACCATTTCTCTTCTAGTGTCTCAGGGCTGGGCCTGGGTGGGCTCTCTTCCCACCCACCCAGAGGTGGGATGGTGGAAGGGGCAGGCTTTACTGGCCAAGCATATACAAGTCTTCCCCTCTCCAGTCCAAAGAAGGTGTCTAAGTCTTCACAAACTTCCCGGGGGGTGGCAGGGTGAGCGGCCTGGCTTTGTCTCACCCTCACATGAGAAACCAAGCTAGGCCGAGGCTCAGGCCGCCCCGCCTTGGTCTGCAAGGGCAGCAGCAGCCTGCTCCAGGCTCAGGCCGGCGACCACAAGGTAACCCGCATGCACAGCCGACTCCATCTTACATTTGGGGACAATTATTTATTCCCCGTGCTTACAAACACTCTATGGAGTGCCAACCTTGTCTGGTCTCAGCATTTCTAACCTCAACTCCCCTGCCCTCCACGTCCCCTTCCTAAATGGTCAGCTCCAAGATCCCAAGTGGTCACAGGATGCAAAGTCGAAGGTTTGGACACCGCAGTTCCTGGTGCCCCCGCCTCGCTCTGGAAAAGCCAAAAGACTCCAGCACGGCCAGAGCCGGCTCCGGGCTGGACGGAACCTGCTCGGGCCACACACACCTCGCTGGAGGCTCAGAGAGGAGCAATGGGATTGGGGGGGATGGGTGTGCCCGCGTGTGTGTGTGTGTGTGTGTGTGTGTGTGTGATGTATGCGCACGCGCGCGTGCGTTTTTAAGATCCTGGGTGTAATTCCGCAAAGAAGGTCCAGGATATCGGGCATCCTTAAGGTTGTCAGAGGCTTTGTGTCCAAACAGCACAAGGAATAACACCGAGAGGCGCGAGGGGCAATTCCAGGAGTTGTGTCTGCGCCCGGGGAGGAGCACAGGATTCCTCGCGCAGACGGGACGCCTGGAATAGGACGCTCCGGACTTCGGAAGCTGCGGACGGATCCGTGCGCCCAGCCTCTGCCGGGGCGACGCGGGGCCATCCCAGGGTGCGCCAAGCCGGACACCGCGCAGCGCCCGCGGGGTCGCGCTCCCGAATCCGCGTCCGCGGGGCGCGAAGGGTGGGCTCGGAAGGACGCCACACCTCCCGCCCCAGCCCGGCTCGCTGGTCCTCGGGGCGCCCTGCGCGCCGCCCGCCCACTCGCACCCGGCCCGGGGCTTCCCCGACGGGGCCCGTCACGGCCCCACCCCCGCCCCGGCGCCCCAGAGGCTGCGCGCACCCTCCGCCCGCGCCGCGTCCCTCCCCGTACTCACGAAACTGTCGCCGCAGCCGTTGTCCGGACACAGCACGTAGAAGGAGACGCCGGGGTCGGCGTAGAAATCCATCCTGCGCTCGGTGTCCTCGGTGGCGATGAGCTCGAAGGGCGTGTTGGAGCACCATTGCTCCGCAGCGTCCGCCAGCTGCTGGAAATCCATCGCCGCGCCGGCGCCCGCGCCTCCTCGCCTGCGCCTCCGCGGCGCGCTCCCCGGCGTGCGGGCGGCGGCTGGGCCAGGCGGCGGCCGCGCTCCCCCGGGTGCTGGCCTCGCCGGCGGGGACTGTTTACCCACGGTGTGGAGCGCGGGCGGGCGGGCGGGCGGCGGCCAGGGACGGCGCGGCCCCGCGCCCGCGGCTCCTCCTCCGCCCCGCCTCCCCCGCCCCCTCGGGCCGCCCGCGAGGCTGGCGCGGCGGGGCCGGGGCGCGGGGCGGCACGGGGGGCGGCGCGCGGGGCGGCGGCGGCTCCGCGGCTGGAGGACGCTCTCCCGAGCCCCTCTCTCACCCCTAGATTTCGCCTGGAACCCGGAGCATCCCGAGGCCCTCGCCGGCGCGGCACCGCCCCGGGCCGTGACGTCACGGTTCCTGGCCAATCCGCGGAGCCCGAGCCCGCGCGGCGGCCCGCGAGCCCGATGACGTCACAGCGCGGGCTGGGCCTCTGCGGCTTCGCAGGTCGGGGGAAGCGGTGCCTCTCCTAGCACCCCGTTGGCTTCTGTGTGGAGTTGGAGCCCGGAGAGCGTCTTCCTGCCCTCGACTTAGATGCACGCAGCGCTCACAGAGCTGCCGATAACTTGGATCTTATATGTGGCTAGTGGTGGAGGAGCTGAGAACATCTAAGGAAAACGGAGCTGTTCTTGCAAAAACCTAAATTCTGTCCCCAGATTAATGTAAAGCAATGTCTCCTCTTAATGGACTTATAAGACATCATTTGGAAACTGAGATTTTTTTTTTTGGCGTTACATAAAGCCAAGTATTTCTTACAAATGAGCCTCATACGACTAGCTTTAATATTACTCAGCTTGAATTCAAATGGCATAACCTGAAATGGGCAACTGTTGGTTTGGAAGAAGAGAAAGTCCAAGTTAAAACAGAAGCAAATGGCCCAAGCATTGCACCTGTTGGATGGATGGTCCCTGGCTGCCAGGTACCCCGACAGCCATCACTGAGTTGCAGAAAATCCATTAGACACAGCCTTAGAGGCTGAATGACTATCGGCCGACACACACGTCAAATAACGTTCATTCTATAAGCAACATTCAGTAAGCGTTTAAAGTGTGTGACTCCTGAACCCGGCCCTCTTCTATCTCTGAGGCTGTAGAGGTGAGGAGGTAGGGATCTCCACCCACATTGGGTGGGCAGCTCAGCCAAGGGACGCTCGCCACGATCCCACTGAATACAGCCTTTACGTGATGGAATAGATGTAGTTCTGGAAAGGTGTCTGCTTTGCACATTTCTAGGGCAGGAGTTCTATTCCTCTTGCAGTCCCTTAGTGAGTCCCACTTGTATTACCATAGTGAAAGTAGAAACTCCACTTACTGTTTTGGAAGAGGTAGATAGTAAGGATGGTTATCAGCCCAAAGGCATCCCGAGCATTGCATTATTTCTCTTCTTTTTCCTGTTGGGAGCTGAGCTTACCTAGAAGTTCATTGTCTGAGGAACAATTTCCTGGCCTCACTCCAAATTGTGTGAAACAATTTAGCTCTGTGAATAATAGGGGAGCATCTGCTGGATACCAAACAAAATGCACAAGGCCCAGTTTTTGCTGTGGAAGAATTTACGGACTGTAAATTAGGCGGGATTCCAAGATGGCGCCAAGATCCCTGTTCTCCCCCAGTGTATACACATATTCTCAATCAAACACTAATCTAGGTGCTGCTCTGAAGGATTTTGCAAATGTCATTAAGGTCTCAAATATGGAGTTTGTTATCTTTGGTAGGCTTTGCTAATCGGGTGAGTCCTTCAGAGACTGGGCTCTTCGGGGAGAGATTCCAAGCACAAAGTGAATTCATCACCAGGGAGTTTCTTCACTGATGGCTTTGCAAATGGAGAGGGCCACCTGGCAGGGACCAGAGAGCAGTGTCCTAGGCCTGAGAAAAATCCCAGCCAACCACTAGCAAGGAAACAGACTTCTGTCTTAACATGGAAGGAACTGAATTCTGCCAACCACCTACATGGCCATAAGCAGCTTTTCCCCAAAAGCCTCCAGACCAGAACTGAGTCTGATCAATACTGTGATTTCAACCTGGCGAGACCGTGAGCAAGGAACCCAGCTATGCCACAGCTGTGCCGGGACTCCTGACTGCCAGAACTCTGAGCCAATAAATGGATGTGTTTTAAACTGCTAAGTTTGTTTAAATTTATTCTGCAGTAGTAGAAAACATAAGACAATGAAGGAGACCGGCACATGGATATAAAAATTCAATATGCTGTTGTAAAGTTACAAAATGCCATGTTTTAAAAAAATATAGGCACCTCAGTATAGCGCGAGCTTCCTTGACATTTTACCTGCTATTTAAAGCATAATATGTGTTAGTCTAGAAATTCAAAAAATGAAAAATTCCTTGAATTTGAGATAAAAATATATAAAACACATTGCTTTTCTCCTTTTTCAAAAAGGGGGAGTTAAGTCCATATTTTAAAAAATCTATCTATTAAGTTGGCCCCAAGTGATGGATGACCATAATGACAAAGTTATATTTAACAAATATATTTTGTCAGAAAAAGTGGTCAGTGGAGAAGCGTGTGACTTGTCATAGCAGTTATGGGGGACATGAAAGGACCCTGTGGTCTGAGAAGCAGCACCCAAGAGAGCAGCACACGATCCATCCCCAGCCCCAATACACGAGGGAGCAGGACCTGGGGTGCAGGGCTGGGTGGGAAAGCACAGAGCAGATAGGTTCGTGGCGCTTATGCCAGTTTATGTTTCACTGCAAAAAGAGTGAAAAACAAAATTGGAAGATCAACAAAAATTAAAAATCTATGTAACTGAGTCATTGTGATTTACCCCAAATGCCCAGTAAGTCTCAGGAGAAGAATTTATGTCAGCGTTTCTATTCTCTGGCTGGGAAAATCCAACCTCAATTTTGTTTCTGAACCTGCCAATGTTAGTTTTTACAAAATTATTTTTTGTAGCCCTCTAAAACACTTGAATATAGGATGGGATACATAATTTGTCTACATTTGCCTTAAACCATGTCTAGTTGACCAAATTCACCTGGTAAACATTTTTTTTTTTTTTTGTGGGTACCGGGGGTTGACCTCAGGACCTGGCATGACAGCAGGCGCCCGTGCCACTGAGCGATATCACTGGCCCTTTTTTCGTATGTGGGTTCCGGGAGTCGAACTCGGGCCCTTGCGCTTGCCAGGCAGGCGCTTACGCCACTGAGCCACCTCACCGGCCCAACATTTTCTTTTTATTTATGACAAAGAAGCAGAAGCATTCACTTATGATTGCGGTTTTTAAAAAAATGTCTTTGTTATTCATCCGAACACTCCAGCATTCTATGTTGTTCAATCAGTCCCTCCACTTGGCCTTATTTTCAAAGAGGGTAGTTTCTCATTCCCCCATTCTAAATCTCTGCTGTTTCAGTAAAATACAGCACACAAAATGTCCTTCTCAGCAACATCTCATTTGTGGTGCGAAGAGGCAAACACAGACTTTAAAGTGACAAACTCATTCTTTTCACATTTTTGTCTGCTCCTTTTCTGATCCTGATTATTGTTCTGCCTCTATTTTATTTGACTACTGAGCGTTTTTAGGCCCCTGGTCCAGGAGCTCTCCTCTGGAGAAATGTCCCAAGAGCATTCCTGGAGAACTCCCGGGAGGATGTGGGATTTCCTCTAGGAAAAGGTGTGTATCCAGGTGATTTGCTAAAAAAAGTAACTGCTATCATCCTATTAGGGACTTATCTGTTAGGACATGTCCATTTACCCAGATACCATGACCTGGGTACCAGCACCTTGGGATGCGTGGCTCTCTAGTCATCAGCTGCAGTGATGGGATCGGAGGGACAGGGTACAGCTGGCATGTGTGACACAATGCTTGGGTGCTAGAATGACATCAGGTCATGCTTTTAACACTGAGTAGTGTGACGTTGGATTAGTTACCTGACCCCAGGTAAACCCAGTTTTGATCTCTGTAAAAATGAGTATGTAGCTATGTATGACTCCATTGTAAAACTTTGAGGAAATAAATATGTGCGTGTGCGTGTGTTTGTGTGTGATGGGGGAAGGGTACAAAGAATCCACAAGGAATTTTTAAAATGTAAGAAATTTGACTATATACATAGGATTCTTATAGCAATAGCTTTTGGCCTATAATGTACATGGAAGTATCAATTAAGATTTTATCAAGTGTGCATGTTAAGATTTTAAGGTGCATAATTAGACATTTAAGTTATATAATTAGGTATTCTTTGTGTATAGTATGTATGTGTGTTACTGAGAATTGAACCCAGGACCTGGCTGAGCTATACCCCCAGGCTTTTAAAATTTTATTTATTTACTTATTTATTTATTTTGATACAGTGTCTTGCTAAGTTGCCCAGGCTGGACTCGAACTTCTTATCTGTCTGCCTCAACTTCCCAAATAACTGACAAAACAGGTGTACATTGCTGAATCCAGCATAAATTTTGACCAAAATGATCAAACAAGATGGAAGCTTCTTTTGGCTTCACATGAAGAGAATCTGGAGGTGTCAGTTCAGGACAGACTTGGCCACTCCTTGATCATTAGAGCTCAGCCTCTTCTTTCTGTAAGACTTAATGTGAGACATAAGCCACAGTCGACAACATGAGATTGTCAGATAAGCTCAGCCACACAAAACTCACCTCTATGCTGTTAAGGAGAAACACACTTAAATTATAACAGAGGGCGGTGGAAGCACAGGAGTGAGAAACTATGTAATGGGCGAATCCCTGTTAAAGGATATTTTCTTTAAAAAGGTAAAAGCATGACATTTATAAAATACAAAATGAAACATCAAAGATTTTATTTAACATTTTAGCTAACAAGGAAACCAGTACAATGTTATATAGGAGGATTCAAAGTATTATACTTTTATCATTGAATCAGAAATGCTGAAATGAATGTATAAACAGATCCATACAGTTAATATCCACAGGAAATAATCGATTGCATTTCACTGGATGCAATTTTTATTCCTTTAATATCAGTTTTCTACAAAACAGCTCAAAGATAATGAACTGTGCAAACTCTAGAATCAGAAAACTCAGAAGGATGCAAAGTTTTCCATTGAAGACCCCAACTAACTTTTGCTGTATTTCAGTATTTCACAATTTTTTCCTGGTGTCCCCTCTCCTTGGATGATCATGACAATGTCATGGATTTGCAAAATCCAAGTCCATACAATATTAGCCAATTACAAGATTCACTTCTGTATAGAAGTTTTCACAAAGAATCCCAGGATGATTTTTAAAAATATTTGCTATCCTGTGGCAAGGAAACTCATTAAATTTCATTGGCAGTATTCATAAATTTGGGAAAATTTATTTCTTCTTAAAGTCCCCTTACTTTTTCATCATTGGGACAAGACACACAATACCCACAAATTAAAGGATGAGAGGTTTATTTTGGGTCACATTTTCAACATGGTCAGCTGGCTCCAAGGTAGAAATGGTATGATGGAAGGGGCTAGGTAGAGGAAAGCTGTTCACATCAGAGCAGCCAGGAAGCAGAGAGACAAGGGAGGAGCTAGGTAGGGACATATACCCTTCCAGGTCATGCACTCTGTGACCACCTCTTCCCACCAGACTCCGCCTCTAACAGCAAGTCAGCTATAGTGCCCCCATGATCCAACCACCTTCCAAAAGCCCCACCTTTGAGCACATGAGAGTTTTGGGCATCACATAATTCTTGATCGAAATGATAACATTTCCCCCCCGGCCCCCCAAAGACTCATTTGGATTCCTTTGTGCAAATAATGTATTGTGTCCATCTCTAAGAGTTGCCAAAGTCTTAATAGTTCTAGTACTGCTGAAAGGTCCTACTCCAGAGTCTTGAGACTCAAGCCAAACTCTTAGCTGGGAAACCCTATAAAAATAAAAATGAAAGTCAAATACTGCCAACATACAATGATACAGGATAAACATTCCCAATCCAAACGGGAGAAATAGGTAGATAGAAATCAGACCTAGGCAAGACCAAAAGTCAGGAGGACCAGAGCATAACACACATGATTTCAAGTCCAGTTGCCAATAGAGTCTTTGTTCATGACTGAAACCTCCTGAGCCTCCTGATCTTTATCACCTATATTTCTATTAGCATCTGGTCTTCTGAACTCTGACCAGAATCTCCCTTCAAGCTTGGCACATAGCATTCTAGAGATTCTCCAGCTGGCATCTCCAAACCTTTCCAAACTCCTCCCATGAGCAAATTCCAAAGGCTTCTAAACCACAAGGTCAGATAACAGTCACCACAGTGACCCCCACTCTTGGTACCAAAATCTGTTGTAGTCACTTTGTCATCACTGGGACAAAATACCCAACACTCAGCTTAGAAGGAGAAGAGGTTTGTTTTGACTCACATTTTCAGTCCATGGTCTGCTGGCTCCACGGCAGAAAGGGCATGGTGGAAGGGTCTGGTGGAAGGAAGCTGCTCACACCGTGGTAGCCAGGAAGCAGAAAGGGAGGGGAGGAACCCAGGTGGCAGATACAGCCTTCCAGGTCATGCTCCCAATGACTTGCCTTTCTTCCAGCGAGGTGCTACCTCCTAACGAGTCAGCTGTAGCACCCTCCACCGTCTAATTGCCTTCTAAAAGCCCCACCTTTGAGCACATGAGAGTTTGGGGGGTCATTCTTGATCGAAACTATAATATCCCCCAAATTTCTTTAGTTTTCTGGCCTGATAGAAATAACATTCCTCCCTCTGGTAAGGCTAGGATCTTGTAAACCAGACACCAGCCACTAAAATGCAAGTTAGCTTCTTCGAAGCGGCTGCTCATATCTGATAAAGCAAACATCATTCTAAAAAAGGGTACTCTGTGTAAGACCTGGCCGTACGACTGACTTATCCAGGTGCATCCTAGTAAGAAGAAGAACAGGTTCTTGTTGAACCTTTTCCGACAACTATATTTTACCATAAACAGTAAGGAGAGTCAATAAGAGTTTCTGAATTCTTTTGGGTCAATGAGAATCAAATATCATTTTAGATGTTTCATTTTAGTTTATAAAAGAGTCTACTGGGCCGGTGAGATGGCTCAGCGGCCTAAGCGCCTGCCCGGCAAGCGCAAGGGCCCGAGTTCGACTCCCGGAACCCACATACGAAAAAAGGGCCGGTGATATCGCTCAGCGGCACGGGCGCCTGCTGGCGCGCGAGGTCCTGAGGTCGACCCCCGGTACCCACAAAAAAAAAAAAAAAAAAAGAGTCTACTAAAGTTTATAGGTTACAGACAATATTGAAACAAAATCAACTACAGTATATTTTAATTAAAAAAAAAACACACTGAAATTCCCCTTATCAGTTCATTCAGATGTCCTTAATTTAACTCTTATTCTGTGTATTTCAGTCCTCTTGGCTAAAAAGAATAATGGAGATCCTGATATAGTCTACTAGTATGGTTTGAAAGTTATCTGAGGGATGCTGGCTCAGAAGCCTATAACCAAGCACCTGTGTTTTAAAGTTTCAGTGATCTCAAGTATCTGGTACATTCCTTTTCTACAAGGCTTTATCCTTAATTGAAGACAAAATCTGGGCTATAACTAATAGCAGAGACCTTAGGGAAGCATCTGAGTAAAACAAAAAACATTTGTAGATGACAAAAACTTAAAATAGCTGTGGTTAATTTATAACTAGTAATCCTTAAATATGAAAGGTTAGGTTGGGGGAGGATCAGGTGCATAATCTAACCAACAAGGATATTTGATCACTCATGTGATATGCCAAACAAAGAAAATGAAGACACTGCAAAAAAAGGCAGGCTCTCCCTAGGCTTAACAAGCTTATATTCAAAGAAAGAAGACGGATTTTGTGGAGATGGGAAGGGGCTCTGGGGATGGAGGGAGATGAAAGGGAGGGGAGAAGAAGGGGAAGTAAAAAAGGATCAAGAGGTGGTACGTGTATGTGCCAATCCCCCCTGATGGATGCGTTTATTATGTATCACAAACATGTACTAATAATAAGTAAATAAATATTACTTCCAAAAGTGATATTACAAAACAAAGCAATCTGACTTACAAAAATGGAGGAAGATAATTTTTATAGAGAAAAAATTCTTGAGATATAATGATCACGAGACACAGTGTTCTAAGAACATGAAGTAAAGAGACTCAGGAGTAGGACCTAGGCATTTTTATTTTTATAAAGCTCCACAAGTAAGTAAGTCTAATGTGCATCTCCTTGTACAAATCACTGGCCTAGAAGATACTAGATTTCACATTAAGGATATAAGACTATGGCCAAACCAAGGTAACATTTTATAGTATTTGAAATTCGAATTGAGAACACTACACTCTTGGCAGGCAGTAGCACCAGGCAGAGCACTGCCAGGCCTGAGATAAATATAGAAAAACACAAAAAAATCTATCGCATAAGAGTTTTGATCACATTTTCCTAGAGGGCAAAAGCAAATCATGGACAGTCAGGGCATTGACAAATCCCCAGGGGCTTCCTATTGTATTTTATCTTTACAAATTTAACTGGGGGAAGACAGCATCTTTTCTAATTTGATAACCCTTCTCATCAAGTCCTGCAGTAGCAACACATGCAAGAAACCTAGCACCTCTCTTTATAAGGAAACAAAACAAAACAAAACAAAACTTTTCCAGTGGCCCACTAGAAGATCTCAGAGATAGTTTTATAAAATTTATCCTGTTTTTGTACATTCAGAAACACTTAAAATGGTAACTTTTATGTGCCATATATTTTACCACAATAGAAAAGTAAAAAAGAATGGCAAATAGTTCTAACTTTGTTTTAGTTTTTCTAGATTTAAGCTCTGATTTGGGGGGAAGATGAAAAATTTAAAAAAGCTTTTCAGAAGATATTCAGACACTTGATTAAGATTGGACCATAGGTGCCTTAGAAATAATACTTTTTTACCTTTTTAATTAGAGTCATAATTTAGCATTTAAAAATAAGCATAAGGAAGCTGAGGCAGGAGGACTGCCAACTTCAAGGGCAGCCTGGGTAACTGAGATCCTGTCTCAATATAAAAACAATTTTTCATAGACTGAAAATGGTAGATCAGTGGTAAAGCACGTCTGGGTCCAATTCCCAGTACTGTAAAGATAGATTACTTTTCTCTCGTTACCGAGACAAACTACCTGACACCCAAAGTTAAAGGAGGAAAGGTTTATTTCGCTCACAGTTTGTGGAGGTTTCAGTCCATATTCAGCTGGCTCCAAGGCAGGGTGGCATGGCAGAGGGGAAATAGTTCATGGTAGCAGAAGACACAAAAGCAACAAGAGCAAAAGGGAGAAGCAAGCCTCTTTTCCTCCCTTATATTGTATGCAGGCTACCTGCCCTAGGGCGAGTGTGCACTCATACCCCCAACCCCAGCACTAGACGATGAACCAATCACAAACTCTAGATTCAGCCACCTCCAAAAAGTCTGCCCCCCATGACTGCATGAGGCTTTGGGGGAATATCCAGACACAAACCATAATAGATAGATAGATGATAGATAGAGAGATAGATAGATGATAGATAGATAGATAGATATAGATAGATAGATAAATAGATGATAGATGATGCTTTTTCATAAGTGAAGAAATTTTATACTTTTACTTCCTTAAATAATGGAGGATATGACAAAATCAACATAAGGTGCAGGAATCATTCTGGAAAGGCTTAGAATCTTTGCTATTGAGGCAGATTACACACCAAATAATGGGTAACCTTCTACATTGAAGGTGAAATCAGTAAAGCGAAGACAAAAGCCCACCAAAATTGGGCAAAGTTTGCTAAGATTCTAACACATTACAAAGGTACTTCTCAGACTCAGGTATTACAAAGTAAGGTAAGTTTTAAAAGTAAAACTCATTTTCCAAGTCTTAGCCTCCTTTCATATTCCACAAGACATTGACCTTATTCTTTAGAACATTTCTCAGGGGGATTTGCAAGATCAAAACTAATTTGATAATACTAAGATATTATTTATGGTGTTTTTATTATATTAAAGAGAAAAAAACGATACAGAATTTCAAAACAAGATAATAGGAAATTAACAATGGTTAATATATACCATATTGCTGTCTTCAAAGTAGTTGCTCAGATTACAAGATATAGGGATGAAAAATTGATCAAACAATATAAGCACAAAACATTCTTTTCAATGAACTAAAAGAAATTAGTACTATAATTATCTTAGCTATCTTGTGTATGTATACATATATATATGTATTTATTTTTCTTTTCCCTTCCTTCTTTTCTCCTTTCCCCCCATCCCAGTTGCTCTTTCCTTTTGAGCAGTTTCTTCTCCTTTCACAATATCTATTGTAGATTTTGGACCTTACTCTTTCAGTTTCTTACACTAGGGAGACAATACAATGTTTACACATGTGAGTCTGATTTATTTCACTTATGAGTATGGTCTCTAGTTGCACCCATTTACCTATAAAAGCCTTGAGTTTATCCTTTATAGCTGAGTAGTACTTCCTTGTATAAAAACACCACATTGGGGCCGGTGAGATGGCTCAGTGGCGTACGTGCCTGCCTGGCAAGCACGAGGGCCCGAGTTCAACTCCCGGAACCCACATACGAAAAAAGGGCCGGTGATATCACTCAACGGCACGGGCGCCTGCTGGCGCATGAGGTCCTGAGGTCGGCCCCCAGTACCCACAAAAAAATAAATAAATAAAAACACCACATCTTTTTTATCCATTCCTCGATTGATAGGCATTTGGGTTGTTTCCAAGATTTAGCTATTACAAATTGTGCTGCTATAAACATGGGTGCACATATATCACTGTGGTATGATGTTTTTAATTCTTCTGAGAAAATACCCAGAAGAGGAATAGCTGGGTTGAATGGGACCTCTAATCCTAGTTTTTCGAATGGCTCCTTTGTTAAAGATAAGGTGGCTGAATGTGTTTGTAGTTGTGTCTACATCTTCTAATCTATTCCATATATCCTCAGGTCTGGGTTTTTTTTTTTTTGCCAGTACCATGCTGTTTTTATCATAGTAGCTCTGTAGTATAATTTCAAGTCAGGGATTGTGATGCCTCCTGCCTTGTCTTTGTTGCCCAGGATTACCTTTCTATTCTAGGTCTGTTCTGTTTCCAAATGAATTTTAGGAATGTTTTCTCTAGATCTGTGAGGTATGCTGATGGTATTTTGATTGGGATTGCATTAAATCTGTATAACAGTTTTGGGAATATGTCCATTTTCACAATGTTGGTTCTTCCTATCCATGAGCAAGGGATATCTTTCCATTTTCCAATGTCCTCTTCAATCCCTTTTTTCAGACTACTATAATTTTCAATGTATAGATCTTTTACTTCCTTTGTTAGATTCATTCCTAAGTATTTCATTTTTTGGATGCTATTGTGAAGGGTATGATTTCCCTAATTTCTCTCTCAGTGAGTTTGTTGTTTGTGTACAGGAATGCTATTGATTTCTGAGTGTTGACTTTGTATCCACACTACTGAATTTGGATATTAATTCTAGAAGTCTTTTATTGTTTTTGGGGTCTTCTATGTAGAGTATCATGTCATCTGCAAATAATGGTAATTTAACTTCTTCCTTTCCTATCTTTATTCCTTTTATTTATCTCTCTTGTGTAATTGTTCTGGCTAATGTTTCCAGAACTATATTGGATAGGAATGGTGACAGTGGACATCCTTGTCTTGTTCCTGATTTTAGATTGAAAGCTTTCAGTTTTCGTTCATTTAGTATGATGTTGGCTGTTGTTTTGTCATAGATGGCTTTTATCAGATTGAGGTAAAGACCATCTATTCTGATTTTCTGCAGGGTTTTTATCATGAATGAGTGTCGGACATTATCAAAATCTTTTTCTGCATCTATTGAGATGATTATGTGATTTTTGTCTTTGGGTCTGTTGATATGGTGTATTATGTTTTTTGATTTGTGTATGTTGAACCATCCCTGTATTCCTGGGATGAATCCCACTTGGTCATGGTGTATAATCTTCTTGATGATTTGCTGCATTCTGTTTGCTAGTATTTGATTGAGGATTTGTGCATCTATGTTCATTAAGGAGATTGTCCTGTAGTTCTCTTTTTTGGTTGGGTCTTTCTGTGGTTTTGGTATCAGGGTAATACTTGTCTCCAGGAATGAGTTAGGGAGAATTGCTTCCTTTTCAATTTCATTAAAGAGTTTGAGGAGTATCAGCATAAAATCTTCTCTAAATATCTTGTAGAATTCAGCCACGAATCAATCAGGATCTGAGCTTTTCTTTGTTGGTAAGTTTTTAATTATGTTTTCAATTTCATTAACTGATATTGGTTTATTCAGAATTTTTATATCTTCTTGATTCAGCTTTGGTAATTCATACGTTTCCAGGAATCTGTCCATTTCTTCTGTGTTTTCCATCCTATGTGACTAAAGATTTTCAAAGTGGGTATTGATGATCTTCTGAATTTCAATAGGATCTGTAGTGATTTCACCCTTTTCATTCCTTATTGCATGAATTTGAGTTTTTTCTTTCCTTTTTTTGGTGAAGTTGGCTAAGGGTTTATCAATTTCATTTATTCTTTCAAAGAACCAACTTTTGATTCATTAATTCTTTGTATTGTTTTCTTAGTCTCAATTGCATTAATTTCTGCTCTGATCCTTATAATTTCCTCCCTTGTATGGGCTTTGGGCTTGACTTGCTCTTCTTTTTCTAGAAGCTCGATTTGCGGCATTAGGTTGTTTATTTGTGCTCATTCTGTTTTCCTGATGTGAGTATTCACCACTATAAATTTCCTTCTGAGGACTGCTTTCACTGCATCCAACAGGTTCCAGTAAGTTATATTTGCATATTCATTTGATTGTAGATATTGTTTAATATCTTCTTTAATTTCATCTGTGACTCATTGGTTGTTCCAGAGGGTGTTATTTAATTTCCATGTGTTTAGGAAGTTCTTGTGGTTTCTTTTGCCATTGATTTCCAATTTCATTGCACTATGGTCAGATAATATGCATGGGATAATTTCCATTCCTTTGCATTTACTTAAGCTTGTTCTGTGGGCTAGTATATGGTCTATTTTAGAGAATGTCCCATGTGCAGCTGAGAAGAATGTGTATTCTGATGTTGTTGGGTGGATCACTCTATAAATGTCTACTAAGTCCATTTGTCCAGAGGTTTGATTCAGTTCTGTTATTTCTTTGCTGATTTTTTGTCTAGTTGATCTCTCTCTCTGTGACAATGGGGTATTAAGGTCCCTGTGGTGGATTGACAACTGGTGGTCAACTTGTCACACCCAGCTGAACTGAATCAGTGTGGTGCCTGGTGTGGAGGGCCCACCTGAGGACTGTTGCCAACAACATAAAAAGGAGAACTGGAGAGGAAGAGTTGCTGCTGTCGGTTCTCCTCGAGGAGCTTGTCACGCTGGCTTTCCTGATAGGAACTTGGCTGTTCTCATCGTCGGAGGAGCTTGGGACCTCATTGTCGCTGAGGATGGCTGTGGTGACTTTTGGGGGAGCTCTGGTCCTTACTCTGAGCGTTGCTTCCTGGCTCCGGGATAGATCCCTCAGCCTGCTGGCACAGATCCTTCATCCTACTGGTGCAGACTTTCTAGCTTCCACCACTGACCTTTGGGCCTTCCCGATGCAGATCCGTGAAATATACTTGCATGAGATATTGTTGTGGGCCCTAGGCCTTCAGTTGGATTCATGGAGGCATTGCCATGGGCTCTAGGTCTTCAGCTGGACTCATGCAGAACACTGCTATAGGATCCAGGCCCTCAGCTGGATTCTTTGGGTCTTTAGTGTGGACAGATTTCCTGCACTTTTTGTATATGACTCTTTGGGTGACTATTACAAAATAACTCTATAAATTATGTGTCCTGTATTGTATTGTTTCCCTTGCAAACCCTGACTACAACAGTCCCCCACCACAATTTCGTTCTCGCTTATTTGATTTTTCATGTCTATTAAAATTTGCCTTATATAGTCAGGTGTTCCTGTATTTGGAGCATATATATTCATGATTTTTATCTCTTCCTCTTGAATTTTTTCCCCTAACAAGTATGTAGTGATGCTTTGTCTCTTTTGATCATTCTTGGTTTGAAGTTCACATTGTCTGCAAACAGAATAGCTACCCCTGCTTTTTTCTGGGCTCCTGTTGCATGGAGTATTTTTTTCATCCTTTGACTTTCAGTCTATGAATTTCTTTTTGAGTTAAATGTGTTTCTTGTATACAGCATATTGTTGCTTTTTGTGTCTTGACCCACTCTGCCAGTCTGTTTCTTCTGATTGGTGAATTGAGGCTATTTACACTGATGGTTATAACTGATATGTATTGGCTTGTCTTTGTCATGTTATTTTCCCTTCTGTTTAATTGCTTTCCCTGCTTGGTGGTTTCTTTCTGTTGTTGTTCTTATAATTGTGGTCATATTTGTCTCTGCCTAGAATATCTTTCAGTGCCTTTTGTAGTGTTGGTTTGGTGGTCATGAACTTCTTCAGTTGTTCTTTGTCATGGAAGTATCTTATTTCTCTATTAACTTTGAAAGATAGTTTTGCAGGGTACATCAATCTGGGTTGGAAGTTGTTTTCTTTCAGGACTTGAAATACTTCACTCCAAGCTCTTCTTGACTTGAGGGTTTGTGTTGAGAAGTCTGCTGTGATTCTGACGGGCTTTCCTTTATAGGTGATGTTTCTTTTCTCTAACAGCTTTTAATATTCTGTTCACGTGCTGAATTTCTGGGATTTTTTTTTTTTTTTTTGTACCAAGAATCAAACTCATGACCTTGTGCTTGCCAGGCAGGTGCTGTGCCACTGAGCTATATCCCTGGCCCAGTTTCTGGGATCTTGATTATTATATGTCTGGGTGTAGACTTATTTTGGTTATGGTTAACTGGAGTTCTATATGCCCCACTTATCTATATGTCAGATTCTTTTCCCATGCTTGAGAAATTTTCTGCTATTAATTCTGCAAATAGTTTTTTTATGTCATTTGCATTGACTCCTGCTTTTTTGTTGACAACTAGTATTCTTATATTATTTTTCTTTGCATCATCTTGCAGTTGTTGAATTGTTGTTTCCTGATCTTTTGTTATTTTCAAGAGATCTTTCCTTTCATGAACACTAGCCAAGACCCTGTCTTCAAGGTCTGAAAGTCTGTCTTCAGTTTTGTTCAAGCAGTTTTGCCAGCTTTCAGTGGAACTTTGAATTTCCTGGATATCTGTTTGAATCCATTTCATGCATTCAAGCTCTTTCCTATATTGATCATTTGCGATTTCCATCCTCTTCCTATCATCTATTTTTTTTTTATCTATCTGTACTCTAGATTTGCTAAGCAATTCCTTTAGAAATGTTGACATTTCTTTTTTTACCTGAGAAATTATTTCTGATCTGATTTCCTCTATAGCCTCATGGATTTGTTTCTTTACTTTGGTTGCTATCATTTCAGAAATGTCAGGTGTATGTTTTCCATTTTCCTCTATCTCACTGTCTCCTGGACTTAGTCTGGGTGGGCTGGAGGTCTGAGGTGGCATTTTGCTTGTGCATATTGTCATTTTCTATTTCAAAAGTTTTTATTTTGTTTTCTGTGTTGATCCTTGTAAGTTTTTGTAGTAGGTAGCTATATCACTAGTATCAAGATCTCTCTAAGAAAAGTCTGTTATTCAGGGATGTCTTCTGTGTGTGTAGGAGGTTCTTGGTTTGTGTCTGCCTCAAGATCCTACCTGTGGTGGATCGACAACTGGTGGTCAACTTGTCCCACCCAGCTGAACTGAATCAGCGTGGTGCCTGGTGTGGAGGGCCCACCTGAGGACTGTTGCCAACAACATAAAAAGGAGAACTGGAGAGGAAGAGTTGGTGCTGTCGGTTCTCCTCGAGGAGCTTGTCACGCTGGCTTTCCTGATAGGAACTTGGCTGTTCTCATCGTCAGAGGAGCTTGGGACCTCGTTGTCGCTGAGGATGGCTGTGGTGACTTTTGGGGGAGCTCTGGTCCTTACTCTGAGCGTTGCTTCCTGGCTCTGGGGCAGATCCCTCAGCCTGCTGGCACAGGTCCTTCATCCCGCTGGTGCAGACTTTCTAGCTTCCACCGCTGACCTTTGGGCCTTCCCAGTGCAGATCCATGAAATATCCTTGCATGAGACATTGCTGTGGGCTCTGGGCCTCTAGTTGGATTCGTGGAGGCATTGCCATGGGCTCTAGGTCTTCAGCTGGACCCATGCAGGACACTGCTGTAGAATCCAGGCCCTCAGCTGGGTTCTTTGGGTCTTTAGTGTGTGGACAGATTTCCTGCACTTTTTGTATATGACTCTTTGGGTGACTATTACAAAATAACTCTATAAATTATGTGTCCTGTATTGTATTGTTTCCCTTGCAAACCCTGACTACAACACTACCTTTCCAATTAATTAAGAATGACATGTTAGTATCCATTTGGCTCAGTCCCCAGTCCTTTGGTGCTGGAGTGTGGTTAGGTTATTAGCCCGGAACTTCCCAATTTTGTTACAGAAGTGAGAACAACTGATTAAAACAGATACGATATACTAGTTAAAGTAGTATACTTAACAATAACAATAGCATCTAGCACAGTTTAGACACTGACAAACTGTGGTAACTATTAATTTTGTTCTTTTAACCATAGGAGCAAAATCTACAATTATATTACAGAACCAATCATAAATTGGGAGCTTATATGCAAAGTGTTTCCCCTTGGTAGAGTGGTTTTACCCTGTGGTGGGGAGATTTAAGAAAGATAGTGGATAAAGCAAAGATAACTGAAAAGAGAGTAGAATCCAGGCTGGAGGACAAAAGATGATCACGCAAGCTTTGGGAAACTACAGAAGAGGGTAGAAGAGAAAGAATGAAGGAGTAAGCAAGGGATTGTCTGAACTCGGTCTCTTGGTTTAGAGGATGGGATTAGTTTCCTGTGGCTGGATTTCTCCCCAGCTATTTAGAAAAGAGGAGGGGAAAAAAGAAGTGAAAAGGAGAAGCCTCACCTGCCTGCTTCTATTCTGCATGTCTTTGTTCCCAAGCACAGCACTGGTTCACCTAACTTACCACCTGTTGGCTCATATTGTTACTGTTGCTTCTGACAATTTCACGCCTCTAGTCCTGCCTGTCCATCCTGCGCATCCTGGCTGGGGCCCCTACTGTGTGGCTGATGTTCCCGCCCGTGGCACAATTCACCTGGATCCCAGCAGTGGGGAAGGGAGTGGCCAGTCTCTGGCCCTTCCCATGCTGTTCACCTGGATCTCAGCAGCTGCGATGGGAGGGGCCAGTCTCTGCTGCTTTTCACCTGGATCCTGGCAGCCGCGATCAGATATTATTTAAGTTAACATGCAAGACATTCATCATTGCTATCTTCAAATGAGTAAACACTAAAAATTTTTCAGTTTCTATTTTTAAACCAGTGAATACCAATAGTTATAACCCACAGAAAAAGATGTTCCTTGGGATCCTCAATAAGTCCTAAACAAGTAAAAGGAGACAGAAACTAAAAACAGAAAGTACAAAAACTACTGGTTTAGGACAAAATTAGTTTTTCTTTAGGAAAAAGAAGTATACGCACAGTTGTATTTGTTAGTATTGCTTTTTTTTTTTTTTTTGTGGGTACCGGGGGTCGAACTCAGGACCTCGCATGCCAGCAGGCGCCCGTGCCACTGAGCGATATCACCGGCCCTTTTTCTCGTATGTGGGTACCGGGAGTTGAACTCGGGACCTCGCGCTTGCCAGGCAGGCGCTTATGCCGCTGAGATATCTCACTGGCCCAGTATTGCTTTTAGGTTAGTCTTAATGACTAATGTTAAAAAACTTTTAACTGAAATTATTAACACATGCTTACAATGACCCAGTGATGTAGCCACTGTAATATATAAAGAAGAAACAAGAATACATACATAATATTAGATTATGATCAGTAATGAATTGAATTTTTTTATATTCTATCTTAGTTGATTACACACACAGTCAGCTTCTATTTCTGTGGGTTTTGTATCCAAGGATTCAACCAACTTTGGATCGAAAATATTTGGGGACTTCCAGGAAAATGGCAGATGGTAAGCAACAATAACTCAGCCCCTCCAAGATATGGAATCCAGATACTGGAAAATAACAGCTTGGGGAAGAAAAAACCAGAGAGAAGTAGATCCACAGGAACCAGGAAGGATCTGACCGGAAAATTAAAACCTGCAGAGAAACCAAAGAGACAGAACACAACACAGAGAAGGGATGGGGTAATCTGTACTTTCTCCACAGCTCCCTGCTCATGGCTTGTGGAAAAGGTAGACCAAATCTGCAGAGGTAAAGTGGAAGCTGGGGACTCCAGAGGGCTAACAAACATAGAGGTAAAATTCCTCAATACGATACTGGCAAACAGAATACAGTAATTCATCAAAAAGATCATGTATCATGGCCACAAAGTAGGATTCATTCTATGGAATGACAAATCAACACACACAAATCAGTAAGTGTAATACTTCACATAAACAGAAACGAGGGCAAAAATCACACGATTGTCTCCATAGATGTAGAAAAAGCAATTGACAAAAACCAACATCCATTTGTGATAAAAAAAAAAAAAACTCTGAAGAAAATAGGTCTAGAAGGTCTTCACCACAATCTGATAAAAGCCCTCTAAGATAAACCTATGACTAATATCACACTAAAGGAGAGAAGCTGAAAGCTTTCCCTCTAAAATCAGGAACAAGACAATGATGTCCACTATCACCCCTCCTGTACAATATAGTTCTCGAAACATTAGCCAGAACAATTAGTCAAGAGAAAAAAATAAAAGGATATGGGTAGGAAATTATTTGCAGATGACATGATCCTCTACATAGACGACCCAAAAACTCCACCAAAAGACTCCTAGAATTAATAACCAAATTCAGTTGCAGAGCAAGATACAAAGTCAACACTCAAAAATCAATAGGATTCCTGTACACCATTAACAAAACTCATTGAGAGAGACACTAGGGAGATAAAGCCTTTCACAATAACATTTAAAAAAATGAAATACTTAGGAATTAACCTAACCAAGGAAGTGAAAGACCTCGACAGTGAAATCCACAGTACTCTGAAAAAGGAGATCACAGAGGACATCAGAAAATGGAAAGATATCACCTATTCCTGGATAGGCAGCTTCTATAGTCAAAATGGCCATCCTTCCAAAACTGTTATACAGATTTACTGCAATCCCAATCAAAATTCCAAGAGCATTCTTCATGGAACTAGAGAAAGCAATCATAAAATTTGTATGGAACCAGAAGAGACCTAGAATAGCAAAAGCAAGGGGCATCACAGTCTCCTACTTCAGGTTATACTACAAAGCCACAGTGATAAAAATGCATGGTATTGATTGGGAAAACAAAAACAAAAACAAAACCAGACTTGTGGGTCAATGGAACAGAATACAGGATGCAGAAACAACTTCAGGCTCACTCAGTGTCTTAGTTAATTCCTTGTTGCTGGGACAAAATACCTGATACCCACAAGTTAGAAGAGAAGAGGTTTATTTAGCTCACAGTTTGAAGAGGTTTCAATCCATAGTCACCTGGCTCCAAGGCAGGCAGCCTGGCAGAGGGGCATGGCAGAGGAGAAACAGTGCACAGAGTGGCAAGCAAGAAGCAGCATGCAGCAAGCCTTCTGGACTTTCATCCCATCCAATTTATAACCCTATTGGATGGTGTCACTCACACCCAGGGTGGGTCTCTCCATTATCCACACCCAGAACCGTGCTAAACCAATCAGTGAACTAATTTAGTTATCACAAATTGACAAACCCTAGATCCAGCCACCTCTGAAAAGCCCCATCTATGAACACATGAGGTTTTAGGGGAACACCTTTATACAAGCCATAACACTCAGCTACCTTATCTTTGACAAAGGGGCCAAATACTTTTGCTGGAGAAAAGACAGCCTCTAACAAATGGTGCTGGGAAAACTGGTTATCCACATGCTGAAAATTGAGCCTAGACCCATATCTCTCACCATGCATTAAACTAAAATCAAAATGGATGAAAGATCTAAATACCAAAACAGAAATACTTAATCTGCTGGAAGACAGAATAAGTAAAACTCTTGAAGATATAGGTGCAAGCAAAGACTTTCTGAACAGATTCCCAGGTGCACAAGAAATAATACCAAGAATCAACAAATGGATCACATCAAATTAAAAAGCTTCTGTACACCAAAGGAAACCACTAACAGAGTGCAAAGAAAACCTATATATTGGGGAAAAAATTTTGCCGGCTACTCCTCAAAGGACTAATATCTAAACTATATAAAGAACTCAAAAGAATTAGATACCCCAGTTTTAAAGACCAAATCACAAATGGTCATCTGAACTGAACTGAATAGACGCCTCTCAGAGAAAGAAATACAAATGGGCAATAAATACTTGAAAAATTGTTCAGCATCACTGGCTCTTCAAGAAATGTAAATTAAAATAACATTGAGATTCCACCTCACTCTAAAAGGAATGGCTATCATCAAGAAATAAAAAAATAAAAATAAAAAAGAAGGAAGTATGGTATAGTGGGTAAGAAGCTGGACTCCAGACCAAAAAAGAAATCAACCCATAATGAATGCTGGAGAGACTGTGTGTGGGGGGAGTCCCTTTTTCATTGTTGGTGGGAGTGTAAACTGGTTCAACCACTATAGAAATCAGTATGGAGATTTCTCAAAAAGAAAATAAAATAAATAAAAATTCCGTTTGACCCAGCTATTTCCCTTCTAGATATCTTCCTAAAAGAGTTAGACATGTTAGAGTGATGTGTGCATACTCATGTCTATAGCAGGGTCAAGAGGAACAATTCATAATAGCTAAATCTTGAAAGCAGCCTGTATGTCCATCAACAGATGAACGGATAATGAAAACATGGTATTTATACAGAATGAGTGCTACTCTGCCACAAAGAAGGATAAACTTGAGTTACTTGCAGGAAAATGGATGCACCTTGAGACTATAATGTTAAGTGAAGTAAATCAGACACATGAGCATAGAGATATCACATGGTTTCTCTCATATGAGAACAATACAGGTGCAAAATAAAAGACAGAAAAAGCAAAAGAAAAAAAGGTATCTCAATCCAGCATCTAACGTGCACCTTGATTTAGTATAACTATCTTATTTGTTTTATATGTTTTTTGTACTGTTAGTCTGGCTGTTAATCTGTGTTTATAATAATTAACTTGACAGGGACTTTTAAAATAAATAAATGAATCTGAAGCTGGCAAAAAATTTTTTTAAAAAGGGTGTAGGGGAAGGGAAAATTGAGATTTTATATATATATGTACATATATACATACACATATATATATGTATATATATTCCCCACAATGAGTATAATCATTATTTACTGCAAACATATACTAATAAAATTTTTAAAGATTACAAAATAAAAACATAACACCACAGTATAGTAGAGTGGTTATGGAAGCCAGACTGCTTGGGTTCGCAAGTGGAAAAAAAACTCATTAAATCTAGCTATTATGGGGGGCCGGTGAGATGGCTCAGCGGCTTAAACGCCTGCCTGGCAAGCGCGAGGGCCCGAGTTCGACTCCCGGAACCCACATACGAAAAAAGGGCCGGTGATATCGCTCAGTGGCACGGGCGCCTGCTGGCGCGCGAGGTCCTGAGGTCGACCCCCCCGGTACCCAAAAAAAAAAAAATCTAGCTATTATGTCTAAAAAATTGGAAAAAATTGCATCTGTATTGAACATGCACAGACATTTTTCTTGTCATTTTTCACTAAACAATACAGTATAACAAGGATTTACATTGTATTAGGTATTATAGATAATCTACAGATGATTTAAACTATAAGAGGATTATATCGCTTAAATGCAAATATTATGCTATTTTATACAAAGGACTAGAGTATCCATGGATTTTGGTATCCACAGGGATCCTGGAACCAATCCCTTGCCATAGTAGAAGGTTAACTCAAACTAGTCAAGTAAAAAGTTAAGTGCACTGATTCTGGTGACTGAGAAGTTCACGAATTATACAACTTCAGGCATGACTAAGTCTGGTATCCAAGGGGACTTACTGGGTCTCCATCTCCACCTTTTGGTTCTGTTTTCCTCTGTGCTGGCCCTGTTCTTCAGCAGGCCACCTCCTATGCTGAAAAGACAGCCCCAAGAAACTACAAACCCATGAGATCCTTAATGTCTCAGAGCTCAGAAAATG
The DNA here is from genome assembly GCA_028451465.1 of Erethizon dorsatum. NCBI lineage: Eukaryota > Metazoa > Chordata > Mammalia > Rodentia > Erethizontidae > Erethizon > Erethizon dorsatum. Next base: position 76,683,863 of record CM051835.1, read on the forward strand.
AGAGCGTCATATTCTGTTCTTCATAGTTTCTGATTATTCACCCTAAAAAGTCCTTAATTAGCTCTCTTTGAATCTAACCCTCACCCCTGGGGTTAACCCAGAGGACTGAGATACTCCGGATGCTCAGCCTGGATTTCCTGCCTGTCCCTGTGTTTGATCAGGGCTCCAATCAATGGACCTAACACACCACTTAAGTGATCTGTGAATTAAGTGTGATGCTACAAGTTTTCACATCAAGGCAGTCTTATTTAGTGCAGAGGATAAAGATTCAAAAGGTTTAGCTCTGGACCTACCATCTCCTGTGTGACCTGGGTAAGTCATGACTTTCTCAGGCACCACTGCTTCACCTGTAAGTGAAATGAGTAGGATTATCAGTGAGACGAACCTTTCAGAGCTTTCAATGATAACAAACAGCCTGCTGTGGCACGTGTGCCATAGGTTCACCACCACTGGATTAGATGATTCCAAATCTAAATGTCTATCATGGTATTTCATTAATTCAGAGAGAAGCAAGGTTTACTCTGTTCCAGGGCTCAGAACCAACTAGAAGTAGTTTCTAGTTGTCCTAGGAGAAGGTGTTCTGGTTTTCAGTAACAGGAACTCATTTAAGTTACCACATGGGGGAAAATAAGTTAGGGAAACTTTGTATACAAATCTAGAATGTTTCAGAGAGCCCAAGGACAGTTATGGGCCATAGGAGAACCAAGAACTAGGAACTGGAAAATGTGGTATAACACCACTATACTGTGGTGTTATGTTTTTATTTTGTAATCTTTAAAAATTTTATTAGTATATGTTTGCAGTAAATAATGATTATACTCATTGTGGGGAATATATATACATATATATATATATATATGTGTATGTATATATGCACATATATATATAAAATCTCAATTTTCCCTTCCCCTACACCCTTTTTAAAAAATTTTTTGCCAGCTTCAGATTCATTTATTTATTTTAAAAGTCCCTGTCAAGTTAATTATTATAAACATTTATAATCATATAATGTTTTCTCTTTATTTCCCTTACCTCCCTTTCCTCATTTGTTTGTCCATCTTCTCTCTGGCCATTTCTTTCTTTCTTTCTTTTTTTTTTTTTTAATGCATCCCTTAATGTACACATCAGTTTCCCTCGTCTCTTTAAACTTCCACTTTTTCTACTTCTCCAGACATATGAATGAGATTTTTTTCCTACGATGGCAGCCTCTGCTCAGCAGTGTCTGTATCCTTCATTCCAGCTAACAGGCAGGCAACCATGCCTGAATCCATCCCAAGCAGGTGTCCATTCGTGGCTGGGAGGGTGGAGTCATCGATCACAGATATGGCCGCCTTGTGGAAATGGGGCTATTCTCAGTGAAAGGGAGTACAGTACTGGGTTGGGTAAGATACTCCAAGTGACATCAATTTCAACAGAATAATTTTTCTATACACTCAAGTTGAAGGTACTACTATAAAGAAAGAACTTTATAAGCCTTTTAGATAGATATCTATGATTTTAAAGCAACAACAACACCAAATGTCGTGGGAGGGAGTGGATTAATATTGTAGAGGAAGCTAAACATGAGTCACAGTAAAGCTATTTAAGAGACAAAGTGGGGGAAGAGCACAGTGGGAAATGCAGCCAAAAATACAACACGTATACGGTTTTAAGGTCTGGCATGACCTATGTATACTTGGCAGAAAGGACACAGATATCCACACACAGATCTGATGGTATTTCTTGTCTGAACCTAATTAGAGTAGCCAGATGGATCGGTTCCTACAGACGCTCCCAAGCTAACATGTTCTGGTTCTACTCTTAGAAGAAAGACCATCTGAATGACAGACGCCCAGGCAGAATCACGAGTTTTGCACTGACATTCTCACCTCTCTGGTCATAGCTCTTGGATTTCTTTATATAAATGCTTCCCAACTTATGAAGGGGTTACCTCCCAATAAACACACGTTAAATTGAAATTATATTTAAATAAAAAATGAGTTTCATCCATCTAACCCTCTAGACACCCTCATTAACAGCACAGCACAGTGCAGAGCACCAGTGGTTTCCTCGGGTGATTGTGGGGCTCACTGGGAGCTGTAGCTGGCCACTGCTGCTACCCAGCATAGAGAGAGAGAGACGATCAGCCTGCATGTCACCAGCCCAGGAAGCATGGTTTCTACCAACTGTGGATTGCTTTTGCATCTTTATAAGCCAAACCATGTAAACCAGGGACCATATGTATACACTGTATAAATCAAGGTATATCGTCTTCCTCTACAGGTCTTTCAGGCCCACCATCCTCTGACTTCCTCAGAAGTTCTTAGTGGCAATCATAGCAAACCAGAGGGAAGGAGCTTCTACACACTGACTCCAAGCAGCACTCGGCCTAAGCGGGGACAGTGTGAGCACACAGCGAGCAGGACAGACCCACCTTGACAATGCCACCATTGTCCCTGCACACAACAGTTAGCTGGTATTGGATCTTTGACCCTGCTTGTTTATTGATTCAGAAATTTAAAGAGCATCCTCTCCAAAAATGTGTCTCTGGGCTGAGATACAAAGATTAAAAGTCACAAATGAATGCAGTTGACTAATTTTCCGTGTAAAGGAAGAGACATCAATAAACTAAATTCTTTGTCCCTTTGACCATGCCAGGCCCTCTCTGGGTCTGTTTCGGACAGTCAGCCTGAGCCACTGATTTCTGATCAGCCTTCCATAGAAGGAAAAAGAAACAAGGATGGGTCAAAGGAGAAGCAGACCTGACAAAGAGGAAAAGATACACACTTTTTCCTGTGAACCCTGCTGTTCCCGCCTCCTAGTCTAATCCTGGTATGCATCTCTTGGCTCTTTCATTGTATCTTTGCTTCAGGTTTCCTACAAAAATCCTAAAACAGATTGATCACAAAATGCACCATGATTGGTTTTGGTAAAGAAAAAGCCAGAAATAAGACTTTTTTTTTTTTTTTTAGATACAATGATAGAACCACAAAACTTTCTAGGAATAAGGAGCTGGAGTATGCACAGGGTAGGAATTTGAGTATAAGGACTTTCTCCTAAAAATTTTTAAGGAATTCTGTGAAAGATTGAAACATACTTTTTAAACTCTTCTATTCACTTATATGGCTGTAGGAGAAAGGAAACTGCTGGTGATTTTCACAGAGATAATTTAAAAAGTTCTTATCAAATGTTAGAAATATGATTTATTACTTACAGTAAAATACATGTGAAGTTTGCCATCAATGACATTTAGTACATTCACAGTGTTATGTAACCTTCACCACTATCTAGTCCTGGAACATTTTCATTACCCCAAATGGAAACCCCATATCCATTCCATAGTCCTATCCTATTCTTCCTTCTTCCTCCTTTGTGGGTTTACCTTTTCTAAATATTTCATATATGTGGAATCATACAATATGTGGCCACTTGTGGGTGGCTTCTTTCACTTAATGTAATATTTTCAAGGTTCATCCATGCTGTAGCATGTAGCATTACTTCCTTCTTATGGCTAAATAATATTTCATTGTACAGATATACCACATGTTGTTTATCCATTCATCTCTTGGTAGGTATTAAGTTATTTCCATCTTTTATCTGTTGTGAACAGTGCTGCTATGATCATTTATGTATGAGCTTTTGTTTGAACACCTGTTTTCCATTCTTGTGGGTATACACCCAGGAGTGGAATTACTGGGCCATATGGTAATTCTATGTTTAACTGACCAAGGAAGTGCCAGACTCTTTTCCACAGCAGCTGCATCATTTTACATTCTCACCAATAATATACAAAGGTTCCAATTTTTCTGCATCCTGCCAGCACTTGTTATCATCTGTTTGGGTTTTTCTTCCTAATTATAGCCATCACAGTTAGTATAAAGAGATGTCTCATTGTGGCTTTAGTTTGAGCTTTCCTAATGAGTAGGTTCTTAGCTTTTGGATGGCATAGAAAAACTATCTCCTCTCTGAAGCATGGACTGTACTGAGAGGATTAATATTCTCAGGGATAAGAATACAGTTGGTGATTAATCATTACCTGTTGATAAATCCCTCTTTACAAAAGAGCCTGAGCTTTGTGTATCAGCTCAGTTCCAAAAAAAAAAAAAAAAAAAAAAAAAAAAAAAAAGAGTTATATATAGCTCAGGAGGTCAGAAGATCAGAGCACATAAACACATCCAAAGATTGTGACAACAGGCTCGAAGTTGGCAAATTCACACCTCGACATGAAGCGAGAGGGAAGCCTTAGAAGCTCTCTAATCCATTGCACCAAATGGTGGCTGAAGGTCAATTATAGTTAAAGCAGGTATCAGCTTCTGTTTTCATCTCCCTTTTCACTTTTAATAAAGTGTGTCTTGGCAGAAACCTTTAAGGCAGATGGGTGCTCACTTTGCAGAGGTGTGTGCTGGATTAATGTGAGCAAAGTGCTATGTGATGATAAGACTTCTGCAACAGCAGGGTGGGGCGCTCTTATCAATGAGGCTTCCAATGCTGAGCGTTCACCACATGGGAATACTGTCCCAGGCAGTTTATTAATAGCTGAGAATGTAATGCACAGCACTCAGACATTATCTCAATGTTAATAATAGCTCTTTCCCCGACTGCAGCCCTGGTACTGTCTGGGTTCAGGTCTGAGCTTGGCCCTTGCTACTGATGAGATTAAACTTCTGTGAGCATCAATTTCTTTATCTATAAAGATAGAAAATAAAAAGCCCATCTCTTGGGATTGTTTTCAGCATGTGCTAAGATAACCTGGGTCATTTCCTGTGATGTCTGGTGCATGGAGAGAAGTCAGTTCATGTTAGCTCCCTTGGCCTTCACTTAGAAGTAGGGAGACTACAGACATTAGTCCTCCTACTTTGCTGACCGGAAAAGTGAGCACCAGCCCCACAGAGCCTGAGAGTCATCCTCTTTGGGGTGTCTTCCCAGCTTATATCTATTTCTAGCTCCCTGGTCACTGTGCCCTGACCCAAGGTGATGGACACACAGCAGTCACACTGATGGCCCTCAGGTCACTGTTAGTTGAACAGAGGGAAACAAAAATGGGACTGAAGTGGGCCAATCAGTTTCTTGTCCAATATTTTGGAAATGAGAGACAGATGGTTAGAATCTGTATGTGGCTGGAACCATGTCAGATAACTTAGGATCCGATGCCACCGTATTCTGGCAGATGGTAGAAGAAGTGGAGGAAGCAGGACCTCGGAAGAAGGAAGCAGATGTACAGAGAGAAGCAGCAGTGAGGCCAAGAAAGGCCCCACTGGCTTTCCAACCCCTGGCTCCATCCCTTCCTGAGCAAGCCGAGCCCTTATATTTTCCCTTGGATCCCCTGAAACGCACACCTATATCGTTACGATAAAAGCCCTTTTGGCTCCTCCTGGTTTGATGGGGAAAAGTTTCACAGGTCACAAACTCAAACAGGCAAGCAGTTGATCTTTATTATCTTGTGACACAATTTAATGTTCCTTATGAGGCCTCATTCAACCTGATAGCAGGAAAACAATCAAATAAGCCCCAGAGAAACTCAGGCATTTTTGCATTTTCTCTGGCATTTCAGGTTTCACTCAATTTAGGATACTCTCATGCATTTTTTCCTCTCCATAACAGTACCTCAGGGCTCACTGGGTGTCTTGGCAGGGGAAGCACTTAGTTCAAGCTCGCACTCTGAGGAGAGGCGCAACCCAAACACACTGCGTCCCATCTCATCCCAGGTCATCGTGACCTTGCAGGCCGCCCACCTTATTCTAGGTGACAGCCCTCTACAGGTCTTCGGCCACTGTCACACATTTTTGTGTCCCTTTTAGGAATCCACCAGTATCTAAATATTTTTATCTTTTTTTAGTTAACAATTCTTGAATAAAATATGGGCAGCCTTTAATCAACATGAGGAAGAATCATCTAGAGTTATTCTGTCTGTCTTTATTTTTTTCAGTTAAGAACCTCTGGTTTTCACATGCTTTTCTTTTGGGAAATTACAATTTTATGCATTTTTAAAAATCATTTATTTATTTATTTATTTATTTATTTATTTATTTATTTTTTGTGGGTACCGGAGGTCGACCTCAGGACCTCATGTGCCAGCAGGTGCCCGTGCCACTGAGCAATATCACTGGCCCTTTTTTTGTATGTGGGTTCCGGGAGTTGAACTGGAGCCCTCGCACTTGCCAGGCAGGTGCTTACGCCGCTGAGCTATCTCACTGGCCCTGATCATTTATTTTTTTAAAAAATTTTAACCTTTTATTTATTTATTTATTTATTTAGTACATTTGCAGCACATAATGTTTACATGCATCTTAGGGAGTAGGTACATGTACTTGATGTGTCTTAATTCTTTTTATTCCCCATCTCCTCCCCTACCAACCCATCCCTTTGTCTCTGGATTCCCTTCTTATTTGTAAAAGATCTTTCCCTCATTTCCTATTGACTATCTTTTATTTTTTTAAAATTATTTATACTTTGCATTTCTCATATAAGAGAAGTTATGCGATATTTAAGTTTGTGTATCTGATTTATTTCACTTAACATTATGGTCTCGAAGTGCATCCATTTTTGTACAAATGACAGAAATTTATCCTTTATGGCAGAGTAATACTCCTTTATGAATAAGTACCACATTTTCCTTATTCATTTATCTGTGGATGGGTGTGTAGGCTGCTTCCAAGATTTGCTATTATGAGTTGTGCTGCCAATCTCTTTCAAATATGATGTTGATGATATAAATTTGTGGTTTGATCTTCTCAGGGTTCAATGTTTTTTTTTTTTTTTTTTTTTTTTTTTTTTTTTGGTGGGTACCGGGGGTTGACCTCAGGACCTTGTGCACCAGGAGGCGCCCGTGCTGCTGAGCGATATCACCAGCCCCTTTTTTTGTATGTGGGTTCCAGGAGTCGAACTCGGGCCCTCGCGCTTGCCAGGCAGGCGCTTACGCAGCTGAGCCATCTCACCGGCCCAGGGTTCAGCTTTTTAAAACTTAAAATTCCTCTCCCTTTCATAAATCCTGGCTCTCATCAATCCAAAACATTGATATTTTAAACTATTGTTTCTACTGTACATTTTAAGAACCTAACTTGGAACTAACTTGAGTCTCAAGAACCTAACTTCCAGCCAGGCTGAGGCAGCAGGATTGCTGCGAGTTCAAGGCAAACTTGGGCTACATAGTGAGTTCAAGGCCAGCCTGAACTGCATAGCAAGACCCCGTCTCAAAAAAACAAAAACAAAAACAAAAACCAAGAACCTAACTCTCATAATAAAAAATTTTTATTAAGAATTTTTAAAAAGAATCTAACTTTGAACTGTTATCCATTTGGCTGAGATACTGAATAGTGCTGACAAGTGGGGAGGACTAGGGGGTGACTTCTAGGAAATGTGCACATTACTACTTCCTCATGCTGCGTGAATTCGGGTTGATCTCCTGATTGCTGTGAGCTGAGAATCTGTCTCCCAAGAATCCTTTCCACCCTTCAGTCCTGCCCACTTCTCACAACTTCCAGGATTGTCTCTTCTCAAATGTTCAATCTGCCTTCCTCAATCATTATGTCACCTAGGGTGTGGATGGTGGAGGGCAGATGGAAAGGCTGTGACAAAGTTAGACTGACCAAGTGAAACACAATGCCCATTCTTTTGAAACCAATTTTAGAAGGAAGGGGGGTGCCATTCCAGCTAGCATACTTGTCATTCCCAGCCTTGGTTTCAGCTCATCTTTAGACTCTGGCCTGTGGAGAGACTTGCTCTTCAGTTCCATCCTCTCACAGCCTGTACACAGCAGCTGTGTTGGAGGACTGCTTCAGACATTCCAAACTTCCCAGAGAGAGCAATTTCCACCAAGAACGCTAGAACAGGGGAGTGTCCAAGTATTTAAGGTTTGCAGCAAATTGGCAACCAGAAATATAATCAAGTGACTAAGAATAGTCAATGAAAATCATTTCTGTGGGAGAGATACAACATTATCTTCTTTAAATATAAGGCATCTATCAGTGGTACAAAGTTAATTAGGATTGTAGGGCTCCTAGCATAGATCTTTTTCTCTTTTATTTGTAGGTTACAGGGTACAGAATAGTAAATGCATGAAAATGCCTCCACTTTATCCTTAAATAGCCTAAGATGGAAGTATTTCCTTCATTGGTTTTAAGTGACTTTTAATGATATAAGAAAAAACAATATAATATTAGATGACAATGACACATGTAACCAGATGCACATATATGAATCCAGTTATATAGTAATACATATATCCATTCATCTATCTATATACTGTAGTAAAAAAAGAAACACATGGACAGTGGTCATTTCTAGTAGTGGTACCCTGAATGGTACTTTAACGTACGTCCCCAATTTTTTACTACTGTTATGAAGAGAAAATATTAACATACTTTTTAAAGGATGGAAAGAGACCTCTAATTCTTAAAAGAAGAGGGAAAAGAGAATCTGAATACTCTCCTGCTACATTGCCTAGAAATGACAAAATCTGGCATAAATTATTTTCAATGCATGGATGAACTGGCAAGAGAGAAAGAAAGGCTCTAAGTGTGTTAGTAACAAAAACGGAAGTGAGTGGTGAGGATGCGAGGCGCTGCTACAGCTGGGGTTGGTTAAAAACTGCAGCAGCTTCTAAAGGGCCACCCCAACTCAGGAAGAGTAGATTAGGAAAAAGTCACTGGTACAGAGAAACAAAAAAGAATTTGTTTGCTTCTGAGTGTGGGAAAATGTTCAACTGAAATACAAATCCTTCAGGTTTGTTTCCTCCTCAAATGCGGGGATTCAAATGTGCAGAACCACAAGAATAAATGTCCTCCAGATGATACACGATCAATGGAGGGGGTCCAGGTGTGGTGATCTTTTGGGGGCAAATGCAGAAGTGCTCTTGAGGCTCATCTACAACTCAGGTGAACGGGAAGTCTCTCAGAAAAACAAGCCTTTCTACAATGAGCTCGCAAACAGTGATGACAGGCAGGAGGACCAATCCTCCACAAGAGTCAGCAGAGAAGATAAAGGGCACCAGAAGATTCACCCAAGGTCACTGATAGAATGACGATTTGAAAGAGAATGTAAAACAAACATGTTTAAAATTATGAAAACCCTTAGAAGATGTAATCAATATGCCCAAAAAGAACAGTCTGCGAAAGGCACTCTTGTGTGGTAGTTATGAGCATAGAAACTGGAGCTAACCTACTGGTTAAATGCCAGTGCTACTGCTTACTACCTGGGTGACCTTGGGTAAGTCACTTAATATTTTGTGCCCCAGGTTCCTCCTCTGTAAAGTGGGAATATTAACACACTGATCAGTTGTGAAGACTAAATGTGTTAAAATAAGTAAAGTGCTTAGATGATGGGGTAAGTGCTTCCAAGTAGCTGCTATAGTTTCAACATGGGATGCTGCAGGCCCTCTTGCCAAAGGCAGGGAGCTGTTTGTCCCTGGGAAGCTGAGCTTGGGTGCAGCCTCTTTCTCTAGGAGAAGGTGGGGCCAGTACCAGCTGGCTGCGTGTCCACAGTAAGTTCTCAGAGTCATTATGCACAATTCTACTTAAAACCCATAACCAGGAAACTGCGAACATAGAACAAATGCACAATTTCCTAGAAAGATGTAACTTAACAGAACTACTTAAGAAATACAAGTTTTGGTTAGACTTATAAATTGAATAGAGAGTCTCAAAAGTTGAAAGAGGAGAAAATGAGAATATAAAACAATGCATTAAGCTCAGGTTTTACCAGTTGGAGCCCAACTTCATTGTTGTCTTATACAAACTGTTCCTATAAATCTAAAATGAATCAACACGGCACACTCCGTTTATTCTCTAGATCTTTTGTATTTCCACATGAAGTTTACACCTAGCACATCAATTTCTACCAAAAAAAGTGCTATTTAAGAAAAACAGCTTAAAAAAAAGAAAAAGAAAAACAGCTTTTTTTGTTTGTTTTTGTTTTTTGAGATAGGGTCTTGCCCTATAGTCTTGGCTGGCCTTGAACTCACAGTGACCCTCCTGCCTCAGCCTCCCAAGTGCTGGGATTACAAGCGTGCACCACCATGCCCAGCTTAAGAAAAACAGCTTTAATGATATATAATTGATGTACCAACAAATTACCCTTTTCAAGTGTACAAGTCATGCACTTATTTTTGGTATAATCCCCCTTTACCTGTGGTTTTGCTATTCATGGTTTTAGTTACTAGATGTTAAATGTGGTCCAAAAGTGTTAAATGGAAAATTCCAAAAATAAACAATTCATGCGTTTTAAGTTTCATGCTCTTCTGAGTAGTAGGAGGAAGTGTCCTGTCCTCTCATGGGGTGGGAACCAGCCTTTGTCCAGCATATCTGTGCCTATCCACTCCCTGCCCATTAGGCACTGAGCAGCCAGCTCCATTATCAAATCTACTACTGTGGTATCCGAGGCAGTGGTTGTGTTCATGTAACGCTGATTTTACTTAATAATGGCCCCAAAGTGCAAGAGTACTGATGCTGGCAATTGAGACATCCCAAAGAGCTGTGAAGTGCTTCCCTTCAGTCAACTCACAGGCCCTGCAAGACACCCGGGGCCTCCTCTCCCAGGCCTCCTCCTCTGCCCAAGCCACCCTCTCCCCACTGTGACCATGCTAGTGCCCTGCTGCTGCCAGAGTATTCTTTGGAAATGTTGGCCAACCTGCAATAGATCTGATTATTTCTACACTGAACATGTCTAAGATCAGCTACTTCTATACTGATTGGTGCCAATCGTTGGAAACAATCCATATGCAGCAGGAGAAGAAAATTTCAACAGAACTCAGTATAAATGCTGAAGTACATTCTTTGCCTTCAAGACAGTGGCTCTTCGGTTAAGATCTATTTTTATTAAGTATAAATCCAAGTCATTCTGTGAAAAACTTTTCCTGGGTGAAAAAATAGCCGCTTTGCCAGTGTCACCGTTCTTTCTAGCAATCGCTCATACCACAGAAAGGACCTGCAGCTTCGCAGCACTCACTTCCGGTGCCTGCTTACGCATTCTACGGAAAAAAAAAAGTGTTCAGAATAAAATAAAGAGACCTAACTAGCAGGAAATGGAAAAAACTCCATGCATTCCTGAAATGAGTAGTTTTGATTACTGTATTGGATTCTGGGAGGAGGGATCACAAAAGCACATGATGAAAGCTGTTTTAAAGAAATCCAGGGCCGGTGAGATGGCTCAGCGGCTTAAGCGCCTGCCCGGCAAGCGCGAGGGCCCGAGTTCGACTCCCGGATCCCACATACGAAAAAGGGGCCGGTGATATCGCTCAGCGGCACGGGTGCCTGTTGGCGCGCGAGGTCCTGAGGTCGACCCCCCAGTACCCACCAAAGAAAAAAAAGAAATCCAAATGGTGGTTCTGCTGAAATTTGTTTCCGAAGGGGTCATCCCAGACCCGTCGCATCTTGAGTGCCTTAGTGCACGGCTGCAGATAATCAAACCACAGTTAGGGCCCTGCGCCCTCTGCCTTACCGTGGGAAATACCGAGTTCTTGGAAATTACTCTCTAGCAGTGGTCTTCTCTCTGCACTTTTTTGCTCTGTTTTCAGTTTTATATCTTGTGTCCTGTGATAACACTTGGTAACACTTATTACCAACACAACTGTTAAATAGTCTGTATAAAAATTTCTACTACCCAAGAATGTATTAGGAAATAGATACTTTTTACAGAAAATGTCAAAGAACAATGGATTAAAGAAAGGTCACTTCCCATGCCTTTCATCATATACAACAAATGTAAAATTTGTACAATAAAATTTTATTTCCTAAGTTAAAAAAAAAAATCAATTCAGCCAGACATGGTGGCACGCGCCTATAATCCCACCACTCAGGAAGCTGCGGCAGGAGAACTGCTGTGAGTTCGGAGCCAGCCTGAACTACATAGTGAGGCCCTGTCTCAAAACAAAAACAAAAACAAAAACAAAAACCAAACAAACAAAAAACATCACAACTCACATCATCACAAGAACTCTTACATTTGCCTATTGTAGATATCTCATCTAAGTGGACTCATTTCCTATGTGTTCTCTTGTATCTGACTTACTTCCCTTGATACAATGTTTTCAAGGTTCATCCACATTGTAGCATGCATCAGAACTTCATTTTTTTCTATGGCCAAATACCATTCTATTGTATAAGTGATAATTTGTTTATCCATTCATCTGTTGCGAGACACTTAGGCTGTTTCTACCTTTTGGCTATTGTGAATAATGGTGCTAATTCTGGCATACAAGTATCTGTGCAAGTCTCTGCTTTTAATTCCTTTGGGTCTATACTAGGAGAGGAATTTCTGGGTCATGAGGTAATTCTCTGTTCATCTTTCGTGGTGAGAATGGAATTCAGCGCCTTACACGTGCTAAGGTTGTGCTCTATCATCGAGCCCTGTCTTTCTGAGGAGCCGTCAAACCATTGGCTCAGCAGCTGTTCCATTTCACACTCCCACCAGCAATGTGCAAGGGCTCCAGTTTCTCACATCCTCACCACACACTTATTTTCTGTGCTTCAGAATTATTATTGTCATCTTAGTGGGTATGAAGTGGTATCTCATTGATTTAGTCTGCAGTTCCCTAATTGCTAATGATATTGAGCATCTTTCCATGTGTTTGCTCTCTGTTGGTGTATTTTTATTGGAGAAATGTCTCCCTTCCTTTGTCATTTTAAAACCAGGTTGTCTTTTTGTTGTTGAATTGTAAGAGTTCTTTGTATTCTGGATAGAAGTCTCTTATGAGACATATGATTTGCAAATATTTTCTCCATCTGTGGGTAATCTTTTCATTTTCTTGATAATGTCCTTTGATGTAACAAAGTTTTTAATTTTTATGAGGTCCAATGTACTTATTTTTTCTTTTGTTGCTATACTTTGGTGTCATATCTACCTGCTGGTATTTTGACTGGGTTTGGTTTGCACTGAATCTTTAGATTCATTGGGGAAGAATTGACAACTCATCAATATTAGATCTTCTAACCTACGAATGTGTTATACCTTATAAACTTATTAGGTCATCTCTACTTGTCTCAGAAATGCTTTATAGCTTTTCAGTGTAAGGGTTTTGTACGTTTTATTAATTTTTCCATGACTTTATGGATTTTTGCCATCGTCTGAATGTTTGTCTCTTCCAGTTTCTTATGCTGAAATCCTAATCCTCCATGTGATGAGTTGAAAGCTAGGACCTTTGGGAGGTGTTTGGGTCATAATGGCAAAGTTCTTATGAATAGAGTTAGTGCCCTTATACAAGGGGCCTGAGGGAGCATGTTTATTCTTTCCTCTATGTGAGGACATAGAGATGACAGCCATCCTTGAGCTGGAAGAGGCCCTCACCAGAACTCGACCATGCTGGCACCCTAATAGCAAAATTTCCAGACTCCAGAAGTATGAGAAATCAATTTCTATTGTTTATAAGCCATTCAGATTATAAACCAAATAGACCGAAACAATTTATTATGCTGTTTTAAATGGCATTATTTCTCAAATTTCATTTTCTAATTGTTTCTTGCTAATATGTAAAAAAAAAAAAGGTATTTTTCTACATTGATCTTATGTCCTGTAAACATCCTAAATTCAGCTATTAGCTGTAGTAGTCTTTGTACAATCCATAGGGCTTTCTTTATACATCATTAAAGCAAATAAAAGGCTTTTTTTCTTTCTTTTCTGTTTGTGTTTCATTTTTTCCCCCTTGCCTTATTGAACTGGCAATGTATGTCCTCAATTTCAGTAATGAATAGAAGTGGTGAGAGCAGACACCCTTATCTTATCTTATCTTAAGGGGAGAATAGTCATTATTATATAGTTAGGTGTAATGACACCAAGTGTTGTGAACTGAATTGTCCTTCCAAAAGATATCGTGAAATCCTCAGCTCTGTACCTGTGAATGTGTCCTTATTTGGAAATAATGGTCTTTACAGATGTAATCAAATTAAGATAAGGTCATACTGAATAGGAGGGGTTGCTAAACACAATAACTGGTGTCCTTATGAGGAGAGATTTGGAGACATAGCGAGGAGATGGTCATGCAAAGATGGAGGCAGAGATTGGTGTTATATTGGCGTAAACCAAGAACACTAAGGATTGTTCACATCAGCAAAATATAAAAAGAGGTAAGGGGTCCTTGTTCTCCAGAGCCTTTGAGGAAGATGAACTGCCCACACCTTGATTTCAGATTTCTGGACTCCAGGCCTGTGAGGGAATAAATTTCTATTGTTTTAAGCCACCTACTTTGTGATAACTTGCTATTACCTTGGAAATAAATATTGAGTTTTGTAGTAAAAGCTGTTTGTGACTTTTTGGTTTTATTATCTGGTTACTCTGTCTCTTTCCTGTGGGAATTCAGAGAGACTGAAGAATTACACTGCAGCCACTCTCCTCTTTCCATAAGCCTTCCTCAGATCAGCAATTTCAGACTCGTTTTATGGTCCAGCACAGGGCTTAATGTGGTCAGTGCTTCATGCGTGATTGAAAAGAATGCGTACGTTGCAAATGGATGTAGTGTTTACCAACATCCAGGAGGCTGAGTTGGTGAATAGTGTTGCTAAGGTCTTTAGTCATTTGCAGTCAAGAGAGCCTAACTGGCCCTATTCCTCATGAACAGTCTGTTGTCACCTCCTCCAGGGAAATTTTGCGCTATGCTCTCAACTTACAGGACACATTCCCTGCCTGGGTTCCCAAGCACCCAGTTCATGCGTCTTACTGAGCCTGTATTACATTCTGTTGCATAGCACATGTCTTATGCCCGTTATTAGACTGAAAATTCCTGGAGAGCAGGGAGTGTTTCTAACTCACTTCTGTGTCTACAAGTCACCCAACCTGGGGACTCACACACCGCAGTATTAATTTGTTCATATTTGGTGTTTTGCCTTTTGTGGTAACATTTCTGCTAACAGAACTACCTTAAAATAAGAAACTGGTAAGCAGCTATATATTAGATAGAGAATTCTGTTTTGGTGTGTAATTTAATTTATTATTCTGAAATTTGAGATATTTTAGTAACTTTTTAATAATAGAAACTGCTCTCTTACCAATTCTGATTATTTGGCAGATTAAATCAAACAACTAAAAGGAAGTTAGAAAAAGCCATGAATATAGAATAAATGGTGACATTTATGAACAGTCTAAAGATGATGTCATTTCCTTTGTGTGTAGGTGCACTTGGGGTAAGCAGAGGACAGTTAGCTATGCATCAAAAACACAGATTTGCCTTTCCTCATCCTTCTGCTGTCACAGCTTAATTGGTACTTGGCATGTGCCAGGCACAGTGCCATGTGCTTGCAATATGTCACCTCGGACCTACTGGTAACCACGCCACCTCACTCTTCCCAATGAGGAAATAAACAGTCAAGGAAACAAATGACGGTGGGGTAAATGATTAGCCCAAAGAGAGCTACATTGTAAATGACAAGGGCAGGACCAGAATCCAGATCTCACCGTTCCCAGCCTAATGCGCACACCCAGGCAGGACACATGGAGCTGTGCACCCACTGCACGTGGCAGTCAGCTGAGCTTAGGAACCCGGAAAGTGGACCGTGATGAACACACCATGCGTTTGCAGTCTGGTCAGGCAACATGCCTGGTGATTTACACACACTGCTTCATCCGGCCCTTGCAAAACTCTTATGAGCAGGGCGTGTACTCTCATTACAGTTTGAGTATCCTTGATCCAAAATGGCACCAGAAGTGTTAGATTTCAGGGTTTTTTTTTTTTTTTAATTTTGGAATATTTGTGTACACATATAGTGAAATATATTGGGGTACAGATACAAATCTAAACACAAAATTTATTTTCTTTATACCTTATATACATAGCATGAAGGTAATTTTATACATTTTTAGTGCAGGACTATAATTTGTGACCTGTTGAGTGAGGGTAGGCGAGGAATTTTTCACTTGTGGCATCATGTTAGGACTCAAAAAGTTTCAGATTTTGGAGCATTTTGGATTCCACATTTTCAGATTAGGGTTGTTCAACTTGCATTTCCGTTTACAGAGGAGAAAATGAAGCTCAAAGAAGTTAGCTAACATGCTTAAAGCCCCACAGTGAGGGTGAAGAGGGCTGGGATTGGACCCTTCCCCCATTTTTTGATTCCAAAATCTCTGCTTTCTCTTATAGCATACAACACAGAGGCAGAGACACAACAACATAGCGGTAAAGATGTGGGCTCTAGCCTGGCACATTGACACACACCTGTCACCTCAGCTACTCAGGAGGCTGAGGTGGGAGGATGCCAAGTTTGAGGCCAACCTGGGCGATTTGTCAAGACCCCCATCTCTTAGAAAGAAAAGAAAAGAGAAAAAAAACCAAAAAACAACAACAACAACAAAAAAAAACCAGTGAGCTACAGAGTGACCTGTTTGGTTCCCACCACTGTCTGTTCTACCTCTCCCAAATTTTGTCCTCCACCTCAGGCAAAATATGCAACATTTCTAAGTCCTTTTCTCAACTATACATGCAATTAATAATAAATGGTGCTCCCTTTATTCCGAGGTTAAATGAGATCATCTGTATAAAGCTTCTCACCCAGTGCTTCGTAGTACATAAGTACTTATTAAAATTGTTATCTAGGAAGGAGGAAAAGTTAACAACTTAAAACTCAGCCCAGTAAGTGTCCTGGTGCTGGAGGAGAACCAAATAGCTGTTTTAGATTGGATTCCCAGCTGGGATATCCAGTTTGGATATGTTTCTCAATTTTCTTCTATTAACTCCACCATAAAAGAACATGGACGTATTGGAAAATTTCTCAGGCCTCTTTTGGTTACAAGGGACAGAAACCTAATTCCAATGAGCTTTCAATAAAGGGGGGTTTACTGACTTACGTAACTGGGAAAGGCAGCAGTGAGCCGGCCCAGGGATGATTTGCTCCAGCACTCAACACATCCTGTGCGCTTTCTCCCCCGCCCCCTGCACCCTGTGCTGCCCTCCAGCTCCCTCTGTGCCCTCCTTTCCTCCTGCCACAGACCGCCATGGAGCCAGGGGAGGACAGGTGCAGACGCCGTATGCCAGCCCTGTTAGTGACTCTAGAGGAAAGGGACACTCCCCGTCTTCAGATATATACTGTCAAGGAACACCCTTGGCAGACCTGTTCTGGATCATGTGCACTCTACAGTGGCCGGAGACCTGGGGACAGCAATGACAGTGCAGGCAGAACTCAAGGGGTGAGGAGGGGGACAGTTCATAGAAATGAATGTGTTCCAGAGTAAGAGAAGAGATGAGGGCAGAAAAATGTATTCGATGTCCTCCAGTGTACAGAGGCTGGGGTTCAATGGGGAGTGTCTGTCCTACCCTGGTCCCCGCTTAACCATTCTTCTGGAACCCTCCAACTAGGATGTACATCTGGCTGTGGGGCTCAGGCAAGAGGAGGGGTACTGTGTGCACATGGAGATGTGATGAGATGAGGGCCTCCTCAACGGTGCTTGACGGTGGCCTGACATGCGGTGCAGAGCTGTGAATCCTCTGTAGGGCAGGACAGGGGGGCTCAAATAAAAAAAGGCTTATTAGCCAGGAAAACTCCAGTCATGATGGAGCCAGACTTCTCTTCCACACAACAGTAATAATAATTATTATTGTTACCACCATCATTTTGAGAGGGTGTGTGTTTCTGAGATGAGGGCTCTCACTACATTGTCCAGTTTGCTCTTGAACTCTGGGCGCAAGCAACTGCCTCAGCTGTGAGTAGCTGGGACTATAGGCATGGATCGCCACATTCAGCACCGTTTTTGGAGCTTCTATCCTGTGTGAGAAGCCGTGCTACACACTTTATGCACAATCCCTGATTTGATCCTTACAAGAGTTTTGTGATATCTACTACAAGTCTCACTGCGGTTGAAGAAGTCTACTAGTTCTGGTCTTCTGACATGCACTAATCAAGGTAAGAACTGGGGGTCTCATCAACTTTGAAAGGCACACAGAGAGGGTCCTGAGTGGCTGTCACGCACGTCGCAGGAGAATACAGGGCTGCTATGGTGTCCACAAACAACGCCTGCTGAGTAAAGCTTACCAATCCCATCTCCCCGCACGGCCGGCTGAGTTTGATCACCAGAAGCAGATCCCAAGCTATGTCTCCATCACCTACCATTTCACTTGGGCAGGGAAAGAACTGACATTTCGTTTTTGAATTCACAGCAGCACAAAGAAAGAAATCTTTCAGCTCCTCTCATGGACCGCAGCCAATTCATGGGAAGAATTCCCATGTTGCTAAGACTCTTTCTGGCTTCTTGTAAGAGGATCGTCAGCCACTCCAAATGGCTTTTGCCCCATTTTTCATTTGTTTCAGATGTACTGGGCAAGCCTCTAGGTATCATAGAGCTGTTCTGTTCTTCCCTTGTGCCCCAAAAGGATGTCACAACACTTAGGAGTTATATAAAATGGAATATTTAGATGAGTAATATCTCTGTGTGGATAAAGGAATAGCAGCTTATAAGAGAAATTATCAGTGGGAAAAAACTGAGATAAAATTAAAGTAACTTGATAAGAGTATATGTGGTACTAGGGCTTGAATCCAGGGCCTTCTCACTGAGTCACTGAGATATATTACTAGCTCTTTAAAAAAAATTTTTTTTTTTTTTAATTGTGAGACAGCATCTCACTAAGTCACTAATTACCCAGGCTGGGCTCACACTTACAATCCTCCTGCCTCAGCCTCTCAGAGTGCTAGGATTACAGGGATGCACCACCACACTCAGCTGATAGGAATTTTTTTTTTTTTTTTGTGGGTACCGGGGGGGTTGACCTCAGGACCTCGTGCACCAGCAGGCGCCTGTGCCACTGAGCGATATCACCGGCCCCTTTTTCATATGTGGGTTCCGGGAATCGAACTCGGGCCCTCGCGCTTGCCTGGCAGGCGCTTAAGCCGCTGAGCCATCTCACCGGCCCAGCTGATGGGAATTTTAAAGTGTGTTAGTCAGCTCTCTGTTGCTGTGACAAAATACCTAAGATAACATAAAAGGAGGAAAGGTTTCCCTTGGTTCACACTTCAGAGGTTTCAGCACATGGCTGGTTTGGAGCCATGGTGAGGCCTCACATCATGCTGGGAGTATGTGGTGGAGCCAAGCTATTTACTTCACAGTAGCCAGAAAGCGAAGAGAAAGGAAGGGGCAGGAGTCCCAATAGCCCCCCTGAAAACACGCCCCCAGTGACCTAACTTCCTCCAACTAAGTCCCATGTCTGAAAGTTTCAACCACTTCTCTATAGTACCACGGGCTGGCCACCAAGTCACATGGCCTTTGGGGGACATTTAAGATCCAAACAATAACACAAAGCAAATGACATCAAAAGGAGCAGTGTACACTAGGGAGTCACCCACACTACACAATGCTTTTAAACCTGTTTTTAGAATAGTGTCTTTCCTCCTCCTTTTCTGTTTGGTGCTGGGGATGGTGCCAGGGCCTCGTGCATGCTAAGCCTGTGCTGTGCCACTGAGCTACATGTACAGCTGCCCCATTTTAAAATGAAAGGATAGCATGATTACCAAGCAAAAGCCACACAACATATAAAAAAATACAAAGATAAAATCAATATCCACCTAAAAATAATTATCATTTCTGATTTTCTCTACAGGTATAGAAATATAAAGGCTATTTTCTCATATTTATTTCTAATCACATTTATTTTAAAATAAATTATTATTTAAATAAATTAATTCACTTGCATTAATTTGCATTAATTTCCTTATAATTAAGAAACTAATGGAAACTGAAGCAATTGTTCAACTTTAAATATTCCTTTATCCCAACAGACATTTCTTTAAAAATCCTTAACAAAATACCTGAAATAATCAATTTATAAAGATGAAAGGTTCATTTTGGCCGTTTTGGAGGAGTCTGTGTATGATCCATTGGCCCTCCTGGTTGGTCCTGTGAGGGGAAAGCCTACACATGACGGCAGCAGTGTATGGTGGATAAAAGAGAAGAGGCAGAGACCCAGGTCCCAAAACCCCCTTTGAGGGCACACCCCCAATGACCTAAAGTCCTCCCACTAGGCCCCACCTCTTAAAGGTTGCACCAATCTAAAACAGCACCACTCTAGGGACCAACCATTTAATATATGAGCCTTTGGCCACATTTAAGATCTAAACTGTAGAAATAAGTTTTTGCTATAGGGACTGGACTGTGCGCTGTCTTCTCATACTTTCACTAACTCTTGCATCAGAGTGAATTCCAAACAGAGAGGAAACATAGCTACCCTATTAAGGGGCCACCCTTCAAATGTGGGTTTTTCTAACTCAGAAATGAGCTACTCCCCATCCCCCATTTCCTGCTTCTGTTCCCAGTAAACTCTCCCCATCTACCCCTCATCATCCTTACCCCACCCTAACTCTGCCCACAATAGGTCCACTAGAGATAAGGATGCTCATTCTGCCTCAACTTACTAATCAATTCTTTCTAAAATCTGAGATTTTAATGAGGATTCTGGAATTCACAAATTCCCCAATGTTAGCTGGGGCTAGGAGCTATTTTTCCTTGTCAGAAATGCCTGGTCATTTTCTTTGGCTCTCATCTTTTGAAGTTTAGGGGACAAAGACAGAGTTGGACTCCTTCCATTGCTTGATTGCTATTTTTTTTTTTTTTTTGAGACTAGGTCTCGCTTTGTAATTCAGGCTGGTCTCAAATGCACAGCGATCTTCCTGGCTCAGCCTCCAGAGTGCTGGGATTACTGGGATTACTGGTGTGTGCCACCATGCCCGGATGCTGATGATTTTTTTTTTTTAATTAGCTTTTACCTTTTAAACTTTTATTTGCTTTAGTTGTTCATTTTGTTAGGCTCTAGAGCAGTGGTGGTGAACCTATGGCACGTATTTTTCTTTTAAGACAAAAGATGTTAATGTATGAGTTTTTCTACACTAAAACCTCAGTTTTCTGGCTTAATTGCAGTGTTGGCACTTTGTGATAAATAAGTGGGTTTGGGGTTGCAGTTCTGTGATCCGGCCTTATTTATCCTAAAAGATCCCATGGCTAAGGACTAAACCAGCAGCTTTGGGAGGGGAGGTGTCACTCTCTGGTGACATTACAATAACAGGAGATTTTAACAATTATCAGTGACAGGTCACATTCCTGAGACTGACTTAAGTGGTCTGGGAGGGGCCCAGACATCAATGCTTTTATTCACTTGTTTTTAAAAGTCCCTCCAGTGATTCTACATGTACAGAGCTGAGAACCATGAACTGGACCTTGCCTAACTGTTCATAATTTGACACAAATAAGCATCATTATATGAGCATTTTATATGTGCATTAAGAAAGGCAAAATATAAAAGGAGCACATAAATTATGTTCTGCATAGTCAGTCACTCAAAGTGTTTCTTAAGCAGCCAAGGAAGCAGAAAGGAATAGAAAAGATATATATGGTTTTGCTTCAGATATATTATCATCTAGCTGGATAACAGAACTAACACATCTGAAAGAATCAGGGAACACCATTGGAGGTAACCCTCAACAGTTTAGGAATCCTGTCACAGGCAGAAAAGGCACTGCCAGGTGCTGGCTAACTGGCTTGAAGTCGAAGTTCACAATTCAGTGAAAGAGGCAGCTCTAAGAACTAGAACCTAACACCAAAGGATTAGTCCAGTCACCTGTCAGTCACACTTGCTGTTCCTAGTTCTAATTTACGTGGTATCATTTAGAGGTGAAACTGATGGCTGGGATTTATTGTGTCTAGGATGTTTCTGTGGAGCTTCCAGGAATGGGAAAGGGCACAGAGCATTCCATGTTTGTGAAGAGGCTTGAATCACAGCATGGAGCCACAAGGAAACATTTTAGTCCATAATGGTCAGGTCAAAAAACAGAATTAGAGCTCAAGGCTGTAACCATAGCACTGGAAACATGGAAATGGAAGTGAGGAAGAGCTGAGAGTGTTCGAATTTCTTGCTTGATACTAGAAGGCCTCTGATTTGAGGTCGTGTCATCAACATTCACCAATTTTCTATCAACCCGAACTACGCTGCTCCAAAGGTGCGACCTCCATTTTGTGCCTCTGGAGAAAGACAATGACAGTGGCAGTGGCAGTATGTGTCAATGCATACAAAAGGTATGACTGAAATATATAGTGAGTTTTAAAAAATTAAAATTTATATTACAGTAAAGGACACATTGCCATTAACCACCACCCCAAATATTCCCTCTTATCCCACCATTCTTGGCACTTTCTGAAGTGGTTCTGGAAGTCCTCTTTTGTGTCTTTATGAGGGATGATAAAAATTTGGTGAATGCTGATGCCAAGTGCCACCCAACAGAAAGGCAGACTCGTAAAACATGACGGTGCGTCCTTATCCACTTTATTCATCAGCTCTGTCTGGCACCGTGTGACTTCTGGCTCTTTCTCAAAGTCAAAATGACAATAAAAGGTAAACATTTTGAATTGATTCACGACATGGAGGCAGTTGTGACAGCACAATTAAAGACATTTATAAAAGAGGACTTTCAGACTGCTTCTCAAAGTGCTAAGAACGATGCGGTGTGTTTGAAGTGAGTATTTTGAGAGGGTTAATGGCAATGTGTCTTTTACTGTGAAAAACTTTTGAAATTTTAAGTATCATGGTATTTTTCAATAACACCTCTTATAGGCACACACATGTGAAGCTTGTCCATAAAAAGGGTCAAGGGAAGCTCTTCTAATCTGCTCATGGGAATGCAAGAACACACTGAAGTATGAACTCTGGGACAGGTGCATTCTTTCTTGCTCTTTTGGTTTCTCCACTGCTGGCACTGTGAACAAATCCTCCAGCTGTGTCCAGGTTATCATAGAATGACGACACAGAAAATGCACCAGAAAATGCGGATTCTGAAATAACAGCGAGGAGTAAATACAGCTACTGTACTTTCCTCAGTTGGTTCCTTATGACCATGAGGCAGCTCTATTCCCCCACCCACTGGCAGCCAGTTCTTTACAGTCCCCAAGTGCCCCAAAGGGGGAGCTGAGGAATGGAAATGGACACCTATCTGCATTCCACTGTACCCAGGCATGGAAAAGAGGAGAGAGACGTTCGGTCCTTACACAGCCTGCCCTGGCAGTACGAATGTTTAATGTTTATGAGAAAAAGGTGAATATGAAAAGACCTTGGGGTTCAGGGGGGAGGGGAGTCGCACATAATTTAGAGTATGTAGAGCCCATACATAGGTTTAACATTTCTTTTTTAACAGTAAGACAGTGGCGGCAATTCCTCAATAAACTTCAGGTTGGTTTTTAAGATTTATTTATACCCCATGTGGAACAATGACAGTTTGTTATTGTCTCAAGAGATAGAAAACCACTAGAGTTAGTGCAAGTAGAAATGTCAAGGCATTGTATTGAAAATGAACAGGTTGTTTAAGAAAAGGAATCCTAAGGCAGAGAACAAGGACTCCAGACAGCTGGAATGGGAAAGGGAAGCCAGCCTGCAGGGAACTTCGCTGGAGTGCCTAGTGAGCACCCGATTTCTTTGCTTCTCGGTGTGCCTATCCCATCCTTTCCCTCTCTCTACCCTTTCTCTTCTCCTTTCCAACAGGGCCACCCCAGGACCCGACTCCTGTGATCTTTTTGCTCAAGCACCTGCAACCTGACACTTCAGTCTCTCTCTTGAATCTCTCCCACCACCAGCTCTTATGTTTAAGGAGGTGGATAGAGAGGACTTAGGTGGGCAACAGTGGGAAGGTTCTCTGAGAACTGACTCAGAGAATACCTTCTTTTACTACTTTGGCATCAAATGAGTTAGCCCCACGCCCCCCCAAAAAAGTCTGCAACTACACATCAACTAATTAAGCACAAGGTCAAACATGCTAAGCAAATTTATCTGTCTGTCTGGTATTTGTAGTACTGTATCTCTGAAAAAGAATTAAACCAAGTCAAAGAACAGAGGTACCTCTGAAAGGAGCTCATTTCTAGAATGCTTAAAATTCCCAGGGCAATGTCAATGACAGTGGTTAGCTGTCTTCAAAGTTATCTTCTGTTGAGGCTTTACAGTTTTATGAAGGCTTCAGAGCTGAGTTGCCTCAGTTTGCTGCCTGGCTCTATTCCTCATTAGCTGTTTGTCTTAGCAAAGGGGTTTCTCCAATCCATGTTTCAGTTTGCTCATTTGTAACTTGAGAAAAACAGCAGTACTTGCCCTACACAGTTTATTGGGAGGAGGAGATGTATTAATATTTGCCTGGCAAGGCATGTCTCAGAATGAGGCCTGGCAAAGCATGTGTGTTTCATAAATGATACTTAAGCACTTTATAAAATACTTTAAAATAAGTTTATTATAACTAACGAATATAAAATCCGACAGATGTTTTCAAACATTTCCCAAAAAAAGTAAAACCCTCCCTTGTTCCCCCCTCCCCATGAGATACACAATAACTAGGACAGGAAAATGGGACAAACCTAAACATGAAATTCTCATTCATCAGCTGGTACTAAAAGGCTCCATTACATTATATTCTAAGTAAAGGTCTATTAAATTAAGAAGTCAATAAGTCATCTGACATTTGTAGTTTATCTTGGTTTCTACTGGCATTATGATACTCATTCAAAATGCTGAGGGACTAGAACAGGTAATACACTGCATGTGACAGACGTTCAAAGTGCATGGATCTATGAAACCACAAACATTCATAAGAATCCTGGATGCGGAATTAAACACTGACTTAGGAACTAATTCAAGGAAATGTATGTACATTTTAGCCTTTGGCATTTGGTCTAACGTATTTCTTCTTTATACATCATTTTGTTCAATCTATCAACCAGAATAAATTTATCTGAGCACACTTCTCATCTAACACAGATTGTCCACAGCCAATTTCACGTGAGGTAGTTGGGCTGTTTAATGACATTCTAGTTAAATTCTCAGGACACATAGGAATCATACATTAAACATGCCACGAAATGGGCTCATTGGTCTTCTTATCATCGCTAACTCCTTATACACCTGTGAACAGACACATACACAGGAGTCTGTGGAAGAGATCAGCTTTGCAAGGGGTACCAATCACCCCCAGGTGGTTTCTGTTTGTAAGGTATAGGGAAGAAATACTGACCACACTTTAAACTATATGAAAATATTTAAAACAAGAAGGACATTGAGGGCTGGTGAGATGGCTCAGCGGCGTAAGCGCCTGCCTTGCAAGCGCGAGGGCCCGAGTTCGACTCCCGGAACCCACATACGAAAAAGGGGCCGGTGATATCGCTCAGCGGCATGGGTGCCTGTTGGCGCGCGAGGTCCTGAGGTCGACCCCCCGGTGCCCACAAAAAAAAAAAAAAAAAAAGAAGGACATTGATTCTTACGTTCTTACATAGCCTACCTGAAAACATCTTTCATCTGAAAAGAAGTGATTCATAAAGGTAACCAGAGAACTGTGAAAATTTTTGCACTGCACGGTAGTGGTATGCTTTTTCCTTTTAATTAAAGGTTACTTTAAAAACAGAGGAGAGGGCCGGTGAGATGGCTCAGCGGCATAAGCGCCTGCTTTGCAAGCGCGAGGGCCTGTGTTCAACTCCCGGATCCCACATACGAAAAAGGGGCCGGTGATATCGCTCAGCGGCACAGGTGCCTGTTGGCGCGCGAGGTCCTGAGGTCGACCCCCCGGTACCCACAAAAAAAAAAAAAAAAAAAAAAAAAAAAACAGAGGAGAAGAGAGATCAATGCATGCATCAGCTGTGCCAGAGAGGCACCATCAATGACCGTTCCATCACGCCCTGGAGTGCCTGAATGCAGCAGTATGACAAGAAATCATGCGAATGGTCACCGTCCACAGGACTGCTGACTGAAGCAGGATGGGAACTGGGAACTGGGAACATTTATAGGGAAGGTCTAGTGAACAATATGTTTTCGAAGTTGTTGAAATGACCTGTAATAGATAATGTCTTAAAATACCAAGTGAATATTTTCATGTCATGACTGTGAAACCCCTGAGTAAGCAATTGCCGGTTACAAAGGGTCATACAGGAAGTAGAACATATTTTTAAATAAAGCATTCTACATACACCTCACAGGAACAGAGGTTTGCCACACACACTGACACGTGTGCACAGCCTGTACGATGTCATGAAGCATCTGAAGTCAGGCCCTCAGGACCAAATACATTAGCTCACCTAACAGAACAATGGCTTCACATATACTTTACGTATAAATTCGTCATCTAAAAACTTTTAAATTTAAAAAGATTGGTAGTTAACCTTAAAAAAAAAAAAAAAAGAGGGTTGTGGAGCCAAACAGTTGTAAACCCCGACTAAAATCAGAAGCAACTGGTTTTAATCAGTGTTTCAGAAACGCACCATTATGTAACCAAGTTCTTGTAGGACACAGTAGCTTTGTAGGAAAAACAAAAGTTTCCAAAATGCCTCATTATCATCTTCTATTGCTCATGACCCTCTGACTCTATTGCTTTATCTGGTATTTCTCCATATATATGATTTTCATATTCAGATTGTTTCCTTTATGAAAATTTTCTTTAGTTCTTTTCCTCATTTCAAATTTAATAAAGTGTACTGATTTACTAGTCCTTACCACATATTCTTCTTAGGAACACTATACTGAAAATGTAAGTTGAAGGCATTCACCTTTTAGAGATATATATGGAAGGACTAACCAAAAGGAGCAGAGCACAAACTTCTCAAAGCACTCGCCTGGTAACTAATCACCTCGCCCACATGCCACAGGTCTTGGCATTCCCCTGCCCTACAGCTCCCAATAGGAACATGGGTTCTGCCCTGAAGCTCTCTTAAGGTCCGATGCTGCTTCCTCACTTCTGCCAACACACAGCAAAACATATCTCCCTTTTCTTCTAATGGTTTCACAAGAAAAAAAATCCTACGGATGTTCCAAGCAATGAAAGCAACACTAGAGTTTTTCCTTCCCCAGTGTCAGGGTAAAGGAAAGCACACATGTCCCACAGCTCTTGGAGGGATATAGAAGAAAGCCTGAAGTATTTTATCCCATTGCCCACTTCTTAGAAGTCACTGTTCATCAGCACAAATGAAGACTTTAAATGAAGAAACAATTACTGTAGATCCAGAAGGAAGCTGTCTGTGCCAAGATCAGGTCAAGTTGAATTTATTGTTTGGTATTACGTTCAATTTCTAGCTATTTTTTTAAAGGGTCCTGTTTTACACATCTTAGGCAAACATTCCCTGGTGAGGAAAATATTGAAAAACATTATCCTCTTTCTGTAGAGCTGGAAAAAGGGTGATTGGAAAATGGAACTTATTCAAGTTACTCAAGCTACTCCATTTGGATAATACCAAATGCATCCTTCATAAGTTGAGTTGTAAACATGTAGGCAGTACTTGTAAAAACATGAAATGGCCACGCAGGGCAGCTGTCCTTTTGTGTGCATTCAGAGCCTTGGCGACAAACCTGAGGTGTTTTCAAAACGCCCACCTCCTCTCCAAGGACCACAAGAGCTCGCCTGAGGTGGCCGAGAGCACCAACAGTTGCTTAGAACAGTCAGCTTCACACCACCACCAATTTCCTGGTAGCATCGCCTATTCAGAGCACAGTGCCTAAAGCATCTTCACTCACAGTATAAGCAAAAACTGATTGCCTTTTCTTTTTCCCCTTTGATGAGGGGATGTCAAGAGCAGAAGTCTAAATTATCCCCCAGTCCTACCTTCACCTTCACACTAGCTAGAGGACATCCAAGCCAGACTTGGTTGGGCATGCCTATCATCCCAGCACTTGGGAGGCTGAGGCATGAGATCACCAAGAGTTCAAGGCCAGCCTGGGCTACACAGTGAGTTCAAGGCCAGCTTGAACTACATAGTGAGACTGTCTCAAAAGAAAAAAAAAAGAGAGAGAGAGAAGGACATCCGTAGAAAGCTCTCATGAGTGGGAGGAAAATACTCCGCACACCTCAGCAGCTGCTAACAGCAAGTGCTAAAATATAATCAACATCACTTTAGTTACTTTTCTTCTCTAGTCTTAAAACATGAGATAATGCTTTTCTAAGTTTAGGTATTTTCCAGACGTTCTTTTGTAGGCTAAATATATGCTTTATTTATTTAATAAAAACTTTATTTTTTTTTATTTATTTTATTTTTTTTTTTGTGGGTACCAGGGGTTCGACCTCAGGACCTCGCGCGCCAGCAGGTGCCCAGGCCGCTGAGCGATATCACCGGCCCCTTTTTCGTATGTGGGATCCGGGAGTCAAACTCGGGCCCTCGCGCTTGCAAGGCAGGCGCTTACGCCGCTGAGCCATCTCACCGGCCCAAAAACTTTATTTTTTAATTTTAAGAAGCAGCGTCTCACTCCATGGTCCAGCGTGGTCTTGAATTCCTAGACTGAGATTCTCTTGCTTTAACTGCCAGAGTAGCTGGGACTACAGGTGTGTATCACCTTGCCTAGCTCAATTTGTTTCATTAATGTGGGCTAAATAAATGCCTGTTTAAAGAGACAAAAGACAAAATCAATTTCCTTCCTACATGAAGCACTCTGCTAAGGAGAGAATTCTCCTGCCCTATGGATCTGCAGCATCATCCAGCACTGCTCCATTCACCTGTGTCCCTCAAAGGAACTCACATTCTCCCACAGGAACTCCCTTATACTGCAGCGTTCCTTCCCGTTACCAGAGGGAAGTGGCCTCTAAAGAGGAAGGCACTCACGGCATCTCCTCTATGCACACTGTGGCAGTTGGGCCCACTACTGGGAGACAAGAGCCATAGTTTGGGCATCACACTTGGTAGAAGAAGGTCCTCCCAAGGTTGTTTCATAAAATATGTGAGTCCCATCTATAAATCTGAAAGCTTTTGAGACTGACTGCAGCTGCCTTTAGTTTGCTCTGCACTTCTGGTCTTGCAGCCATGACTGATCAGAGGAAGCTTCAGAGCCGTGGCCCTGAATGCTATGCCCAGGCCTGTTGGCTGGGTGCTGATGCTGGCTCAATGAAGCATGCTGCTGGGTAAACTTGCTCCACTTCTGGCTCTCCACTTAATTATGTTTCTTAAAATGACGGACTCTTCCTGTTTGAAAAAATGACACATCATTTGGTGCTGAAAGACGACTTTGGAATTCTGAAAACTCAAATTTGATCATTAGTTCTTCTACCTTGTGTGCATAAGAATCATTTGTGAAGTTCATCTAAATGTAGATTCCCTTGTCCCACTCCCAGATTGGGTTCTTTAGGTTAAGTCCTGGGAATCCAGTCTTGAATAAGCATGTGACTCCATGTGACTTCAACACAAATATGGTCCAGATTACACTTGGAAATCACTTGGCTCCTCTACTTAAAAGACTACATGAGTGTGAGCAGATCCTTCCACCTCTAAGTATCACTTTGGAAGTGGACTAAGAATCTCCTTGAGTGTCATGGTGTTCTTATGAGGTCCGACTGAGATAATGCCTGGGAAATGTGGCAAAAGGTAAGCACAAGATAGGTGTCACCTCAAATGACACCTGTCCCACTTCTCCCATCCTGTCCTCCAGTGTGGGGTCAGGGCATACCTCTCGTCTTGAGCCACAAAAGGGCTCACCTGCCAAGAGGGATGGCAGTCCTTGTCCGTATCTTCCCACAACTGCATGGTCGCACCAGTGCCCAAACCTCTTCTCTGCACAGGCTTTTCCCACTGAGAGCCACAGAGAGGAGGATCCACTGGAGAATATCTAGGAACAGCAAATAACGTTACCACTGCTCCACAAAGGAGCTTATACTCCCTCTATGTGTTCAGTCTAACTCTAAGATGGTTTAACACTGGTTATGAATTTTAGTCCTTGGTACAGAATTACTCATTTGCAGCTTGGGTTTGGGTGGCCCATTAAAACTAAAACAAAACAGTATAAAACACAATACAAACAAATCTATTTGTCAAATCTGCTCTTATTACTTGCTGTTCAAGTCAACAACTATGATTTGGTTTCCAGTAGGCCCACTGAACTGAAATATATAGCACCTTGATTTTTAATCACATAAAACACATACATATTTTACAAAATTATATATAAAAGCACTAGGTTTTGCCTCTTCCTTTCCATTCCCCCAAGGAAAGGGGTTGCAAAGGGTTCAAGCTGTTGCTGAAAATTAAGCAGGGCAACATAATACTTTAGCAAACTTTATTCCCTGAAGTTAGGAGGTGCTTTCCTGCAGCTGTCACACCACCTCGTCAGACTCCAGCCCGTGGACTTCATATAAAGTGTCCAGTATGGCCAGCTGCTTTTCCATGGCAGGAAGGTAAAGGCTAAGGTCCCTCTGCATCCCAATGCTGAAAGCTTCCTTCTGGTGGTCACCTTCCTGTATGGTTAATGCGGCCACAAAATCTTCATAGGATGGAGCTGCCCTCAGGGCTAACTGCAAAAGAATTGCCTGTGAGGATCTGCATCAGGATTGTTTCTTGCACATTTATGCATGTGTACATGCATACACACACACTCATACGTACAAAAAGTTAAGAGAGCAAGAGTAAAGAAATATGAACACCCTTCTCCATTCATGGATTCTCTAAAATTATGTTCTAAGCACTAAATCATATAACTTTAAGGCTAAAAGCAGCAAGTGTGTTCTTGGGCCATCTTAATGATAAATAGTGCCACCAAGTCAGGAAATGCTAAGAAAGGAGGCGTTTGAGAAATTTTCCTTCTCATCCGTAAGGTGATCCAGATTATTCCCCCAGAATCCTCAGAATTGACCTGTGTGCATATTGCCATCTTTCCGTCCCCACATGTTCAGCCTTCCAAAGTACCTAACTCTATTTTATATCTCATTTCCATTTATGTTTCTTTGAATATCGCCTATTTTCTCCCCACATGGAAAATACTTCCTTTGTACCCTTGAGTATTTTCTAAAAAGGAAGGGAGCTAATATTTGCTGTCAGCTGATCCCATCTGAACCTGTCATCACCTCTGTGCTTTTCAACCACACCACCACATCATGCCACTTCCTAACAGAAGACTTCCTAGACTCATCATTCCCTTCCCTTCTCCCCGTTCCGCTCCTTCCTTTGCAGTATAATCGCTAATCTTGCTAAAAATCTCCATTCTGATATCTACACTAGGTTGGCTCTCCTGAGATCAATGGAGAAGCTTGAATTGCTGTTCTATAATGGCTCTCTGGATCTACCTTATACTTTAAAAGGCTTTGAGAATCAATCCTCCCCATATCTTCAGAATGAGTAGCATCATCATGCAGAAGCTAAACACAGGCACGGATGAAGTAGACTGGAATGAATCTCAGACCTTTCACGCACTAGCCTCAGAAATTCAAGCAACACGCTAACCTCTTAGAACTTCATTTTCCTCATCTGTAGAAGGCTAATACCACTTTCCTTATTTTAAGGATTAATAGGATATGTAAAAAGTGTTTACCCTCTGGTTGGTATATAATACTCAGGTAATACTGGGAGTACAAGGGAAGAGAGAACAGAAAATAGATGGCCACATCCAAAAATACAATATGAGAAAAACTTCCAGAACTGAAGGATAGGAGTCTCTTGATTTTAAAGCCTAATTAAGTGCTCAGAACAATAAATGATAAAGAAAAGGGGGAGGGGCTATCATGAAATTTTAGAGTGGAAGAATAAAAAGAGAGATCTAAAGGTGTTTCAGAGGTTATAATGAACAGTTTATATATAACAGGAATAGCATTAGATTTTCTAGTAGTGGCAGTGAAAGCTGGAAGACAATACAGTCATGCTTTCAAAACTCTTAGGGAAAATGCTTATTAACCTAGAATTCTATGTATACCAAATCCAGCACTCTAGGAAAAAAAAAAAAGGCAGAACTAATGCTAGAATTTGACCATCTAGTCTGGCTGAAGAGGAAACCAAAAAGGTCGAATGACTGGTTAGTGACGGAGTTGGAGGCAGGCGCATCAGTTTAGAAGACTACAACTGTCTGAAGATAAAAATCTCACTATTTGGCTTATGAGTCAAATTCCTTGGATGGATAACCTGTTTACTTGAGAAACTAAGATCACTTAGAATGAGTTTGGCTATGCTAATTAGCATGTCAGAAATCTCAATAAACGTTCCAAAGTAGTGAGGACTTGGGGAATAGTAGAGGGGATGAAGGGGCCAGTCAAACTATAGACTTAGCTTTCTACTGATAAGGTTATTGTCAAAGCCTGAGCATAATCAATTTTCTTAAAAACCAGCAATTTTAAAAATTATTTGCAATAATATCCAAAGCCCTTAAAATGTTCTTACTCTGTAACTGCGGGTATATTATCTCACCTCTGTGTGTCTCAGGATTCTCTGTCTATAAGCAGGGAAAATAAGAGAATCTATCTCAGAGTAATGAGATCGATAACTTTATGTATTAAAGTTAAAGCACTTAAAACAATGCTGGATACTAAATACTCAAAACCGCAGTTATGGCTGCAGTTCTGTGTATCAGACATAACAATTTTTATAGGAACCTATTTTGAGGAAATAAGAGTTTTAGTCAAAAATACACATAAACGCATGCTGTGTTCTTTCTCGGAACAAACTCAGAAGCAGCTTAAGTTTCTAACACAGAGGACTGAGCAAATTATGATAAGTTCATACTAAAGGAAGTATTAGTTGCTAAAATATTTTTCTCAGACTTATGGAATTTAAAAATGTTCATGATAGAATCTATTAAGTAGGGAGAAAGAATACAAAATTATACTACAAACTAAATTTAGAAAAAAATTACATTCATCTTTAAAGTGAAATACATAATGATACATGCACACATATATAAGATACATAAATAATAAAGACACACAATACCATACATACTTAGACATGTAAATATTAACATCTATAAGTAGAAATATATAGTTAGACAAATATATAAATTAAGTAGATCAATTACCTAAGAGCATATGTAAATAAAAATACAAAAAGTAAAAGCTAAGAAGGTAAAACATAAAAATGTTTAAAGTGGAAATACGGGAAATTTTAGTTTTTCTCCCTCTCTATTCTTCCATGATTTCTGAATTACTTACAATGAGTCTACATTACCATAAATCAGGGGAAAAAACTGTAGGATAAAAGGCCCTCTTGAAGGCTCCTGCTAATGATAAATTTTCTACTACAGCTGCTGCATTCTTTTTGGCAACATCTCTCAGATCATCAACATTTCAGGATTAAACTTTGCCATATACTGAAAAGAAAACCCCCAAACAAACAAAACACACCCAACATTTGTTTCTTGTAAACAGGGCAAGTGAATATTCCTGAATTTAATCATCTAACCAGTGGAACTCGTGTCAGGAACATGGAAGCAATCACAGTGTTTACTCAGGGAGACCAATGAGCACGGTTAGCACCCGTTGCCTAAGAACTCAGTAGAGGTTTCTTAGTTACTCTGTCTTCACTGCACAGAGATGTGATGGCGTGAGCACTAGCTAGCCTTGGGCACAAAGACCTGGGTTTAAACCTGGGCTCTGCCATAGCTCACTCTGGGACTGGACTTAATCACTCTGAACTTACAGTGGGAGTTAATCCTGAAAATTAACATAAATAATGAACATGAAGAGGACCTGGCAGTCTTCGGTACTCAACAGGTACCCAATAGCTATGTGGTAGCTCTTATTATGACTATTAAACATGCCTGAAGGTAATATGGGCAGTATATAGCTGCAATTGGTCTGGCACCTATTCCAGAGAATAGTAGGATATACAGCAAGCCACTTGCACGCTTTCAAAAAATATCATTTCCAGGGGCCGGTGAGATGGCTCAGAGGCATAAGCGCCAGCCTGGCAAGCGCGAGGGCCCAAGTTCGACTCCCGGAACTCACATACGAAAAAGGGTCCGGTGATATCGCTCAGCAGCACGGGCGCCTGCTGGTGCGTGAAGTCCTGAGGTCGACCCCCGGTACCCACACAAAAAAAAAAAAGTCATTTCCACTAATATTGATTTCTTGTATTGTACATTCTTCCCACATCTTTACTAAAGAAAGCAGAAAGGGAAGAAGAAATCATGATCCTGACAGTTATTACCTAAGTCAAGTGATATATACTTTAAATTAGTAAAAGATATTCTCTGCAAGGCTATTTTAGCCCCTCCCTTACAAAGAACGCTCAGATTCTATGAAGTTTCCTAGTGTACAGTGACGGGAGACTCTGTCTTCTCTGCCTGCGCTTTACTACGACTGACCCTCCCCGAGCGGGAAGCATGAGTACTGCTGACATACAGGAGCCATCTACACCTGCTACTTACACAGCAGGCTCAGTGACTTGTCTGAGGGACTAAGATTCCTGGTTTGTGTTCCAACATGTTGGGAAAGGAGAGGTGGTGGGTAACATGAGGCAAAACACATGAACATGAACATTTAAAAAAACTAAATAAGATATTTCTAGCCCCACCTGCTGGTCCAACCAACAGAGTTAATATTCAAAGTTAAAATTCAGCTAAAAAAAAAAAAAGTCAGGTAACAGCCAATAATTAAATAATAACTGAATACAATGGGCAGGAAAGGGAGCAATTAGCTTGAATTCATCATTTCCATTCAACAGTATTTGGGATCTCTGCTTCCTACCTTCCTCTGACATTGATACTTGAGCTTTTTACTATATATCAGACAGGCAATCACTTTGGAGGTGAATCTCTCCACAGGTCACTGGAATTGGATAGGTTAAGCATGTTTTAAAATAGTCTTTGCTATTCTAGACACTTTTATTACTGATTATTTCCATATACCAAAGGCCTGTAAACATAAATGAAATGAGCAACTTTTTCTTCTTATCCTCAAAAATAAACCAACCAGAAATATCACGCACACAAAATACAACACCTTGCTTCTAACCATCCAAACAGCAGGGGGGAAAGGTATGACTTACCGCAAAAACCCCACGAACTACCCAACCGTGGTGTTGCCGTAATGTTTTTCCATATGCGTTATCTTGAAAAGAAAAAATCTCCATGAGGAATGAGTGCAACAGAATTTGATATACTTTTGGTTATAATGTACTTTTTAATGTATGCCACAGTATAGTCCTATACGTGTTAGGAACTGGTGAAAATATCTCATTACAAAACTATCCCCAAAGTCTCACTTGGATTTCTTTCTTTTTTTTGAAGAAAAGTAGATCCATCTACTCTTACCCTGCATCAATATAGTATCACAGTAGGAAAAGTTCAACATATATAAAGAAATTAAGAGGAGGACAGGATATGGAAAAATTGAGACTAAGTATAATTAAGAATACACTGTTAAAAATGTTAGAAATGCAATTCTTTGAAATCTGGCATGACCCTGAGCCCTTAGCTGTCCTCTCTAACCATCTGTTTCCCCCTTTGTAAAATGATCTCTAAGGTTCTTTCAAATCCAGACACACGACTATGGGATGTCAAATGTCTGCGTTCAGTGTCCCTAAGGTCCTAAATTAATAGTTAAAGCTAGAAACCATTAAAAACATTATGGATTAAAAAAAAAATTACGGAAAAGCCAGGCATAGTAGTGTGTGCTGTAATCTCAGCTACTTGGGAGGTTGAGGCAGGAAGACTACGTGAGCCTAGCAGTTCAAGACCAGTCTGGGCCACACAGGGAGACCCTCATCTCAAAAAAAGTCCACCCAAAACAAACAATGTTATAAAAGAATGGCTTGAACTTATGAATTACAAAGTAACTGGAGAAAGGCCTATTAATTAAAGTCATTCATGTTTTGTACTTTAAAAACAATAATCTATTATTTCTCTCTCAAGGTGTTTTAAAGTGAGATTTTAAAACGGGATATAATAATTTCAATCACAAAAAGTTCAGAACAGCTGCATTTTATGCAAGGGATGCAGTCCTGAAGTTTTGGAATTATTCAACACACGGAAAGGTCAGATCTGATTTTCCCACAGGAATGAATAAGTTCTCAGCAGACACAGACCTGCATCGCCACCTGGATTTTTACTTCAGTGCTCCTTCTCATCTGTATCATCTTCAGTAGTTATGACCAGCACAGTGAGTGTATCACGGCGGTTGTTTGACCTTCATCTTTGTAGTTTACCTGACCACATCTAAATTCCCTATTCCAAACTTACTTTTTTCATGTATTAGTTTCAGCACCTAGCACAAGTACTACAACCACTTAATGAATGCATAGGTGACACTGCAATCGTCTATACAAATATTTTCAATTAAAATAAGAGCAGATGTTAAAATAATAAAGTGACAGTAAGATCACAAGTAGAAGTTCCTATGCAGTGAAAACAGTGTAGTTCATAGAATACTGTCATAGGAAGTTAGATGTTTGTGTTTCACTTGCAAAAATGACCCTGCCACATGGCTGCAGCTTACTAACACTTAACAGGTTACTCAAACTCACGAACTTTGTAATTATGTTATTAACTTTTATTTCAGTATATATGCTGCTGAAGTGAGCACAGTTAACGCTTATTTTAAATATCTGGAGGCTTTATTAATATTTCTATATCCTATTTCAATTTACATAATTTGAATTTGCACAAATACAATTATATTTTGTATAAAGGAATCTACTTAATATTAGCTGCAATAATTTTATATAAAAAACTGTACATTTGGACTGTAACAACAGATTTTCCTGGCTATCTAAAATATTAAGAACAGGGTGAAATGCCAGCATTCAATGTGGTAAAGCTCAAGCAGAGGTAATACAGAGTTAAATTCAAGTGTGAAGAAGACTCAGCCTAAAGGAGAAACTAAGATTAAATTCAAGTTTCTTCCTTAGGAAACACTTGAGTAGACCAGGGAATGGTCAAAGATAACATCTTTAATATAAGCCACAAAGCCAGCTGATTCTCTGGAAGGGGACATGTGGCATCAGGGAAATTTCAGATGGTACACAAGGCCTGAGAAGATATCTTAAGAAGGGGCTTGCTGATCCACAAGTACACAGTACAGACAGAGATACCAGACAGAGTCACTGAGAAAAACCAGCAAGACAACCACATTTCCAACCACTTCAACCATCTGACAAGCCATCTGGGCTGGCAAGAGAGTACATAATTCCACAGAAAACACCCTATGGGGAGTTAAAGAGGTACCATGATAGTGAGACTTATTTTCTTGTGACTGAATCCAGGCGGGGCATCAAACACCATTACAAATACATTCAAATCTGCTGATGGATATCTACAACGAACAACTGGTCTGCTTAAGAATTTAGTGCAAGTCTACTATGCTCCACATACTGCGCAAGGAAGAGGTTGACAGGTTTATAAGGGAGGTTGCTAACAGTTATTATAGACATTTGTACATAGTGCTACAGGGACAAAGATAAATCCAGCCTGATATGATGGACGGAAAGAATTAAGAATTCTGAAGGCTGGGTAGAGAAGGGCAGTGGGTAGCCACAGGCAGAAGCACAGTGGAACTGGAACAGGTCATGGCATGCTGGGCATTAGTGAGCAATTCACTGTGGCCAGGGAGGGGGGCTGGAGCCAAACTGAGAGGATCTTTATCCACGATGTCAAAAATTCTGAACTTCTATAGCATTGAGGCGCTTTTAAAAAATGTAACATTTTTTTCCTGATTTCACAAATAATGCATGACCATCATAGAAAATATGAAAAATACTACAAACAGGAGGAAACCTATAGTCCAGTGATGGCGAATGTTTTAGAGCTTTCCATAACAAACAGCCCGCCGTGGAGAGTGTGCCATTGGTTCACCACCACTGCTAGTCATTTCTCTCAGACTTAACCACAGTGGGCATTCCAGGGAAATATTCCTTTTTATGGGAAAAAAAAATTGCTATCCTATAGAATGTATTATTTTCTTGTTAAAAAGTCACCATCAGCCAGGCATAATGGTGCATGCCTGTAATCCCAGCACTCAGGAGGCTGAGGCAGGAGGATTGCCGTGGGTTGGAGACCAGCCTGGACTACACAGTCAGTTCAAAGCCAGCCTGAACTGCATAGCCAGACTTTGCCTAAAAAAAAAACAGTCACCATCAAACAGACAAAAGTCATCATTCTGACTTGGAACTGTTGTAGGGAATTAATAAGTCGAGACTCATAGTTTTTGACAGTAAGTATCAGATATAGTGGTCCTGGGCCCTGAGCCTTCAGATACAAAGCCACTTGACTGGACAAACTGCTAGTGTAAAAGGGCTTTGGGTTCATTACACCAACCCCGGAGACCTTATACCTTTCCTATACCTTATTACCTTTGCCATAAAAAGTCAACCCTTCTAAAAAAGCCTGGAAACCCTTCTCCATGCCATCTTTCCAAAGGACAGGAAGAAGACAAGAAGAAAAGTATGTATTCTATGAGTCCAAACAGTGTAGCCACCCCGACCTGAGGATGAGGGGGTGTGTGCCTACAGCAGTGCCATCTGTGTCTGCCCATCTGGCCTTCAGAGGAAGCAGCTGTTGCTTATTGTACTTGCACCTGGACAGAGGAGTCCCACCTGCAAGATGATCCAGATGGCCTAACGGAA
Organism: Erethizon dorsatum; assembly: GCA_028451465.1. NCBI lineage: Eukaryota > Metazoa > Chordata > Mammalia > Rodentia > Erethizontidae > Erethizon > Erethizon dorsatum. The sequence goes on from CM051835.1 coordinate 76,722,047, forward strand.
GAAGAATCACAGAATTTGGTTTGGGTCCTGCCTCAGGCCAGGAAGCCAATTGCTGAAATCTAAAATCAACAAATGAACTAGAACTCATTTTTAAAAAGGCAAAAGTCCTTAGCTGACTTCTAGGGCTGCAAATATCACTGCCACATTAGGCTGCATTAAAATAAGATGAAGTCTAAGCTTGACCTATTTTGGTTACCTAGAGAAGATTAGATAATGAAATATATTAATCTTCACAATAATACCCATTCATTATCATAATGCATATTCTATAATCTGAGAATATTTTTGGCCTCTGAAAGACATAAATGCTACCTTTTCCCTAATTCTTTGAAACATGTCAGTTCCCCCAGAGAATGAATCAAAACCTCCTACCAGGAAGACTTGACAATCACTTAGCCTGATTCTCTACCTTTTACAAATGAAGACTCGGAGGCCCCAGTGACTTGCCCAAGGTTATAAAGCTGAAAAGCAATGACAACTCGGGGGATTTCTGTATCACCTCAAAGCCATTCTGCCACAAACTACCATTTATTCTTTGTCAAACAATAATGAAAATGAAAAATATGCCCTTGCTAGCCATTTCCTAAAGAATTAGCAGCTTATTCTGCTTATGAAAACGCACAGCTCTTATTTTAAAAAAACAGACGTGAAACAAGTGCTCAGAGCTGCCCTTTGTGAACTTCAGACACTATCATGAGGAAGACTTGGTGGTTAGCTAATCCTGCCAGTGCAGACACACGCTGGAAATGGCTCTGGAGAGGGGACAACTTGATTCATGTTCCACAGTGTTTTCAGAATAATTAGTCAAGTCATGATTTGATATTAAATATGCAAATATGAGTTCTTTTTCTCACTTAGTTCTTCTTGTCTCTGAAAGCTTTTTACATTAATACATGACTGAGCATGCTTTAAGTTTTTTCCTGTTCTGTGCCAGAGATCTTCTTAGGGTTAATCTTTCCTTGACATTTATGGAATCATTCTGAAGTGAGAGATGCAGCAATATGCTATCCTGCTGAAAGAACGGGACAGAGCACATAACATTTAGTACAATGGTGCATGAAATGCCAGAGCAACTTTTCTTCCTTCTTCTTACAAGTGTGCTTTCCAAAACCTTTTTGATGTGGCATCTGTAAATAGATGGGTTCAGTCCTAGGGCAGACTATTAAATATATCTGCCTTGAGGACTCAACTCCTCCCTTCAGATAACCCCTACTGCACCACACAGGATGCTAAGGGTACAGAGTAACTGCTGGCATGAGACTAACCAAAAGGTTGCGCTCTGATTGTTATTACAGGGAATCTAACTCATGGCCCAAGTAAAAAAAAAAAAAAAAAAAACGGGGGCAGTTTAAAGCATCGGGCCTCCTTCCACGTACTGGGAGCTCTTCCAGGTTATATGCAGCAATAAAATCATAACATACACTTTCCAGAAAGCTAACAGACATCAGTCATTCCAATGTGTTATTTTTTTCTTTTCAAATAGGGTCTTGCTATGTAGTCTAGACTGGTCTTGAACTTACTATGTAGCCTAGGTTGGCCTCAAAATCACAGTGATCCTCCTGCCTCAGCCTCCTGAGTGCTGGAATTATAGGCATGTACCACCACACCCGCCTCCAATGTGTCATTTAGGACTCTGACATATTATCATCCATCTCCAAGGCCACTAAGACTATAAAAGTTTTATGAGCATTTACTTCAAAACATTTAAGCAGTGTTTTACTGAAAAGCTATCTAAATATGATGAAAAAGAGGCAAAACTAACCGATGCTATGACTAATCTCCTGCTTATTAATAACCACTCAGATACAAGGAGGGAAAAATACTCCAAGTAATCAAGATGTAGTCAAGTGGCAGGTGAGCTTCAATGTCCTAGATCTACTGGTAGACGAGCAGGTCTCAAACTTCAGTATGGACCAAAATCTCCCTGAATGACTCATTAAAACACTGCCAGGCCCCACTCTGGAGTTGCTGATTCAGCAGGCTTGAGGCAGGGCCTGATGGTCTGCATTCTAGTAAGTTTCCAAGTACTTAAGATGCTACTGTCCTGGGGCCAATATGGCAACCAGTGATCTAGGTTTTTAAGTCCTAGGGAAGGTACCTACCCTCTTCACACCAATTTATTTGGAAGATTAAATGTTTATCAAGTACTTAGTATAAAAATTACACTGGGTACTCTTTTTTTTTTTTTTCCTGGTCTTTTTGAGATAGGGTTTCACCATGCAGTTTAGGCTGGCCTTGAAATCGCAGCAATCCTCCTGCCTCAGCCTCCAGAGTACTGGGATTACAGGTGTGTGCCACCACACCCAGCCTACACTGGGCACTCTGTAACAGTAACCATTATCAGAGTGAATCAAATTCAATTTTAGAATTAAAAAAAAAAACAAGTTAACTTGCCTATATATGACATGTAAGTAGCACGCACCCTCTGTTTTATCTACATATCCACCATCCCTCATTTCAGACAAGATATCAGTTCCACTTAGACAGTCTGTGACTTTAAAATAAGAAAAGAAAAGCCATTATCCCCAAGAAATGTGCATTGAGGAGCCTAGCCTATGGGGTCTTTGTAAACTAGTCTCAATAAACCGCATTTGTTTGCACAGAGCTTCTTATGCCTGTGTCTCGAGGGGAGGAAGGGTAAGTTAGTTAGGCGCACTTCATCTCTTCTCAATGAAGAGCAGCAGGAAATTAGAGATTACTACAATCAAAGATATGATTTTAATCAAGAAAACCATCTTTGAAATGAACATGAACTTCAGAATTAAAGTATCAAATTCACAGCCCCCTTTTTAGCACTGAAAATAGTGCTGTAGGGGGAGGGAAGAAAGGAAGAGCTGAGATCAGCCATGATTAATTCAGTCACAAAGCAGCTTTTGCCTGTCAAACTCTCTTCTTTCTTCAGAGTCCACATCTACTGGGCCCAGGCTCCAAATGAAATAAAAGGTATCAGCTAAAGGAGAAAAAGGTACAAAACTAGGTTGGGGGCAGGGTCTAAGGGTATATCCCCCACCTCTGATCCACCTCCAGGGTCTAAGCCTTTTTCTGTAAGCAGCTGGTTCTATTTTACCCCAGCTCCAGCAAGGGCTAAACGAGATTGGCACTACCCTCCTCCTCTCCAGACACAGCAGCTTGCAATCTGTGCAGTCCACAGGCACACATCGCTGACTCCCACAGCTTCTGCATTTCCTACAGGTGATGTCATCCTTCCAGTGTGAAATCTCCATATTAAGAAGTTAGTTTGAAGAGAAGCTTCTGGTTTGGGAGCTGAGTTTTATAAACTTACCTACCATTTGTGATTTGGGACAAATAAGCCCCATTTCCTGGCAGCTTATCAACCTCACATGTGATGGTGGCGATGATGATGATGATAAAAGTATAAACAATAACAGAAGCAACCTCTACTGAGTGCTTATTATGTGCCCAATGCTTTTCTCATTTTTTTCAGATGCATGAACCTATATAATCTTTACAACAACTTTATTAGAGAAATAGTATCACCAGTCCCATTTTATACATAAAAGAAATGGAGGCACAGAGAGGTTATGTGACTTGCCCAAGAGCACAATGTTAGTAAGTGACAGAACCCCACGAACCATTCCAGAATCCATGCTCCTAGCAGTCATTCCGCACCCCCTACCGTGCCACAGATACTGAGTAGGGGTCATGTGTAGAGGTGCTGAATACACTTTTAGCACATAAAAGCACAACACGAGGGGAGAATATAACTCAACCTACCCTGGAAATACAGGGATTTATAGGGAATTAAAAATGGAAGTTAGTCAGGGATGGTGAAGACTCTCTGTGAAAACATGGAGTTTTGACACAAGGGTCGTAAAATAACCCTGCTTCAGATCCCTGTGGACGTCTGAAGCAAGTATTTCAGCCTTTCATAATTTATTATATAAAAGCAGATTGATGTGAGGATTAAGTTGTCTAAATCCATAAAGTGTTACAGAAATGTCCATACTAATTGTTTTATGGCACACCAGCGATTTCTAGACAAGGTGGCTTGAGGAAATCATACTTAGGCAGAATCTCTCAGGATTCATAGCCCAGAAGGAAGACTAACAGAAGGAGATAGAATCCACCTGTAAAACTGAAAAAATGACACACAGAACACTGGCTTCCCTCCCTACCAGAAACATTTAATTAGTTCATTTTACTGTTTATAATCATGGCTACTCAACACTTAACTATGTAAATTACAGTAATACAGGACTTCAAAATAATATGGTATTACATTCTTCCCTGCACACATGCCTCAAGGCCTATGCTGGAAGAATTTCCTACAGACGAATGTGAGAGTTTAGCAACTCCATTAGGAACTCTGTAAGGATGCTTCCAAGTCTTAGTATTTTCCAAAATAAGATCTGATAGATGCCTACATCCACCCATACATCCACCCATCTGTCTAATGATGACAAAGCACCGACAATGTTACTGTCAAGATGCTAGGCACACTGTATAGCGTCATCTCCTTTGACCAAGGCCTTTCTCCAAATCTTGGCTCTATCGTACAGAACAGGACACATAGATAATTTGAGTAGTACAGGATGATGACTGACTCTTAATCTCACTCCAGAATAAATCTCCAGGATTTCCACCTCCAATTCCTTTTATGGCTTCTGAAGTGAGGTTCTCTTTGAATAGTGATTTGAGGATTGCACTGTATTTGAAGATTTATTTAAGACAACTAACTTCTTAATAATATGTCTTCCTATTAAACTTAAGGGATGGCTTTCCATCAATTCACGCTTTTTAATAAGTAACTAGATTACCAGTCACTGTCTCATGAGTCCCTTTTTTTTTTGATTTTTTGGAGATATGGTCTTGCTATGTAGCCCAGGCTGGACTTGAACTCATTATGTAGCCCAGGCTGGCCTCAAACTTGCAGTGATCCTCCTGCCTCTGCCTCTCGAGTGCTAGGATTACAGGCATGCACCACTATGCCTGGCTCATGAGTCCTTTTTAAACAAAGTATACAGGAAGCATACAATCCATAACAGTGAAATAAGAAACAAAATCAAACTCTGAAAAGTAAAAATTTCCTATACCGTCTCATCCTTCAGGGGTCTCCATTCTAAATACTACTCAACTTATCTATCAAAATGTTAAGAACACTTACTCAGAGCTGTCTGGATATCCTTTTCACCATTTTTCACTTCTGTCAAAAATCCCTTTAAAAATTTGAGACCTCTGAAATAAAAAAAGAGGGAGAAATATTTTCAAGGTTTGCTTATACTGACTGAGTATAAAAAATGGCAGATACCAATGCTCCTTTCAGTAATATTTCAGGCACAGCAGTAAACAGGCCAAATCATACAGTAGTCTTTTCTGAGTTTCTTTCCTGTCATATCCCTTTATGATGCTCTGGACCTTTCCCTTACTCCATCTAATATACCTAAAGCAGTGGCTTTGAAAATGTGGTCCCAGGACTGGGGCTGTAGCATTACTTGGGACTTATTAGAAATTATGAATTCCAGGGCCTTACCTCAGATTTAAGGAGCTAGAAATTCTGGTTTTAAATCCAGTGTTAATAAGCCCTTCAGTAAATTCTGATGCCATTAAAGTTGGAGAGCCACTGACTTAAAGAGAATGAGCTGAGTTTCCTGTCCTTTAAGATTTCTACCATTCATATATATATATGTACACACACACACACACACAGACACACATATATGTATATTTTAATATAAACAATGTCAACGTCAAAAGGGATGCAAAAAAAAAGCTGATGTTCTATTCATTAGGCCTTCTAGAAAGGGCAACAAAATTTGGCTAGATTCTTCTTTCAGAAGTAGTCTCTTTGCGCAACAATTTTTTGCTGGTAACATTTCAAGTGTGCTGGATTTTAGCTGCTGCCCCACCGACTGCCTCACCTCTTCAGCCACAAGAGGGCTTCAGTAGCTGAGTTCCTAACCTGAGCTACATCCGCCTCCACTTCGTGCAGCACTATTTTCTGGAGGGTAGTAAACTCTTCCTTGTTGGTTATATACTTCTGATTTACTTTCTGGAGGAAAAACAGGGAAATAACTAAGTTAAAAACATTGAAGTTACCAAGCAAAGCAAATCAGTATTAGTACTGAGACTTAACTTTGGCAAGAAGGTCTCTAAGAAATGAAAGTAAGACTATTAACTTACTTCTTGTTTGAGAATTCTGTGAGGCTTAAACTAGAATTAAATATTAGTGCTAGGGTTTTAAACTATTGTTCTTGAAATATTTTTTCCTGCCTTGGAGCCTGTTCTACAGCTGAGTTTAGCAGACATTTTTCTTTTTCTTTTTCTTTTTCTTTTTTTTTTAACGTGGGTACTGGGAGTAGTCCTCAGGACCTCGCGCTTGCCAGCGAGCGCTTGTGCCGCTGAGTGATATCACCGGCCCTTTTTTTCCTTTATGTGGGTTCCAGAAGTTGAACTCAGGACCTCACGCTGGCCTGGCAGGCGCTTATGCCGCTGAGCCATCTCACCGGCCCTAGCAGACATTTTTCATTTGGAGTATAAAACTCAACAAGGGGGCCAGTGCGATGGCTCAACAGTGTTAAGTGCCTGCCTGGCAAGTGCAAGGTCCTGAGTTCGACTCCCGGTACCCACATAAGAAAAAACAAAAAAACTCAAAAAGGACAATGAGCCTATTTCATGCAACTATTCCTCAAAATACACAGTGAGCGCCTCTGCAGAAATTCTTCATCCTGTTTCCTCAAAGAGTGGTATCTAACGATGAAAGAGATTGATCTTTGTTTACTATAGTCTCAAGAAAGTAACATTCAATCTACATTTAAAAAGAGACCCTAAGTTTAAAAGTTGGAAGTAATATTTACAACTTAACTGGGAAGGAGGAGGCTCCGAGAGACTCCATGTTGCTGACTGTCCCTCAGTTGCACCTGGAAGTCGGACATTTTGAATCTGGCCACTGATAATTATTTTCTCTACCATTTTGAGGGGATGTGTAACTTGTCATTGTTTATACCTAAAAAGCACAGAATCAGTGTTGATGTAACAATGACTCTCCACTGATCCATGCTCTGGGCATGAAAAGGAAATGCTGGTTTCATCTTTAAAACAAACATTCCACCCGACAAAGAGCTTGCCTCCAGCGTACAGTCAGGGCATCATTAGTTATCCTGCTGAACATTCACAATGTGAGAACAAAGATTCTTGCTCTCTGAGAGAGCTGTAATACTTGTTTTGCTTTTTGATTTAAATTCTTGTTAAACACAAAAGTATTGAAAATGTTCTTTATTTACAAGTTTTCACAGAGACAAGCCAGTATACAAACCTTAATATTTCCAACAAGATCCATTTTAACAGGAGCAAACACTGTAGGGCCAAGTTTATCTGGAAGAAAGAACCAAAATTTTTTTGAATTGTTTTTTTGAGACAAGATCTTGGTGTGTAGCTCAGGTTGGCTTTGAACTCACTTATATAACCCAGGCTGGCTTTGAACTCACATGCCTTCTGCCTCAGCCCCCAGAGTGTTAGGATTATAGGCAATACATTTTTAAATTTTAATGCAAAAAAAAAAATTTTTTTTTTTTGTGGGTACCGGGGGGTCAACCTCAGGACCTCGCGCACCAGCAGGTGCCTGTGCCGCTGAGCGATATCACCAGCCCTTTTTTCGTATGTGGGTTCTGGGAGTCGAACTCAGGACCTCGTGCTTGCCAGACAGGCATCTCACCGGCCCCAATGCAAAATACTTTTAAGAGTAGCAATACATTTAAAAAATATTTTTCCCACACAACTCTTAAGTTTTGTTTCTATATCATTTTCTAAACAAGGTTAAAAAGCTTGACATTGTTACCACCTTTTTCTATCACACTAAAGTAAGTAACTATAAAGAGGTCTTAAATGGCAGGTGAGATGCAGATAATCTTATAAACTCAGAATACACTTTTGAAATCCTTAGGGCTGAACTGTCCAATATGAATATTTAGCACCTGTAATGTGGCCAGTCTAAGTTGAAATGTAAGTGCATACCAAATTTTGCAGTACCAAAGAATGCAAAATAGCTCAGTAAAAATTCTTTTATATTGACTATATGTTGAGATATTTTGGATACACTATATTAATAAAACATATTAACTTTTGTTTTACTATTTTAATATATCTCCTAGAAAATATTACATTTGTGGTTTGAATATTTGTTAGAAATATGTTTGCTAAATATAATTACCAATTTTAATTATTTAAGTTTACTAAAACTATTTTTACTGAAAAAAAATACAGCTTAAAAAAGGCTAGAAAAGATAATGGAATTCTAAAAAAAAAAACTTGACTGAGTTTTTAAAAAGATACAATAATTTAAAAAGCCAAAAGTAGAAATAAAATAGCATACTAAAAAAATAACTGACACTTGGCTAAGCATGAGGAAAGGCATTAAAAAGGAACACATGGGAAAACAGAAAATAAATAGCAACCTGGTAGAACCAAACAAAAAACAGAATTAATCATAATAATGTATTTCATTGTATTAATAAATTATAGGAAAGATGTGATGATTTTAGTAACTACGGAAAAAGCTATTTATACAAAAATAGTTCTAGACTTAGCAAATAAAAATCAATTTATCTACATGCTATCAATAAATAACTGGAAAATGAAATAAAACTTTTTACAATAACATCAAAACCCACAAAATTCTAAAGTTTATTCCTAATAGAGGACAAAACTGTACAAAACTTCATTAGAGAAAATAAAGATGACTTATTAAGTGTATATATGAAAGAGAAAATGAATGGACGAATGAATGAATGGGACTGGAAGATTCAATGTTGTTCAACATAGCAATTTTCCACTAATTGGTTTACAAACGCAATGTAACCTTAATCAAAAGGCTTTTTAACAGAAGTTGAAAAGCTAAAATTTATACAGACATGCAAAGGACCTACATAGAATTGCCAAAACAATCTCAAATAAGAACAAAAGTGGAAGACTTGCATTATCTGATTTATAATAAAGACAATGTAGTACTGGCATAAGGAAATACACAGATAACTGGAACAGAAGAGAGTCCAGAAATAAACTCATTTAATAGTCAACTGGTTTTTTACAAAACTGCCAGAAAAATGTGTAAGAGAAAATACTGGTTTTTTGATAAATAATTCTTGAACAATCAGATTATCGTAAGGAAAATAAAAATGAACCTCAATACCCTCACTCATACAAAGTAATTCCAAGACGGATGACAGACGTAAGTGTAAAAATTAAGTCTAGACAAGAAAATAGAATATTCTGTGACCTCTGGTTGTAATAAATGAAGATTTCTTGGAACATGGGAAACATTAACCATAAAAGAGTAATTTGGATTTCATCAAAATCAAACTTCTGCTTTTCAAAAGACATCTTAAAAAAGAGACAGGTAAGCCAGAGTCTGAGGGTAAATATTCATGATGTATAATGGAATACATAAAGAACTCTTAATAACCAGTAAGAAGAAAAAAAAAAATCAACTTTCAAAAATGGGTTAAAGATTTGGACGGACTTTACAACAGAAGAGACAGCAATACCAATAATTATATGAAAAAGTGTTTCAACATCCATTAACCATCAGGGACATGCAAATTAAAGCTATCAGGAGATACCATTAAACATTCAAACGCATGGCCAAAACCAAAGATACTGATACTGCCAAATGCTACAGAAGAGATGAAGCAGCTAGAATACTTATGTGCAGCTACTGGAGATGCACAGTCAGGCAACCCCTCTGTCAACAGTTTGGCCATTTATTATAAAGTTAAACAGCAATCCTGATCCAAAGTATTTACTCAAAAGAAATAAAAACATGCCCACAGACACAAAAATATTCAGGGGAACTTTATTTATAACAGGAACTGTTACAACTGTTATAACTGTTGTCCAACAGAAGGAAGACATGAATTATGGCATAGTCGTTTAATGGAACATCATTCAGTAATAAAAAGGAACGAATTACTGATATGCGCAACAAGGATGACCCTCAGAAACACGCTGAGAAAAGCCAGATGAAAGAGTATACAATATGATTCCATTTATGTGAAGTTTCTGAATAGGCAAAACTAACCTAAGGTGACAGAAAACAATAAAATGATTGCCTCAGACTGAGTAGAGCATTGGGGACCACCTGTCACAGGGAATGTTCTGGGGTAATGAAAATGTTCCTTATTTTGTAGGGATACAAATTATATAGGTATAAGTAAATTATATAGGTGCATTTATCAAAATTAAATCATAACACTTCAGTTCTATGAAAGTTATACCTAAATTTTTAAAAACTGACAGTTCAAAGCATTATATAGCGAATTTCATCACATAGTAATTCCTGGTATTATTGACTTTATACTAAGTAGATCTGAATAAATTTACACACACAGACACATAAACACACTTTTTTTTTTTCCCTAAGGATTAACCCAGGGCCTCGCATGTGCTTGTAAGTGCTCCACTACTGAGCTACATCCCCAGCCTTTTTAAAATTTTGAGACAGGGTCTTGCTAAGATGCCCGGGATGAACTTGAACTTATAATCCTCCTGCCTCAGCCTTCTGAGTAGCTGGGATTACAGGTATGCACCACCATTCCTGGTTTGTAAATTTTTTTTTTTTTTTAAATGTGGGTACCAGGAGTTGAACTCAGGACCTTGCACTTGCCAGGCAGGCGCTTATGCTGCTGAGCCATCTCACCGGCCCTGTAATGGTTTTTTAATCTTTGTTGTAACTGGTAAAAAAATTTTTTTTCATAGTATCAATAGGTTTGCAGGCCTGTTCCTCAACTATTTTCACTTGTGCTTTTATATACACTTTCTAGAAAACAGAACTCTCTTTTCTCATTATGCTACCCTGAAGTCAATATTTAATCATATCAGACATGAAGTGGGAACATGCATTAATGCTTTATGGTCATATAATTTTAACTTTATGTGTCTGGTCATATGAAGGGTTGTCTCACTATATTTCTCCTGAAAAACAGTGCAGCAAGACATTCTAGAAACTAATGAGTATAAGATAACTACAGAAATCTTACCTAATACTGGAACCACAGCATAACATGATGCCAAAAAAGCTTCTGTGGGAATGCCACTGTCTTCCAGAAGTTCAATGTCACTAAAGCTTAAAAATTTGGTGGAATTGAAGAGGAAAGATTGAAAATACATCAGCATTCTCTGAAGTTCAAAAAGATAGTCCTAGAAACAGCTGCTTCTCTGTAGGGCAAACTATTTGTCCTGATTTCATGGATATCCCCAAGTGATTTTTTTACAATTATAAAATGGTCCGTTAAGATAATTTTCCAAAGATAGTTCATGGAAACAACTTAAAATTTGTTCATACAGCACATCCTCTTCACAATCCAATTCCTTTTCACCCACAATTCAGACAAGGTAAATGGTAAAGTAGATAACGTGGTCTATCATGTCTTCTATTCTCTCAGAATACACCATCACCTGAAAGTTCCTCTATGGGTGATGTTCCAGAAGGGAAACCAACAACCAACTGTCAGTGATTTTAGAGAGTGTATACTACCTGGTGTTCATAGTACTGAAGAAAGTTGGGATGACTTCTTTTCCTTCTTCCCAGAGGGATTCTAGGGAGCAATTTGAAGAGTTCGATCTAGGCTGTGCCAAGTTGCTATCATGATTTCCCAACTTTTCTTCTCCATCTTCCTTCATTATTTCACTTTGAACTGCACAGTAGAAGATACCATCACTAATCTATTATATAGATCTTTTACAAATGGGAAGGACACCAAGAGATGAGGGGGAGGTTAGAACTCCCCACAAGGAATGTGATCATTATGTGCTACAAACATGTACTAATAAAACTCAAAAAATTAATGTAGTCATTGGTGAAAACTGGTAAAACACTGAAAGTATAGGAAAACAAAAATGTGAAATACTATACAATACATATATACATATTCAAACAAAATTATGCTTAAATACATTTTACTCTGCTTATTTTCACTAAGCAGTCTTTCACGAATATTTCCATTATCATTCAACATTGTTCAAAAACATTATTTTTTTTTTTATTTTTTTTTTTTTTTTGTGGGTACCGGGGGGACGACCTCAGGACCTCACGCGCCAACAGGCACCCGTGCCGCTGAGCGATATCACCGGCCCCTTTTTCGTATGTGGGATCCGGGAGTCGAACTCGGGCCTTCGCGCTTGCAAGGCAGGCACTTAAGCCGCTGAGCCGTATTTTAACTATCATGTAATACTGCATCATGATCATGTGAAGGGCATTTAGATAACTTTCAAACTTCTATTATAAATACAGTCAATCTTCATTATGAGCATATTTGATATTTGTGACTTTGCTTACTTACTAAAATTTGTAACTCTAAAATCAGTACTGGTAGCACTTTTCTAGTCATGGACATTGATGGACATATGGAGAGTGGTGAAAAATTTGTCACCCAACATGCACATTCCTAGCTAATGCTCTGTCTTCCTTTTTCAGTTCTTATACTATGAATAAATGTCCTTCTTTAGTAGCACATATTTTGCATGTTTGTGCTCTTTTGTTTTGCAGAATGAACCCAGGATCACGCACATGCTAGGCATGCACTCTACCAGTGAGCCACATCCACAGATTTTTAAAATTTTATTTTGAGACAGGGTCTTACTAAATTGCTTAGGCTGGCCTGATCTTGTGGTCCTCCTGCCTTGGCTTATGGAATAACTGGGATTATAGGCATATACCACTATGCCCCACTCTGTCTGTGCTTCTTAAAAGGGCCCTCACCTGTAGTATTGTTTAGTGTACAAATATATACAATAAGGCTATAATGTGCTTTAGGAACAAAATATGTCTGTTAGATAAACTTCTTTCAGGCATTAGTTAACAGTGCTATTGGCTGTGAGTTCAATGCTAGTGAATCAACAACACATATAAATATGGTGTCTTTAAATGGCAGCACACATAAAGCAAGGTTATATATTGATTAGTCAATAAAAATGTTGTGACCAGAGGCTTGAAGGGAGCTCATTTTGTTATTCCTCTAGAAGCAACAGCAGTATTTGCAAATTCAATATTTGTGTGACTTCATAAAACATAACTGAGGCAGGATAGAAGAAATAAAAGGTGGGTAGAAAAGAGATGACATCTTAACTAAAAACTGTACTTTTAAGACGACTGAAACTTTTGGGCCTCAGTCAAACTTCCCCAGGAAGATCCATATCACCATTCCTTTGGTTAAACTTAGGCTCCTGCCCTACTAAGACCTATCACACCCAAAATTCCTCAGGAATACTCAAAGTCCACAAATTGGCTTAATTGAGAAAGTAAGGAGCAGAAGCCTGATTCTAAGATAAAGGAACAGGTTGAGAGATTCCAAAGAATATTTTAATTATCAAAAAATCCAAAAACAGCGCCGGTGAGATAGCTCAGCGGCATAAGCGCCTGCCTGGCAAGCGCGAGGTCCTGAGGTCGACTTACAGTACTGACATTAAAAAAAAAAAAAAAAAAAAAAAAATCCAAAAACAAAAGCAAAAATAAAAATTGCCCATACCTGTAGAATGAGGTAGTACACTTCCGGGGAATGGCCACCTTTTCCCAGGTTTCCATCCCTTCAAGAAAGCATAAATGTTCCCTGTTCCAGGAAATAATGTGCCTCATTTCTCTGAGTGCCCATACTTCACTCTTGAATGCATCCAAAATGTCTGCCTAATAAACCCTTCCTGTGCCTCTTACTAACATGTCCTGAAAATTTTTTCCAAGATGGCATTCAGCGAGCCTGCAAACTTATGAAAGAATGCATTAAGTTCCTTATTTCGGCTTCGGGAACCTCTCAGACCCAGCCTGGTGACAATAACTACCATAAATAATGAGAATTGACTGGAGTGCCATAAAGAACATCCTTTAAATTTGACCCTTGTCCTTAAATTTAACTATTCTCTAAAAGCAAATTCCTAGAAATAAAATTGTTGGGTCAAATACATGATGATATGTTTTGACAGAAATTCTCCTGTCTTTTTTATTTATTCAAGAGATAAAACTTCAGTGATGTGTGCATTACTTTTCTTAGTTAACAACTAAAATGTTCTAGGATTAATATACAACTCTCTGGATTCCCTTCTTAACGCTGGGTCAGATGAATGGACAGAACGCTGTCAGTGGAGCTACTGTCTCCATGCTAATCCCTACCATGTACCCATCATGGGTAAAAATCAAACCCCCAAACTTCCTATTGCTAACGGTTTCAGACTTTACTTCTGTTTTTACCTGTTACATTCTCCTCTGTATTTTCTTCACTTGATATGCTACAGTCTATCTCTGCAGATTCCAAATATAAAGGGCTCTTGTTTTTCATTAGGATTTCTTCATCACCATTTATTTGCATATTTAAAGATCCATTTTCACAACTGTTCAACTCCATTTGCCTAAAATATTTTTTAAAAGAAAAAAGCCAGAAAGTCCAGTGATTTGGTTATAGGTTGCTTGGGCAGATGTTATTTAGATGGATGGGGAAAGAGGTCACAATCACCAAATCCTTTTAACACTGAAAACAGAACTGTTAAACTAAATCGAACCTCACAGCCTCTCACAGACACCAAGGCAGGCATCTGCCTATGATGGGAAGCAGACCTGTCTCAAGGTCGTGGTTCAGAAATCAAGAGCTTAACGGTTCTTCCTGTATCCTTAGCAAACTCAATTTTCCTGCTCCCCACCAGCATCAGGAAATAGCCATTGACAGCTGTTTGGCTTCCAATCAGCTATCTTAAGTTTCAGATTTAACACTTTGACTTTCCTAAACTTTTCCGCAGGAGGCTTTTTCTCAACACTACTAGCACTTCCATGAATTTACTTGGCAGTTCACTGCCTAGAAGCCACATGCTGTGGTCAGCCCCCCATACCCTAGTACTCAGTTATCTTCCTGCAAGAAAAACACCCAAGAGGACCACAACACATCCTGAGGGGCTTGCCACACTTCAAGGTAACAGAAAAACCTATTTAACAGTCAAGTGAAATAGCTGACTCTGTTAAAGGGACAATCATAATACCTTATTATAAGTGATTATACCTAGCCGAATTAAAAGTAAGGGGAAGAGTTCAAGCTACATGGTAAGTCTAGGAAAAGCATTTGCTGTTTTCTAAAAAAAATTACATTGCAACCTAGCAATTCAAAATGTGAGAGTATATAGCAGCAATAACTCAGAAGAAAAAAATACAAAGATTTCCCCAGTACAAAAACTTAGAAAAGGAGAAAATTAGAAACAACCAAATTGGAAAGAATCCTTTATATACAGGATATATAACAATTTGAAAGAACAAGTATCGGGACTGGGCCGGTGAGATAGCTCGGCGGCGTAAGCGCCTGCCTGGCAAGCGTGAGGGCCCGAGTTCAACTCCCGGAACCCATATATGAAAAAAGGGCCGGTGATATCGCTCAGCTGCACGGGTGCCTGCTGGTGCGCGAGGTCCTGAGGTCAACCCCCAGTACCCACCAAAACAAAACAAACAAACAAACAAAAAAACAAGTATCTAGACTATGTCAATATATAAAAATGACTATATAACATATGTAACCATGTTGATATATACCTTTTTTTTTTTTTTTTTTTTTTTTTCAGCGCTAAGGATCAGACCTAGGGCCTCATGCATGCTAGGCAAGTGGTCTAGTACTGAATAACATTTCCCAGCCCAGCATGTACTTTTTTTTTTTTAATTGAAGGTATGTTTAGAGGAATAGAGATCATTTATTTTGATATGAAACTATTTTTTCATCCTGTAAAACTACTTGAGATTTTTATTTCTAAACAAAACAGACTAGCACTGCTACCTTTTCTGGATAAATACATTGAAGTTAATACTCAGCTCCTAGATAACAGAAATTCCAATCCTCATTAACTCTAGAGATAGAAAGTTACTAGATGTGAGAGCTATAATCTAGGGCAAATACCAGTACTTTCCCATTAGTGCTGAATCAAGGTCTATATTGTTTTAGGCTCACCCAAAACAGGAAAGTCAGATACCATTTCCTTCTAGTACCATCTCAAATCATGAGAAAAACCACCTTATGGTCAAAATGTCAGCCCCCCCCCACCTTAAACAAGGAATAAGTATACCCATATTTTGGGGGGAAGAAGAAAAATGAAAAATACTACCATACCTTTCTAGCGAATTGTGAATTGGTACAACAGGATGTTTCATCTTTAAAAGAAGCAAAGAAATGAAAGTTAAACTTCCAGAAGAAGAGCATTACTCAGAATTTTATCATACATCAAAGTGGTAAATATGACTATAACATATACTGTCCAACTCAATAAACAATTTTAAGTCATCCCAAAGTAGTCATTGGTCCCAATTTGCCCTTCTCATTAAATCAAATGAGGGTACCCAAATTTCTAAGGAAAAGGAAGATGACTTTTGAAAGACCTAATTACCATAGCCAAACTCTTGGTGACTGGCTTTCCTTGTAATTCAGTTATGCTTATTAAAGATTAATAGATAGAAAACCAAGATCCAGGTATTATATCGACATGAGAGGTATGGTAAACACTACAGGGTTCCTGCCCTTAAACTAATTTCAATAAAGAATAGGGCTAAAACAGGACAATGTATATGAGGGAGCTCTTAGAAAATATGAACAGAGGATAAGTAAGAGTTAACCTGGGAAAGAGCTGAGATGGGCACTCTTGGCACTGGGTTATGACATAAAAGAGAGTATACGTGTAGGGGGAGAATGACACATTAATACGTTCAAGCCAAGTAGTAACAGGGAAAGAGGCTGGTGCTATGAGAAGGGGCTAAAAAGTCTTAGCTTTAATGTATATGCAATGAGGGAGCCACCACACAATGTAAGTAGTAAAGTGATCCAATTTATATTACATTAATAGAAATACTATTTGCTGACTGGAAGGTCAGCCTAAAGATAACTAGTTAGAAGGCCACCACAACTCTAGGCTAAATTCCTTGGACAAGGAAATTAGAAAGAGGCTACATTAGAGATGTGTGTAGATGGTCAAACTGCCAAAATAGCTGACTAGATATGGAAGACTGAAGTCAGATCTAAAAATAGACATAAAGTGAAGTCCACTAAAAAATGTCTTTATCAATCACCAAAGGCTATATCTTTAGACTTTTCAGCTTTTCATTGTACCTTTGTTATGGTTTACATCTAAATGTCCCCCAAAAGTCTCAGGTGTTCAGAAATGGGCCTTTTGGAAGGTGACTGAGTCACGGGGGTGCTATATGCCTCTTCGATTAATCCATTGGTGAGTTCCTAGTGGAATGTGCTATTAGGAGGTGGGGGCCAGCTGGAGGAAGTAGGCCACTGGGGGCATGCCTTGTAAGGTATATCTTTCTTTTTCTTTCCTTCTTTCTCTATTTCCTGGCAGCCATGGAGTGAGCACCTTTCCTCTGGCAAGCCCTTCTGCCTTGCCATTTCTGCTGGGGAGCTAATTAACCATGAATAGAACCATCTGGAACTGTGAGCCAAATAAACTCCTCCTCCATTAAGTAGCAGGTGTCAGATATTTGTCTCAGCAACATAAAAACTAGATAAATTAACCCTGTTGCAGACAAACTGAGCTGGCCTTTTACCTTGCTTGACTTGACCATGGCCAGCTGTGGTGATCCTGGGGGAGTGCGATAAAGCAGCTCAGAGGTGAAGGCTGCATTGGCAATCTGCATGCATTCTTCCAAGGTCTTTAGAAAAGTATTGCAAGTTGACTTCAGCAGAGTACCTACGTTGATTCCCTCCTACAAAAAACAAACAAACAAACAAACAAACCAGAGTGGAAGATGCTTGTATTGCCCAAAAATAAAAAGTCCAATTGTGTTATGTCTTTTAAGGCTTTTATCCACAAATTATTAACAATGTACTGTACTCAACTGTTTTGCTGGACAAATATACCACTTATAAAAGAAAAAAAAATGGAACTAGCCCAATTTACCCACTTACCATGCACAATACTTATCTCAATCTGAACCTTCACGTACACCAATTTAAATTCACTGCACCTAAAGGAAACAATATTGTAAGAGCATTGTGCCAGGTGCTGGGCATTGAGTTCATGTGAAGCTTCCAGAAACTGCACATCATTTGCTTTCAGTATGGAACACTAAGAGGTTTCAACAACTGGAATTTCTTTAAACAATGAATTGATTTTTTTTCTGTTACTAAAAGTTAATTTAACTGTTCACACTCTGACTAGAGAGTGAGAAGACCACATCTTAGTGGTCTCTATATTTCTTTCACTTTGTATTTCTAACACTCTCTGGTGACAGACTGAACTTTCCATTAGCAAGTTTCCCCAGCACTTGTTACATATGCACTTTCTTTCCTGAATTAAAGATTGCTGTGGTCACATTTTCTCTTTTTTCATCATCAGGACTTTTCTACTCAGCACCACAGATACTCTGGACTGGTTAATGTACAGAGGCAGGGTGCAGCTCTCCTGTTCACTATAAGATGTTAAGCAGCATCTCGGCTTCTACTCAGTAGATGCCAGTGGCACTCCTTCAATCATGACAACCAAAAACGTTTCCAGACACTACCAAATGTCTTTTGGGGCCACAGGTACTCTGGGCTCACAATAACTGCTCTAGGCTTTGCAAGAATATGACTGATATTTTAGTTCTCTACCTGCCCCAACCCATAAGCACAGTGATTACACACAACACTGACAAATGAATAAGAAAGCCCAAAAGGAAGTACGCAAATGATAGTGAGTTAAATCACCTTTATAAGAAAGACCTCAAACCACATATACTACTAGTAGCATGGTATTCTATTACCTTAAAAAAAATGAATTAAAACATTAAGTACAATCTGCACATTCTTCATGTTGTAGATATCATTCATCAGGTCATAACTTCTTTGAAAGAAGAGCAGAGACACTCTGTTTAATGTGAACCATTCGATACACAGCTTAACACCACAGAGGTCCTTTAATATGTTTTAGGGTGAGTGACAATTTTATCAATAAATGTTAAAAATCACAATTCTTGTTGATGAAGTTGTGTCTCCATCTCTGAAAACACACATCTACTCCAAAGCACAACAATTACTATGGTGAAATAAAATGTAGTCAGTCTCACCAAAGGTGAGAGAGAAATATACTATTGGCAGACGCACCACTAACACCTTACAACCACACCTGGGAAATGGTTGTATAAGACAGGCAAGACTGAATTTTTTTTTTTTTTTTTTTTTTTTTTTTTTGTGGGTACCGGGGGGTCGACCTCAGGACCTCGCGCGCCAACAGGCACCCGTGCCGCTGAGCGATATCACCGGCCCCTTTTTCGTATGTGGGATCCGGGAGTCGAACTCGGGGTTCGCGCTTGCAAGGCAGGCGCTTACGCCGCTGAGCCATCTCACCGGCCCAAGACTGAATTTTTAAAACGTGGTACAAATGGCCAGGTGAGGTAGTGCATGCCTATAATCCTAGTTACTTGGCAGACTGAGGCAGGAGGATCATGAACTTAAAAAATAAAAAGTGCAGGGTGTAGCTCAGTGCAAAGGCCTGGATTCAATCCCCAGTACTAACCAAAAAAAAAAAAAAAAAAAAAAGTGATGCAAACAGGGAGAAACATACTTCAGTATGTCAGTACTAAGTTCCAAATGTTACCAATGAATTAATCCTGAATTCACTCCAGGAAGGAAAACTGTATGCTTCCATATGCTGCAAAGCACACATTTCTTTGTAGAATTTTGTTATATTTTCTTCTAAAAAATAATAGCAAATTCTATTATAGTCAGGAATTCTGTGAGAATAAACATTACCTATAAGCAATCCAATGTTACTTTTTCATGTATAATATCAATAATATTACTAAAATATTTTACCTCAGAATTAGACACACCAGTTGTGGTCACCTCTTTTGTCTTATCTACTTGCTGAACAAGGAGGTCACAGTAGAGTCTTAGTTCTGACATTTTGGTTTTCAAGTTTTCAGTGTTTTCAGCAAATTCTGAATAACAAAATTATAGTAGTGTAGTTACCAGAATAAATAACCAATCTTAGTATAATGCACAGAAATGGAATATATAACACAGGTTTATAGAATGTGTTACAGATGTGATAAAGATGCGGGGGCAAGGACAATCTTTTGAAGTAAAACACACTGCTTCTCGAAACAACATATTGAATAATCACCAGTACAGGAAGAGGAGAGAACATTCCATCTGGATCTCCTATCAAAACTGGCAGCAGAGTAGGGTTCAGAACTCTGGTCTCAATTCTGCCACACTGAGTTTTAAGATGGGATCAGAGTGATCTATCTCCTACTGCATTGCTCATACCTGGGAAACAGTGTTCTGTCATGTCCAATCACCATCAAGAACACCGCTTCTTATTTTGGCTAAGGACTGGTTTAGCATGCTACCTATCAAGGCTAATGGCACCTACCCATTAATAGCAAGGCACTCCAGCCACCCTGGTGCTGTAGGCTCAGCTATAATTACTACCACCCCTATTCCTTCTCCATGAAAATACTGTGTATTACCATCTGCTTGGAGTCAAAGCTGAAGGCTTCTAGGATTTGTTGTTGATTTTGTATCAAAAACAACCAATGAAGAGGCCATTTTACTAGGTCTACCTGAAGACAGAAACATCCACCACAACTGTCATAAGAAATGTTCCCTGGAACAATCTCTCTCCAACTCCCCCTTTCCTTTGACTACCCAATTTCTTCAGCTGCACATACAGAACTGTGGAGCTGGGACAGCAACAAGCAGGGCCCATGCAGTAAGCCCTGGCATTTTTGCACCAGTCCAATATTGTGCCATGGTTGCCAGGAGACTTAATAATGTCAAGTTAATACTAAGCAGCAGCAACCTGACATTAGGTATCCATTCCACCTAAGAGAAAGGAAAGGGAAAACAAGGTACTACTACCAAAAACACCGTGGCCCAAGGTTTTTTCTGGCTTAGCTATTCTTTGCCAAAGACTGTGCCTAACTGGGTACTACAATTTGGTGCCTGACTAGGTACTACACTGTTCCTTCCATGTTATCACTAATCCTCACAGTAATCCCTCCAAGGTAGGTATTACCACCTCTTTTTCAAAGATGAGGTAACTAAAGCTCAGAAAATTTAAGTGACCCATGCCAAAGTCACAGAACCAATAAACTACAAAGCCATTATTTGTGTCTGGCTTCAAAGCCTGTACTCTTTCCACTATGATATGCTAAGAAGGTAGAATTACCCTGATATGACCTCTACTGTGACATAGCAGGAAAATGATACAAAAAGCCTGGTAGGTGGTCAGAGACAACATAAGTAAAAACAAAAAAACAAAACAAAACAAACAAACAAACAAAAAAACCAGGGAGAATGTAGAGATGTCAATGGGTGATTCCCAAGGCTCCCAGACTAGAAGACAATCAATACTTGCCTTTCTCCTTCTGAGTCCTACTGTCTGTCAGGCAAGCCTTGGCTGACCCCAGGGCTACCAGCCACCGCTGTCTCTCAGCCACACTTCTGGCCTTCAGGTAGAAATACTGTTCCCCAGGGATTATCAGGTCCATGCGGGTATTATCTACAGAATGAACTGGGAGCAAGGCAGAGTGAGGTCAGAGACCTAGAAGCACTCTGAGTAGCCTCCACTCCATTCAACTTCTTGACCTCAACTAATGCTACTTCCTAAAAGCTTCTTCCCGGACAAGAGAGGAGGTCAGCCCTTACAACTTCTTGTTCACACAAAGTTCTGTTTACTTATCTTTTCCTACACAGGTCTGTTGATCAAAAAGGGAAACCCTTTTAACTGGCTCCAAGCCATCACCAAATCTTTGACCCAAAAAACAATAACTCAATTTTATCTTCTATCAGAATAGAGAAGGAACCTCTCTTTTGGCTGTGTGTATATAAAATATGCTGCTCTGATGTCAAAAAGGCTTGCATGTTGTTATGGTTTGCATTTGCCCCAGTCCAAAGAAAAAGCTGGAACCCCCCCCTCCAAGGGTTCATGTGTTAGAAGCTTAGTCCCTAGTGTGGTGATGTTAAGTGGTGGTCGGACATTTATGAGGTAGAGCAGTGTGGGAGGTCACTGGCAGCACTGCCTTCAGGGAGTTAGTGTAGTTCTTTATCATAAAAGAACAAGAACCAGCTTTTCCGCAGTCTCTCTGGCTTTCTGTTTCACCATATAATCTCTCCCTCTCACACAAGCTCCCACTGTGATACTGTTTTCCATGATGTGACACACCCAGGGGGCCCTCACCAGAGCTAGCACCATGCTACTTAGAATTTGAACCTCCAAAACTGTTAGCTACATAAAGCTCTTTTCTTTATACATTACCTAGCTTCAGGTATTTTATTGTAGCAATGGAAAATGGTCTAATACACATGCCAATAAGCAAGGATACATTTTTTATCTTTTTGGGATTTATTGGGAAACAATCAAGAATGCACTGTTTTTCTTCTCTTACTTCCCTTGACAAGTGAGACCAAAGTATAAGAATTCCCTCAGAACCCTTTAGGAGAAGAAATAAGCAAACTATACATTCTGCTTCATTCACATACCCATCTAATCTATTTTTTTCGAGTTACATCTCTGAATGTCTCAAGATTCTAAAACCAAGAAGACTATTTTAGGTCTGTTAGAACTCTGCTTATTTTGTTTTGAGGGAGTGAGTATGTGGGTATGTCTGACCCGATTTAAACACAGGAATGTTTGGTGCTGCAGTAAAGATTTAAACTTTGCAAATAGCTACTGTGCCCAGGTGAGCAGGTGACTAGAAGTGAGTACTAGCTGAGTAGTGAAGCACATTGCTCTTGTTCATTTGAACCACTTCTTTTTTTAGATTTTTTTTTTTTTTGGTCTTTTTTTTTTTTTTCCTGTGGGTACCAGGGGGTCGAACTCAGCACCTCGCGCGCCAGTAGGCACCCGTGCCGCTGAGCAATATCACCGGCCCCTTTTTCATATGTGGGTTCCGGGAGTCGAACTCGGGCCCTCGCGCTTGCCAGGCAGGCGCTTAAGCCGCTGAGCCATCTCACCAGCCCTTTTTTTGGTCTTTTTGAGACAGGGTCTCACTATGCAGTTCAGGCTGGCCTTGAATTCACTTTGTAGCCCAGGCTGGCCTCGAACTCACAGCAATCCTCCTGCCTCAGACTCCCGAGGGCTGGGATTACAGACATGTGCCACCACGCCCGGCTGGACCACTTCTTAAACCATCTCCTTATAAATCTGGCTGCAGTTGCATGTTGTATTTGCAAGGCTTCTTGCAAGGACATGACACGATGTATCTTGATCTATATTGTGGGAGCAGCAGAGAAAGGCACATAGAGGTTGGTGCTTTTTTATTTTTTTCAGACACAGAAAAATATAACCTGCAAGTTGTTTGGTTTCTTACCTTGAATTTCACAGACTGCCATTTGGATGCTCCCTTTGCAACCTTTCCAGGCATCTTCAGGAGAATCATAATAGGATAATATTCCTCCACACAGAAGGAACCATCGAGGCTGCCAACCTGAAAGCAGAAGCAAGAGCATCACTGCAATCACTACCAGCACATGAGGTGCCTACCAGCACACAGAAACTAGGGCCTAATATAGGATACCAGGTTTCAGTTGCAAGGAACTTTTTACTGCAAGGGAAATTCTAGAGAAGGAGGCAGGTTAGAAAACACTTGTATGTTTGATCATATTTTTATAAAATTACACACCACAGAGGCACAGAACATGAAGTAGAGAACTCTGGAAGGATCAACAACAAGCATGGATAATAGAAGGTATCGATAATAGAATGTATAGATAAGGTAATAGAATGTATAGATAATTTTATTCTCTTTTTTCCCTAATACAGTAATAATAATTTGTGATTTTTAATTTTTCTAAATCTAAAAGAAACGGTTATTGTGTTGTAAACACTGTTTTACACATACACTCTCCTGTCTGGATTAAGAAAAAAATATCAGAAATTTAGAAATGGGCAACAAAGATTACAATGCCCTTTCAACAAAGGTTATACAACTAGTGTCACAGGACTCTTAGGAAAAGGTAACTCTGTTTCACCTACTATTTAGTAATGATTCATCAAAACAGAGTGATCTTAAAACATTCAAGGTTTAACTCCATTCATTCAATACTGGAGAGTAAAGGGGACAAACCACATATAGTAGACATACATTTTATCCAGTCTTCTATGATAACCTATATGCCAGTCAAACCAACCTTATTTGCTGCATTTCAAGCTAGATCTTCATAAAATGTCATCCCTGACTATCTCTGAACAAGTTTCTTCCATCAGGCATAGCTTGTTTTTTCTTTCTCTGAAATGCTATAGTCATTTAGGGATTCATTTCTCTCATGAGACTCTGCTGTGGCTGAAGCAGCCAGAGAAAAAGACAATGGGGGAGGCAGGTCCAGGTGGTGCTGGTATACACAGATGATGGGCCCTTGGGGACTGCTTCACATGCTCCAACTGATATCTACATGAATCAATATACTATGTTCTATAGGGAGACTACTATACTTCCCAGGGCACCCCTGGACTAAGATTATGCTAGAGAAGCTACGTTTGTAATCAGAAGGCTGGACGGTCAGCACTAAATTTAAGCAAGGGAGTTAGATGGGAAGGCAAGACGTTGCTCCCATCACTTTACCAGGGTCTACTTTTCAAGAAACCATGTTACTTAGGACTGCCAGGTACAGTGTCTCTCACTTCCTTAAAACTAAACTAAAACTGAATTACTGAGAGTGCCCCAGTATCTACTCTCCAGTAATACCTAAACTGAAATATCCTGCTATACAACCCTTCCTCATCAAAGAAAAGAAATCTTTTCACAAATTATGGGCTTATGATCCTCTTGTCACACTTATATTTAAGACTTTTTTCCCAGGGACTCAGATCCTTTACTGAATGTCAGGCTACGTATGGTATTATCTGTACACCCATCCAAGTCAATTCCTGGCAGACAAACCTCTTCAAATGAATGTGTAAATTTTTATTTCAGAAGGCAATGTTTCCTGATCTTGGCTGCAAATTCTACAGAAACCCAAACTTGAAGGCCACCCTTTATAGAACAAAATACTGCAAGCTGGGATCAGTCATCAGACTATGTTCTTTTTAGGCAGAGAGTCAGCTCTCTTAGAATCAAACATTACTGATTATGTTTAAGCCCTTTGCTGGAGAATGATTATTTGTACCTCAGGACACCTCCTCTCACTGAAACAGAAGAATCAATATTTTAGAACTGGAGAAATGGAAGAGGTCTTTGAAATCACCTAGTCAAATCAACCCATTTTACAGATAAAGAAATCTATCCTAGGGTACACAGGTTGCACACAGTGGAGCTACGAAGAAAGTTATGACGTTCTACACTGCTCCATCTGGTACAAAAACTCTGACCTCAGCCCCTCACTCTGAAACAGCTATCCTGGTGTAGAACAGTAGCATCTTTTCAGGTACAGCTTATTCCCTGACCCTGACTGGTGTGAACACTCCCCAAATCTATCATGCTTTGTGTAGAGGGCATCCTCAATTACTACATTTGATCAAATTTAGGATCCAATTGAATTAGCATTCTCCAGAGAAAATGAATCAATATGATGTGTATATACATACACATAAAGAGATGTATTATAAAAAACTATGTCAGATGAGTCTATGTAGGTTAAGTCCTAAGACCTATAGTCAGCAAACCAAAGACCCAGAAGAGCATACGCTGCAAATTCCAATGAAGGCCAATGTCCCAGTTCAAGGCAGTTGGGCAAGAGGAATTAGTTTCCTCTTTGCCTTTTTTGTTACGTTCTAGTCCTCAACTGATGGATGGGGTCCATGAACATTAGAAGGGCCATCTACTCGGTCCTCTGATTCAAATGTTAATCACATCCAGAAATACCCTCACAGAGTTATCCACAATAACGTTTAGTCAAATGTCTGGGGACCTGTATTTCTATTTGTCAGCTTTCCACTACTGTAACAAATATTTGAGATAAATCAACTTACGAGGAGGAAAGGTTTATTTTGTAGTTTCAGAGATTTCTGTCCATGGTCACTTGGCCCCACTGCATTTGGACCTTTGGTGAGGCAGCAAATCACAGTGGAGAACTTGTGATGGAGCAATATGCTCATTTCATGGTAGCTGGGAAGTAAGAAACACGGAGAAACCAGCATCCCAATATTCCCTTCATGGGCACCTCTCCAAATGATCTAAATTCAGTCCACTAGACCCCACTTATTAAAGGTTCCATCCTCTTCCAACAATGACAAGCTGAAGATCAAGCTTCAAGCACATGGGTCTTTGAGAGACATTCCAGATCCAAACTATAGCAGCACCCTGTGACACAAACTGACACACAAAATTTATGATCACATCATCAACTGTAAGACATAACCATTATTTTGTGTAATACAATGTTATAGTTTAAATATGAAATGTCCCCTAAAGACTCATGTATGGAGGACATAATCCTCAATGCAGCAGTATTCAGAGGTGGGGCCTAGAGAGGTGCCTGGATCATGAGGGCAGTCATTGATGGAATAATCCATTGATGAGTTCAGATCTGAATGGGTTATTCAAAGGCTGGGCCTAGGAGGAAATAAGTCACAGAGTGGGGGTGGGGGGTGCCTTTAAAGAGTGTATTTAGTCCCTGGCTCTTCTCTGGCTCTTCCCCTGCTCTCTGCTTCCTGGCTGTCATGAATTGAGCATCTTTCCTTTGCCAAGCCCTTTCACCATGATAATTCTGCCTTGGAGTCAGCTGACCATGGCCTGAAACCATGAGCCAAAATAATTCTTTGAATTGACTTTCTCAGGTATTTAGTCCCAGTGATGCAAAATACTAATACAAGAAAAAAGCAAAGCAAAGCAAAGCAATGCTGACTTCTGCTAATTAAGCAATTACATGCACTAATCATAAGATGTTTCCAGATTTCAAAGTTGTTTACGTGTGGAGAAAGAAAATGTCTTAAAATTGAAAAAAATGGGGCTGGGCGTATAGCTCAGTGGTAGACTATTTGCCTACCATGCTCAGGGCCCTGAAGAAGAAAAAACAGAACAGTACTACATTAGTTTTATCTTACAGGAATCTGAAAAAAATTAAACAGCCTCCCCTCCCCCATAAAGCAAAGTTACAGTTTTGGTTTTAAAAGCCGCTGGTAAACTATAATCATAAATGAAATAACACCTTCCTTATAACAGGTTCTGCATTTATCCAGGGGAAGTTTTAATTATACAAAGGGAAGTTCAATATGTTACTATTTTATTCTATAGCTTGGAACTGCAGAAACTATGACTAAGAAAAGCCTTTTAAGCATAAAGCTCCTGAAGTTGCAAAAGGCACATTAAGAGATCACAGAAGTCTCATTCTCATTAGATGAGATTTCAATGTGGATGAAAAGCCCAGGTGAAGGCCGGGGATATAGCTCAGTGGCACAAGCGCCTGCCTGGCAAGAACAAGGTCCTGAGTTCGATTCCCGGTACCAAAAAAAAAAAGAAAAAAAGGAAAGTCCAGGTTAGTAGTGAGACACACTGTTCTTCTGTGATGTCCAGTATTTAGAAAATGGGATAGAGTAGGAGAAAAGAGGCGTGGATGATAAAAAGGACATTAATCTACTTCCTCTTTTAAAAGAATCTGCAGTTACCTTGGAAATAATAAAAACATTCAAGGTAACAAAAGGGCAGATGAAAACTATGGGTCTGTACCTGTCACTGCTTCCTTACAATGCCATTAGACTAATCTTCCTATGCAACCCTCACCTTCTCTTTTTGCTATCGCCTCCAAGAGATGGAATGTGATATCAGCCAAACTCCCTGCTTGGAAGGATTAGACAAGAAACTTAGCGAGCAGAATGAACTTTTTTAGTTTGTACCAGTTACTGCTTCTAGAGATGGCACATAAAGGGGGAAGAAAATATACGTAAATGGCAATTTGATACACACTTCATAGTCCTGGATTATTTCAGTATATATTTGACACTTATTTTGGCAATTCAGCATACATCCTGCACATTTTCATTACAGAAAATCCCCTTATCCACACTTCACCCATGTAATCTGGATAGGCTAATCAGCTCCAAGCAGGCATGTGGTTCAGGCCTACAAGGAGCTTCACATAACCTGTCCTCAAAAACAGCTGCCAAATGGGCAAGTGGCCCAACCAGAGATAATTCAGGGATTTTGCTGGAACTGCGAAAAGAGAACTAGAGACACTCTTTTTTTTTTTTTTGGTCTTAAGGATGCCTGGCTAGAGGTTCTAGGAGCCATTTCACCATCACACGAGACCTAAACATAATTTTCACATAAATGGAAAAGGGAGTTGGAGAATTTGACGGACAAAGATGACAAATCCGTATGACAGGATATGAACCCCTCAATTAGGATGTGTTATAACTGATAGTAAGATACTCAATGAACTTTTCAATTAAATGAGCCAATAAATGTCCTTTTAATTTCAAACCTGTCTGCAGTGGGTTTTTCTTCAAACAAAAGAGTACTTAATTATCATATGACCATCTCTAAACATATAAAAAGTACTTGACAAAATCTAACACTCTGTCATGATAAAAACTTTTAACAAACTAGGAACAGAAAGGAACTACCACGATCTGATAAAAGCATGTAAAAAACCCCCACAACTAACATACATAATGGTGAAAGACAGGATGCTTTTCTCCTAAGATCAGCAACAAGACAAGAATGTTTGCTCTCACCACTTCTAAACGTTATACTGGAGCCAGGTGTGCTAGTGAATGCCTGTAATCCCAGCACTTCCAGCAATCAGGAGGATGGGGCGGCATGATTGTCACAAGTTCGAGACCAACCCAGACTAGCTACACAGTGAGTTCAATGCCAGTCTGAATTACATACCAAGACTCTGTCTCAAAAAACAACAAACAAACAAAAATGCATTGCAGTATACTGGAGGTGCTAGCCAGGGCAAGAAAATGAAAAGGCATTCAGATTAAAAAGGCAGATATAAATCTAGCTCTATTCACACATAAATTATACAAAAAAGTCTTTAGAATAAATAAAATATAAGTTACATTCCTGTACAGTTACAATAAACAATATAAAAAAATTTAGGAAAACAAATCAGGTAGTAACAACACCTAAAGAATAAACTACTCAGAAGAAAATTAACAAAAGATGATTTTCATATATTCTGAAAGAAAACATAAAAAGATGTGACGATCATTATTCCAAAACTGCTGCCAGCTTTTCTCAGATAGTATAAATGCTTTTCTACACTTAATCAACAAACAACTATTTGTAAAATACACTTTTTAAAAAAGATAAAGTCTCCCTATGTTCTCTAGGCTGGTCTTGAAATCTTGGGCTCAAGTGATCCTCCTGCTTTAGCCACCTGAGTAGCTGAGTAGCTGGGACTAAGGCACATGCTGCCACACTTGGCTAAAATTCCCTTTCTTTAAACGAAAGGCTTTTCAATTCATCTAATGTTGAATAGTATGGTTTTTTCAATGAGAATAATTTTCTTCAAACTATGTACTTGCATTTGGATCTAAATTTGTGATTCTTGTGTTAATTTTGCACTAATAACAACTGCTTAAAAGTCAAAATTTCTAAATAAAAATGTTCTTATTTCTGTAAAGATCCAAACCAAAAGAGTAATTTGTGAGTTATACCCAGTACACCTAAAAAATATTGTAGCTTTGCTTCTTTTTTTCCTCTAGCAGCCCTGTGACAGCTCATCCAAACGTATCAGTGTAAGAGGGAAGGAAACTGTACCCTATTAAAGACACTTAAAGGTAAATTTACATAAAGTCTTTAGCAAAGTTCTGAGCTTTGATAAATACATAATCCTCTGTTAACCACGATAATCAAGATACAGAAAAATTCCATTATCCATTCCCCAAAATTACCCATGCTACTCCTTTTTAGTCAAGTCCTTTCTTCACCATTTACCCCCAGGTAACCACTGTACTGTTTTCATTATAAGTTCCAAATACTTTCCAATTTTCTTGAAGATATTCTTTTTGACCTAAGTGTTACTTGAAGTGTACTGTTTAATTTCCTTATATTTGAGGATTTCCCATCTTTTGAACTTGAGTTCTGTTAAAGACACACAACATTATTTTGACAAGGTTTGGGAAGATTAGTCATATGATCCAGAAGGTGGTACAACTGTACACAATTGGTATGTTAATATCCAATTTGTCTTGGATGATATAATGTACCTGATTCACTTGATAATACCAGGGTTGCATATAAACCAACACTCAGATTACTTTTCTGACATTAACAATACTAGAATACATTCCCAAAGAACAATACTAAAATACATGCCCAGAGAACCCCATTCTCCCCTCCCAAATTAACCATGGTAGTCAGATCTTGGAGCTGAGGCAATGGACTACAGTTAGCCATGCCCCAAGTACATCACTGTTATGGTTTGTGTCTAGATGTCCCCCCAAAGCCTCATACACTCTTAGATGGGGCTTTTTCAGAGGTAGCTGAATCCAGAGTGTGTGACTGATTCATGGTTCAGTGCTGGGATTAAGGATGCTGGGATTAAGGGTGAGTGATTGCTGGATCAGTCCACTGATTGGATCAGCACCACACTAATCCCAGTACGCTGGATACAATAAAAGGGACAGAAAGAGGCTTGTCTCTCTCTCTGCGTTGGCTACTTTTGTTGTCTTCCGCTGCCATGAACTGTTGCCCTTCTGCCATGTGCCACCCTGCCTTGGAGCCAGCCAATTATGGACTAAAACCTCTACAAACTGTGAGCTAAATAAACTTTCCCCTTTTGACTTTGGGTGTTGGGTATTTGTATCAGCAACGAGAAAAGTAACTCAGACAATCATGGAGGAGAAAATAAAGAGATCTCTATAACAGCAACAAAGTCTTTACACTATAAGTGTGAATAAATCTCAGCACAAAACAAAACAAAAAAAATAGATAACATGAGAAGTCAAAAAAACAAAATGCCTCCCCAAACTCCCAACTCTCCCAAAGTCAATCCAGGGAATAGCATAAACCATACCCCAAATTATTCAAAATGATAACAGAGGAGGTCAGAAAACAGATCAAAGAGGTACTCAGGGGGATCACAGAAGATATACCTAAATAGATTATGGAAGTAATAACCAAAATGATTCAGAAGCTTTCAGAAGACATTAATAAAAAGCTAGATGAGCTAAAAAAACAAAATGATACAAAACAAGAATGACCAGGAAAAGGTTTCAAATAGAAATCCAGGAGATTAAAATTTAATTGGACAGAAGAAGCAAGCAATGTGATGACAGAATTTCAGAACTAGAAGAAATGATGCCTTCAAAGACCAACTTTTAAAGTCCCCTTAAAAGCAATAAGAAAATATGAAAAATGGATCCAATGGCTACTAGATGACACAAAGAAGACTAAGAGTAATTGCAATAAGTGAAAAATCAGAAGACAACACAAGTGGCATTAAAAATCCTTTTCACAGAAATAATGGTTGAAAACTTGCCAAATGTACTGAAAGAAATAAACATACAGATAAGTGAGGCCTATAGAACCCCAAATAGCACAACCAAAAGAGAACCTCTCTGTACCACCTAATGCTCAAAGTATCAGAAGTTCATCCCAGGACAAAATCTTAAAATCTGTTAGAGAAAGTCAACAGATCAAATATAAAAGTAAACCCATTAGAGTTACAGCAGATTTCTTAACACAAACATCAAACCAGAAAGGCTTGGAGTGAAGTGTTTCAAGCCCTAAAAGATAACAACTCTCAACGTGAATGGCTTCAATTCCCCAATTAAAAGACACAGACTGGCAGAGTGGATCAAGAAACGAAACACAATGATATGAAGTATACAAGAAACACAAAAAAGAAACAGAGATTAAAAAAAATCAAACAATGGGAAATAATATTCCATGCAATGGGAACCCAGAGAAAAGCAGGAGTAGCTATCCTATTTTCAGGCAAAGTGGATTTCAAGCCAAAACTGATCAGCGGAGACAAAGAAGATCACTACATATTGGTCAAGGGAACAATTCAACAGGAAAATATAATAATTATAAACATACATGAAGCAAATACTGGCATGCTCAACTTCATAAAATAAACACTAATGGACATGAAAAATCAGAGAGGCACCAATACAATTACAATGGGGACCTCAATACCCCATTGTTGCAAATGGACAGGTCAATTAGACAAAAATCAATCAATCAATCAATCAACAAAGAAATATCAGAATTAAATCAAACCTTCAAACAAATGGACTTACTAGATATATGTATACAGAGTGCTCTATCCAACAACAGAATATACATTCTGGTCAGCAGCACATGGGACTTTCTTTAAAACAGATCAAATACTAGCCCATAAAGCATAATTCTTAAGTATATGCAAAATAATCAAAATTATCCCAATGCACATTATCAGATCATAGTGCAGTGAAACTAGAAAGCAATGGCAAAAGAAACCACAGAAACTATGTGCATGGAAATTAAACAATATTCTCTTTAATAATCAATGGGTTGATAGTTACGACAGTTATACTACTAATTTCTCTTAGTTCACTGAAAAGAAAGGTTTGTGCTAATATTGTGTGGACAACTGAATGCTGATCTCTTGTACTCTGAGTAACTAATTTTTTTTTTTTTTTTGGTGGGTACCGGGGGTCGACCTCAGGACCTCGCACGCCAGCAGGCGCCCGTGCCGCTGAGCGATATCACCGGCCCTTTTTTCGTATGTGGGTTCCGGGAGTCGAACTTGGGCCCTCGCGCTTGCCAGGCAGGCGCTTAAGCCGCTGAGCCATCTCACCAGCCCCTGAGTAACTAATTTAAAGATAACAATATGCAATGTATTAACCATTGTTACACTCCTATTATCTTGTTTTGAAATTTTGTTCTATTTTTCTCTTTCAAAAAAAAAATAATAATAATCAATGGGTTACAGCTAAAATTAAGGAAGAAATGAGATAATTCCTACAATCAAATGAAAATGCCAGTACCACATACCGAAACCTATGGGACACAATGAAAGCAGTTCAGAGAGGGAAATTTATAGCAGTGAATTCCTACATCAGAAAAACAAAGCAAACTCAAATAAATAACCTAATGATGTACCCGTAAGTCATAGAAAAACAAAAATACAAATCCAAAGCTAGTACAAGGTAGGAAGTTATAAAGATGACAGCAGAAATTAATGAAATTGAGTCAATAAATAAATAAATAAATAAATAAAGAATCAATGAATCAAAGAGTTGGTTCTCTGAAAGAATAAACAAAATAGACAAACTCTTGGCCAATCTTACCAAAATAGAAAAAGAAAAAACCCAAATTCATGTAATTTGAAATGAAAAAGATAAAATTATAATGGATTCCATTGAAATCCAGAAGATCATTCGTAAATACCTGAAGAAGCTGTACTCTAATAAAATGGAAAATTCAGAAGAAATGAACAGATTCCTAGATACATATGAACTACCAAAGCTAGAACCAAGAAGATATAAAAATCCTGAAAAATCCAACAGTCAGAGAAATTGAAGAAGAAAAAAAACTACCTACTAAGAAAAGCCCAGGTCCGTATGGATTCACTGCCAAATTCTACAAGAACTTTAGAGAAGATCTAATGCCAATACTATTCAAACACTTTAATTAAATAAAAAAGGGAGTAGTATTCCCAAGTCATTCCTGAAAGCAAGCATTACTCTGATTCTAAAACCAGAAAAGGACCCAACCAAAAAAGAGAACTACAGGCCAAGCTCTTTATGAACACAGATGCAAAAATATTCAATAAGATACTGGTAAACAGAATGCAGCAAATCATCAAAAAGATCATACATCATAACCAAGCAGGATTTATTCCACAGATGCCGGGATGGTTCAACATTCACAAATCAATAAATGTAATATACCACATAAACAGAAGCAAGGCAAAAATCACATGATTATTACAGAAGATGAAAAAGCCTTTGACAAAATCCAACATCCATTCATGAAGAAAATAGGTATAGAAGGTCTTTATCTCAATCTGATAAAAGCCATCTATGACAAACCAACAGCCAACATCATATTAAATGGAGAGAAGCTGAAAACTCTCTCTCTAAAAATCAGGAACAAGACAAGGATGTCCACTGCCACCACTCCTATTTAATACAGTTCTTTAAACATCAGCCAAAGCAATTAGACAAGAAAAGAAATAAAAAGGGATATGGATAGGAAAGGAAGAAGTTATATTATCACTATTTGCAGATAACATGATCCTCTATGTAGAAGACCCCAAAAACTTTACCAAAGACTCCTAAAATTAATAACCAAATTCAGTAGCTGTCTTCGTTACTGTCTTGTCACTGGGACAAAATAACCAATACCTACAAATTAAAGAAGGAAAGATTTAATTGGCTCATAATTTTTAGGGGTTTCAGTCCATAGTTGGCTGATTCCAAGGCAGAGCAGCATGGCAGAGGCTCATGGCAGAGAAAGAGCTCATGGCATGATGGGCAAGAATAAGCGAGCTGGGCAAAGATCAAGGTAAGAGGAGAGTTAGATACCATTCCAGATCACACCCACAGTGACTCATCTCCTCCCACCAGGCTTCACCTCCCAACATCACACCCAGCTATAAATCCATCAGAGGACTAATCCAGTATCACACACCCATGATACAGTATCACATGCCATGATCCAGTCACCTCTCAAAGTTCCACTTATGACTACACGAGGCTTGGGGGACATCTAGATATAAGCCATAACAGTATCATAGTAAGATACAAAGTCAACACTCAAAAATCAGTACTGTTCCTGTAGACCAAAAATAAACTCACTGAATGAGAAATCAGGGAAACAATACCTTTCACGATAGCATCAAGAAAAATGAAATACTTCAAGACACAACAGGGGAAAAAAAAAAAGAAAGAAAAAAATGTTATTGTAATCCAGCATGGCCAATGTATCTAAAAGTATACCTTGATTTAATATAATTGTCCTATGTGCTTTAATGTTTTTTGGCCTGTTAAGTCTGGCTGTTAATCTGTGCTTATGACAATTAACTTGAAGACTTATAAATAAGTGAATCTGATTCTGGTAAAAAAGTTTTTTTTGAAAAGGGGAGTGGAGGGGAAGGGGGGAAAAAAGAGAATTGAGATGTTTTATGCACATGTATAATTCCCCAC
The DNA here is from genome assembly GCA_028451465.1 of Erethizon dorsatum. Lineage (NCBI taxonomy): Eukaryota > Metazoa > Chordata > Mammalia > Rodentia > Erethizontidae > Erethizon > Erethizon dorsatum. The sequence goes on from CM051835.1 coordinate 76,757,027, forward strand.
AACAAATGTAATCGTGTACTGCAAACATGTACTAATTAAAATTTTAAAAACAAATAAATACCAAGCATTAACTCAATTACAGGCTTCTTAATTTACATTAATTAATCCACAGTGTTGAACAGTTATAATTTGTCAAACCTGGAAATTTAGAGAAAAGCAGATTTCAGCCCTCAAGAAGTGACAATCAGGCAGGGAGTCAGACTTGCAGATGGAAAAGAGATTATCATTACAATTACATAAAATTCTCTTTAGAACTGTTAGAGCCTGTTGTAAGTCACTTCTCTTGTATGTTGTGAGCAACGAAATTGGATATTTATTTGTTCTGGACAGTGTTTACTGTATGTCTCACCAGCATCTTGAGAGAATAGTCAGGAAACTGGTTCAAGTTTAGACTCATCACATCCAAATGCATCACCTTGAGTATGTCATTTAATTCCTCTGGGCATTATTCTCCTTTATAAACACAGAAATGGACTAAAATGAGTTTCTAAGATTCCTTCCTAGCTTAACACATCATCTTCTTTCTGACTATAATGTTCCTCTTAACAGATCCAGGAAACTATCAACATCCAAGATGCAAACTCAAGGGCCACTTCTGTCCATCCTTCTAGGTCAGTCACTGAGTCCTTCCCCATCATCTTCATTTCTACTCTTGGCTTCAATATTCTACTGTGCCCTCACTGGGCCATAAAGTGTGCAGCCGTGGAAAAGATAAGTCACGCAGACCTGGCTCAAGACTTAGCTATGTGATTCTTTTTTTTTTTTTTTTTTTTTGGTGGGTACCAGGGGTCAACCTCAGGACCTCGCGCGCCAGCAGGCGCCCATGCCGCTGAGGGATATCACCGGCCCTTTTTTCGTATGTGGGTTCCAGGAGTCGAACTCGGGCCCTCGCGCTTGCCAGGCAGGCACGTATGCTGCTGAGGCATCTCACTGGCCCAGCTATGTGATTCTTAAGTTATTTATTATCCTGTAAGTCTTGGTTTATTCACCTGTAAAATGAGAGACAATATCTTCCTCCTCCCGTCTTCACCCTTCCCCCAATGTTTCAACTCTCCTACCTCCCTTGTTATGTTTCATCCATGTTAGTCTTCCTTAAATGCTGCCCTTACCTGCTCTTTCTATGTAGTGATTCCCTATCACACCATCTTCGAACTCTCAGGCTTGGTTTAAGACTCTAATCCCATCCTAACTTATACAGTATTTCCTTCTGCTCCTAGAAAAGAACATCTTTTTAGTCCTATTGTTTTCTTCTCTGAGGGTCACTTCTGCTCCCTACTAGTTCCCCTGCCCTCTTCTGTCCACACCAGTATGACCCACCTTTGGTCCCACTCTTCCATGAAATTTTCCTTAATGATCCGTGAAAAAGGCTCTTTATATTTTCTTGACAAAAGTATGCCTATCTCTGTTGGCTGACTTTACACTCTCTTACCTTTCTTGCTGTTTTCCTTCTACTTTCTGGCTATTTACATTGACCTCAAATGTCTCTTACCTTTCTTGTATTTTTCCTTCTAATTTCTGGCTGCTTACATTAACCTCAGATGTTGAAGGGCTGATCTGCACCCAACTCATGTATACTGGTCAGCAAAGTGAGAAAAGCAAAAGGACATTTGCAATGTCGGCCTGAGTGACCAAACACTATAACATTCCAGCCCATCACAGGTGCCCCAATGTTGCCTTGAAAATTCCAGCCCAAGTTAGGTGTGGCAGCTCAAGCCTGTAATCCCAGCACTATGGGAGGCTAAGGAAAGAGGACTGAAAGTTTGAGCCCAACCTAGGCAACTTAGTGATTTAGTGAGGCCCTGTCTCAAAAAATAAAAGTAAGAGCTTGGGAGGCAGCTTAGTGCTAAGGCCCTAGGTTCAATCCCCATTTCTGAAAAGAAAAAAGAAAAAAGAAAAAAAAAAAAAAAAAAACACAAGACAGTAAAAAGTAATACCTACTCTAGGGATAGTCTACATGTAATGTTGCTTCCCAAGCCTTGTCAAGTCACAACTCATGGCAACCACTTGAAAGCTTAAATGTCAAAATCACAAATTTAATTGGAAGTACATTTTCATGGTTGAAAAGGATTTCTACTAGACTACAATCCCCTTGAGCAGCAAGGTAACATCTTACTCAAAACAGTATCCCCAACACCTGTACCAGGTCTGACAAAAAGTTAGAGCTCAGTGTCTCCTGAATGAATGAAAAAGGGGTATTAGACAGTGTTGAAAGTAGACTGGTGAAACCTTTTCTCTGGTATTTAAAAATCAAGACAAAGCCATTCTTGTCTTAGATTATACAAGAACAATTCTATCTGAAGGAAATGGAGTGGAATCCCAAGCAAAATTTTTTTTGTTTTCTTTGATGTGACAGGACAATGAGAAAGGTCAGCCCTCTTTCTGACATGTATTCTCTAAGTATTTCCAATTTTTCCATCTCTTCTAGTGCTGCCATCCAACCCACAAACCAAGCTGAAACTGAATCCAGAGAGAAAAATGTGCAAGCACCATGTTATTTTTTGGACATACCCTACCTAACATCTCATTCACTGTACAAAAATAGCTCTATAGCTTGCTTTCAATTCTATTCCTAATGGAATTTAAATGGCTTTTGCTCAATCTGGAAAAAAAAAAAAGTAATGGTAACAGAAAGCAGTAAGGGTTAAACACTGAGAGTATAGTCTGACAGCAATGATTCCTAGCCTTCTTCAATTCATAGACTACTTCAATCACATAAAACACTTTAAATATCATTCCAATATCTCCAAACACATCACACATCAGAATCAGTGCGAAGACTGGTGCCACTTTTGTTAGGTTACCAATGAGGCAGTGGTATAATATCTCTTAAGTTCCGTAACAAATTATTAAACGTTTCTGGAAACAAAAGCATAGACCAGTGGCTACATGATCTGTAATTATCATTCATCCAAAGGGGCCATATGACTGTCACAGGACTGTAGAGTCAATTGCAAAATTTTGATGGTTTATTTAGATCTTGTACTTTATAATTTACATCCCTCTGACTTCCAAAGGGAGAATTTAAGGAATTCGGGACACATATATTCTCAGAAGTCATGAGGAGCCACAAGTTCCATATAGAAAGCTGAATACAGACTGAATTTTCCAGGCATCGTTAATCAAAACACCTACCTATCCAATTAACTCACCCTTAAGTGGACCATGTGTCAGGCAAGTTCATGCATCTATTATCCATCTCACCTTCTTAATAAACTTAGCTATGGCTATTACTATTGCTCACATGTTAAAACTGAGGCTCAGGGAGATGAACACTTGCTCAAGGTGTCAACACTAATAAGGAGTAGGGTAGAGGTTTGAACTCAAGGGTTTCAGATTCCAACTTTTTACATGTAAGCATCTGTGCTGTAATATAGATCTTGAATGTCCCCCAAAGGCTCATGTGTCAAAGGCTTGGTCCCATGGCAGTGCTACTGGGAAGCTGTGGAAACATTAAGAGGCAGGGCTTAATGGGTGGTCTCTAGGTCACTGGGAGCATGCCTTTGAAGAGGACTGTAAGATCCCAACCTTCTCCTTGCTCTGTTTGGCTTTCTGGCCATGAGGTAAGCAATTTTGCTCTGCCATCCCATCATGGTGTGCTGCCATGCCACAGGCCCAAAATAACAGGGCCAATAAATCAAGGACTGGAACTTCTAATATTTTTAAAATAAGCCTTTTCTCTTCATAAGTTAATTATCTCAGAAATTTTATCATAGTATCAGAAAGCTAACATACTCTGTCACTGAAACCAAGAATTTCGTAGGTCAAAGTTAAGCACCAGATACTTAACATGTGAAAGAATGAAGTTGTACCCCTAACTCACATCAATATAAAAATTAATTTAAAATGAATAGACCTAAATGTAAGAAATAAAACTACAAAAGAAAAAAATAGAAATCTTCATGACCTGGAGTTAGGGAAAGGTTTCCTAAAATATGATATTAACAGCATATACAATAAAAGAAAAAAACTTGATAAATGGGACTACATGAAAATTTTAAACTTTTGTGCTACAAATGATAACATTAAGAAAATGAAAAAGACAGCTCACAGAGTGAAAGAAAACACTTTCAAATTGCATATCTGATAAGCAACTTGTATCCAGAATAAAAAAAAGTTTGTAACTCTATACTAAGAAAATAACCCAATCAACGAATGGGCAAAGGATGTAAACAAGTATTTCTCCAAAGAAAATATATAAATGGCTTATAAACAAATGAAAAGATGGGCATCATCATTAGAGAAATATAAATCAAAACTACAAGATACCATTACATGGGCCAGTGAGATGGCTCAGCGGCATACGCGCCTGCCTGGCAAGAGCGAGGGTCCGAGTTCGACTCCCGGATCCCACAAAGGAAAAAAGGGGCTGGTGATATCGCTCAGCGGCACAGGTGCCTGCTGGCGCGCGAGGTCCTGAGGTTGATCCCCGGTACCCACCAAAAAAAAAAAAAGATACCATTACACATCCACTAGGATAAGCTATAATAAAAATACAGTAGTAAGTATTGGCAAGGATATGAAGAAACTGAACCTTCTTTGATTACCAATGATACTGTAAATGGTGTGACCACTTTGTAAAACAATTTGGCAGTTCCTCAAATTGTTATCGAGTCATATGACCCAGCAATTCCACTCCCAGATATACAGTATAGCCAAGAGAAATGAAAACATGTCCATACAAAAACTCATAGACAAAAGTTCACTGCAACATTATTCATAATAGCTCCCAAAAATGGAACAGCCCAATGCTGAATCATCAACTGAACCCATCAACTGAAGAATGGACAAGCAAAACGTGGTATATCCATATAATCGAATATTATTTGGCAATAAATAAGGAATTAAGTATTGATTCATGCTACAACATGAATGAATTAAAAAAAAAACAGTGCTAAGGAAAAAAAACAAGCGACAAAAGACCACATATTTTATGACTCTATGTATATGAAATGTATGGAATAAGCAAATCTATGCAGACAGATTAGTGGTTGCCAAAATTAAGGGACAGGTATGGGAGTGACTACTAAGGGGGTTTCTTTTTAGGATAATGAAAATGATCTAAAATTGACTGTGGCAATGGTTGGACTCTGTACATACATGAAACCATTAACTTGTACGTTTTAAATGGATGATTTTTAGGTACCAAATAATCTCAAGAAAGATGTCAAAATGATAACAAAAAACACTGACTAGTGGTTGTGAGACTACGAATCCTGCTCTGGGTCATTCATATTCCGGATGTCTTCCTGGCACACAGCACAAACATATAGGGCAAGAGTCACCTTCCACCTGCAGGGAAGCAAAATTATAGCAACTCTCCAATGACAACCAGCTGGCCAGCACGGTGCAAGCTTTTGTTATTTTTGGAAGACAGTGCTGCAACATGCTTGCTAACTTGCTGGATAGCCCCAAGATGCCTGCAACCAGCCAGAGCTCACATGGTAACCCTTCTCTACCTGCTGAATGGGCAGTAAAAGGACCTAAAACTACAAAATGGATAGCACAGCTGAAAAAAAAATCTATGGCAAAACACAGCCACATTCTTCATTCCTGAACTCCTCCCCATCTCCGACCTCCAAATAGATTTCTCATATTCTGGATCAAACACATTTAATACATAAGTACATTATGAATCAGCTAGAATTATATAATGCTCAAGTAGGAAGGACCTTTAAAAGTATGATGTAATGGAGTACTGCTTCTGGAGCAATTTTTAACTGTGATCTTGGGTTCATTCCACTGCTCTTTGACTCAATGTCTTCATCTGAAAAAAGGGGAGAGTAAAAGCAACTGCTTCTCAAAATTTCTACAAAGATTAAGTGAGTTAATGTAAAACACTTAGAACAGTGGCACACGGTAAGTGCTACTAAGTTTTTTACAACTTTTATGAACTGGTAAATCCCATTATTTTTATGGAAGAAGACATTAAACTCAGAATGGTAAAGTGACTAAGGTCGGCAGTGACAGAGCTGGTATTCCATTTCAGTCTGATTCCAGAGCCAGTGTTCTATAGCATTAATGTATAAAACTTTAAAAAATAATAAAATAAAAAAATAAAAAAATTCCTTGATTGAACTTTAGGTCTTGAAAGACATAGTAACATAGAGTGCCTAGCAGTGGCACATTGTGTTCATAACACGATAAGGGCATTTTAAAGTGTTTAATCCATTTCCTTTTCAGCCTCAATTTAATCTTTTAACATCTAAGAGATTTCAACACTAACTCCCAGAGGGTACAATGTTCTGTCCTTCAAAAGCAAGATGGCTCAGAAGCTTTTTTTCTTCTTCTATTTTTTCATTGAAGGCACACAGGGTACAAGTACACCTAGCAATTGAGTGAAAAGAGACTTCTGTTTCCGCACTCTAGAAGCACATTCTTGAAGCAATTTAGATGCTATTCTCAGGGCTGGATATTGCTAACTTTCTGTAATTGATACTTTAATTCAAGAAGCTCACAAAATTAACTACAGTACTTGGCAAAACACAATAAACACAGCAGAAGGATGCAACCAGAAAACTTTCTACACTTCAAGCTTTTTAAAATCTCACCATTTTCTCATGCACACACACACATACACAATTATACCACAGTGTTTAAACCAGCCTATGAGGCCCTGTAATATCAGGCCTTCCCCATAGCCCTGCATCTTTGCTGCCTCCTCACTCTTCTCAGATCTCCAGCCAGATGGGTCCTCTTTCCTTTCCTCAAACTCAAGGTTATCTCTCAGTCCTGCTTTGGGGCCTTCACACTGGCATTTCTTCCTTATAGTTCTTCCTTATAGCTTGAAAAGTTCTTCCTTACAGCCTGCAATTGCACTGCTGCCTTGGGCTCCTCCCCTCCCCACCTCCCCAAACCCCCAGCTAGTTTAATTTGTCCTTCAGGCTCTGCTTACTCAAAGGAGCTTTCCTGAACACCCCAAACTACCCTTCCTGCTCCCCCTGCCCCATCGCACACATTTGGAACATGCTTTGAATCACTTATCCACCAGACTGTAGGCTTAAGGAGGGCTGGAGGTGTCTGACTTGTTCAACCAAGCTTCCCTTATTCCTGGCACAGTACCTTGCACATTATGGATGGTAAATGAAATTAATTATATGGGGGTAAGGGTGTAGAGCTTGCCTAGAATGTACAAGGCCCTGGGTTTGACCCTGTAAAACAAAAATAAAGAAACGAATAAACAGAGGTAAAGAAATTAACATTCTCCAAGGACTCAGGATCAAATGATAAACTGATTTAACTTCTTCAATCAAAGTTGACACGAAGTATTCCATGTAAAGCTGTCCACATGACAAAAATACATAAACAAGACAGAAGTTAACAACTCCTTTTGAAGAAACTTCAGAAAAACCAAAACCTTGAATTGGGATTATATGAATTTTAAAGTTACTATGCACAAAACCACAAGAAAAAGTTACCTTTAAAAATAAACTTCAGGGGCCGGTGATATAGCTCAACGGCATAAACGCCTGCCTGGCAAGCGCGACATCCTGAGTTCGACTCCTGGTACCCACATAAAGGAAAAAAAAGGGCCGGTGATATCGCTCAGTGGCACAAGTGCCTGCTGGCAAGCGTGAGGTGCTGAGTTCGACTCCCGGTACCCACATAAAAAATAAAATTAAAAAAAATAAAATAAGATAAACTTCAGAAAAAGTAGTGATGTGGTCATCAAAATTTGTTACTAACACTCAAACATGTTCTTTTGAGAGACCAACACTAAGGAGGGTGGAAGAAACAATAATGTATGTTATCCTCCTAGGGCTTTTACATTCTTTTCCAAAGTAAATTTATCTCCTAATGAAAGGAATGTACTGAACCTAATACTAAGTATATCCAGAATAGTAGCCACTAGTGTGATGATCATGAACAGCATGCCCACAAGTAGGGGGTATGTAAGTCAAAGGAACGAGCAGCAGGATATAGAGATGGCTGCCTTTGGCAGTGGCTCCAAGGTCCCTCTTCATTAGGGCTTCCACCCTGGCACCAGTCACAGAATTAACTACTCTTCCTTGGGGAAGAAAAAGTAGCCTCTTTTCCAACTTAACAGATGGTATGGGGATCACATGACAAAGTTTCTAAAAGATCCTTTTAGAGAATTTTGCTTTAATGAGGGATGTGGGGGGATTTCACAACCAAGAAATAGGTACTGTACTAAGAGACCTAACTCTCCATATAGAGAGGAGGAAAAAAGGAAGAAAAGGTTTTTAAAATGAGAATAGAGATAAGATAAAAAGGAAGATTGTTGAGAGTGAAAGAAAAAAGATAAAAGAAAAAGCTTGAGTGACAGACGAGCAACTAAATTTGATTCAAGGATGTAAAACGCACACATCTAAGAATTTGGAGACTTCAAGAGGAAAATGGCCTGGTCAAGCTTCCTCCCTTACATTATTAGCAGTGCTAATCAGTGCTAATAAGTGGTAATCAGCCTCTGCCCTTCACTAAACTGAAGCTCAGATTCTGGCTAATCAGCTTTTGGCCTTTATTAAACTGAAGCTCAGCTTTGAATTATCCACATCTAATGTCATCTAACTGTTGGTATCACTGAAGTCCTTGAAACAGAGGCTAGGTCTTATAAAGAAAACCCCTCTCCTCACTCATCTATAGCAATAATTACAGGAAAAATAAACAGAATGCATTGCTGGCTACACCATGCACAGAGAAGACATTCTGATAACCCAACAGGTGCACTTTTGTGTCGTGTGCTGTGAACTCCTCGAAGTTACTATACTATGTCATTTGCCCAGTCACACACATCCTTAAAACATGGAGAATCACCACAATTGAACCTTTCAACCACTGTCTCGTGGAAGAAAGGTGAGAAAATCTTTCTCCTCCACCCTTGAAGATACTGGGGACACTTTTGGCTTCAAATACACTGACATATTCCATAACAAAAGTTTAATTTCAAAAAAGTGTCCAGCACAGTTTCCAGCATATAGTAGGCTCTCATTAAATGCCGGCTGCACAAATGAAACAAAATAAAAAAAAACAAACCCCTGCTCTTTCTAAATCATCTTCCCAGCTGAGGAACAGTTAGAATTTTATCAAGATAGGAAGAACGTGCTTCCAGAAATTAGAAAAGAGAGAAGTATTTTTAAGCCACTCTGTACAGCAAGGCAAGAAAATAGGTGCCAATTTTTGCGTTCCTTTCAGGGGAATTTCTGAGTCTGTAAAATCAAAGAAACACTCAGCGAGAAAAATCAAACACCTGATGCATACTTTGAAATTTTGGAACTGTTGAGCTAGAACTCTGACATCTTGGTCTGCGCAGATGACTGTAAAGCGACAAAGCCAAAGTGTTTGCACTAGAACTTTGAGAAAGGACTTTTCATCCCCGAGAATTCCAGGTGATTGCCGGCATTCACTCGAAACCCTCCAACCTGGATACGCGCCAGACGAGCCCAGCTTCCTCTGAGAATTCGAGCGACTCGCGGGGGCCCCCACAGCAGGGCCTGGGCCCCTCGCTCCCGGGGGTTTCTAGGTCATCGTGCCTTTCAAGTCACCCCAAGTCTCAGTCTTCTGTGGTTCTCCTTGAAGCTCACACAGAGCGCCAATAGAGGACCGTGTCCGTGCAGCAGCGCGACACGGTCCTGGGAGAGAAATGCCCTGGAAACCACTCCGGGTCAGCGCAAGCCTCGGCGGTGGACCACCAGCCCGAGCGCCGCGGCGCGCGCGACACCGCCCCCGGCCGCAGACAAAGGCGCGGCCCCCGCCCCGGCCGGCGCGACGCTCACCGCTCAGGTAGTTGGTCCACTTGTACAGCACCCCCTCCATGGCGCCGCGCCGGGCCTCTCGTCCAAGCCCGCCGGCCCCTCACTGGCCCTGGGCCCGGGAGGCGAGGAGCACCAGCAGCAAGGCCATCGCCCGGCGCCAGCCGGACGCCCACTGCCGGCGCCCGGGCCTGCTCACATCCTCGGCCCGGGGGCGTGGTCACTGCGGCCGGCGAGGGCCCGCGCGGTGGGGCTGAACCTGGCGTCCGCGAGGAGGCCCAGGTGCCGGGAGGATCCGGGGCAGCCGAGGCCTCCTAAGTGCGACGAGCGAGCCGGACAGTAGCCCGCTGCACCCCGGTTTACTTCAGCCCCAGACCCGCAGGCCCGGAGCACGCTCGCGCATGCCCAGTGCACCGCTCGCGCACAAGTTCCGAGTCCACTCCGGGATTTCGCAGCGACGGCGACGGCGGCCGGGCTGAGGTAGCCCGAGACGCTTGCCGGGAAATTGAGTCTTGGGGCGCTGGCTCGGGAGTGGGCGTTGGCTGAGGGGAGTGGCAGGCCTGTGAGACCTGGGTAGACTGTAACTGGTGTTGTTCAGGAGTAGGCTCCCAGCTCCCAAAGTTTAAGGGTCTACTGGACCCCTTACGCTATCTTTATTTCAAGGTTGTCTAATTGATTCCACGCACTCGAGACACCCAACAAGAGGGCGCAGCGACCCCTCTCTCAGACCCAGGACGTGGGAATTTCGGGATAGAATGCTACACCCAGTGTAAAAGGGTTTTATGCTAACTGTTAGGCCTCGCTCCTGGAAGCGTGGTCCTGGGACCGAAGGCACTGACACCACCCAGAAGCCTGTTAGAAATGCAGAATCTCCCCCAAGCCCGGAACTCCAAGTCAAAATGTGCATTTTAACAAGATCCCCAGGGGAATTCCTGTGGGGTGGGGGTGTGAAAATGCACTGCTTTAAGGATATTTGATCTGGAAAAACTTTAATCATAGGACAAGTGGAAGAAACTTGAGAAAAAGTGTACAATAGGATCCAGATTGCTTCAGGTGTAATATCGCAGATTCATGAAACAAAATGTTAAAATGGTTATTTGTGGGTGGTTCTTTTTCCTTAGTGCAGGGTTTAACAAATAAAAGTACATAACAATTATAGGTTATTTACCGGAAATTCAAATATTAATTCGGCTCCTTACTATTTTATCTGGAAATACTACTTTTGTGCTTTCCAGGTTTGCTCTAAATCAACTAAAATGAACATGTGTTGCATTTGAAAGTAGGTGAAATGTGAACTAGAAAATTTAAACTAAGATGAGACTATGTAATTTGTAAGCATGATTACTATTTCTCTTTAAAGTGGAAGTATGCACATCCTTATTTATTATTTACCTTTTACATTAAGGTCACTTACGTGGTAAGTTAGCAGCCATACCATTACGCGGTGTTGTGAAATTAATCAGATCCGGTTTGAAGGCAGATCTCAAATGCTTTGGGGCTAAGGGACCTTAAGCAGAACATGTAACTGCTCCCAGCCTAAATGTACTTATCTCCTAAATGGTATAAAAGAACCTGTCTTGCTGTTGTAATGCGGTTGATGCTTCCGGAATGTGCTTTGCGAACTCTAAAGCATATTGTAAATCTTTATAGTTTATACTATATATTCATAAGCAATACCAGGAGCCTTGGATTATGGAATCTTTGGGGGGCCGTGCTTCAAAGGTAGAGAGTAAACAGGTGAAAGTAAACAAAGGAGTCTTTCCTGAAATCCCTACGAAGTCACTTGGCCCCCTGACTCTCCCAACCTTGCTCCGCCAGGGGTCTTTACAAAGAAACAACTACCGGGGGAGCTTCTGGTTAGCTCGCGCCTGCACCCTTCTCCCCAAATCCTGACTAGTGGAATTTTTTAATCCCCCAGGCTCTAGGACCTCTTCTGATGGTTCCCAGACTGTAGGCTTCAGGGCTCAACCGGGCTGTAAATTACATGGTTGCAGCGTCATTGGCTGGAGAGCTGCTGAGCGATAGTACCTCTAGCCAATGAGAGTTGGCCCTTCCCCAGCGGCCGCGTTATAAGAACCAGTCATGGCCGGGTTTGGATTTAACTCTTTAATGTGAGTTTGCAAAGGGTGGGAAAGTTGTTGGTAGTAAAAAGTGCCACGTCTTCTAAGAGGGAGAGTCCTGAGCTTGCCAGAGGCGGTTGTCCCTAAGCCTACAAATGTGTTTTTAACTCTATGCAGTCGGGGGCCTTTTCTCTGTTTTCGTAGAGACTTTTTTCCAGCGCCAGTAACATGAGATTTTTCTTGTGGAACTCGATCTTGACGTTGTTAATCACGTCTTTGAGTGGAGCTCTAATCCCCGAGCCAGAAGTGAAAATTGAAGTTCTCCAGAAGCCATTCATCTGCCATCGCAAGACCAAAGGAGGGGATTTGATGTTGGTCCACTATGAGGGCTACTTAGAAAAAGATGGCTCCTTATTTCACTCCACGTAAGTAATTATGCCTGGCAGGTAAAATAATAAAGAACCCACCCACCTACACCAGCTCTCCTGGAGGAAAGGTAACATGTAGTTGGTTTTTACTTGTCTTTTGAGAAACCTGAAATATCTGATTCCCATCTTTGGGGAAAGAAAATTGTCTAAAACCAATTCTATGTGCCTAGGCCTTTGAAGGACTTACTGGAAACATGTGGTCTTGATAACGCTGTTAAATTTTTATTGTAAAACATTAGAACTAGAATCTTTGACATTTTACATTAATATCTAGGTGTATCACAAGGCAATAAGTGAAAAAGCTTAAGAAAATTTTAATATTTCGAATTACATTCCTGGGGGGAAATAATTCCATTTCAATATAGTATAGATGATATTTATTTAAAACTTCTCACAGCAACTTCAAGAGCAAAATACAGTTATTTGCCTCTTAATAAAAGGTATACTAATGCTGCTTCGTTGACCTATTTAACTTTCGTTCTGACATGACATTTTGGTCAAGGGATAAAACCGTGATTTCAGCGGTCATTTGCTCCTTTCAAGAAAGTCAGACTTTATTCATTAGGGTGGGTACTACATAGAGACTTCATGAAGAAGTCTAACAGGAAGGATTTTCAGGTGATTACACCATCATTTCTGTTCTTTAAACAAAGAAATTGTAAGTGGAAAAGATTTACCAATGTAATGATTTCCAGTTAGGCATTGCTTCCATTCATTTCATTCTAAAGTATTTAGTGAACACTTCCTCCTCTGTGTCAGGCCTTGTGCTGGCAATGAAGGAGACTCAGAGATTTTGGCTTCTATCATCCTCATTTATGTTGGTTTCTAATCAGTCATTCATAAGATGATGATCTGTCCATCTGTGATACTCATATTGAATGGCCCTAAAGCCAGGTCCTGGATATGCAAAGATCACTAGACTCAGTTTCTTGTTCTCTAGCAGTACACCGTCCACAGGGGAGAGGGAGACAAGAAAATGATGTTTGGCATGGGAGAGCTTGGAATTAATTATTCTCTGGGAGGTAGGGAAAGAAAAATTTCCTGGAGACCATAATTGAGACAGGCCTTGAAAGATGGATGGGGGACACTTCAGATAGATGGAATGACATGCACTACAGCCATGAATCTTTACACCCCATCCTAGATCCTGTTTTCTGACAGAATGCCTTTATGACCATTCAGAGCTGGCCTTTTGTAGGATTTAGAAGAAGTGAGTGGCACTCCTCTCTGTGAACCCTATTAACTCTGGTAAAAAGTTTGAAAGAGATGGCTTGACTTAGAATTCTCAGCAACACTTTCTTCTTGTCCGCAGTGGACATTAAATATATTGGGATATTACATTTTAAATTTTCACTTATAAGCTGGGCATGGTGGTGCATGCCTGTAATCCCAATACTCAGGAAGATGAGGGATAAGAATCATCATGAGTTCGAGGCTAGCCTTGGCTACAAAGAGAGACCCTGTCTCAAAAATCAAAAACAAAAACAAAAATTGTTTTTCAACTACATTCTTACTTTTAGTCTAATCTCTTTTAGACCTAGGCTGAGTTCTTCTAGATCTCAAGACCACAACCCTGTACTGACCTTGGTGTTAGCCATGAGATATTGTTTAGCAGTGTAATATTAATGTTCTAGTACCTGGTAAAGGGACTGTTGTCATGCAGCCTCCTCATAAATGGTCAGAATCTGCCAGCTGTGAATATTGTGAAAAGGTAGCATCAAATGATAAGTCTATGAAGCATGTTTACTAGCTGGTCATGGTGGTGCATGCCTGAAATCCCAGAATTTGGGAAGCTGAGGCAGGAGGATCACTGTGAGTTCAAGGCTACCCTGAACACTTGATGAGACCCTATCTCAAAAAAAAACTCCAAAATAAAAATTAGATAAAGCATGTTTGCTGTTTCCAAAACCATAATCTGTGTGGTGCTTAGCCATAATAAGAAATGCACCAAAGCTGGGTACCATGTAGTTGTACACACCTATAATCTCAGATACTTGGAAGGCTGAGGCGGGAGGATTGTAAATTTGAGGACAGCCTGGGCAACTTAAAGAGACCTTGTCTCAAGAATCAGCAACTGGGATCTCATCTTATTAAAAAGCTTTTGCACAGCAAGAGAAACCACCAACAGAGTGAAGAGACAACCCACAACGTGGGAAAAAATGTTTGCCAGCTGTTCCTCAGACAAAGGATTACTATCGAGAACATATAAAGAACTCAAAAAAATCAGACCTCCCAAATTTAAAGACCCACTCCAAAAATGGGCATCTGAGATGAATACACATTTCTCAGATGAAGAAATACAAATGGCAAATAAATATACAAAAAAATGTGCAACATCACTAGTCATTCAAGAGATGCAAATTAAAACAACACTGAGATACCATCTCACCCCAGAAAGAATGGCTATTATTAAGAAATCAACTAATAACAAATGCTGGAGGGGCTGTGGGGAAAAAGGAACCCTTCTTCACTGTTGGTGGTAGTGTCGACTGGTACAGCCACTGTGGAAATCAGTGTGGAGATTCTTCAAAAAACTAGGGTTGGAGGTCCCATTTGACCCAGCTATTCCCCTTCTGGGTATCTTCCCAGAAGAATTAAAAACATCATACCACAGCGATATATGTGCATCCATGTTTATAGCAGCACAATTTGTAATAGCCAGATGTTGGAAACAACCCAAATGCCCATCAACTGAGGAATGGATAAGAAAGATGTGGTATTTTTATACAATGGAGTACTATTCAGCCATAAAGAAAGATAAACTGGAGTCTTTTATAGGTAAATGGATGCAACTCGAGAAAATACTCATAAGTGAAATAAACCGGATGCACATGTGTAAGCATTGTATTGTCTCTCTAGTATGAGAAACTGAAAAAGTAAATAAGATCCAAAATGTACAATAGACATGAATCAAAAAGAAACTGGTCAAAAGGAAAGAGAGACTGGAATAGGGGAATAGGGAAAAGAAAGAAGGGAAAGGAAAAAAGAAATTGTATCTATATATAAGATGGTTAAGATAGATACACTACCAATTTTACTTAGTTCATTGAAGAGTAAGGTTTGTGCCAATAATGTTTGGACAATTGAATGCTAATATCTGGTATCCTGAATAACTAACTTAAAGATAATAATACGTAATGCATTAACCATTGTTACCCTTCTATTATGTTGTTTTGAAAATTTGTTCTTTTTTGATTTGTTTTGTTTTTTCTTCTCTTTAAAAAAAAAAAAGAGAGACCTTGTCTCAGAATAAAATAAAAAGGACTGGGGATATAGCTCAGTGGCTCTGGGTTCATTTTACACACACACACACAAGAAATGTGACAAACTGGGAAATAGATAGTTTCTTCCTTTATTATTTTCTAAACTTCCCAAATTTTTGAAGGTTGGTGTATTGTTTCCTTGGTCACGGGGGTAAAATGAAAGAAAAGAAGAAGAAATGGCATTTACTCAGATTTCTTAACCATGGTTTACTGTGAACTTAGTACAGTGACCTCTTATTCTTACCTATAAGATATCCTGGGAAAGAACACTTTCCTTACGGCACCAAAGGAAGCTAACTGGGACTCAGACACTACTCAGCCCTCAAATATCTCCCTCCCCCCCACAGCTTGTCAGATTGAATTTCTTACTCTGGCTTCTCCTTATCTCAGGTGCTAGGACAATTTGACTACTCTCTTCCTCTCTAGAGACTGAGGGACCCCTTCTCCAGGCTTCTTACATAGCCCCAGTAGATCTTTGGCGAGAGACTTGAGCCTGGGTGTGAGTAGCAGCCCTTTTGACCCATCAACAAGCTATACATCAGCAAGGTTTAGAGGCAGATATAAGATGCCATGCTCCTGTCTTTCTGTGTCCATGGCCATATGGACCCACATGTGTTGGCAGTGAATTCTCCTTACCCTGTCATCCTCCTTCCCAAAATCAGACATTTTCCATTATTTTCTCCCTGGGCTGCAGCCATTTTCCATTATTTTCTTCCTGGGTTAGTTTAACTTTGTGGTTGAAAACTTGAACTTTGGAATTAGGTATATTGAAGGTCAAATACTGGCAAATGTAATTGCCATTTCTTCATCTACACAAGGGGGCAATAATGGTACATTTGGACCTCTGCATCTTCAGATACAACCAACCATGGATCAAAAATATTTGAAAACATTATATCTGTATTGGACATGTACAGACTTTTTTCCTTGTCATTATTGCCTAAGCAATATGGTTGAACAACTATTTGTATAGCATTTACATCGTATTAGGTGTTATGAGTAATCTAAAGTATATAGATGACATGCAAATGCTACAGACTTAAACACCTTTTGGTATGGGTGGAGAGGGTAGGGGCAAAGAGAATATCTACTGATCAGAAGACCATTGTTAGAATTAAAAGAGATAAATTTAGGACAATACATGGTACACAGTCAGTGTTCCTTGTGAATTATTTCTTATTCTGTCTGCCTTTCTGAAGCCGAGTCAATTGTATGCAATTTGCCTCAAGAATGAAGGACAGTGGTTGAATTGCTATACAGTTGACCTGCAGCTCTGAGTGTGCAATGAAAGAATAGCTGTTTTCATTAATTTCCAACCTAATAAACTTAATAACTTATGGGTAGAAAAAAATGCAACACAGCAATTTAAAAAGTAAGTTACTGAAGAGTTCTAATGTGTAGAATGCTTGTCTAGCATACACGAGGCCCTGGATTCAATCCCCAGCACCTCAAAAAACAAAAGTTCTAATGTGTTTTCTTTCTATTATAGTCACAAACATAACAATGGCCAGCCAATTTGGTTTACTCTGGGCATCCTGGAGGCACTCAAAGGCTGGGACCGGGGCTTGAAAGGAATGTGTGTAGGAGAGAAGAGAAAGCTCATCATTCCTCCTGCCCTGGGCTATGGGAAAGAAGGAAAAGGTAACAACACTTCTACATTTCTTACTGTAAGAAGCAGAGTTCTTCTCTGGATTAGGAGACAGAAGTTAAGAGTAACTCCTATGCATTTTTTACCCTAGAAGTGAATAGAAGGCTTGTATTCCTTTAGGAAATATGATTATGTCTTGGTTGCTAATTGAAATAACCAGTTAAGGCCATAAGATCTAAAGGATAACTAAGCTAACAATGAAGTAAAAGTTCTGGAACCTTGAACTCTATTAACACTGTTCAACAATATGGTGGTTTTTTAAAGGTTATGGTAAAATACACATGACATAATATTTACCAGTTGAGACATTGTTAAGTATGCAGTTAGTTCAGTGGCACTAACTTTTTCATCCTCTCAAACTGAAACTCACCAATTTATTTTACTAACGCAAAAAGAAAGACCACTCACATAAGTGACCACTAACGTAAGTGTCTTGATGAGTTGAATATTTGAAATACAGATTATTAAAGCCCTGAAGGCAGTTTTACATATGGGCAGTATGTGGCTCGCAACCATGACATCTCCCCCAGCATAGCACTTATTAGGGTTTCTTTTAACTCTCACTTTAAAATTTATGAAGTTTTTAATAATTTATTTAAAAATAATAGAGTGACTTGAAATGAATGAATTCTTCCTATGTTACAAAGCAGAGGCAGGCCAGAAAGCACCTGACATTTAAGTGGGAACCCTTGCGACCTTACAAAGGACTGTTTGGTGATTTGTATCAAGATACCTGAAGATGTTCATGTGCATTCATTTTATAATTCTCTTACTGAAATCTAAGCTCAGGGAATAATCAGGTATTAAGAGAAAGATTTGTGACAAGGATATCCATCACTGCATTGCTTCTGACAGTAAAAAATTGGAACTAGGCTAGGTGTACAATGATAAGAGCTTAGCTAAATACAGTATAACCCTTTGAAAAGACATTTTCAAAGATTTTTTAAAAATTACATCTAAAATTGTACAATATAAAAGTAGAAAATAAAGCTACAGTATACACTTATACTATGATTATAAGTGTAAGAAAAAGTATATACTGTACATATAGGAAGTGAATCATAAGGAAATAAATAAAAATGTTAACAATGGACTATGGTACTGGGAATTTTATTTATTTCTGGTTCTATCTTCCACATTTGGTTCAGTGAGCATTTTACTTGTAATGATGAAAAATATTTAAAATAGTCATCAGAACCAGACAGAGAACCACTCTGATGTACAACAAACAAACAAACAAACATCAGCAACAAAAACTTCCCAGCATACAGAAGTCAAGCTAACCATGATTCATTCCTAGGGCACAGAAAGAAGTATGGGTCAGGATTCCTAGCCCCAGTTTCCTATGAAGGAAACAAGGTGCTGTATGTGAAGCCTGACATACTCTAAAATGGAACTAGTGCCAGGCATGGTGACATTCACCTGTAATACCAGCACTTGGGAGGCTGAGGCAGAAGGATCCCTGCGAGTTTGAGGCCAGCCTGGACTACATAGTGAATTACAGGCCTGCCTGAACTATATAGTGAGACCCTGTCTCAAAAAGAAAATGGAACTAGCTGTATAAATCTTATAAATAGGCTAAGATTTACTAACTAAATTCAAATCTTATTTTAATTATAATCCTCTTTAGAGAAGACAATCCAGTATGTAAGAAATATTTAGGCTTAAAAGTATTTTGCTTTCCTATATCCTCATTGCCTTGCCTTTAATATTTATATATGTAGTACTATTCCATTACTCTATCTCCATACTATATTTAACACCAATTTACTTCATAATGTAGTCATCTCCTCAAACTGAGTGCCATGAAACTAATTTTCCTAATATATATTTAACCCTGATTTTGTAGTCTTTTAGTCCATCTTGCATGCCTTCTTGGAAAGATACAAGTTTTCTCACCCATCTCCTCTGTCTCCATCTGGAACGGTAAGCTTTGGCTCACAATGTAAGTGTTGCTCTTCTAAACTGACAAATGCTCTTTCACAGAAGTACAGAGGGACGAGGGGGAGGACTCAGAAATACTTAACAAGTTTACCCAGACCTTTATGTTAAATACAATTACAAGGAAACAAGTTTGAAAAAAAAATTTTCTATACTTCCTGGAAAGATTTTTTTGCTTGGTTGGTTGTCCTTTTTCACTACCCTGGAACTCTAACAAAGCTCTTTTCACTTTTAAAGATTTATCTCCCTCTTCCAAAGTTCATTTTAATTTCTCTCTTCCCATGAAATGCCTGAAACATGTATATTGTGTTCTATATTAGAGAGGATGTTGACTAACTTTTTGAAATGTTTGAACTTTCCTATATTATTTTTAAAGCCTATAAGAAAATAATCTCAGTAACATATGTTCTTGAGAGCTTGAGATTTATTAAGCATAATGCTGAGTACTTTATTTTTCATGGATTTTCTTCTTTTGTCCCCTAGTGGGCTCTTAAGGTACAAGATATCATCTCAGTCTTACAGATGAGGAAACTGAAGCTTAGATATGGGCAGATTTAAATTTTAATTCCAGAGTCTGACACCAGGAATCACTCGATTACATGCTGCCACTCAGTGATAGAAATAACAGTGCCAGCACCATAGTATGTACTTGTAGATGAGGACTTTCTGACCCAAAAGTTAGAAAATCACTTGATATAATTAACTCTGAATTAGCTAAAGCCCTTTAATCATTCTTGACATATAATATGTAATGTCTTAATTATATTTGAAATTTAACATCCAGGCTATTGGATACATCTGTGTGTGTGTATTTAATTAGAAAGCTAAAAACAGAAGGCTTTTGCTTTATTGTTTTGGATTATTCCTTCTTTAGTCTATTTGAGTAAAATATAATTACTTTGTAAATAATTTTCATCATATATGACATTCCTAGAAAGGCTCTTTCTTTAATTCATTTAAAAGCCTTTTTACCAGGACCATGGTTTTGTATTAAAACTTTTGGGGGCTGGAGGTGTAACTCAGTGGTTGAGTACTTGCCTAGCATGCCTGAAATCATAGGTTCAATCTCCAGCACTGCAAAACAATAACACAACAATGAACAACTTTTAAATAAAAATGTGCCACCTCTCTCCTAATGCCAGGTAAAATCCCCCCAGAGAGCACATTGATATTCAACATTGATCTCTTGGAGATTCGAAATGGACCAAGATCCCACGAGTCATTCCAAGAAATGGATCTCAATGATGACTGGAAACTCTCTAAACATGAGGTGACCTTTCCTTCTGCCTATGGATTTTTGTTCTTTGGTAGCTCACTGTTTCAGAAATATATTTAATGAAAATTTATTTTTATTTAAGGAAAATGTTATATATAAATTTTCTTGAAATACTAATTGTTATGGCTTGTGTTTAGATGTCCCCCCAAAGCCTCATGAGTCATAGGTGGGGCTTTTTCAGAGGTGGCTGGATCCAGAATGTGTGATGCTGGAATTGATTCATGGTGCAATGCTAGGATCAAGGGCCCTAGGATTAAGGGTGTGAGTGCTACCTGCCCTGAGTAGCCTGGATAAGATATTAGAGATGGAAAGAGGTGTGGGCATCCCTTGTTGCTTTGCTACCTTCTGCCCCACTGTGAACTCCTTCTCCTCTGTGATGCCTGTCTGCCATCCACCCTGCCTTGGAGCCAGCCGATGATGGACTGAAACCTCTACAAACTGTGAGCTAAATAAACCTTTCCTCCCTTAACTTGAGGGTGTTGGGTGTTTTGTCTCAGCAATGAGAAAGTAGCTAAGACACTAGTGCTGTGAAAGTTGACTTTTCCATAGGAAGCATTGTTTCAGGGAGAAATATATTGATGCTTAAAAAGCACCATTCAGGCTGGGTGTGTGGCGCACGCTTGTAATTGAGGCAATTGGAGTAGTCTCAAACACAAGATTGATTTCTAGTTTTACTTCTATATTAAAAGTCAAATTTTCACCAGATGTGGTAATGCATGCATGTAATCACAGCACTATGGGAGGCTAAGGCAGGAGGATTACAATTTCAAGTCCAGCCTGGACAATTTAACCACTTATCAAGATACTGTTGCAAAATAAAAAATAAAAGTGGTCTAGGGAAATAGCTCAGTGTGAAGGCCTTGGGTTCAATACCCAGTACCACAAACAAATTTAATAAATCAGATTTTCCTATGTCTTTTCAAAGGAATTTTCTTATTCGTTAAATCCTCTTAAAAATTCCATCTTCTAGGGCCGGTGACATGGCTCAGCAGCATAAGCGCCTGCCTGGCAAGCGCGAGGGCCCGAGTTTGACTCCCGGAACCCACATACAAAAAAGGGGCCGGTGATATCGCTCAGCGGCACGGGCGCCTGCTGGCGCGCGAGGTCCTGAGGTCGACCCCCGGTACCCACAAAAAAAAAAAAAAAAAAAAAAGAATTCCATCTTCTAGACCTATGGACTGTTCTTAATAGTATATCATCCTAATAGAACTTTGTTCCAGTACATGCAAGACATGGGCCAAGGAGATGTACTGCCTCCCCTTGCATGGAGGACACTGAGTGACACCTGTAGAATGAATCCTGGCCCACTGTAGCTTTTGGTTGTCTACATATAGCCTGTGTTGTACAGCGGGAAGATGCCAGACAGTGATTTGCTAAGCTTCTTATGGATATGGAGAGTACTCGACAAATAATTAGGGTGATTTTAAAACCATATGAACAGTGGAAGAATTTTTTAAGTTTATTAGTACATGTTTGCATTACATAATGATTACATTCATTGTGGGTAGTTGATATTTGCATATAACAAATCTTAATTCATTTCCTGTTCCCCTCCTCCCTCCTTCCATCCCATTGGCAATAGATCTATCTCCCAGATCTATCTCCCAGTTTGTGTATCTTTTATTTTGCTCTTTAAATTATTTATATTTTGGGTTTTTCACATAAGAGAAGCCATGCAGTATTTAAAATTCTGTGTCTGATTTATTTCACTTAACATTATCATCTCAAGGTGCATCCATGTTCCTAAAAATGACTCAAATTTATCCTTCTTTATGGCAGAATAGTATCCTATTGTATATAGGTAGCGCAGTTTCTTTATCTACTCATCTGTTCATAAATGGCTCCTTCTAAGATTTAGTTATTAGGAGCTGTGTGAGCAGTGGAAGAACTTAATGAGAGAAAAGAGATGGTGTCGTAGTCACTTTCCTATTGGTGAGATGTAATATCTGACAGCTGAAACTTAAAGGAGGAGAGATTTATTTAGGCTCCCAGTTTCAGAGGTCTGAGTTCTCACATGGTCACCTGGCTCCAAGGCAGAAACAGCATGGTGGAAGGGTCTGGAGGAAGAAAGGTGCTCACACAAAGGAGGCGAGGAAGCAGAGGGAGAAAGGAGGAGGCAGGGGTGGGGGTTGCAGGAGATACATCCTTCCAGGTCACACCTCCAGTGACCCACCTCCAACCGGGCTCCACCACCTAACAGCACATTTAGCTCTGAATGCATTTGTGGATGAATCCACTGATGAGTACAGCGGCCGCCACGATCCAATCACCTTCCTGGAGCCCCACCTCTGAACTCATGAGGCCTTTGGAGGGCACCCCACATCTAAACTATAATAGATGGTAACTGGGCAGTTGTTCTGAGTAAGATGCTACAACCAAAAGCACTTCCAAACAGTAAAAGAGAGCAGGGTCCAAACAGAAGTCAGAACTCTAGCTCTAACCCATCTTAAGACATTCTGGGACTGGGGGTGCATCTCAGTTGACATGTTTAGTATGCTTGAGGCCCTAGGTTCAATCCCCAACACTAAAAACAAACAAACGAACAAACAAACAAGAACAAAAATTTTAAAGAATTCCATAGTAGAATGGAATAAATAAATCAAAATTCCATATTTGATTTATCAAAATAAATCAGTGGATTTCAGCAATATCTTCAATGGAACAAAAATGAAAATGAATAAGTTTATTTTTATCTAGCATATTGGGAAGTGATTTTTATTTTTGCAAAATACGTTTTTCTTTTTTTTTTTTTTTTGTGGGTACCAGGGGTTGACCTCAGGACCTCACGTGCCAGCAGGCGCCTGTGCCACTGAGCAATATCACCGGCCCTTTTTTCATATGTGGGTTCCGGGAGTCGAACTCGGGCCCTCACACTTGCCGGGCAGGCACTTACTCCGCTGAGCCATCTCACTGGCCCCCAAGATATGTTTTTCTGTACTTAATTTGATTCTAGTACATAAATGATTAAAATATCTTGATTAGAAGGGCTTGGAAAGCTTCAAAGAGGATGTAACAACATTTCAAAATTATTAGCTTTCGATTAGTGTATTTCTTAGTTTGGAAAATAGAAATTATAGCTTTTTGTTAAGTCAGGAATCATGTAGCATAATTTTTTTAAAAATGACCTTGCTCATTGAGGGACCAAAAAGAAAGTTATGACAGGTGTTTTTCCCTCTGTAAGTTGAACTATGACACTGTATTTAAGGAATAAAATTTTAAAAATCTTGGAAGATTTTGGTAATGATATTGATAATTTCAGGGATATTAATGAAGTACGTATTGATTTGAAAGTATATTTTATTCAGTAGTCTTGGTGTCTTGCCATGGTATGTATTAGCCTGGCCTAACAGAAAAGTGTAATATGTAGACTATTTTAAACGTTATATTAGTTCTGAAGCCATTTTGAACTGCTAGACAAACTTTAATAATAAATTCTACATCAAGTTATTTTTAATTAATTCAGTAAACCAGGGATTTTGAAAACTTACTTGAATAAGACATCATAATAAAGTTGAAATTTAGTAAAATTTTAATGTTAATAATGTTTATTCTGTTTTGAAATGTTTTTATAAGATATAGATGTTCCCTAGTTTAATTTTGTGTCTTAGTGTGCATTTACAAATTTACTGCAGGTATCCTGAACAAGGAATACAATCAGGTTTTAGGGCAGTTTGGTATTAACTATTCTGAATTCTCATGTGAGTGTAGGTCCTCAGACTAATATACAAGGTGACTGCTGTGTGTGGAACTTAATAATCATTTTCTTCAGACTTAAATGGGAATAATAAATATAACTTGGAGTCATAGTACATTAATGTACAATTTAAAGAATTAAAATGTTTATAAGTCTGTTGTGAACAATGGATTATTATATTAAGTGTTGATTTTCTGGTGTAAATCAAAAATAAAAGTAAGTTTTCCAACTTAAACAAGCAAACAT
The DNA here is from genome assembly GCA_028451465.1 of Erethizon dorsatum. NCBI lineage: Eukaryota > Metazoa > Chordata > Mammalia > Rodentia > Erethizontidae > Erethizon > Erethizon dorsatum. Next base: position 76,781,290 of record CM051835.1, read on the forward strand.
AGCATATAGGATGTTTTCATGGTATGTTTTTGAGATAATAAAAACTTTATATTTGGCATAAGGATTATATGTATGATATAAGCTCTATCTTTGCCACTGGGCAATATTTTGTGTCTCTACTATAGCAGGGTAGCAATAGTTCTTAAGGGAAATGATTTCTTATAATTCTTTTACTATCATTAAAATATATTATAAAGTAGTTGCTTAGTTATTACAGATAGTGAAGTAAATTCCTAGTCCATGTCTATGATAGTGATTGGCTTAGTGTGGGTATCTTATGAATCAAAATTATTAATTAGATCCATTATTTTATAGGTTAAAATGTATTTAAAGAAGGAGTTTGAAAAGCATGGTGCAGTAGTGAATGAAAGTCATCATGATGTTTTGGTGGAGGATATTTTTGATAAAGAAGATGAAGACAAAGATGGCTTTATATCTGCCAGAGAATTTACATATCTACATGATGAGTTATAGTGATATCTTCCCATTTTATATAGCATCTATCTTTAAAGAGAAGGCAATTGTCTTTAAAGAAAAATTATTTAAATGTTCTGTTATTGCTTTAAAATTTTTTTGTATTATTTTTCTGACTATTATTTAAAGAATCCTTTAGGGTTTCTAAATACCCATTTCTTTCTGGTAAGTTATTGGGAAGAAACAATTAATTTGTCTTTGAATGGAAGACTTCTGGACCATTTTTCACTCTGATATATTTTCATTTGTAATTTTAAAATATTGCCACCAGGAACATGCCACAACATAAGACCAGGTTATAACATAAGTCAGTAGCTTGTGTTTCTACTTCCCTCTATATTCTCAAAGTGAGATACTGACATTTAAAAAGCCTTTCACAATAGCCCAAGGCTTGTTGTTTTCATGTTATAATGAAATTGTTTGTCTCTAACTGTTTTTGAGTCTCTGCTTGAGGACAGGAAGAAAATGGCAGACTTTTTGGTAACAGTTACTGCTTTACTGCAACACGGAAGCGAGGAACAATCTATGGATATGCGTGCATTGAAACATTCTACTTAGGACTAAAACTAAATAAGGTTTGTTCCTAATAACTAATGACTACAGGACGAGTCATTTATGTCTTTTCTTTTTTGGCAGTACTGGGGATTTAACCGAGAACCTACATCCATCCCCAGCCCCTTTTTTTATTTTTTTTATTTTGAGATAGGGCCTTGCTAAGTTTCTGAGTTGCCCAGGCTGGGCTCCAACTTGCAATCCACCTGTCTCAGCCTCCCAGAGTGCTGGTATTATAGGCATGGGCCAATACACTTGGCTTTAGTGTTTACTTTTGAAGGACAGCAACTTACCCACCTGGTCCTTTAATGAGTAAAAATACAAGTAGCCAGGCATGGTAGTACACTCCTGTAATCCAAGCATGTTGGAAAGCTGAGGCAGAAGGATTATAAATTCAAGCCCAACATGGGGAATTTAGTGACTTAGCAAGACTATGTCTCAAAATAAAATAGGGTTGGGGACAGAGCTCAGTGTGAAGGCTTTGGGTACCATCCCAAACAAACAAAAACAAAACAACCCCAAACCTCAACTAGTATGTAATACTATAATAACATTACATCATAAGTAAAACTAGAAAGCCAAAATTTTCTCATTTCTGCCTCATCAAAAAATGAAGCAGCTTCAGGCATGGTGGTGCACACCTGTAATCCCAGCTACTCCAGAGGGTGAGGCAGGAGGATCTCAAGTTCAAGGCTAGTCTGGGCAATTTAATAAGAGCCCATCTCAAAATAAAATAAAAAGGCCTAGAAGTATAGCTCTGTGGCAGAATGCTTGCCAGGCAAGTGCAAAGTCCCAAGTTCAATCCTCAGCACCAGGGTGAGGGGGACAGGGGGCAGATCTATAGAAGCTACTACTGAATAGGCTGTAAGTCTCTGTTTACTAAGAACAGCCCTTTATGGTTTACAAAATCATTTTAAGTGCGCTATGGTTACTCGTGGTGCTGGGGATAGAGCCAAAGGCCTCCTGCGTGCTAGGCGAGCACTCTATCACCGAGCCTCACCTTGGGCCCCTCAGGTGCATTGTCTTTGATTTTCATTACTCTGAAGTCTATGAAAAATGCTAGTGGATCTTCCTTTGCCTTCCAATGAGAAAATTGTCATTCAGAGAGACTAACTGTTATGTCCAAGGTCAGCAGCTAATCTGTAGAACTAGTTTTCAGTCCCCAAATTCAGTGTCTTCTTGCTGCCTTCTACTAAGACATGGTAAGTTTGTTTGAATCCCTTGGGCCTAATTCTCTTAGGTTTGCTGCCTGTTGCTTGTCTTTGGCTCCTTATTTGAGGAGGGTTTTCTGGTTGTATCTGCAATATTAGACTCCTCCCCATGATTCAGGAATGGCTTTGGTTTTACAGAATGATTTTAGGGGTTAGCTCTGAATTGCCTCAGACATCCCAAGCAGTGAGACAGTCCAGATGAATGTCTTAGATCTTTCATTCCTGTTTACTGCTATAGTTTTTATTTTAAAGAATTATGAGGGCCGGTGAGATAGCTCAGCGGCATAAGCACCTGCCTGGCAAGCACGAGGTCCTGAGTTTGACTCCTGGTACGCACATATGAAGAAACGGCCGGTGATATCACTCAGCAGCACGGGTGCCTGCTGGCACGTAAGGTCCTGAGTTCGACCCCCGGTACCCACAAAAAGGAAAAAAAAGAATTATGAACAATTACATCATATAGAGACTACTTTCACTGATTACATATTGAGATTTTCCTCACTAAAACATGAAGCTCTTGGGAAGAATATAACATCTTTCTCTGAAGAGAGCAGCTCTATCTTGCAAATTTTTGTCACTGATGTTTTCCTGAACCTGGAGAGGTGTAGAAACTCAGGATACAGAAAGCCTTACACTGTGGCATGTGGAAAGGTAGCTTGTCCTATGGTGCTTTGTATAGACATTACTGGTGCCATATATGGTAGAGCAAAAAGAGTTAAAAAAAATTTTTTTTTGGATTATTCATCTTGTACAAATTTGCATCCATTCTCCTCTAAGTATTTGGACACAAAAACACATACATATATTATGGTCGTATTTCAGTAATCAGCCTTTTGTTATAGCTATTTACATCCTTCCGATAGTGTAAGAATACTCAGACATGAACTGTGGCTTCACATGTATGTAATTTGACTCAATACTGTTCCGTGTGTCATGTTTAAATTTGTATGACTGTGTCGTGGTATTCTTCAAAATAAAGTTTATTTGGAAAATAACTGATTTTATAAAAAAATCTTAAAGCATTAACTTCCTCAACAGCTTTATTGATCTTTCTTCCTTCCTTCCTTCCTTCCTTCCTTCCTTCCTTCCTTCCTTCCTTCCTTCCTTCCTTTCTTTCTTTCTTTCTTTCTTTCTTTCTTTCTTTCTTTCTTTCTTTCTTTCTTTCTTTCTTTCTTTCTTTCTTTCTTCTTTCTTTGAGGCATGGGATGGGGGTTGAAACCCAGGGTCTGGTGCATGCTAAGCATGTGCTTGATCACTGAGTGACACACCAGCCCCTCTTGTTATCTAGGTTTTATGGCAAAAGAAATTGAGGAAGATTGACAGGTAATGGAAGGAAAGGGGTTTAGTGACATTTAGAGTTTGCCTCTGATGATCTACTCTATTTAGGTGTATTTGTCAGGAAAGTTGTGATTTGGTTTAAACTATTTTGAAATTAACATTAAACCTTGAGCCTTAAGGGTGATCATCAATAGTGAATTATTAACATTTGAGAAAGCATTTTTTATTTTGGGGGGCTTTTTGTGGGAAGAGGAGAGGATGGTGGTTATTGCTGTTTTGGTTTGGGATTTTATTGTGTTTATAACAGGTGGACATTATAATGGTTTATGCCTACTGAGCAAATAAGTGCTATAAAATGCCTTATGTGATTACATGAAATGTTGGGTTGCCATAAAAATAACAAGAAATAATTATTTCTGGTTCATATGAAGCAACTAGACATTTGGATTTTTCTTTGTAGGAATGAAATTGTACTTTTACTCATGATGTAAGATATTTCTTACATCTAAGATTTCAGAACGCTACCATATCTCCTCAGTGAATTAAGTGTATGGGTAACTTCTCAGTGTTTGGACATTGTAAGAAAATAAAGGATGTTATGGCATGTTACGGGAAAAAACTTTTCTCACCTTTTTATTAAAAAAGTAAATTAGCATTCTCACAATAACCCTGGGGAAAAATAACAAAGAATTCCTTTTCTGGAGATGCAGAACACTTGAGCATTTTTGGTTTGTATCCACTTTAACATGAGTTAAATTCTAAAATGTCAAACACGATTATAAATTCATATGCTCATTTGAAAGCATTAGTATTATGGTACTTCCATCTCATAATATATGTAAACATTCTTAATAGTAGGATTTCTGTATTCCCTTTAGTACAATGAAATCCACACATTCTCGCCCCCCCCCCCACTTTAAGACATCAGCCGGTAATGTGCAGACTTTGTTACTAGGTTTAGAGGGAGGCAGATCTGATACAATGGCAGGAGCACTCAATCATAATGGTTATGAACCAGAAAAAAAAGAAAAAAAAAAAAAAGATCGAGAAATCCATACATTCTTACATGTGGATTTGGAATCTTTATTTGAAGGGAGATTCTTTTCTATTTTGGGGGCTTGGGGATGTAGTCCAGTGGTAGAGTGCTTGCCTAGCATGTGTGAGGCCCTGGGCTCAATGCCTAGCACTGACAAGAAAATACTATTTTACTATTTTGGTCTCTTTCATCTTTGTCTCTGCTATGGCAATTCCTTGCTTCAGGTTGCAGAGCATTTGGATTTGGGATTCTCAGATTAGGGATGCTCAACTGGTATTCTATGCAAATATTAAAAATAAAAAACTGTGAAATCTGACAAACTTCTGGTCCCAGGCATTTTAGATAATGGATAATCAACCTATAGCATATATGTATATGTGGTTTTATATGGAAGACAATAGTTGAAATTCTCTTACCAGTACATGAATCCCTCTCTCTGAAAACTTGTCTGTGTCATTCAGTTAAAATTTCTGTGTGCATTTGGAGTCTGTCATTCTGTACTTACTCCACATATCTGTGTTTCACTCATAAGCAGAATTTCCTAGTACAGGTAGTTCTCTATGTAATTTTAACAACAATCTTTCCCCTCTTAGCTTCAGATTTGCTGAAGGAATTAAATGGTGCATTTTGATGTTCTCAGGTTATTGCTAAAAAAAAGGATAAAAACAGTTGGAAGATGCTAACAGATCTGCAACACATAGTGTACTATCTGTGGATTTCGTTTACCAGATTTTTGTGTTCCTGAACTGCTGTTAAAGCCTCTAGTATAAAATGGATGACTTCAGTGGGTATGAGTCAGCCAATAATCTATAAAGCCAGTTTAAGTGCCTATGAGCTAGACTAACATTAATTTTGTTTTATGATGATCTAGCAACAAATGACATGAGATATTTGCTGAGCTTTTTCTTTAAAAATTCAGAGTAAAGTGAATGGTGTCCCCTTGGTCTCTAGTAACAGCTAAGTTATATCTCACTTGGGGATTTCTGGGAATTTACAAGTTATTTCAGTAATTTAAAATTCCACATTGCAGTAAGATAAAGATGATGTGCTCTTCAGCAAACAGTTGCAGTAAAAAGTGTTCATGCACAGTGTAAATTGAGGTATTGAGGGACGGTTTTCATTATTATAAAGAATAAAATAAAGGTGCAAACATCTTTGGGGCTTAGTTCCAATTTCTTATATAGCATTTTCTCATTTATCTGTTGTACTTACTCTGCCAGAGTACATGTTATGTTAATATAAATCTGAATCTATTTTTTATCTCTGGTTAAGAGACTAGAATGTTATAACAATCAATCACATATTTGTGGCTTTTTCCCATTATGCTTATATTTCTTGGAATTATGTAGCTATTTTTCTGTCGAGTACATTCTGTTAAAGGCATCTGAATTTTTAAAATGTTTTTAGTAGCTAAATTTAATTAAATCAATAATTAAACTTACATAGAGTACCAATAGGAATAGTAGTGCAAATAGAAGGAGACTTGCTTTAGGTAAGAGTTCAACATTTTACTTGGAGGAAGATGGAAGAACTTTTAAAAAGGGTCTTGCAATGAAATTCCCATTTGACATTGCCAATTTTTCCCAGAGCATAATTGTTTTCTCATGCTATCTTCCTATCAATAGTTCTGTGAGAATATTTACTTGTATTCTTTTGGCTAAATTTTATAAGACATATAATCTTTCACAAGATGTCATACACTTTTTTTTTCCTTGCCACATAAGGAAGTAGCCAAGGTCTTATGTTTTACATCATAATCTATAAAGAAAATTAAGCAGCTTACTAAAGCTAATTGATTTTTACATTAAGACCGAGCAGTAAATCAACTGTACTCCCAGTATTTTTTTTTAACACTTTATTACTATGGCAGTAGAATCTGCAAAACTAGTAACTCTTTGTCAGTCACCTGTTTCCTCTGACCTGGGCACTGTTCAAAGCTTTCTAATTTTTCTTTTTTCTTTTTGAGGGAGTGGGGTTATTTTATTTTTTGTAAAGTTAATATGTAGCACAATTATTTTTTATAGCTCGATAAATTTTAGTATATTCACAGAGTTGTACAACCACCAGCACAGTTAATTATAGGGCACGTTCGTCACTTCAGAAAAACCCCTGTGCATGTTAGCAGTTACTCCCTCACCGTCACACAAGCCCTCAGCCCTAAGCAACCATCGGTTTACTCTCTCTAGGGATTTGCCTGTTTTACACATTTTCTAATAATTCTTAAAGCTCAACCCTTTCTATGTATCTAGGATAAAGATAAATAAATTCTCCAGTAAATTTGACAGTAAAATAATTTTCACTTTTAATTTTTGAATTAACTTTTGAACATTATTAATAGTCTTTGAAATCACTCATCACCTAAGAGAAGCCTTCGTTTAACTGAAAATTCCTACAGCAATGTAAGACTGTTTAGTTCACGGAAGAAGTAGAAAATAAAAATAGTAATCTCTGTTAAATAAATCTCTGTTAAAGTGAGCAGTGTTGTTTAAATTGCGGATATAAGAAGTTCAACGTGTACAATTCTTAATAAACTATCTACTAAAAAGTGGCTTCAGATGTCTCTAGAATATTAATTACAAGTCCTATTTTAACACTGTATACAGGATGAGTTAGACCTTTTCCATACATGTGAACATAAGAAAAAAAATCAGTGCTGGATGTGTAGCTCAGTGATAGAGCACTTGCCCAGCATGCATGAGGCCCTGGGTTTGATCCCTGCAAAGAAAAAAAAAAAAAAGAGTATGATATATATTATACATAATATGTATAGTAGATGCATCAGCAAGGAAGGGTTCGGTTGAAAGTCCTAAGTTTCACCATCTAGTCTGCTCTTTGATGATGTCAAGACCAAGTCTCAGCATTCCCTTTAAATTATCCACACAATTAGCTGAATCCACAGATGATTCCTAAATGTGCAGCAATGAGTATGAAGCATATATAATAAATGTGTGTTTAAAACTAGGTCTAAAATATTCATAGACTTTATCTATTTAAAATTAATTAGTAGCCATTCATCAAAATGACATAGTTGAATAACTGAATTTCTAAATTCATCACCCAATAATAATGAATAGGATTTTAAAGCTTCCTTTTGCCAAAATGCAATTTATAGTTGTCTAAATTATATATCCACAGAACTTGGTGGGTCATTTAAATTCTAAAAATAATTTGAAGATAGATTTTAACAACTGAACCCAATATGGGCAGTAATTCTGTAAATTGATTTGAGGGCATTCTAAAGGTCTGTTACTATGGCAACCAAATTCAGAAAACTAACCTCCTAAATACCGCTGTCATAGGATGAAGACAAGTGGCTGACTAATCTTGACAAGTGCTTTTCATTCTCATCTTTCCATGGCTTTATTGTCAGCTCCTTCCTTTCATTCTCAAAGATGATGTGTGAGACAATTATGAGGCTTTCTTACTCATGCCTAAGTGTCTCCTTTGCCTAGCATTGTCTAGTTCATCCCCATGAGATTTACCCCATGACAGATCTTTTTTTCCTCCTACCATTATACACTAAAGGGAGCACTAAGTAGAAAATATCTCCATGTACAATGTGCTAAAGGCATTTCTCAATTACATATATGTATTGGAATCACTGCATAGGCTTCATCAGACATTTGATAACACTGATAAAAGGCAAAATCAGTGATAATTTTAAAAAATTGTCTGTGTTTGGGTAATTCTCATTATGACTATCTGTTAAACTTGTTTACATTTCCCACTATGCTAAAGCAATGTATTTGTTTCTGCGTAACCCTTGTGTCACTCTGACAGCAACATACCATAAATATGTGCATACACAGTGGCACAGCTAGTTCTCGGTATCCTCAGGTTCCACATCCTTGTATTCAACCACGGGTGGGAAAAAAAATATATATATAAATAATATAAATAAATAAATATATATATATATATATATATATATATATATATTTTTTTTTTTTTTTTTTTTTTAATGCGGGTACCAGGAGTCAAACTCAGGACCTCGCACTTGCCAGGCAGGCGCTTATGCCGCTGATCCATATCACCAGCCTCGAAAAAATATTTTTAAAATTGTGTCTGTGCTGAATATGTACAGGTTGTTTCTAGCCATTATTCCTTCAACAATACAGTATAACAACTATTTACATGGTGTTTACATTGTATTAGGTATTATACATATTAGACATAATTTATTTTTTATTTTTTATTTTTTTTAATGTGGGTACTGGGAGTCGACATTAGGACCTCGCGCTTGCCAGCAAGCGCTTGTGCTGCTGAGCGATATCACTGGCCCTTTTTTTTTCCTTTATGTGGGTACCGGGAGTCGAACTCAGGACCTCGCACTTGCCAGGCAGGCGCTTATGCCGTTGAGCTATCTCACTGTCCCTAGATGTAATTTAAAGTATACACAAGATGTATATACTATGCAGATACTAAGTTATTATATGAGGAAACTGAGCCTCTGCAGATCTTGGTATTCACAGGGATTCTAGGAACAAATTTCCACAGATACAACATTGAGGGATGATTATTACCTCTATATTTAATTTGCTTGTCTCTGAATTCTCTCTCTGTCTCTGTCTCTGTCCCTCTCTCGCCCTTCTTTTTTGTTTTTTGAGACAGGGTCTCACTGTGTAGCCCAGGCTAGCCTTGAACTCATCCTGCCTCAGCTTCCCGAGTGCTGGGATTACAGTTCTTGAGAGGAGAGGCTATGATAACCACCCCCCAATTCCTGCTATGTGTGCTGGATAAATGTTTCTTGTTAAGTTAGTATGTTGAAAAGTTCTGTAAGTAGACTGCATTTGTAATTCTTAAAATAATGGGTCTATTTTATAGGTAAATGGATTCAACTCGAGAAAATACTCATAAGTGAAATTAACCGGACACACATGTGCAAATATCATATTGTCTCCCTAGTGTGAGAAACTGAAAGAGTAAATAAGATCCAAAATGTACAATAGATATGATGAATCAGAAAGAAACTGGTCAAAAGGAAAGAGAGTCTGGGATGGGGGAATGGGGAAAAGAAAGAAGGGAAAAGAAAAAAAAATTGTATTCATATATAAGATGGTTAAGATAGATACACTACTAATTTTGCTTAGTTCATTGAAGAGAAAGGTTTATGCCAGTAATGTTTGGACAATTGAATGCTGATATCTTGTACCCTGAGTAACTAACATAATGTATTAACCATTGTTACCCTCCTATTATGTTGTTTTGAAATTTTGTTCTTTTTTTGTTTTGTTTTGTTTTGTTTTCTTCTCTTTAAAAAAAAAATAATGGGTCTAGTTGAGTCTGTATAAGGCAATTTGGTTCCTTTTAGCAGCATTAAAATTAGTGATTCTAGGAAGGAAAACTGCCATGGCACCAGTTGTCCTATTGCAAACAATGAGAAAATCAGGAAAAATGTATGAAAACACACTGGGCAATAGGCAAAGCAGGACTGTGATTCTTAAGAGAAAAAATAAAATGAGATAAGATCAACAATCAGTTGATCAGTTTTCTACTTGGAGGCAAAATGAAAGGAAACAAGCCAGGCATGGTGGTGCCCACTTGTAGTCCCACTACTGGGGAGGATTATGCAAGAGCATGGCTGGGGCCCAGGAGTTTGAAATCAGGATGGGCAACAGAGCAAGACCCCATCTCAGAAAACAAAACAAAATAAAAACCCCACAAAAAACAACATGAAAGGAGACAAAACAGAGCCCTGTTATCCTGCTGAGTTGAAGTAACATATTAAGAAAAGCTTAGGGAGGTCAGGCCAGCTAGAATTTGTGAGGCAGTACACTGGAAAGAGAAAACTAAGCAGAAAGAACTTCAGAAATTGTCCCCTGGAGACACTGCCTGAATACCTACCTGAGCATGCAAACAGTGAAACGCCACAGGCTGGACAAGTAATAGCTTCTGAGGAAAGAATAATTACTGGGGAGCTGTAAACCAAACAACCCCAAGCTCACACAAACTGGAAATCGTTCAAATTTCTACCAGCTTATTGATTGCATGGAACATTCATACAGACCCCACATGTGTCACACCTTGGTGATAGGGCTAAAGCAACCACAGAGTGAAAGTCACCTGAAGCTGGCTGAACAGCTTATAAAGCAGCCCCAAATGCATCAAGAGGACTCTTAAGTAATTGCTAGCACAATGTCCAGTACCCTTTAATGAATAAAGAAAAATCTATAAGTCACAGTTTAACATTCACTAAGTCTGGCATCCCAATTACAAACAAGCAAGGAGACAGGCCATAAGAATATCAATAAGACAAAAGTTTGATAGAAATTATGAAATTAGCATATTATGAGAATAGGTAATATAAAAAAAGAATCAAATGAAAGCTTTAAGAGATGAAAAATATAGCACCACTATAAAAATCTCACTGATGCCGGTGAGATGGCTCAGCGGCGTAAGCGCCTGCCTGGCAAGCGTGAGGGCCCAAGTTTGACTCCCGGAACCCACATACGAAAAAAGGGCCGGTGATATCGCTCAGCAGCACGGGCGCCTACTGGCGAGTGAGGTCCTGAGGTCGACCCCCGGTACCCACACTCACAAAAAAAAAAAACTTACTGATGATATTAATAGCAGATTAGAGACTACAGAAAAAAGATAACTAAACTTGAATAAATACCAAGGGAAATTATTTAAAATGAAGCACAGAGAGAAAATAAACCAAAAAAAGAGGCAAGGACAGAATCTCGATGACCTATAGGACAATATTGCATGGCCTAATATATATGTAATTGGAATCTGCATGGGGAGGATGATGGTTAAAACATTTGAAGAAACAGCAATCAAAAAATTGATAAAAATTATAAACCTACTGATACAATAAGCTCAGTGAACTCTAAGTTCATTTTTCTAAAAACTGAAAAAAATGCCATACCAAGATGCATCATACTCATATTTTTCAAAATTTGAGGTGAAGAAAAAACCTTAAAAAGCAGCCATTGAGGAAAAAGCTATACAGGAATAGAAGTAAAATTTAAAATAAACTATCTACAGAAACTGTAAGCTTTATGACAGTATCTTATAAAAAATGGAATGGTACATTTAAATTTTTGAAAGAATAAAAACTATCAGCCAAAAATTACAGAGTCAGCAAAGATATCTTTCAGAAATGAAAAAGAATCAATAACATTTCCAGACAAAAGCTGAGAAAGTTTATTACCACTAAATCTGTACCTACAATAAATGACAGCAATTGCAGGAGGGATGAGAGAGAAACATAAATATACCCTGTTGAAAGCTTTTTGCATTATACTTGGAATTATATTGTTTGAAAGTAGACAGTAATAAGTTTGAAGTACATACTGTAAATACTAGGATAATCAATTAAAAATAAAACAAGTATGACTAATGAAACAAGAATTGTTATAAAATAAAATACTAAAAATTTCAATAGAAAACAATAGTAAAGAACAAGAAGACGAAAGGATCAAAGAAGAGATGGGGCAAATAGAAGTATCAGAATATTATATTTAAACTGTGTTGTAGAAAAACCCGGTACTGAATGGAAAGGAAAACGCTCTGTACTGAGGTGTTGCAAGGCAACTGTTTATTAATGCTGGCGGGCTGGCAGGACCGAGTCCAAATCACCAGCCTCAGATCAGAGTGAAACAGAACCTTATATACATTTTGCCAGCAGGAAGTACAAAAGCTGATAGCAGGTTATTACATAATTGGTTACATGAATCAAGTTGTATGTTGTCAGACAGGTTTGTTTTAAGCAGGTTTACTTAAAAGGAATTGTTTGTCATAGGGCAGGAACATGCTGGGAGTGAGGGGTTTTGAGTGGAGCAGGTAGAGTTACATGTGTCCTTGACGGGCCAGTCTGTCCTAGGCATAAATTCCCTGAAGCATGTTGGAAAAACTGGATATATATATACTTTAGGTAGGAAAACACAGACATTACAGCTGGATGTGGTCAGGTTGACCTAGCGGACTATCTGGAAGAAGCAGCTGGATGCAGACAGTCAAGGCCTGACTGAGTTTAGCAGTCCATGTGACAAGCAGCATGAGCATATCCTGTCTCAATATAGCAACAGGCTACTAATTGATTTTTAATTTCTGCTATAAAATTTCTGTAAATTTGCTATTACAATCTATAATATTGAGAATTACATTAAATGTCAGTGGTCTAAAGCAGAGTTTATCAACCTCAGTACCACTGATAGTTAGGGACAGGAGCTGGTGATAGGAGCTGGTGATAGTTAGGGACAGGAGCTGGTGATAGGAGCTGGTGATAGTTAGGGACAGGAGCTGGTGATAGTTAGGGACAGGAGCTGGTGATAGTTTGGTGATAGGAGCTGTCCTTTGTATTGCAGGATATTTAGCAGCATCCCTGGCCACTACATACTCAGATGCCATTAGAAACTTCCCTACTTCTGTCATTGTGACAACAATGTCTCCAACGTTGCCAAATACCCTCTACAGCAAAATTGCCCCTGTTTGAGAACCAGTGATCTAAACATTCCAGTTTAAAACAGCAAAGGATGTCACACTGAATGAAAAGCAAGGTCTAATTCTATTCTGTTCCTATAACCCACTATCATATAAATCCAGAGATAGGTTAAAATAAAAGGATGGAAAAAATGTACCATTCAACCACTGAGGTAGATGAGGTTGTCTTCAAGATAGTGAATATTATCAGAGTTTTTTTTAAAAAAAAAAAAAAACATTTAAAAATAACTCACAACAACCCTAAATGTGTATGCACCTCATAACAAAGCTTCAAAATACAAGAAGCCCAAACTGACAGCACTGAGACAAATAAAATAAATCCACAAATATAGTTCAAGACTCCATAGTTCGATCATCTCTCATAATTGATGGTATAGGAAGAAAAATCAATATGGACAGAACAGATTTGAAAAAACTATCAAGCAACTTGATCTAATTGATTTTTATACAACTGTACTCAACAGAATAGACATGTTTTTGAAGTACACATGAAATACTAAGATGGTCCACATCTGAATAATAAAACAAATCTCTGTAACATTTAATGGACTGAAATAATATAGTGTCTGTGACCAAAACAGAATTACAATAGAATCAATTAGAGCTGGGGATGTAGTTCAGTAGCTCTGTTGCTTAGCACACAGAAGGCCCTGAGTTTGGTCCCCAGTACCTCTAAGAAAAAAAAAAAAGAATGAGAATAAACTAACAATAATATCCTTGAACTCAAATATTTGAAAATTAGAAAGAAAGTTATAAATATCCATGAGAAAAAGAAATAAGAGGAATTAGAAAACATAGATGTGAAATAAAATGAAAACACAACATGTGACAGGATGAAAATGGACTGATAAAAGATACCTCTGTCCTAAAAAAAAAAAAAAAAGATATATATGTCCTAATCCTAGAAACCTTTGGATGTTATCTTATGTCAGCAATTTGCCCACATCATTAAACTAAGGATGTGGAGAGGGAGGATTATCCTAGATCACTGGGGGTGGGCCCTAAATACAATCCCATGTATCCTAATGCCACAGGCACAGGGAGATTTGGTCATACTGAAAGCTATGTGAAGACAGAACACAGACAGAGATTGGAAGATGCTGGCCTAGAAGATTGTGTGATGTGACCACAAGCCAAGGAATGATGGCAGCCACCAGACATTGGGCCTGGCAAGCAATAGATTCTGCCCCACAGCCTCTGAATAGTGCAATGTTTTGCCATCTCAGACTTCTTGCCTTAGAACTGTGAGAGAATAAGTTTCTGTTGCTTTAAACCACCAAGTTTGTGGTGATTTGTTACAGCAACCAATTCATTACTCACATTCAGAATAAACTGAAATCTATGAAGGTTCGCAGTAGTAATCTAGACAGGGAGGGGCTGGTACATGAAGAAATATAGTTCCATACTTTTCAAACCTGTCAGGATTTAATATTTTATGGTTTCATTGGTAATCTTATTTTCATTTTACTGCTTGTAAATAAAACCAGAAATGTTGCCATAGTGGTACCTCCCTAGAGGAGAACCCTACGTGACAATGTGTAAAAGCTGAAACCACTACCCTAACTCTGTTCTTTTTTTTTTTTTTTTCCTGGAAAAAGAAAAATCTTTGCCTACTTCTATGGGGGAGGGGGTATTTGGTATACTTTTATTTATTAGCTCTTAAGTCTCTGAACATAAAATATAAATGACTGTGTAACAATTGCATGTTATTTAAGACAATTTTCTCTTGCCAGCTAGCTCACAGAAATCCTGTAATTTATCTGCAGCTAAATTTCACATCATTAATAGAAGCCAATGATGAAAGCCCTAATTGATATTTCTTGATATTCTCCATATTTCTTGGACTGTTCCGTTCCCTTATTTCTATTTTCGTGAATGGCAGCACAGGCCGTCTCTCCTATACAAAACTGAGACAAATGTATTGCTACTTCTTAATAAATGTTAACAATCAGACCAGGTAATAAGCTTTGCCATTCAGACCTGGGGACAGCAAGTCCTCTGTCATCATGTGTTCTGGGGCTCCTGGCCATGCAGTCCCTGAGCCTGTGTGGGGACATACCAACAGGCTTGAAAGATTTCAGGACAAAGCTGGCTGTGGTACCACTTGCATGTAATCTCAGCACTTTGGTAGGCTGAGGCAGGAGTATCACAAGTTTGAGCCCTGCCTGGGCAACTTAGTGAGATACTGCCTCAAGATAAAAAATAAAAAAGGACTGGGATGTAGCTCAGTGCGAAGGCTCTAGATTTAATCCCCAGTACCACAAAAAAAAAAAAAAAAAAAAAAAAAAAACAGGAGCAGTAGGTAAGTTGGGAGGCTCCCATGTCTATGTACTAAGGCCTCAGCTGCCACTGGGCTCCTTTGGCAGAGGGAGAGGCATGGTGTGCAGGTGCTGTCCTGTACATGAGAAATAACACATAAAGGTGCCATGAAAGCATGGAATTGAATTTGCTTTTCTAGTGGTGGTGACTTCTTGAGTACCATTAAACTGGACCCTTAAAATAGTGGCTCACAGACTTTAATGTGCAAGAGAAACACCAGAGAGCATGAAAAAATGCAAGTTCCCTGGCCTCAGTTGTAGAGGCTCAATTCAGTAGATCTGGATGGGCCCCAGAAACAAGCTCTTTAGGAGTTCTAGTATTGATTATTTAAAATCACGAGGCTACAGTTTCCTTCATTGGAATAAATGAACAAAAGGCACCTTTGTGTACCAAGACTCTATGAACCAATGCTCTATTCTGCAGTATTTACGCTGATTCCCTTAGTTCTCTTTTGCTATCTGTTCACTCATGTGCAAACTGCAAGTACACATAATAGTCCAAAGACATGCAAAATAATCTCCTTCTGTCTTTGCCAGCCAGTCACCCAAGCTTTCCATCCAAGTAGATGGTGGCATCTACTATTGCAGTTTTCTGTGTATTCTGAAGATATCCTATGTATATAGCAAATATAAGTATAGACATATATATTTTTTCTTCCCAAAATATAACACACAACATTCTGTACCTAGCTTTTTTTAAAAAAAAAAAAATCTTTCATTTCCTATATTTTGGAAACTTTTTCGTATGACTAGAGATCATCCTCATTTTTTTTTAAAGCTGGATAGCATTCCATGGTACTGATGTTGTAATTTATTTGTACAGTCCTTTGTGCGTGTGTGTGTGTGTGTGTAACTGGGGACTGAACCGAGGGCCTTTGCAGTGAGTCACATCCCCAGACTTTTTAAAATATTTTTTATCTTGAGACAGCGCCTGGCTAAGTTGCTCAGGCTGGGTTGGACATGGCTGGTATTACGGGTGTGAGCAACCAAGCCTGGCCTCAGTCTTTTGATGGGTGACTGCTCCCAATCCTCGCTAGCACAAATGTACAGTGGATGACCTTGTGCTTATTTGACACCTGTGTCAGTGCATCTGTAGGATAAATTGCAGAAGGGCAATCATTGGTCAAAGTCTACATGTATATTCATTATTCTGAGAGATATTGCCGAATTGTCCCCTGTGGAGGTTATAAAACTTTGATTTTTGCTAATCTGACAGGTGGAAATACTACCTAGTATATTTGATTTGCAGGTGACTTTGAGTATCTTTTCATGAACCTGGGTGGCGCTGTATTTATTTTCCTTGAATTATCTCTTCTCCTTTGATATGGTCTTATTAATTTATAAAAGGTAGAATCTGCGTTTCGGCAACAGACTGTCGTGTCTTGACCAGTGACCTTGACGTCAGCATCAACACACACACATACACACACACACACACACACACACATCAACGTGGTCCTCTAAAACCAGGGAGTCGACTGAGACACACGTAGCCGCGAGGCACAGGGCGGTTCTCCCGCTGGGAGATCCTGCCTAGGCGCCAAGGCCCGAACACAGCGACCAAACGGCGGGGAGGAAGCTGGGCCTCGCTGCTTAAAGCCCAAGTCTCTCTTTTGGTTGAGCCGCAACCAAGAAATAAAAATCAAGCAGAGGAGCCAGTTCTTGATGAAGTCAGTCTCCGGGCCGCCCCTCCAGCAGGCGGAGCGCAGCGCTGCGGCACGGGCGGCCAGAGGCGCGACCGGGGACCGGGAGCGCAGGGAGGGAGGGGACGGGAGGGGACGGGAGGGGACGAGAAGGGAGGGCGGGCCCGCCGTCATGTGACCCGGCCAGCTGTTGGCGGGGGCGGCGGGGACCCAGAACGCTGCGAGTCTGGGAAGCGGGACGCGCCCGACGCCGCCTTCGACACTGCCTCCGCAGCCCCCGATGTCACCGCAGTAATTCGCCCGCGGCAGCACCCGCACCTCGGTGGCCGCTGCCTCCGCACCTCAGGGCCGATCCCGGAGTCCGCCGCCCGCAGGTGAGCCGCGACCCGGAGCGCAGGGAGCCCGCAGCGCCGCTTCCCCGGGCGGGTTTCCCCTCGGTCCGCCATCGCCGTCCCTCAGAGCCCGGGGTGCTGGCTCCCGCGAGCTGGCGATCTGGGGAACAGCAGAGAGGTGGTCTCGGCTGGGGACGCGGTGACACGGGATCGGAGGCTGCGGGGTCACAGCACAGGGTTACCCCGCCGCGGGGCGCAGGCACCTGCCCCCCCGCACCCCAACCTATCCCCCCGCCCCTTTAACTCCAAGAACCCCCCCTCTCCGCTCTCGGCTGCTTTTCTCGCGCTTTCTCTTCTCCTGGCGGCCAAGTTGCGGCCCCCGGCTGTGCGCCCGCAATTCTGTGGCCGGGGAACGGCGGGCGCGGCGCGGTGGCGGAGCGAGCCCGGCGCCTTCCAGAGCAGCGCACCTGCGGCGCGGCGAGCTCGCGGCGAACATGGCCGCCTGCGGGCCGCGGCCCTGGGCTCGGCTCTGCCTGCCCCGCGTCCTCCCGCCCGCGACGGCCGAACTGTGTCCTGGGGCGTGCGATCCCCTTAGGGCCGAAGCACTCACTCTGCTGCTGCGGTCTGCGCTGGCCGCGCGCAGGACTTGACACAACTTCTCCCCAGGCCGCACCTGGGCGTTCTCGGGTGGGTCGGGGTGGTCAGGGCACTTACTAAAAAAGGCACCCGTGTCTTTCCGGGATGTCCTCCTCGGTTTACCTGTGCCTCCTCGGTTGCTTTTTTTTCGGGGACCGATTATTTGGCGACATAACCCATGAGGTGTGCAAAACAGGAGGGACCCTTGAATTTTAGAGAACTGGTGAGAATTAGGATTTAGGGGTAAAAATGACCATCACATCCATGTGCATCTAAGGAAACTGTCATTTTCAATGACTCAAAGCTGACCCGATAGGGTTCTGTTAAGTAGTATGGCTTGTGTGTGTAATTGTAGCTTGCAAGTACCCTAATCTGTGCCTGTCCTAGCTTCTTGGTGCGTGCGTATGTGTGTGTGTGTGTGTGTGTGTGTGCGCGCGCGCACGCTGTGCTCCATGCCTGGCTAGAAGACGCATCACTTGCAGCCGAAACCTAATGTTAATTCAAAATGGCAGCATGAAAAATCAGGCCAGGCGGAAGCGGCACAGACCACAGCCAGCAACTGCTGCCCCCGACTTCAGCCTTGGAGGGAAGCATCTTTTGGGTATAAGGTAGGAGTGATTCTTGTAGCTAGTTAAAATTTAGCGTTTGGCAGACTCCTAGGGGCTGAGTGGGAAGTTTGGAGAGCTGCTATTATTTTCCCTAACTTGTCAAAAGCGATATAAAACCACATTGAAACTCTCTACGATTTTGATCTGATTTTCTTCAGGCCTGGCTAAAGTTGACTCTGTGGCTGCTAATGCCTGATGCACAACTTAGATATTGTTTTGTACCTACAAGCAGCTCTTCAGAGATGGTGTAGAGTGTAAGCATCAGCCAAGATTAGTGCACATAACAAATACCGTGCGAACAGAAAGCTGCATTGGAAGAGCTGATTTGGCGCCATGAGTAAGTACCCAGGCATCAGGGAATGGCAAGTTCTTGAAAGGTGACTCATTTTAGATTTTTTTTTTTCCTTTCCCTTTTCGCTGCCATGCTGCCAGCCATCTTGTCTTTTAGGAAGGAGGAGATGCAGGGGGAAGCAAGTGCTCTGGGGATAATGCAATAGAGGAAGATGGGCCCAGAGGTCAGGCGTGGCACAGTGGAAGGCATCCTGAGCAAGTTTGCTGTCAGTCCCATTTTTACAATGGGGAGGCTGAATCGAGCAGGACAGATGGACCACCAAGGTCATAGACCTGACTGGTAACTGACAGTGAGAATCCAGGTCCAGGTCCTGTAATTCCCCCATCTGAAGTTTCCACATTCCACCTTTCAAAGACTGGGGTAATAGGGCACCTTTGCCATTATCAGGATGGCAGATACTTTGAACAGTGGGAAACCAAGCTGTACCATGAATTTAAGAACCCATAGGTGTTTAAAGGGACCATGCCATAGTTTCTTATTGCATCACCATTGAACTTCTTAAGCTGTGTCCACTCACATGCACATTTTCTAGTGTGAGACTGCACTGAAGAACTAAAACCTTAATTTTAACCATAATCTTTGAGGTGGGAAGTGTATTCTTTTATTTAAAAATTAGATGCTTCTGTTTGTGTTTGGACAATTTATTTGGGAAAAAAAGCCTAAGCAGTCCATGTATCTAGTTTTTTTGAGTGTATTAATTGTAAGTAGAAGTAAATAACAAGCCCATTTTAAAATAAGTTGCACTAAAAGCAGAAGGATTTTCTATAATTTGAATTTGAAGTTTGCAAGCTATCATCAGTGAGCCTGGATAGACCAAAGCAGGAGTAGAGATTGTGTGTGGGTTTTGTGTTTGTACAGTGGTGGTGCGGACATGGATATTCTCATGTTCTGTGTTCACAGTCAGTGATGTGGGAAGGAAAAGGAGGCAGAGAACAGGGAGAATGTCTTGAGACAGTGGGGTACATGGGAACTGGGTGTGGGTGGATACGCTATGCTGATGAGACATGTGCCATTAAAAATGACTTGCATTAGAGCATGAACGTGAAGATATACCTAAGATAATTCAAACTAACAAGCTTTAAATATATATAGGGCTGGGGATGTAGCTCAGTGGTGAAGTACTTGCCTAGCATGTTTGAGGCCCTGGGCTACATCTTCAGCATCTCAAAATACAATAAAATAAAAAAATACATAATGCAATATATGTTTGTTGGAGAACAATAAAAGTACAAATATACAAATGTTATTTTTAAGAAATCATTATTTTCTTTGAGGTAAGAATCGAATTCTGTGCTGTCCAATTTGGCAGCTATTAGCCACTTGTGGCTACTGAGCACTTGAAATTGGTCTGAATCGAGATATCCTATCAGTGTAAAAACACACACCAGTTTCCAAAAATTTAGCGTGAAGAGAATTTAGGGTATGTCGTTAGTAATTTTTATATAGATATTACATTGAAGTAATATCTTGATATATTGGATTAAATAAAATATATTATTAAAAAGCTTCACCAGTCTTTATCTTTTCTAATGTGGTTACTAGAAAATACAAAATTGCCTGTATAACTTCTGTCTGCCTTGTGTTGAATTTCTGCTGGACAGTGTTGGTCTAGGTCATTAACAGGAAATGGATGTTGTGGAGGCTCTTGATGGTGTTTGTAGAATTGGGCCTACAAGAAGAAACAAACAGAAACTGGAAGGGGATAGGATGAATGTTGTACTGCTCAGCATTTCATCACTGTGACCAAATATCCAACATATATAAAGGAGAAAAGGTTTATTTTAGCTCTCAGTTTCAGTGGTTTCAATCCATGGCTGGTTGTCTCCAGGGCAGAAACATAATGGTGGAAAGGCATGGCAGGGGAAGGATGCTGACTGCATGGCAGCCAGGAGCAGAGAGAGCAGGAAGAGCCAGAGAGATGGGAGGACCTGAGGATAAGAATATTTCCTTCCAGGTTGTGCTTCTAGTGATCTGCTTCCTCCCACCAGGCCCCTTCCTGACAGCACATGCAATTGTGAACTTATCAGTGGATTAATCCATTGATGAGGTTGAAGCTAGCCCTCCCATGATCTAATCACTTCCGCAAAGCCCCACCTCTGAGCACATAAGCCTTTTAGGGGACATTTTTTATCCAAACCATCAGTGGTAGAAGGAGTACAAGGAGTGAGTGATCAGTGATACTTTGTAGATGGGGAGAGACATAATGGTTTGGAACAGCTGGGTTACAAGAGGTTTTTCCTCTGTGCTGGGGATGGAATCCAGGGCCTTGTACATGTTGGCTATTTCTCTGCTACTGAATTGTGTCCCAAGCCCTATGATACCTTTTGAAGCTGAATAAGAAGACCATGTAGTAATCCCAGAACTCAGGAATGGAAACAGGGTTGGCGGGTGTCGTGGTGGGTGGGACAGTAGCTAGGATGGTTCAGTGCTGAGGTGACTGTGTTGTACATTGCACAGTAACTTTCTCAGTCTGACATATCTGTGTTGACACACCCAAAGGGGATAAATGGACCCCAGGACAGAGAGAGCACCCTAGGCAAATCAGGGGCCCTGGGTCCTAGCTCTGGTTCTGCTTGAAATTAGGAGTATGACCTTAAACAAGTCATTTGTTATTTTGTCTCCTTTTTAAAAATGGGATGAGGGCCGGTGAGATGGCTCAGTGGCGTAAGCGCCTGCCTGGCAAGCGCGAGGGCCCGAGTTTGACTCCCAGAACCCACATACAAAAAAAGGGGCCGGTGATATCGCTCAGCGGCACGGGCGCCTGCTGGCGCGCAAGGTCCTGAGGTTGACCCCCGGTACCCACAAAAAATAAATAAATAAATAAATAAATTTAAAAAAATGGGATGAACAAGAGCTGTCCACCATGACACTAGGTGGTTTCCATGGGATGAGATATGGCATATTAAAAATATAAGGAAATTCATATTTATTTATTAAAACACTATATAGTGAGATAAAACTTTTACATCTATACGTGTGTATAAGAGAACAAGAACAAAAAAGACAAGCCTCTTCTATTCTTTAAGTAGACTAATTTCATGAATGCTGACAATATCATTTTTGTACTTGCTGGTCTGAACATCCGAATCAGAGGTCACATTCAAGGATGTATCTGCACATGGTCTTCACGTATGAAAGCAACACAGACTATGCCTAAGAGGTATGGGCATTTTAATTAAAAGCACCATTATATTTAGTTCACCCCGTCTCTATCATGGGATTTCCCTGCAGCTGGCAAAAATAGCATAGTTGTCAAAGATTCTGTTTTGTACTTTCCAACTTCCTTTTCTTTATCATTTCCCACACTGTGCAACCTGGGGGTTGATGGTAACAATAGATGAGTTTGCAGACATAAAGCTGCAAGCACAGCACTTAACAATTGGCCTACTTTTTCCTTTATTCCAATGGAGTGGATATAGTGGAATTTAAAGGAACGTACAATCAAACCAAAAAAGTAATTTGCATTATGTAGTGAGTTGGTAGACATATCCACAAGGTGTGAGATGTGTTTGAAATATACAGTGCATGTTTAAATTTAAAAAAATTATTACAGTTAAAAACACATTATTATTAATCCTCCTCAAAATACTCCCTCTCACTTCGAACACACTTATCCCATCATTCTTGCCTCTTTCTAAACCAGCTCTGGAAGTTTTCTTTTGTGTCTTTACAAGGTGCGATAAAATTTATAGCTTACAGCCAAGTGCCAAAAGGCAGACTTTTAAAAACATTAGTGTGTCCTCATCCACCTTATTCACCGGGTCCGGCATTGTGTGACTTGTGGCTCTTCCCCAAAGTGAACATGACCATGAAGGGTAAACATTTTGAATTCATTCAGGACATCAAGTCATCCACAATAGTGCAACTAGACACTCATGAAAGAAGACTTCCAGAACTGCTTCAGGAAGTGGCAAGAATGATAGAATAAGTGTGTTCGCAGTAAGGAGGAGCATTTTGAGGGGATTAATGGAAATATATCTTTTACTGTAATAAAAAATAACTCATTGCGTTTTTTGATTTCACCTTGTAATTTTGTCTTTGAAGTATAACTAAGTAATACAAATCATGTTTAATTTGTTAGATTTGGCCAAATTTCCTAAAGTTACTTTCCCCACACCATTATAGTCAAGCCTTTACATTTTTATTAATCTTTTAAAATATTAACTTATTTTGTAGTTCCTTATGAGAGATTGAATTTTTTTTAGTAAATATTTTAGCTATTTGTACTTATTTTTCTTTGAAATGATATTTCTGTACTTTTCATAATTTTTCTTTGGGTAGTCTTTTTTATTGACTTATTAGAGCTATTTGTATGTTAAGGAAATTGTGTCTTTTTGATGGTTATTGCAGTTTGTTTTCCCTTTCTGTCTTTCTCTTTCTCTTTCTTTCTTTCTTTCTTTTTCTTTCTTTCTTTTTCTTTTCTTTTCTTTTCTTTTCTTTTCTTTTCTTTTCTTTTCTTTTCTTTTCTTTGTTTCTTTTCTTTTCTTTCTTCCCATGGTGCTGGAGTTTGAATCTGGGGCCTCATGCATGTTAGGCAAGCTCTCTATGCTGGGCTCTATCCCTAGGCCTTTATATTTTACTTTGAGACAGGGCCTTGCTATGTCTTCCAGGCTGATATTGAACTTGTGATCCTCCTGCATCAGCCTCCCAAGTTGCTAGGAGTACAGATGTGCACAAACATGTTAGCTGTAGCATTTCCTCTAAAAAGTTGTGGCCAATAAGAAGTTTTAAGTTATTTTATTTTTTATTTTTATTTTTGGTGGGTACTGGGAGTCAACCTCAGGATCTCGCGCACCAGCAGGCGCCTGTGGCGCTGAGCGATATCACCGGCCCTGTTTTTTCGTATGTGGGTTCCGGGAGTCGAACTCAGGACCTTGCGCCTGCCAGGCAGGCGCTTATGCCACTGAGCCATCTCACCGGCCCTTAAGTTATTCTTTTATTTAAGTCTATAATATTTTCCTTTGTGAGATACTGGTTTAATTTATTTTTTGTTTGTTTATATAGGCTTTTTCCTCCCTGTCATTAAAAATGATCTAGATGTTTTGCATTTTTTTTTTAAAAGTTAAATTTTGAATTGTAGTAACTTATTTTTGATAGCAGTGAATTGCAGACCTGGACAGATTTCTTCCCTCTTTTCTCATCCAACAGTACAGTTATCCCAGCAACATCAGTACATCTTTCACCTTGGTTTCAAATTTGGCCTTCATCATATAATAATTTCCTACATGATGGCCATCTTTCAAGACTCTCTACTTTTGCATCAGTATCAAACCATCTTAATACTGAAACTTTGTAATACAGTTAATGCCATTGAAACCTAGTCTTTCTTCATTAGTTTTCATTCCCAAAACAATTTGGCTAATCCCACATATATTTTGCAGATGACCTTCTAGACTTTTTTTTTCTTTTTTTTGTAGTGCTGGGGATTGAACCCAGTGCCTTGTTTAAATATATACTCTACCACTGACCTACACCTCCTGCTCTCAAAGATCACTTTTGACATACTTTTTCTAAGATCCCTATTTATGTATTCATTGCTGCCAGATTGACTCCACTGATTAATTTAGGGCGGACGGACACCTCCGTATAACATTGGCTCTTTCCAGCAAAGAACAGGAGCATTTCCTAGCCATTCAGATTTTCTCTGTCCACATAAAGCCCTACTTTTTTTTTTTTTTTTTGAGAAAATGCGTCTCTCTTTAGTAAACTTATCAGGAAATGGGAAGAATCCCTATAAGGAAAACTATAGGACTCTGCTGATGGACTCAGAGGAAAAGCTCACATTAGGGAAGAGATGCTTTCTGTCCTTGACTGGGAATATGGAGTCCAGGCAGGCTGAGGGTTGGAGCATTTTGGAGTCTGAATTTCTACTTCTCTCCTTTTTTGTTTTACCACCCCGGGCAAGCTACATGATGTCTGTTTTCTCATGTGTAAAATGGGAACGATATCTGCATGATGGGGTTGTTGTAACAATTAAATAATTATACATATATTTATATGTTGTTTATTACTATTACATTATTAAGCACTTAGTGAGTGCTTAATGTTCTAGCATAAATTTTAGATTGTATCAATGTGATTGTTTTAGTTGCTCCTGTCAAATGAATCTATAAATTTGATGTAATTCCAATCACAGGGCCAGAAGAACTCTGGAAGGACTTTGCTATTTAACAAAAAAAGAAATTTGGGCTGGAGGTATAACTCAGTGGTGAAGTGCTTGTCTAGCATGCACAAAGTCCTGGGGTCCATACCTTGCATTAAAAAAAAAAAAGAGAGAAAAAAGTGACCTGTGTTAGTCATATCTTCCCGCCCTCCTTCCTCAGATGCTCCCAGGGACTGAGGGAACTAGATGGAATGTCCAGGCAGTCAGATGACAGGAAAGGGACAGGGCCAGGGGCCTCACCTGAAACTGAGAGAGGAACTTGCGCGTCTCACAGTCCCTTCCTCTGTTCTTATGGATCATTTATTTAACATAATCACCAGTGCCAAATCTCCTCCCCTGAGGTGAGCGAGTGTCTTGAAAGCTCCCTAAGCACTTCTGATCCTTTTACGTGGGGTTAGCCCTTCCTCTCTGGGCTGTGTGCACGGGATGCTAAAGTCCCTGATAGCATCTTAGCTCCACCTTCCCTTGGGTTCAACCTAGCGGTTGTAGGTGGTTAGATGCTCAAAATATGGGTTGTAATTCATCTGACTTCTTAAAAATCCTAATTAAAATTATGCAGTGATCAAAAGTTCTCCTGAGTATTTTTCCCCTCTCTTAAAGTGAAGCCTCAGTGTTTTTTTTTTGTTTTGTTTTTTTTTTGCACTTAGTAGTGCCCTAGTGACCCAAAAGAATTAATGGAATGTCTTAAAGTATCCTTAGGCACTAAAATAATAAAATTTTTAAAATAATTAAAAAGCCAACAAAGTAATATGACCTTTCTGTAAGAAATTTTAAGACTACATAATCAGATAAGGTGAAATTTTAAATTTCTATGTCCATATCCCCACCCTTACCCCACTCCCAACTATTAGATGTTAATCCTTTCAGGTCCCTTTCTGTCTTTCTGTCTGTTTTTCTCTCTACTACCTACCCATATGTCACATATACTTAAATGAATGTTCATTTATATACATATATGTCTATACAGAAACATATCAATATATTCATATGTATATACACAGGTTCTTTTTGATAGTACAGTGGGACAAATTTGCTAATAGTAAAACACGGCAAATAGCTCTAACATTAATGTAGTTTCACATTCCATTTGCTAGACATTAAGTGGTCCTCTGGTTTCACACTTACCGAGATTTGTACTTTATTACTTCATTTCTTCTTTAGGAAATTGATGTTGAAGTGTTTTTTAAAACAGCAACAGAGAGTTAGTCAAGTACCATTTTAAAAATGAATGGGAAGATTTTTTTGAAATCCCAGTTTACAGAGTTAACAGGTACATACCAAGTCACATTAATGGGAAAAGATCAGAGTAGACAACACACTGTTTAGATGGGAGAGGAAGACAGATGGTGGGAACGGGGAGGTCATAATTCAGAGTAACCTTGCCAAATTAGTGGACACAATGGCAGCAATGTCAGGGTTGAAAACAGAAGGAAATGAAAGGCTCCTAGATGTGGCTTGCTGAGTAGCTCCCAAATATTTCCCACAGAGAATGCTTTTGGCAGCTAACCGTAGGACTGCCTATTTTAAAACATATTCTTCCTTTATCTCCAGGATTCTGTTCTTTAAGAACAAGTTAAAGGAACAAACATTTTTTGACTGTATCTTTATTCCAGGTGCTCTGCATATATTATCTCATTTAATCCCCATAACTACACATGATTGACAGGATGGCCCCATTTTACGGATGAATTTAGCAAGAGGAAAAAGCATCCAGAATCTAGGTCTGACTTTCTTAAACAGCCTTAATGTAGCCTCTTAGAGTCATTATTCTGACAGTACACAACTAATTTGAATCATTAATGTGGTACAACTGTTTTCTTTCCCCTTCCTCTCTCCCCCCATCCTTCTTTTCTTTCCCTACGAGACATGGAACTGTCTTTCCACCTGCCATGCATAGGAGAACATCTTACCGTGAACTTTATCTGACCGTATTTTTCTAATTTGGTTAGCTTCATTGAAAAATGAATCCAACTTAAGTGGTCTACTCCTTGGCTTTTTAAAAAGTGTGTGTCCAGGAGGAATGAATGACACTCAGTTTATCACTTGAGGATCTCTTAAAGAACTCTTGCTTTGCAGATGTTTCTGCAGCTTGCATTTTAAAAAAGTGGAACCATATTTTAAATGCACCAGAGAGTTGGGCGGAAGACAACTGGATGAAATTTTTGTAGGTGGTCTTTGAATGCAGGTGTGTCTCAACATTGGATGTACCCATAATAAAATGTATGTATCCGCACTATTATCTTTCAAGTATATAAACATGCCATTGTCCCTGAATATATGTAAATTCTTTGAAAGTATTGCTAAATTCATGAGCTATATGCATTACATGTTTTCCCCAACCAACTATAGTGACTATGTGGGGGTGTCCATGCAAAGTTTTTGACATGAAGACGTTGGAAAACATCGTAAAACTCTTAGAATTGAAGAATGCTTTTGTAAAGTAATAATTACCTAAAAGTAAATGTAAATTTTGAAGCAAACATTTCATTGTCCTATGGATGTCTCTATATTTCCTTAGTTACTAGTCTGTCATGTGATTCAAGATATTAAATCAGACATCTTGCTTTAATTTATATTTCTCATTGGGATCATATCTTGGCAAATGAAGCAGAATCATATGTGGACACGAGGTAAAATTAGTTCATTTGTCACGGCTGAGCTATGGGGATGTCCCCCACCCATGAGTCTGTGCCCTATTTCAGAGCTGTATTTGTTAGGGGGCAATGAATTGGATAGCAGATTATTTTGTTTGCAACTCTTCTATTTTTAAAAAATATTTTCATTATAGATTCTTTAATTCCATGTGGAAAATTTGAAAATGCTTGAATATATAAAGGTTAAAAATGTGACCCACCAATCATATTATTACTACTCTTTTAATTTTTTTTTTTTTTTTTTTGCATTTCCTTATGATATTTTGCCCATAGCATGCATTAGGCCCTGGTTTAATCCCCTGCATCAAAAGAAAAAAAAAGAAAAATGGTTGGATAAGATCTAAATAAAGTAGTGAAAAATTGAATGTGAAACATTAACAGTCCAAATCTTTGTGATTTCTCAGTTTGAAAGCCCAAAGGATGGAGAAAACCCAGCCTTGTACAACTGTTTTTCGTACCAGTGCTGGGAAAAGGAAAACACCCTCTCTCAAGTTACTCTGGGACAAGGGGTTCACCTGCCTTCATTGCTAAGACAAAGTATTACTGCCAATACTGTTTCTGGCTTCTGATAAAATTAAATGGTTTCCTTAAAAATAAAATGGAGAAACTAGAATGGCAGAAAGTTGATAGCCATAAGGCTGGCTGATGCCTGCAGGGGATTTATTGTATTATTCTCATTTGTTGTGTTGAAAGTTTCCATTGGGGGGCAGAAAAAAATGGATAATGCTTTTGAGAGACAAAGAGGTAAATAACCCTGTGGCTGTTATGTTCCAGTTGTAATTGGCTGCATCAGAATCACTTGGGTTTGTTGAAAATACCCTTCCTGTGATCTCAGTTTGGACTGTCTGAATCGGAATCTCTGAGGAAGGGTGTCTGGGAACCTGCCTTTTAAATGAGCTCCCCAGACCATTTTGACACTTGGCCAAATTTGAATACTATGGGTTGAACCACAGTTTGGGAGCATTTTGTCAAAATCAGATTTGCTCATCTTTTTCTCTCATTGAAGATGAAATACAGGAACTGCCCTTTGCTCAACAAACAAATATTGATATCTTATTCTATGGCCATCTCTGAGCTGGGTGCTGAGAAGCAGGGATTTATGTGGGTGTTTGCCCTCAGGGAACTATCTGGTAAACAGAGACATGCTTTAAAACTTAGGGAAAAGAAAGAAAGGAGTGGGACCGAGGCTGTGTTTTCCATAGTGCTGGAACATACCAAGTCACACTTAAAAATCCCTCCCAGTCCCCTTCCTCAAGGGTGTATCCGAGCCCCAAGTAAATTACTCACAAGTAGAGACTCCCAAAAATTCCTTAGTAGTACATCAGTCCAGTGCTATCTCTAACCTTAAAAGAATTTTAAATATTGTGTGCTTTACCTTTAAAAAGTTACTTGTTATAGAAAATTAAGGCATCTACAAGAATAGAGAGAACAGTGAGAACCAACCCAGGGTACCTACCCATCAACCAGCTTTAACAGTTTTTATTTCACAGTCTTGTTTCATCTGAGCTCTCATCTTTTCTTCCAACCCTGCGCTTCGACTGTATCATTTCACGTGGGTCTATGTCAGTCTGTATCTGTAAGGGACATGGGCTCTTCTTACGTACATAACCACAGCATCGTGGTCATATTTAGGCCATTAACAGTCATTCTTTTTTTTTTTTTTAATTTTAAAGAGAAAAAACAATGAAAACAATGATAGAGAATTTCAAAACAAGATAATAGATTAATAATGGCTAATATATTGTGTATTGTTATCTTCAAAGTAGTTGCTCAGCCAGCGATATAGCTCAGTGGCACAAGCGCCTGCCTGCAAGTGCAAGGTCCTGAATTCAATTCCTCGTACCAAAGAAAACAAAACAACAACAAAAAGAAAAACAAAGTAGTTGCTCAGATTATAAGATATAGGCATGAAAAATGGGTAAAACAATATAAGCACAAACCATTCTTTTCAATGAACTAATAGAAATTAGTAGTATAATTATCTTAGCTATCTTATATATTATTTTCCCTTCCTTCTTTTCTCCTTTCCCCCATCCCAGTTGTTCTTTCCTTTTGAGTGGTTTCTTCCCCCTTCACAATATCTATTGTACATTTTGGATCTTACTTACTCTTTCAGTTTCTTACACTAGGGAGTAACAGTCATTCTTAATGTCACCAACTACCCAGTCAATGTGCATGTTATACCAATTTTCTTATAACATGTTTTAGTTTGCTTATGTCAGCATCCAAATAAATTCTGTTCATTACAATTGATTGATGTATCTTAAGTAACTTTATTTCTTACAGCTTTTTTCCTCTTTTTGATTGTTGAAAAAGCCAGTTTTGTTCTATAGATTTTTCCAGAACCTTGATTTTGCTGACTGAATCTTAAATAGTGTCCATTTTTGTTGTTGTTGTTGTTAGTTGATGGTTAGATCTAGCGCTTTGACCCTTTAAGTACATTTTAGTTGTACTTGGGAAAATGAGTGAGTCTGATGAGCCAGGTGCTGACAGCACATCACTGTGAGCAGTAGGGGGGGAAGTGAACATGTACCGAGTGCCCACTGTACACAGCCTCTGTGCTGGGCGCTCTCCATATGCTGTTATATTAACTCAGGTGCTATGTTGGGTGGAGGGATCAGTCCCTTTTCGAAATGAGGGAAGCTCTGGCTTGGAATTAGTGGGTGGAGTCAGGATGGAAACTGGGGTCTGTGTGTCTCTGGTCCCTATGCACACAGGGCCGCAGCACTAGACAGGCGTGTAAAATATGTGTAGTTGCACAATGGTAATGAGAGTCAGTCCTTCGGCTGCAGTGTCAAGGAGTAGAGGGACATGCGAGGGTATAGATCCGGTTGAGAGGAGCCTCTCCCAACTCCTGCTGTCTCACAGGATGTGACTCAGTGTTGCCAGATCTTGGAGTTGTCAGATATCTGAATGTCTGTGGGAGATCTCTAGATCTTAAAATATTTGCTGCTAATTCAGCTTTCTAAAAAACACTATGTAGGGCAACACTTTGGACCAAACCAAACAAACCTGCAGTCCCACATCACACTGCTGGGAAGTACGTCAGCTGAAGACCGGCATGCAGCAACCAGAAGCCCCCTGTCAGAGGGAACTGTTGCCCTTGAAGTCAGTGCAGCTGCTGAAAGATGTGAGGTGACCGTGGAGCAAATCTTCAAAGGGCAAATGAGCATTTTTTTTAAATTTTTTATCTTTTTTTTTTTTTTTTTTGGCACTGGGAATCAAATTCACGACCTTGGGCTTGCCAGGCAGGCGCTCTGCCGCTGAGCTATATCCTAGGCAAATGACATTTAGAAAAATCAATATTTCTGAAGTCTGAAAAGATATACTTTGACAAAGAGACAGCGTTCATCATGGTCCTTCTCTCATTTTAATAGTCTGTGTCCCATATGGTATTGTGAACACTTTTTAAGTACTCGGAAGTATCATTTAGATCTCATTACAATGCTGGACTGAATGGCCTCTCACTATCACTGTTTCTAAGGGCGTGGAGAAGTGGCAAGGCTGAGATTTGAACCCAGGCGGACTCTAAAACCTGCTTACTTATTGCTATTGTTTGGGCCTGGAGTGTCCCCCAAACACCCATGTGTCAAAGGCTTGGCATCAGCGTGGTGCTTTTGAGAGGTGATGGATGCTTTAGGAAGTGGAACCTAATAGGTTATCACAGGTGGGCCCTTAAAGTGATAAAGGGACAATGGGAATCCAGCCCCTTCCTATCTCTCTCTGCTTTCCGGCCATGACATGAGCAGTTTTGCTCCACTATGCACTCCACCATGATGCATTGTCTACACACAGGCCCAGACGAACAAGGCTAGTCAGCCTCCAAATCTGTAATCACTAAAACTGTGAGCCAAAATAAACCTTTCCTCTTTATAAGTTGATCATCTCAGGTATTTGTTATAGTGACAGGCAGCTGACTCACACACTTAATACTCTATATGGTCTTTTTTGGTAATTCCTCAGTCAAGGCATTGACTATTAGGAGCTGGATCTCACTGGCTATGGAGCCCTAAAGCTTTATGCTCTGTCTTGAACTTTTATTGAAAGAGTAGAATCTGTCTTTCTCTTAGGCAACATGTGATGAGTCTGAGCTAATATATATTTGTATATATGTATAAATATATATGTTCGTGTATATGTATACCTATGACTTTTGTTGGCTGCCATTTACACCCCAATTTTAGTTAGGTAATTCCTTTCCCAAACACTTCATTATTCTTTACTATTTCATAGCAGATATATGACAGAACAATCAATTTAAAAATGAATGTCACTTGTCCCATTTTTAGTTCAGCAGGAATTTTAATATTTTTAAAAATGAATTAATAAAATAAGAAGATAATTTTTTCTTTGCAATTCTGCAAAGTGGTAATGCACAGACATCAAATTTAAACTTAGGAAAGCTGGGAGGAAAGCCTTGCTGGTGACTTGGGTTTCAGTCTTTGCGTAAGGAAAAACAGTTTGTCACAGTTATTTGCAAGACAGTTAACAAGCCTATAGCTCATACAGACAGTCATTTTCTTCCTCTCAGGCGACTCAAGGCTTTCTTGTTGCTGGCTAAGGTGACTGATGAGGGTCATGCTAGCTTTGCTGAGATAAAGAGGCACGGCATTTGGCAGTCATGCAAAGAAAACCCCTGCCCCAGGCTCAGGGCATTCACGCTTTCGAAACTCCTCACTGAACTTGGAGACAAAGATCTTTTCTCCCATGCAGCTTCCTCCCTCCTTGTCTAGACATTCTGCAAGTGGTCTCCTAGCTACAGGAGTGCAGTGCTCCAGTCCCACACGCCCCGAGGCCAGCCTCCCACCACCAGTTCGTGGGCGAGTGTTGGGAAAGGCCTCCTTTGTAGCCAGCTGTAGGAGAGCGCTAATATCTTGTTCCCAAGAGGAAGTCATGAATCTTGGGGGAGGTTCCTCAGGATTAGAGACCGAGCCTAGGGATACTTCACCATAGTGATGGCATCGCATCTAAAGCTGCACGGTTCAGTACAGAAGCTTCTAGCCACATGTGGCTATTTAAAACTTTTTTTAAAAAATGCTAAACAATACATAAAATTGATCATTTCTGCCATTTCTAATTGTACAGTCCGGTAGTGTTAGGCACATTCATGCTGTCGTGCGATCCATCTCCAGAACTTTCTCATCTTGCCAAATAGAAACTCTGTACCCACTAAACAACTCTCTACGCCCAAACCCTAGAAACCCCAATTCTACTTTCTGTTTCTGGGTGTCTGGCTAATCTAGATACCTTATGTATTGTATAGTGCAGATTGAGCATCCCGCATCTGAAAACCTGAAATGTGAAATTGTTCGACACCAAAATGGAAAATTGTACACCTGATCGCATATGATGCGGGCCTCAGTGAACATGTAGGTGTGCTAAAAATATTACATAAAGTTGATTCCAGGCTATATATTTAATGTGTATATGAAATATAAGTGAATTTTGTGTTTAGACTTGAGTCTTATTCCCAAACTACTTCATTATGTGTATTCTGAAAATATCTGAAATCTAAAACACTTCTACTCCCAAGCATTTTGGATAAGGGATACTCAATTTGTATTTGTGCTTCTTGTGGTTGGCTAATTTCAATTAGCATAATGTTGGCTGTTTAATTTTAAATTAGTTAAAAATTCATTTCCTCAGTTGCACTAGCTGCATGTGAAGTACTCAGTAGCCCCATCTGGTTAGTGGCTACTGTATTGGACAGCACAGATGAGAATATTTCCAACATCTCAAGAAGTGTTACTGGACGGAAAACTGTGTTACGCTGAGAACTGACTGAGAGGAAAAAAGTACCAGATAAATTATTTTGTACCCAGCCAGGTAATGAATAATCTGACTTCTTTTCTCTACTACCAAAATGATAGAAGCAACAAGATGTTTTCATATTTCCAACTCGTGGCTTTATCTCAACTTCCCATCTTTTAATATTATTCCCTCTCCCCCAGTAGCCTGCAACATTAAAAATAATTTCAGTTGGAGAATCTAGAGAGCAGGGATATACAGTGCAGACTACAGGTAAATGCACTGTGAAACTTCTTAGTGAATGCCTGTTAGCATACCCACTGATGGGAGTTAAATTGGAGTGTCCCATTAATTAGCACTGTTAAGTTTATTGCTAGCCTGGCAGGAATCTTAATAGGCATTTGCCACAAAGCAGCCTTATTCTGTAGGCCTGCCCTTTAAGCCTGTTGCTTTTAAGGCTTTTTCCTTGACAGCCACATTGAGAGAAATGGTGTTTCTCTATGCAGTATATAACGTCATTTATATGTGCTGCTGTATATACCCAAACTTAAAGGTAGAGTTTCTTAGCCCGGCCTGGTGGTACAGGCCTGTAATCCCAGCGGTCTGGGGGACTGAGACAGGTTTGTAAGTTTGACCCCAGTCTGGGCAGTTTAGTGACTTAGTGAGACCCTGTCTCAAAAAATAAAAGGAAGAGCTGGGATGCAGCTTAGTGCTAAGGCCCTGGGTACAATCCCCCACTTCTAGGGGAAAAAGTAGAGTTTTTTATATCAACACTTATCCTGTGCTGTGAGATACATATATTTTTTTCTAGAAATGCTTTTCTAAAAAAAATGTTTTTATCCACTGAATTGATTTTGTGTCCCATGAGAGGGCCACAGTGTACCTCTTGGAAACACTGATTTATAGGCACCTGGGTTCAGTTTCATGCCTACAGCATCACACTGCAGCCCCATCTGCATGTCCATTCTGGAACAGCCCCTCACCCCACCCCGTGCCTTAGACAGTGAGACACTGCTTAGAGGAGGAGGGTGGAGGTTTGAAGAAAAGTGAAGGGATCAAAACTTCATTTAGGAGCGAGATGAGAATTGACCTAGCAGATATAAAAGGATTTCCAGGTGGAAGCAAGGGCCACTTTCCTGGGTGTTCAGTGAAGATTAGGAGCTGCATATCAGGAGAAATGGAATTAACTCCTAGAACTCCTACCTTTAGCTTCTGTAGGGAAGAGCTTCCTTAAACCAACCCTAGTGACTTCAGTAGCTACTTCCAATGGTTTTTTTTTCCTAGGAGTCTTTTTGGAAAGACTCTCCCCAGTCTTTCCACCTCCTCTTTGCTACTTTGGTTTTTATGGATGAGAGCACATTTTATCACTAGAATAAGCAGAGATTTCACAAATCAGTATCTCAGGATCATCAGAAGCCTTAAAATTGTGGAAATTTCCTGTTCTGGGTTATTTTGGGAAATGGAATGGCTGCCCTGTCCAGTGGAGTTCTCACTAACCTCAGGTGGCTACTTAAAATGTAAATGAATCAGTGTTTTGAATAAAGGTGAGAATTCTGTTCCTTAGTCATATTTACTACACTTCGGTAGTCCCAGGAGGCTCTTAGCCAGAGAGTGGAGATGGACATCGTCATCATCACAGGGAGAGAAAGAGTCCTGCCCAGGCCTCTTTCAAGCTGGTCAGTGCACAGAATGTGGACTCAGGCAAAACAAATGGACATTTAGCTCAGCTAGTTTGCTACTAACTGATAGTTTGCTGGTTGATTTAGCTGTTTTACTGGATATGTATTTTTAAGTACACACTGAAATTTGTGCTCCTTTTTGGCATTCCCAGTCGTTAACAAAATTCAGTGGAAAAGGCAAGCGTGAGGGCCCGAGTTCGACTCCCGGAACCCACATACGAAAAAAGGGCCGGTGATAGCGCTCAGTGGCACAGGCGCCTGCTGGCGCGCGAGGTCCTGAGGTCGACCCCCGGTACCCACAAAAAAAAAAAAAAAAAAAAATTCAGTGGAAAAGCCAGCCTCCCTGGGCCACATTTCTTGTTTCTCTTGCCTATATCCACATCATGGTCAAGTGGCTTAGCTGACTTGAGGACCAAGCAGATGCCCTGACTGAAGACTAGGTGCTTGTTAAAAACCCTGTTTTACTTATTTTTCACGATACATCTTGTAAATGCAAGGCCAATGGATTCCTACTATTTTTCAGGATTCAGTAAAATAAGATTCTGCTCCTAGATCAAACATGAACACTTTTGAAATGGCGCAAGGATCGGGGAGGAAGGGAAGTCCTGCTGCATACTTAAGGCTGAGATTCCTCTCTGTCTGCTAGCCTTGCTTCAGTTGCCAGCAGTTCTTCCTGCACTCTATAAAGCCAGTAATTCCAGGAACCCTCTGTAAAGCCATTTCGTATTATAGTTATTCTAGGTCTTTCTTGTACTTAGGGATTCTTTATCTCTTTCTGCCCCTCAAGTCTGCAAATTAAGCAGTTTTTTGTGGACATGAGGAAGGTTAAGGGAAGAAAGAACTAGAGTCTCTTTTCTTCCTGGCTTTTCTTTCTCACAGAGGGAGAATGTTTTGGGAGCTAAGAGGGAATTATTTCCAGAGTTATGAGAGGTCCCCCATTTCTCTGGCCCTGGGGAGGGACCTGCTGCAAGCAGGGCAGTAAGGACTCCAACAGCTCAGAGTGGGGATGTACGGGTGAGCCTGATGTGGCCAGGGCAGAAAGAGCACCATCATCCTTCACAGGGATGTTTCTACGCATAGAATATTGCTGACTGCAGTTTGATAACTGCTGTAGGTATGAATGAGGCAAATCAATTTTGATTGGCTTACTTGGCAGAAATTTTGAGATGCTAATCCTATTTTAACTGTCAGACCCCAAGGTATCATTTTATGTAGCCTCCATAATTTGCAAAATATATTCTCAAGCATCAGTTTATTTGATACTTATGAGAAACCTGTGGGCTGGGACAAGACATTTGCAAGAGGAAACACAGGCTCAGGGAGATAAAGTAACTTGCCAAGGTCACACAGTTCGTAGGTGGCAGAGCTAAGTTTTGAATCTCAGTCTAGTGAGTGCTTTTCTGAGCACAGTGCTTTACTTCTCACATTTTGGGCTAGGCATAAAACACATTTGCAATGGATAATTCATGACACAAATACAACAGTTGATTCAAGAGATGTGTTTGTTAAGTGGTTATAATGCAGGGGGTTAAAGACAGGGTTTCTGTAGTTGGATGGCATGGGTCCTGCCCTCAGGGAGCTTTCTTTGAAACAGTATATTTTCAAGCAACAAATGTACATTATTCTAGAGCAAATTTGGTGTGTTAAAGCTTGTGGGTACTGAATAAATGACCGAGTCCTTCAGAAACGTCTTCCTGAGAGCAAGCAGTTTTGAATCATATCCTGAAGGTTGTGAACAAAGACTAAGAGAAGAGCATTCAGACAGGTATAGGGTTGATGGTAAGTAAAGAGAGTTGTAGAGAGTCCTTTGTTAGTGGAGTATTAGGGAACTAGAAAAGAACATGTGTTTATTATTAGTTGAAAATGTACTGTACATAAGACATTATATACAGCTGAGTCTACAATGGCATGCAAAATAGACCTGGTTCCTGCTTTCAGATTGCTTAGTCTTTGGGGGTAGGTAGGAACTATTGATGGTTGATAATAAAATAATTACACAAATATTTCAGATTATGATGGTTATCATAAAGGAAAAGGCAGAATTCTTTAACAGTGACATACATTAGACTGACATTTGAGCTGCTATGTGAAGCTGCAGGAGTTACTAGGCAAATAGTTTTGATGTAGGGCGCAGGGAAAGGAATGATTATGTGTGGGGCATGTACAATGGCCTTGGGGGTACAGAGGAACTGAAAAAGGCCTGTGCGCTGGAGTTGTGAAAGGAGGGGTTCGGGGGTGTGCAATAAGGCTGGGAGGGGAAACAAGGATGATCAGATTTTAATCTTTATTCTAAGTGCTGTGGGCAACCTTAGAAGTATTTTATGCAGCAATTACATGAGCAGATTTTCTTTCGAAAAAGATTACATTGGCTGGAACATGGAGAATATTTGCAGGGGGAATGATAGAGGTTTTGGAGCAACCCCTTAAGAGGCTACTGCCTGGTCCAGGGTAAAGATGATGTAGCTTGGCACAGGGTAGTGGCATTAGGGATGGAGGGAAGTGGCTCGTTTCCATAGAGATTTAGGAGATCAAATCTATAGAACTTAGTACCGTGTTGGGTAATGGAGAAACAGATGGCAGGGATAGTTCCTGGGCTCCATTTGCTTCAACAGGATGGATGGGGAACTGACCTTTGAAGTCAGGAACCTTGCAAAGGAACCCAGTCTGGGGAAGAAGATAAAATCAACTTTGGATATCAGGGAGGCACTTGGATCTATGGGTTAGGAGCTCAAGTTGTGAAATGAGTGGGAATTAAATGTGCTTAACTGACAAGGGAAACTCTGGACATGCATAAATTTTCCCAGAAAGAAAAGAGCATTAAATGAGAAAAGAAGAAGGATTCAACAGTGAGGATGCGCGATTGCCATTGAGAAGATAACAAGCCAGCCCAGGAGCCACTGGAGAGGTGGGAGGGAACCCGAAATGTGCTTGAGTGTTATATCATTGAGGTAGAGTAAGAAAAATTTTTAAAGGGTGATGCTGTTATCTTTCAGTTTATTTCTAGATTAATTTCCTCATCACACCCTAGAATCTGTTATGTGGTGGCTGTGCATCTCTAGGTCCAAGGTATCTGTGTAGTGCACAGTTACAAAGTCCAGGTGGCTCTTGTATCTGTGTGTCCTGCATCCGCAGGTTCTGCATCTGTGGATTCAGCCAGCCTAGGATAGAAAATACTATTTGGAGCGGGAGGGGTGGAAGTGCATCTGTACTGAACATGTACAGCCTTTTTTTTCCTTGCCATTATTCCCTAAACAGTACAGTATATGAATTAATTTACATAGCATTTATATTGTATTAGGTATTATAAATTAATTTAGAAATAATTTAGTGTACAGGAAGATGTGCGAAGGTTATATGCAAATACTATACTTTTTATATAAAGTACTGAGCATCTGTAGATTTAATGTTTGTGAGGGGTGCTGGAACCAATCCCTGCAAATACCAAAGGACGACGGAATATTTACTTATTCATTTATTCATGTGACAGATTGCAGTGTGAGTGTGCGTGTGTCTTCTGCCAGGAACAATAATCTCCTTTCCTTTCTCCTACATCACTGCACTTTTGGATGTCACTGGGGTTTGTTGCAAATCTGAGCTCATTTAATTCCATCGAGTACCAAACAGTATCTGGTCTCTGCACTCTGAAATTCGACTCCAGGCGCTCCAGCTTCCTGTGCCAGCTGGGATCCTTTAATGAGCTCACTGCACACAGCTCACTAGGAGAGGTCTTTGAGCTGGTGAAACACATTTGAAGATCTCACTTTCGGCATGCTCTGTGTCAGGCCTCTTCCCATTCTCTTGCTGCCTTTCTCTCTTTAGGATGGCGGTTGCTCCTCCAAGTTACTGTTTTGTGGCCTTCCCACCACGTGCTAAGGATGGTTTGGTGGTGTTTGGGAAAAACTCAGCCCGGCCCAGAGATGAAGTTCAGGAG
The DNA here is from genome assembly GCA_028451465.1 of Erethizon dorsatum. NCBI lineage: Eukaryota > Metazoa > Chordata > Mammalia > Rodentia > Erethizontidae > Erethizon > Erethizon dorsatum. Next base: position 76,820,353 of record CM051835.1, read on the forward strand.
GTTGTGTACTTCTCGGCTGCTGATCATGAACCCGAGAGCAAAGTTGCGGTAAGTTATGCATTGCAGTCTCTCCTTTCATCCGTGCGTTTTCTCTTTCTTTGGCTTTGTCTCCAGCCACCAAACTTCCTTCTCCAAAGTGAACTCACTTCTCAGATTGTCGCATTGTTTCTGCTGATTCCCATTTCCATTCAGATTTGCTCATAGCTTTAAGAACAAGCTGCATGGGAGAATTCTGTGTTCCTTATGGTTTTCCTTTTATAATTTAACTAAAATATTTACATGCTTCCAAAGTCAAGTCTATAAAACAAGATACAAAGAAGTCTAACTCCTATTCTTGCCTCCTTTACTCCATTTTCTTTTTCCTCTATAGGTACATGTTTTGGAACTTTTAAAATTCATCTTTCCATTTAAAAATTTACACATATATGTAATGTATTACATATACATATGCTTTCCTCTTTGCTTAGATTAACAATAGCATGTTACATAGACTTTTCTCCATTTTGCTCTTTTCAGCTAAAATTTTGTCTTGGCGATCAGGGAATGTAGTATATATATCTAGGTGTTCTTCATTCCTCATTTAGAGCTGCATGTGGATGTGCCATAGTGTAATCAGCCTCACAATGCTGCAGGACATTTGGGTTTGTTTTCCAGTCTTTTGCTATTATAAATAGTGCTGAAGTGAATCATAGCCTTGAGCATCTATCATAGTGTCTGGTCTTATTTTTATGTGTTTTGATCATGTTAAACTTATCCATCAATTCTTATTTTGAGTGCTATAAAAATATCATTTTTGTCAGTATTTCGTGGGGATAGATTCCTAGAAATGAGATTGCTGGCCCACAAAGTAAATAACTATGTAATTTTGTTAAATATTGTCAAGTTTCCTCCCACTCGAGGGTTATCATTTTGCATTCCCACCAGCAATGTATAAAAAGCCTATTTCTCCGCATTCCTAGAGTGTGTTGTCAGACTTTCATGATGGTTATCTTATGTTAATTTTATATTCTGTCATTTTACTAAATTCTATTATTGGTTATGTCAGCTTTTATCATTGATTCTCTTGGCATTGTTTTCTATGTATCTTTTTATATCACCTGCAAATGGAGATACAGTACTTTGATTCTTCTTACATCTCTAATTGTTTTCTTCTCTGATTGCTTTGGCTTATGTCTTAGATGCAGTGTCAAAGAGTAAGGAAATTGTGGGTGTCTTTGTCTTTGTCCCTGATCTGAGTGAGGCTGCTTGTAGAGCTCCCTTATTAATAAGATGCTGGCTTTCGGGCTGAGACTTATTTTGTTTTATCATGTCAAAAACTACATGAATTTCTATTTTGAGTGTTTTGAAAACAAGAACTCAGAAACAGGTACTAAATTTTGTTGAAGGTCTTTTCATTATGAAAATATTACCTATTTCATCTCTTTATTTGGTAAACTGAGCCATGTTTGCATTCATAGAATAAGCTTTTTGGTTATGATATATTTCAGTGTGTGTGTGTGTGTGTTTGTATTTGTGTTTGTGTCTGAACAGTAATTGTTTATTCAAGGATGAAGACAAGAATTTGGAGAACAATTTGGAACTGGTGAATGAACAAGCTTTTTCCATTCCTCTGCTCTTTGGTGTTCTATGTGGAGTTTTTCTGGTTGTCATGTTTGGCTCTAAATGGGTATTTATCCATGTGTATAATACTTTATATTTTTTTCTGCATCTGAAATCACTGGTTTAGTTTCAGTCTTTTAAAAGCACAAATCAACACTAAAGAGCAACAGAACTCCATGGGAGCTGTTTATTTTAGATGAATTTGATAAAGCACTGAAGTGAACAGGCTGGGTTGAGGGTGACTTAGCATGGGCCATCTGTGGATGGCAGCACGCTGTCCCCCACAGGGCTTTCACCAGAGCCATTTGTCTCTCATGTTGAGCCACCAACAGTCCAGCCCCTGAAATTCAATGGGCCTTTCCTTTCCTGTAGGTGAAAAAGAGTACTAGATTTTCTGGCAAGCTTCTTAGATTTCACTGGGTATTCGTAAATGCAGATGTTTGAATCTGAATGTTTCTCCCTTTTCCCGGAACAGAGTGGGCACTGTATGGATGAAATTTGCTGGCTTGAGTTGTTCCTGACATTCCCTGTCTTCCTTGGATGTTTCTACCTCCGCCCCCAGACATATAAACTGAAACAATGCTTTGCTTTTCACACAAGCAGACTTAAATTCCCCAAAGGTAGCTGCACCAAGTCTCATCCCACACATACTTCATAAAATGTGAAGGGCACATCTCCCAGGGAGTGGTAGTGTCTAATCTACCTCCTTCACCCCACCATGTACCTCAGTGAGGGCTGTGATTGCTCTGACCAGTGGACCATGTGGAAGTGATGTCATGTGACCTCTAGGAGTGGGTCATAAAAGGATATGGCTTCTGTTTGTGTGTCTGTCTGTTTCCTTGGACTCTAGCTCTGGGGACACAGCCATCCATCATGCTTGGAGGAATCCAAATTAGCCCACATACCAAGTCCACAGAGCAGGGCCCATATGGAGAAGACTAAGGTCCCTGTCAACCATTAGTAGCACCTGCTGGACAGGTAAATGAAAGACCTTTCAGATGATTGCAGGCCAGGCACTGGAATGGGGCACACACACCTTTCTTACTGTTTGTGGTCCACATGCCTGGCCTATCCAACCCATGAGAATAAGAAGTAGTTGTTTTAGTTATACTGCTAAATTTTGGAGGTAATTTGTTAAGAAGCCATAGTATCTATAATATACATAAGCCATTTATAATCATGTCTGAAAAAAGTTTGTTTTCTTTTTTAGAGCAATAGGCTATATAACTCCTGGTATTTTACTTTCATGGTTACAATCATTTTAGAAAAGAGACTAGGTTCCTTTTGCTGTTTAACATATGGTACATTATTACTTAAGTACCCTGTAGGTTAAATCATGGCCCCTTACATAAATAGGTGCAGTTTAACATATAACATAATTAGTCTCCAGAACAGCCCTGACTTCTTTTCCGAGGTGTGTACCTGGATTTTGAGCTGCCTCCATACATATCCACATGCATATTCTGCAGGTAAAATAACCTCCCAGGACAAAAACCGAATTTATTTTCTCCATCTCATTTGTTCCTGTTGCTCTAACAGTACCATTGTCTGCTACAGAATTTATACTGGAAACCGGGGGGAAACATTGAACTTCATTTTCCCACATTTCTAGATGCACAGGGACAGTGTCATTAAGCCTTGTTACTTTCTGTCCTGTATCCCCATCTCCGCCCTGTGACCCAATCTCATTTCAGCTGGCTCAATCCTCCTTTGGCTGTTATCTTCTTATTGGTCCCTGGGCTGTGTCTCCTGGATCCTTCTCCATGCAGAGTATCAGAATTTTCCTTCCAGAACACAGCTCCATCACTCTCTTATTGAAAAATGTTTGGTTTCTTTACAGGCTGAGTCTAGGATGATTTGTATGCTGTTTAGAACTCTTCCCAGCTGGCCCCCTGCTCACTTTTGCTTTCTTTTCTTTTCTTTTTTAAATTAGTAGGCTTAAAAAAAGAACAGTTTAATATTTGCAGAAATATGAATAGAAAGTACTGAGAGTTCTCATCTACCCCCTCATTCTGCCTTCCAGTCTTCCCTTTATTAACCTCTTGGTTAAACCTCAGGTACACTCGTTACAATTGATGAGCTGATACGAATACATTTTTCTTAACTAAACTTCGTGGTTTACTCTCTGTGTTGTATATTCTGTAGGTTTTGACACATATATAATGACATGTATCCACCATTATAGTATCACAGAAATACTTCTGCTGCCCTAAAGGTCCTCTGTGCTCCTCATCTATTCATCCCTTTCCCCAGCTTGTAGCAACCCTGATCTTTCCACTGTCTCCACAGTTTTGCCTTTTCAAATGTGTAGTTGAAGTCATATGTATGTCGCCTTTTCAGGTTGGCTTCTTTCACTTAGCAGTATGCAGGTTTCTTCCATGACTTTGCTACACTTGATAATGCGTATCTTTTTATTACTAACACCCCATTGTAGGGATGTACCACAGTTTATTTCTCCATTCACCTACTGAAGAATGTCTTGGTTGCTTCCAAGGTTTGGCAATTATGAATAAAGCTACTATAGGTATTCATGTGTAGGTTTTTGTGTAAACATAAATTTTCAACTTATTTACTTTTTAATGTAAATTTACATTTTGAGTAGATAATATATTAATATGGTTCAAAGATTAAATGATATTAAAAAGGTTCACATTAAGACATCCTCCTCCCATCCCTGCCTACCTGGATTCCCATCGTTTATATCTTTTTTTACTAATTTCTTGCTCATCCCTCCAGTGATTATGCAAATGCAAAAAATAAAACAAAATAAAACTTTGACTATCTAGCCTTACTTTCTCACTTTTTTCCATGAAAGTAGCATATATGAGCCACAATTATTTTCATGTAGCTTTCCTAAAAGCACTCCTTAGCATACATATTTTCTTTCCTTTTAAGCTTTAAGGAGTGAGAACTTCCCATAAAAACCTACATAATCCTCATCCATTCCATGGCATTTTAAGCTCTTATATCCTGAGGTTTCCCTAGAACTTCATACTCCAGTGTTGAGGCCCCAGGAACTCATTTCCTGAGGATAACCACATGCAAAAATTATTCTGATTACTCATCCGCCCACCCATACTTCCAGCTGGTCCACCCTCCTAGGCTGTCTTCCTTCCACCAGGTCCACTTACCTGCCTGCTCTTCATCCGCTCGTCAGTCAGGCCCAACCACCCATCACCTACCATATATCAAATTCACTTATTCAAGTCCAGAAGAATATGAAATAAGATCCTTCAGCACAGAGTTCTGAAATTATGCTGCACCTTTTTGTTCAGCCACACAGTGGAATAGAGCTCCATGGCCTCTGTTTTCCTGTCTTTCTGTTTTCTTCTTAGGATTAGGGGCTGTGTAGGGTGAGAAGTGTCCTGGGTTCCATGAAATCTTGGCTGAGCAGAGAGCTTCTGTTCAGCATGTCTCCCTCCCCAGATTTCTTTCTGACCCCAGGAGTCCACATTGCCCAGCCCTAAAGATCTCTTAAAGCTTCAAGGAACTGCAAAGCAGTTCTTCTAAAGTGTAGTTAACCATGTTGCCCTTTAACCTTGACACCTTGGGTAGTCTTTACTTAGATTCATGAACCTTAAGGACACACAATCAGTCAAACAGCAGGGAAGACACTAGGTTAAAAAAAAATTAAACAAGCAAAACCCCTTAGTGATCATGAGCAATGGTGCTTGGAGTTGCAGATTTCCTAAAACTAAAGCTGTTTCTCTGAAGCATCCCAGTTTCCCTGCCAGTTCTCGCTCCCTAAGGAGTTTGGCTGACTCATCAACACATCCTACAGTGGTTTTCGCTGGTGGTGCCAGGGTTGTGTTCACCATCTGAGTACAGTAAGAAAGGCACAATGGTTGCATTTCATTAACTGAAATGTCTATTGTGCAAGTGTCTCTATTTCCCCTTTCACTCGATGATGTCCATCCAGAAAGTGTGTGCTGGAATGTGGGTGGCGTAGGCGCCGGCATGAAGCTGATCTTGCTTTTCACTGTTGACCCAATGCCACAAGACAATAAAGGGTTTGCTCTGCAGAATAATTGGTTTTGTCTTTGTATGTAGGGCCTTTCCAAGGCTCATCTTTTCTGTCCTCCATTTTGACAGGTGTTCCCCTGCAGATGAGAGAGAGCAGCGAAATCAGGACAGCCAATTCCTTTAAAACTCCATGACTCAGCATTAGGCAGTGCTGACATTTGGAAGTATGCCTCATCACGATGCCTCCCTGCTTGGGGCATTCTTGGATGATGTGGCTTTGGCACCAGAAATGGCATTGGCCGATGGATTTGTTTTATGAAAGTCAGGGCGTAAGTAGCCCTGGAGTAGTAACACAAATGCTCATCCCTTTCCCTAGGTCACTTCTAACACCTGGAGCTGACAGCCAAACCGCTTTTGTAAAACTCCATCCAAGTATTGAACACTTTTTTCTTTCTTTTTCTTTTCTAATAGAAATTTAGGTAGGACTTCGACTTGGAGCACTAAATTGTTTTTGCTGCACTGAAAGATTTCATGTGCTTTTTGGATATTTTTCTCTGTTGAAACCTCTTCTGCTACCTCAAATCCCACTTCTCTGCTCATTAATAATGTGGCAATTGTCAAAGTCAGTGAATTTTATTTACAAAAAGACTGCCTGTGGACTTTCAGGTTCTAAATGGCTGGCTTTATGAAGTTTAGCTAATTACATCTTGTTTAAGTGTTCCTGATTTTGTGAGATTTGTTCCCAAACTGGGATTTTAAATCACCAATCCTATGACACTTGTGTGTTCATCTCTTCCCACCCTGCCCCCCCCAGGTGGTCGTGATTAGCAGATTTAAAACACAATGCAGCGGCCTGAATAGCTGTCACAGAGGGTCCTTGTTAGGCCCAGGCTTCTGTGGGCCCTGACAGAGAGGCCTCAAGGGGTATGCGTTACAGCCTCCCTAAGATTTCTTGCTTGTGAGAGGGATTTGGAGGGGCTTAGGAGGGGCTGATTTGGCCCATCTGGATACTTGGGGATCCCTTCCTTCCACATCATTCTGAATTTGGCCTGAAAAGTGTCAGGGTGGCTGCATATATTTTGAACTCACTCAAGGACCATCTGGTCTTTTAAATTCCACGTGCCACATTTTTATCAGTCAATCCTTATGGAGCCTTTGCAGTTCTGTGCCGCAGTGACATCTTAGTAGCAAAGCAGCACAGTGAGGACCTCCCTGGGCCATGAACATACACTGGACATCCCCATTTCTGGTTTTTTTTTTTTTTTTTTTTTTCAGGTTCTTAACTCTGTCTGGAATACCTGGATGCTGGACCCATTTTTCAATATCAACTTCAATGTCACCCCCTTGCTAAATCCTCTAGCAACTTAGATGTGTTCTTTCTTCCCTTTAGATTTTTTATTATGCTCCCTTAGACCTTTGTGAACCATCCATCCACCAAAAAAGGTGGTTTATTGATGCTTATTATTTTCCAACCTTGGGATATGTCCATTAACTAAACAATAAAGATATTTCCCTCCCTCGTGGAGCTTACATTCTAGCTGAGGGAGATAGCACACATAAAAAAGCACAGGTAAGAAATAATATTTTAGAAGGAGATGAATGGAATGGGAAAAAGAAAAGCCAGAACAGAACAGAATTGATTAGAGGAGTGGGCAAGATGCTGTAAGTATGAAATGGACAGGTCTCAATGATACTTACAGGTCCTCACGGTGGTTATAGTAATTTGCGTGTACTTCTTTCCTAACCAAAGGACAGGGGCTGGCCAACCTCACTGCTTTTCTCTCAGCATCACTTGGCATAAAAATGCCTCGACTATAGTGGGTAATAATTGGTAAAATGAAAGTAAACACATAAAATCAAATTTGAGGACAAATCAATGAAGCCATTTACTATTTTTGCTTTTTCTTATCTTTTAAAAAAATCTTTATGATAAATCTATGCTTAAGAAGCTGAAATTCCTTCCTTATTTACTTGTTCTTTTCAAGAGGAAATTTGTCTTGGTCTCAGCAGGGACAGGGTTTCAGAAAGTCTTGATTAATGCCAGTGTTGGTTAGCTTTTCATCTCTATAATATATACTTGAGATAATTAATTTAGACAGAGAAAAGAGTTATTTTGGCTCACAGTTTTGGAAGTTTCAACCCAGGATTGATTGGTCCCATTGCTTTGGTCTGGTGAGGCAGCTCTTCCTGGCAGGAGCATGTGGCAGAGGAAAGCTGTATACATCAGGGCAAAGGCGAAAGAGGAAGAACTGTAGTCCCACAGTCCCCTTCAGTGCCATGCCCCAATGACCTAAAGACCTCCCGCTAGGCATCACCCTTTAAAGTCTCCACCACTCTTGAACAGTGCCACTCTGAGGGCCAAGGCTTTAATTAACCTATGGGCTTCTGGGGACCATTCAGCATCTAGCCCATAGAATTCCTAAACTACTTTTGTACATAGAAGACTGCAGTTTTAAGATAGAAACTTCAGCTTCATTTAGGAAAGCACAGTTGTCATTACTATTTTGGCCAGCTTTTTGCTCTACAAGAATCATTTTTAAAAATAAGTAATTTTTGGCAACTGAATAGGGGAAAACATTTCAAGAGTGTGTTTTATTATCAACTTGCCACAAAAAAACCCTCAAGAGTTCCTTGGCAGCCTCCAGACTTAATTAGTTTACAGTTTGCCATGTGTATCAAGTGGTATCACAGTATCCCTGTCGAGCAACACGCGACGTAAATTGTGCAGGTAAAGAAGTCACCTGACCAATGAGTACCTGTGGTACATGGCATTTCAGTTCGTACCTGAGGTTTAGAGATTGGGGGACTCAATGCAGACTAACTTTCTGGGCTGTTTTCCATTGATACAGCTGCACTGAATTTTAAAAAAAGGACTTGGCATGGTGCAACATTGCTAATCACAGCTACTCAGGAGGCTGAGGCAATAAGACTACAAGTTCGAGCACAGCCTGAGTAATTTAGCAACTTAGCAAGACTCTCTCAAAATAGTAAGATCTGGAAATGTAGCATAGTGCAAAGGCCTTGGGTTCAATCCCTAGTACTGAAAAACAAAAACAAAAATCAAAAAGTTTATGTCACATGCTGGTGGGTTGTGACAGTCAGGAAGGCTCCAGAGTGACCCAGCATTCCAGCCCAGTCCCCTCGTGGGCCACCATGTGGGGAGGGAGAAAGGAAGGACAAGTAGGCCAGGACTGAAGTAGTTATCTCTGCCACAGTCCCAAACCTCTCCCTCCTTTTGCCCCAACTCACTTTGACCAGTTTTATTGTTTATACTTCTGTGTAAGAGTTTGTACAAAAGAAGGGTTCTGTGTTTAAAAATACTTTGAAAGAAATAGTTTGTTCTAAAATAGCTCCCTCTCTTTCCAGGTAAAGACACAATAGTCTGGGGAAGATAAGACATACATACCTAAGTGGTTTGTACTGCAGTTGCCGCAGCGGTTAGAAATACACTTTCCTGGGACAGTTTCCTTCTGTGCCCACCTTGCTGCCTTAGTGTGAGAATCCAATGGGACAGACAGGAAAGCTCTGTGCACAAGGCAGTCTGTGCTTAATGCAGTAGTTCAGTGTCAGTATTATCACCATTTCCCATTCTCTACCCCCACTGCAATCACATAGGTTCCAGGAAGCCTTAGGGATCATTGTATGGGCTCAGGGGTCCTCTCTTCTTTAGACAAAGCATCCTCCCTTTTATCTTTGGCGTCAGGCTTCTGAGTAAGAAGCAAGAGCTCTGTAACTTCAAAAAAGTTTGAAAACCACTGACCTAGTAGGAGTTTTGCAAATGAGAATAAACAGCTGTGTTTCTTTGAAATGCAGGTGGCAGTCTGTGACTGTGGAGATGACCAGCCACAGAGTGTTCAGGCAGTCATGTGCTGAATACCTGGTTCAAAGGGAGCGCAGATACGGAAGTACTTGAATAGGTTGGCTTGAACCAGATGGGCCGACACTCACCTTTGGAAACCTTTGAGCTGTACGGAGATTTGGGGTGTCTTTTAAAGCTGGGTATTCCCAGCGCCTTTCACTTTTCGCCTCTGTAACTGTGTGTGATGGTCCTGTGTAAGTACCAAGGTGGAAACTAAGTGGTACCTGACAGATCATGGTGCTTTCTTCTCTTTCTTCACTTTTTAGTGCACTTACATTTCAATCGACCAAGTTCCGAGGACCCATGCCATAGTGATAAGCAGACCCGCCTGGCTGTGGGGGGCAGAAATGGGAGCTAACGAACATGGAGTGTGCATAGCCAATGAAGCCATCAATGCCAGAGAACCGGCCGCTGAGACAGAAGCTTTACTGGGGATGGATCTGGTCAGGTACTACATGGTAATTTTTTTTGAAATAACTGCCCAGAATATGTTGAAAATGGGTACAAGATTTATTTCCTCCTAAACCTCATATTGTGTAACATAGTTCTCCTAAAGATGATGCATACCTTTTGGTGGAAACTTAGTGATAGGAAAAAAGAATAGGTTACAATGGAATATTATTCAGCAGTAAAAAATTAAATAAAAAAATTAAATATATGCTACAACATGACAATCTCTTTTTTTTTTTGAGACAGGGTCTCACTGTGTAGTTTAGATTGGCCTTGGACTCACTGTGTAGCCCAGGCTGGCCTTGAACTTTCAGTGGTCTGCCTGCCTCAGCCTCCCAAGTGCTGGGAGTACAGGCCTTTGTCATCATGCTGGGGCCATGACGATCTTGAAAATATACTAAGTGAAAGAAATCAGACACAAAAGCCATACATTGTATGATTCTCTCTCGCTATATATATGAAATATACAGAAGATGCAAATCCATAGAGGCGGAAAGTAAATTCATGGTTGCCTGGAGTTGGGGTGGGGATGAGGGAAGGGACAGTGATTCCTAATGGGTATGGGGTTTCTTTTTGGGGTGTTGAAATGTTCTAAATTCAGATCATGGTGATGGTTGCACAACTTTGTGAATAGACTAAAACTCACTGAACTGTACAGTTTAAATGGGTGAATTTTATGGCATTTGAATTATGTAAAAATTTGTAAAAGATATATACAAATATGTAAAATAGATAAAAGAACAGATCACTTTCTTACCTTTCTGCATCTCAGTTGTCTTTTCCTCCTTTCCCTCCCCTTCCAGATGCCATGAACCAGAAAGAGCAGGATGTAGAGGGTGGATGAGGCAGGGTTCTTCATCTGTTTGTTTACCCTTTACACAGCCCTGGGAACTGTGTGCCTGGCGCATAATAGGTGCTGAATAGCTGAATTTTGAGTGAAGGACTAAAGTAGAGTGTGGGGTAGAACAAAACGACCTTCTGAAATGACTTTTTTTTTTTTTTTTTTACTGAAAGAGTGGAATGGAATCCTAACATAGCTGAGTGAAGACTGGGCTGAGCTGGGTCTTAGCTTTCAGTGTGGGTGCACCAAGTTAAATCCTTTCTCGGAGCCAACTTCCCCTGGTTTTCAATGTGAGGTCTTAACTGGATGACTTCTGAGGACCCTTCCAAAACTAACTTCCTTGAAAGGGAATAGTAGGTTTGACATTGGTTTTGTAGGGGAAATTGCACATTTAGACAGAGGTCTGTGCAGCTCACTACTTCTGCCACTCAGTGCGTGGATCTGGTAGAGACAGTTAGATAGCATATTGCCTTTGTGCCTTCCTTGTTATCCCTGGTTCTGATAAACTCAGTGCCGCATTCCCAAACCGGGGAAAGGCAGAAAAGGCCTCTTACTTACAACGAGTTTTCTCTTGATTAACAGAATAAAATATAAGAATAACAACAAGCTTTGAATTTATGTTTTGATTACTCTTCCAGTATTTTTTTTTACCTTTGTACTAAATAGACACCCTGAAAATGAATTAGTAATGAAAAAATATGCCTTTGAAATTCCTTATTTATAACCTTTGTTCTGAGTTATTATATTTGCAGTCTGGGACTTACAAACTGACAAAAATCACCATTTTAACAGTTAACTTCTAAAGGATGATGGAAGAAAGTGCTTTTCTCTTCCAAGCCTCAGGTTATCTTTTCAAGATTATCAACCAAGAAAGTGACAAGATTTTCCTGAATATCTTCTTTTTGCCAGACTCCGTGGCTTGCGAAGAAGCTCAAAACTTCAAAGAGATTTTTTAGTCTGGTTGTAGGGAAAAGACAGGAAATTGAGCAGTGCAGATTTTATGAACAATTTAATAGATGACAATAGGAGAGAGGAAACTCAAAGAGAAGAGACATGATGTCACATGAATGGCCCAGACAGTTCCAGCCCATGGCCTTCAGTGAACACTGCTGGCTATTCAGAGTTTGCTACAGACTAGGCACATTTGGGATGCTCTGGGGAGGTGTGTTTGACTCGGATCTTAAAGACTGAAAGATGTAGACAGAGAAAGTATATTTGGTACATAATTGGTGTTGTGATAGTTAGCAAGGTCTGGAATAATGACAGATGTCAGGAGGAGATGACAGGGTGAGAGCTGAACTGTAGTCATTTAATTTCGTCTCCTTCCCTGGCTAGCCTGTCTGGCTCTTGCAATAAAAAGGTGTGAAGAGAACCCATCACTGGCAGGTTCCTGGTGGGCGAGGTGGGACGCAGTTATCTGCACCTCTAGGGGATCTCAGTGTTCAACTTCTGGTTTCAGCTTTAAATGAGCTGTAATTAGTTCACTCAAGCCTAGTCAGAATCCAAGGGGCCATTTCATATCCTCCAAGTCCTACAGGTGACTCCTGAGCTGGAAGTCCTCCTGTATTAATTTTCAGGAAGCTCTAAGATTCTGGAGCAGTAGTTGTGACAGCCAGCAAATATGGCCTGGGAGCCTGTTAGAAATGCAGATTCTCGGGCTCTACCCCACCCTTACTGAATCCAACAACCTGTTTTAAGCAGCCCTCCCAAGGTGGCTGATGCACGAAACAGGCTGGGAACCATTGTTGCAGGAGGAACTTGCCATGGGTTGGTTACATTCTCTCAATTTTGGGGTCAGCGTCTCCCTAGGTATTGGTGTCTGAGGTATTTCTATTTCCTTTGCCCTTGCTTGTCCTGATGGGATGTCCTTCTTTCCTGGACACCCGTGAGAGCAGTCTGTTTACATTCTACACGCTACTTCGGTTCTCTTTTGGACTGTGGCTAATGATTAAGAGAACACAGCATTTTCCCCATAGGTACCCCAGTCCTTTGTGCTTTGCATCCACATGCCAAATCCACCTGCAGTTCAAAGAGACATCAATGAATAACAGTAGCATTTTAATAGGCCCTGACTTTAAAACCAAGGTGCAAACTTTGTGCCCCTTAAAGGAATGGGGGGAATGCAAGCTTTAGGAAATACTGTTTTTAAAATTCATTTCCAGTGATGCTGATGGCACCAGCCAAATTTTGCCTGTTTTTTGTTTTTGTTTTGTTTTGTTGCTTTCGATCCACAGATCTCTGTGAGACTCTGACAACTAGTCCTTTATTATTTTTTTTTTTTGCCAAGAAAAAGGCACATGAACATAGATATTTTCACATCTTTCATGAGATTGGTTTCAAGTATGAAGCCACTGACAGCAGCTGATGAAAAGATGGAAATGTATTTTCTTGATGTCAAGGTGTGTCTTACAACCCAAGGTCTGTTTGTCACGATAGTGTGTCTTCAATATGTATGAGGACCAAGAACTTTGGGAACCCACTGGTCAGTGGGATGTTGGGAAATGTCTAACAAACAGCTCAGGTTAGGGGGCAGTCCTGATTTGTGGCCCTTTCCAATTCCTGAGGTGTAAATCTTCCTGCCGTGACAGATTTCAAGTTACCAGTGGCGTAACAACTGGCTCACAGTCCCTGAAATGTAAGTGTCTGCTCCCAGCTGGCACCCGCTCATCACAGCAGGTCACCACACTCTGAGTGTTCTGTTTCTTCTTTCTTTTGCGTAACTGATTTGTTCTTTTCTTCTTCAGCAGACCCATTTTGGCTGTTCCAATTTGTATGTACTATTAGCACCAGAACCCAGTCAATTGCAGTATTTCAGAATATCTTGTAATTCTGAACACATTCTCATCAGGCCCCCAGCATGTTAAAAAACACAGTAATCCTTGAAAAGAAGCCAGTGTGAGAATCGGGAAAGTCTGCGGTTTGTCTCGTGGTTGTCAGTGAATGTGAGAACTCATAGTGGTTGGAATGGAGGCCTGGTCAGTGTCTGTAGGAGGGAAGGACCCATGTAGAGTTAGGATTTCCCTAACATTCTAGGAAGACATGCTTTGCATGCATGATTTCATTTAACTCTCACAGCAACCTGATGAAGTAGATGTGCTTACCTACATTGGGTGGACGAGGAATTTGGAGCTTAGGGAGACTAAAGGACTTGCCAAAGGCCCAGGGCTAGAAGGTGGTGAGTTGGGGATACCAGGCCCACTGACTCGGGATGGGGAGGCAGTGCACTCCATATTAAATTTCACTTTACTTCTCTTAGTGAGATGGGAAGCTCAAGACTCTGAGAGATGGAGATGCGTTAAAAGGCTTCAAACCCTCTTCACCCTGTCAAAAGACAAAGTGACAATACATTTAGTTTTAGGAGGTCAAGTTGGCATTTACCCGTGATGCATGAATCATAGCAGCCTTAATTCTACAAAATAGAATAAGACTTTCTGCCATGTAATAATGTAACAGCAGATTTTATAAAGTGGAAAAAATGGAACAGAACAGTAGGGAAAAAAAAAAAAACTGATGGGTTTCCACTGGATCACTTCAGGTTACTTTTTTTGGTAAGAGTTAACACAGAAGGGGCTTTCTTACTATGTTGACTAAGGTAGACTTTGTTGGTTTTGTTTTTACAAAAAACTAGTCTATTGTGGGATTTCTCTGCTTCCTTAATGCTTCACTTTGATTACGGGGCATTGAGCATGAGTGACTATTTTGCACTTGTCAGATCTGTTGGGGCCTAGTGCAGGAGCTCAGTCAAAAACAATGAATTTCCATAATTTTAACACCTCAAACCATCTACTTCATGTACTTATCACCTTAACATCTACTTATCACCTTTCTTCGTTTGTTGTGGCTGCTGTAACAAATATGCCATAGACTGTAGGGTTTAAATAATACATGTTTATTTCTCTGTTCTGGAGGCTGAGAAGTTCAAGGTCAGGATGCTAGAAGATCCGGTGTCTGGTGAGGACTCATGTCCTTGATTGCAGATGGCCGTCCACTCTTCCTGCCCAACATGGCAAACAGTGGAAGAGGACAGGCTCTTTTTGTTGTTGTTGTTTTGTTCTTTGGTTTTGTTTTTTTTTTTTTTTTTAAAAGGGTCTTGGTATGTAGTCCAGGCTGGCCTTGAACTCACTGTGACCCTCTTGCCTCAGCCTCAAGAGTGCTGGGACTACCGTGCCCACCTCCAGGCTCTTTTCTTATAGAAGCCTTAATCCCACCCTGAGGGCTTCACCCTCACGACCTAGTTCTTCATGACCTCTCAAAGGCCCCACCTCTAAATATTGTCACACTGGGGATTAAGCTTCAATGTAGGAATTCTGAGGGGAATATATGTATCAGTTCACAGCATCACCTTCCTGCTTCCAACCCTCTGACTGACGCTTGGAATCCTCTAATATCCAAAAGGCCACGAACCCAGAGAAGCCTTGAAGACTTGTTGATTGTGGGGAAGAAGGAAAGTAATTTCTAGCTGAACTCTATAAGGAAACAGGCCCGTCCCTTTAAGGGGAGACATATTAACTATTTTCATTATTTTCTGCAGGGCAGCAATTATATATCCACAGAAAATCTAGTTCTTAGTTTAACTTACATGGAATAAAAAGGGATAGGATCCCTCTAGTCTAGCGATTAGAATTCCTAAACAAAGATGGAGGTGTTTCTAAAGTTCTTTAGTGAGATATGTTGACCTTTCGGGAACTGGCGGGATGTGCTTGACACACCTGTGAGAGGCCGTGGAGACGAATAAAGAGGTTTCTGTAAAACTAAGAATTGAATTCTGGAGCATCTGACTCTCAGACCCAGAGTAACCCGACGAAGCACACTCTTTGGAAGGATTTGAACTGCCCGGAGGGTAGATGTCAGAGTGAGACTGTAACCTTGGCCCATTTAATTTCATCTCTTTCTCTGTCCTGGTCCTACTTGGGCTAAGCCAAAGTGAAATTAACCACTGGGGCTACAAAAGAGCTGTTTGCATTTAGAATCACATGAATTGACCTGATCTGGGATGTGAGAAAGTTGGGAACATCTTCAAAATGGTCTTTTAGATGTTGGGTGACATGTGCGACCGTATGGTTGGGTGATAGACTGATCTCTCTGGCATCTCCTCCACACCTAGTTATGTGGGGTTCAGCTGCATCTCTCGGTCTCGGGTGGAGAGCGTGTAACTCTGCTGTTCTTCATGACCTTTGTACTTTGGAGAAGGTAAGCCTGGCCTCATCCCATGGCCGGAAGACCAGGCATGAGTATCTTTCATTCAGATCAGTCAGGGCCATGCGGGTCAAAGGAGTGTCTTTTACCCAGATCAGTCAGAATTATGACTATAGGTGGGTGCTGAGGTCCTACTCTGCCTGGAGGGCATCCAGATCAGGGTGGGGGCCAAGTGTAATGGGGGTCTCAGTGGAACATAAACAGGCAGAACATCAGGAGAGAGAATCAGAAACTACAAAAGAGAAATTCCAGCCTCCAAAAATGGGACTGTTGCACAAGGCCAGGTATCCACACGTTCCTAGCACATGTTCATATGGGTCACCTGTGCTGTGTGAAGGCCTTGGGGCAGGGGTCTGCCTGGAATGTGTTTATGAGGCCTTGATCAGGGCCCCTGCAGGATAGCTCAGGGTGATGAGATGTCTCACACCATACTTGTTTGCTCCTTGTCCTCAAGATAGTATGAGCACTTGCTTTTGCTAGTCCTCCTTGGAGAAGATGACATTGCCAAGGGAAAATTCTACTTGATTAGATCTTTCAGTGGATTCATTGCTTTTTTTCATGTCAGATGGGTAATGTGCCAATGTTGTAACAAGATTTGAAGGCGGCATATCTCAGACAGCAGTGTGGAAACCCAGTTATTCTTATGGGGAACAAAAGAATCAGGTTTATTCTTTTATCACTCTCCTAAGGCCTTGGGATCCAGCTTTGTAAATCCCAGCTTTGTAACCAAGTCTTCCTAAATAAGCTGAAAATGAGAACTGCCAAATGGATTTGTACATAGTAATCTGATTAAAATAATAAGCCTGTTACAAGAGTAAATCCATAGGTTGTAGTTTCATTATTTTTTCTTCTCCATGACAGCACAGTGGAATGTCCCTTCAGGAAGTATTAAATTGGGTGAATTTTAATAGCTATTAGTTCTAAAGTTGAAAAATTCACCAGGAAGAGGCTTATGCCATCATCTTAGTAGCTCTGTTGTCCCTGTTTTAAGACTTTAGCTCTTGCCAGCAGAATTAGAATTTGAATGAACAGATGAGTAAATGAATTGAGTACATATCATCCTCTTTCATATCAGCCCGAGAGGGAAGTAGTATCATTTTACTTTACCAATAAGGAAATAAAAAGTTGGAAGTTCACATTACTTAAGACTGTACAGGGGCCGGTGAGATGGCTCAGCGGCACGGGCGCCTGCTGGCACGCCGAGGTCCTGAGGTCGACCCCCTGGTACCCACAAAAAAAAAAAAAAAAAAAAAGACTGTACAGCCAGTGAATAGCAGAAACAGAGCTAGAAACTCTCTTTATCTCTGAATCATATATTTCTCTGCCACAATGTGCTGCCTCCTGAAATGTCCTTACCATACTTTCTTGACTTTAGGCACTAGTGCTACATATTCTGATGTTCGTTACCTCATAAAACCCATTTTCATAGCAACTAAATGAGATAGCCACTTATTGTATAGGTGGCATAAAACTGAAGTTCAAATATGTTATGTAACCTGCCTAGTGTCACTTAGAGGGCAGTGATCTGTGCCCTCCTTAAAGGGTTTAGTAATTGGAAGGGCCAGGGAAGATGGATGTCTTACTTTAGGAGGCATTTATGTTCTTTTGGTAACTGACACTGTTAGCCACACCAATAGATGCAGGCTGATGGGTAGGAGGGAAATATGTAGAAAAGGGATTGATCATGTCCTAACCACCCACCCATTCCTAATGAGATCTCTGAGCAAATTATATGCATACAGCACAAAGGCCAGTAAGCAGACACTTTTATTACTAACTGTCTTAATCTGTTCAGGCTGCTTTAACAAAACACCATTAAAAAGGGTGGTTTGTAAATAGCATAAATAAATTGCTTATAGTTTTGGAAGCTTGGAAGTCCAAGATCAAGGTGCCAGCATTTGGTGTCTACTGTGGGACCATTTTTTGATTCGTGGGTGGTGCCTTCTTGCTGTGTCCCCAGATGGTGGATGGAGCAAGGCAGATCTCTGAGCCTTCTTTCATAAGGGCACTGATCCCATGCATGAGGGCACAACCCTCATGATTTAATCACCTCCCAAAGGCCCGACTTCCTAATACCATCACATTGGGTGTCAGAATATAAACATATGAATTTTCAGGGGACACAAACAAGCCACAGCAGAAACCAAAATACCTGCTATAGTATAGTACAGATCGAAGCTGGGCAGGGCAGACATTTCCTTTTGCTTAGGCTGCAGTCAAGAGGGGGCACGTGCCACAGTAAAGGGGTCTTACTAAGGGCTACAGCAAGGCTGGCCTTGGGAGATGGAGTCCGCAAAGAGAAAGGAGGGACTGATCTTCCTTTCCAGAGGAAGAAACCAGTAGTTTCCCATTCTTCTGTCTTCCCAGAAAGATGATTTCCAAGCATGTTAAACATCCTCTTGATTGGTAACTGAACATGTGAGAGAGGTATTCTCAGCTGAAGTATTGCTGATCAGTTTGCATATTAGTCTGCATATTTAGCATTCTTGTATATGATGGTATGCTTTAGGACTCAGCCTTGCCCCAGTCTTTGGTTGCTATGGTAATAATCATGTGGTATGAAATGACGGAGGCACACTTTACTTTACTGCAGGCTTGGCTTAGAAAGAGGGACAACAGCTAAAGAAGCCTTAGATGTCATCGTCTCCTTGTTGGAAGAACATGGACAAGGTGGGAATTATTATGAAGATGCCAACTCCTGCCATAGCTTCCAAAGCGCATACCTGATTGTGGATCGTGAAGAAGCCTGGGTGCTTGAGACTGTAGGGAAGTACTGGGCTGCTGAGAAAATCACGGGTGAGTGGCTGTGCACATTGAAGAGTTTTCAGTGCATCTTTTTTCAAGGGTGAAATTTGGCTGGACACGTGGTGCCAGGCTCAGACGTATGCTCATGTGCTGGCTGTCCGTGCTGAGGCACATTTCTTACTTGTGGACATCTCTGTCCAGATGTGAACCTGACGTCTCCAAATTCAGACTGAAGGAATGCTGACCCTGGGGAATGACACTGTTAACATTTCATATTTTCTGTGTGCTTTCTGGGAAGGACTCAGTTCTGATCACCAGCAGCTCCATGATTCAAACCATTACTCTATTGGCCAAGGAAATGGTGGATTTTCATTCATACTATTATGAATCCCTTTAACAGGGAGTTGTCTCTCGTCACCCTCCAGCCCTGTAGCTCTTTGTGCTTCAAATCTTGCTCTAAAATAGGAGAGTGGATCTATGTGATGAGCACTGTTATATGCCTTGCAGGGCCAACCAGGCCATTTCTCTGTGAGACAGTGTTGCTGGAAAAGCAGAGAACTTGGTGATCCACACAGGATTTAATTCCCATAGAACTGCTGTGCAGCGTCTTGCTTCAGAGACAGCACTGGGAAGGGAATGTTAGAGCTGGGTATGGTGGTCTCAGCGCATCACCTCAGTGCCCTCATATTCTAGATAGAATGGGATCTCAGAATGGGAAAAGGGCCTCAAAGAGGACTAAATAGGTGTAAGAGAGAATCAGCCTGTGACACTCCTCTTACATTCCATAGGACAGGATGATACATACATGACATGTGTGCTGCCTTTCCCCCTCTGGTACCTGTGGCAGACATGGCTAGTAGATCACCGCATTCTTCTCTTGTTGAGCCTATACTTGGCCCATGTTTTACTATGCAATCCCTTCCTGTTAATCAGAAGAGTGAAACATGTTTGCTATCCCTGCCTTATGGGTGTTGGAACCAGATCTGACTTGAGTTAGAAGCAGATCTGGTGCATTCATTGGGAGTCACGCCTGTTGTCTGTTTACAAAGCCCAGTGATCAGAGTTTGATGGCTACATTAAACCCGATACAAAGTTGCCTCACTGAGGCAGAGAAATTTACTGTGGTTTCTTGGCCAAGCTGTGTGAGGCTGTGTCTGAGCGGCACAAGGGTGCGAAATGAGCTAGTGGTGCCATCAGCAGCCACAGGGAGTTTTCCCACCCTTGTCTGCCCAACGTACATCTAGCAGAGCCTTGCCTTGCGGTGATTATAGAACAGAGGCAGCCAACTTAAAAGTCCTTTATACAAAGCCCTCCTAAGATAAAGTCTTACTGCTGAATGGCTCCATCAGGAAGGTTTGTGGGCTGTGCTTCAAAACACTCAGACTGCTTTTAAGTAGAATCTAAGACTTTTTGATCTATAACTGCGTTTCAAAAGCTGAGCTTCCTTTCACCACAATAGCTTAAAAATCCATCTCCACAAAATGAGTGTTGTCCTTCACTAAGCATTTAAGTAAAAAACCCCAGCCATTTCTTGGACTCATCGATTTCATGTCCTCTGATCCCAGCAGCCCATGTGATTGATGGCAGCAGGCTTTAATGCACTCTGTCCTCTAAATGCTGATTCTTGAAAGCAGATGTCTACCATGAATCAGCCCTTTAAGAAAACAACATCTGTGAAGTTGTTTACATGCGCTTTTCTTTTCTTTTTTATTAGCTTAGTATGAATGATGTAAAAAATCACTTGCTTAGGCCAGAACTATTTTTTAATTGTTTATAATTTTAATGTTTTAGTGCTTCTGAAAAAAGGAATGGCAAAGGACCATGCCTATCAGCCAGAAGTGCTTACTTTAGACGTTTAAATCATAGAGCAAAACATCCTGGGAGAACTCAGTCTAGCACTGATCCTGCCTCTAGGGACTAGGTTTCTGGCAGGAATGGCTTTATTGCACCTTGTAGTTTGAGCTCTTTTTCTCTCACTTTATTCTCCAAGAACCTGGAAGGTCTCATCGTGCTCCCTTGGAGCAGCAGCTATAAATGGCCTTTTTGACATAGCACTGCTAGGATGCTGTTTGCACTCTGGACAGCATCTTGAATTTTGAAGGTCAGATCATCCTCCTTATCTGAGCTCATGTTTTGCAGAACACGTGGTAAGCCTGCCAGCTGATGGGATTTCTCTCCTAACTCTATCATCAAAGCAGAGCGTACTCAGAATGAAGACATTTCTGATTCTAGATCTCTTTAGCTATACTTTTGTTTTTATGAGAAAAAAATTCTCTTGTATTTTTCACACACATGGACACACCCAGACACATACATTTGCAAGTACTGTTATTTTCAAGTGATTCATTCTCATTGCCACTGTGTTTTTCTAAATATTGAGAACTTAAAAAAGCTGAATGAAGAAGCATCTGATTTGTATTTTTTTAAGAAAATCATGTATATTTGGGCAATGAATGGTATAAAGTGTTCTCCCAGGTGTAAAAGAATCAAGGTGGGAACAGGGAGCCTGTGGATGCTATAGAGCATTGCCATGGGGGAGTCTCTTACAGATTTCTAAGGCTTATTCACGGAGTATCTCTTTCAAGGAACCTTTCCCTTTTCTTTTAAGTATTGCATGCTTGGGGTTCATCTAGGTAGAATGAAGAGCCTCCCATATCTCCTTTTGATTGTGAAATCACAATCAGTAATGTTGTTGCTCATTTAAAATGTGAAAATATCTAGTCAAGACTGCTCAAACCTTTTAAGAGATCTTTTGGGAAGAGGACCAAGCATTGTGTTTCTTTCTTCAAAAATTGAATTAATTGTTCCCTGTAAAGTCAGGGTTTCGGGGGAAGGATTCTCTATAAATTTCCATTTCTTGATTAAGTCTCCATAAATATATTTTCCACTAACTGGGCTTTTCACTCTCTACAGAGGGAGTGAAGTGCATTTGCAATCAAATTTCACTCACCACTAAGATGGATGCAGAGCATCCTGAACTCAGAACTTACGCTCAGAGTCAAGGCTGGTGGACGGGAGAGGACGAGTTCAACTTTTCCCAGGTTTTTTCTCCAGCTGATGACCATCTGGACTGCTGTGCAGGCAGGGAGAGCTTAGAAAAGCAAGAAGGTGAGTTTGACTCTTATGATTTTCCTTCTTATACCTGTTGTCTTACAGCAATTCCAGAAAACTGAATTTAGGAGGGTGAACAAAGAGGAAGTGTAGAGAATAGACTGTATGTAATAACCAACTTGTACCAAAAGTCCCTGGTGTGCTGGCAAGAGGGCAACTTGTGCTTATTTTTATACAGTTCTTCCTCATTCGTGGAGGTTTATTGTTTTTATTGATGCCATTTCCCGTTTAATCATCGATGTTGTTGTCTTTTGTGATACTTACGGCAGCCCTCCTCAGAGCTCAGTACTGATATATTTGACTTAGTTTCTTCCTATATTTTTTTTCTTGCCCATTTTTATTATCTTGCTGGGCCTTAATGGCAGATGTGTTATCTTTTACTCATCTGAAGTTCCTTTTGTGATCCTGGCATAGTCCCTTGTTCCATGAATGTTTATTGATTTGAATTGTTGCATTGAATTCTCTTCACAAACATTCTATCTGCTACCCAGTTACTGACTTAAAATCAGAATCCATATTTAAGTAAATGTATTGGCTAGATGGCTTGTTACTTTTGTACCTGAGTAAAAGCTTTTCCAAAAATCTCATAGTGGTCACATTTTTATATTTGCTAGATGTACATATATTTAGTAAGTCAAAGTTCTGACCATTTAGAACTGATGTCAGCAAACTATGTTCTGTAGCAGCTGCCTATTTTGTAAATATGATTTAATTGGAAAACAACCACACTGTTAGTCAGCTTTGTGTCACTGTGTCAAAATACCTGACATAAACAACCTATAAGGAAGAAAGGTTTATTTTGGCTCATGATTTCAGAGGTTTCAGTTCATGGTAAATTGGTCCATTGCTGTTGGGTTTGAGGTGAGGAAGGGAACACATGGTAAGGAAACTGCTCATCTCATGTTAGGGAAGAAAGAGAGGTGAGAGGCAGGGAGAAGAGGAGAGAGAGAACACTGCTGTCCCAATATCCCTTTTAAGGACATGCTCCCCTTGACCTAAATTCCTTCCACTAGGGTCCGTCTCCTGAAGGCTCAACCTCCTCCCAGCAGAGCAACAGGCTGGTGACTAAGCCTTTAACACATGAACCTTTGGGAACATTCAGGATCCAAACTGTGGTTACCTTTTATTTATGTCTTGTTTATGGCTGCTTCATGCTATAATGGCAGAGTTGAGCAGTTGCAACAGGCAAGTTGTAAGGGAAACAACATGGCCCATAAACCTAACATATTTCCTATCTGGTTGTTTAAGAAAAAGTTTCTTGGCCCTTAATCTAGAAGAATGTGTTAGGACTTTTGCTGTAGAACTTCAGTAATATATTCTGAATGGGAAGGTAAGACAGTTTTCATTTTTAAATGGGAACTTAAGAAAAGCTAAAAGTTTTTAATAAAAAAAAACTAGCTTGATAAAGGTTATTAGATAGTCTTGCCAAAATAGCCTGAATTCTGATGAAGCTTTTGAATCTGGCTACAAATTTATAGGAAATACAGAGGATGGAAGAACATACAGAATAACACAAGGAGGATAGCATCTGTAGAGTCCAGACTGGGCAGAATACTATAGGAAGAATGACCCAATTTTTCCGACAAATAAAATACGGGGAAAGGGGGCAGAGATGAAAAGATTTTGGAGACATTACTGAACTACTGGGTTTTGATTCACATGAATACAGGAGAGCTGGGGATGTAATGAAATGGTAGAAAAATCTGAAAGAGTAAATGAGATCCAAAATGTACAATAGATATTGTAAAATGAGAAGAAACTATTCAAAAGGAAAGAGAAACTGGGATGGGGGAAAGGAGAAAAGAAGGAAGGGAAAAGCCAAAAAAAAAAAAAAATATATATATATATACACACACACACACACACACACACACACACACACACACACACCAGATAGTTAAGATAGTTATACTACTAATTTCTCTTAGTTCATTGAAAAGAAAGGTTTGTGCTTATATTGTTTGATCAATTTTTCGTGCCCGTATCTTTTTTTTTTTTTTTTTTGGTGGGTACTGGGGGTCAACCTCAGGACCTTGCGCTTGCAAGTAGGCCCTTGTGCTGCTGAGTGTTATCACCGGCCCTTTTTTTTTCATATGTGGGTACCGGGAGTTGAACTCAGGACCTTGCGCTTGCCAGGCAGACGCTTATGCTGCTGAGCTATCTCACCGGCCCCGTATCTTGTAATATGAGCAACTACTTTGAAGATAACGATACACAACGTAGTAACCATTGTTATTCTCCTGTTATCTTGTTTCAAAAATTTGTTTAAAAATAAAAATAAAAATAAAATAAAAGTAATGCAATGGTAGAGGACATACTTAGCATGCATGAGGCCCTGGGTTCAGTTTCCAGCTCCACAAAGCAATAACAGCAGCCAACCCAAATCAACATACTAGTTTATGAGACAGTGAGGAAATTTGAACACTGGATAGTTGAAAAAAAATATTAAAGATTTGTTAATATAGTTAGGTGTGGCATGTCATAAGTAGAGATTTACAAACAGAATGCATGGTACTAGCAACCCACTCCTTATGTAATGCTTTGATTCCATCTGTGGGACACAAACTGAGTATTTTAAGGAATTATAACAAAAGGGGAACATATAGAAATGAAATGCTACGTAGTTAAAGGCTTCTTCACCCATGTATCTGTAGTAGTGCTAATGGCTCTGAATATTCTAAATGCCTCTATGTGTGTATTTTCTGTAGCAGAGATGTCATTCTCTGAACATAGTGTTACTCTAACCAGCAAGAGGGGGTGGAGAGTATTTGGGCAACTGTGTCTAGATTGCACATTTTCTTGTGGATATTTGTTGAGTTATGGCACTAGTTGACTTATGGCCATGTGCCATAATAATGAGATTCCAAATTAATGTGGCTTAAAGAAAGTGGAAATCATTCTTTTCCCATGTGACAGTCCAGATGCATATGGACAGTCCAGGGCTGGTGGGTTGCGCTGTTCAACACAAGTCTTCCATTTTTGGTTTCCCAGGTAGCAGGATAGGGGAAAGAAAAGTGAAGACTAAAGATTTAGGTGTGACCAGGACTTTACACACTGCGTTTCTGCTCACCTCCCATTGGTCAGAACTTACCACATGGCCAGAACTAGGCACCAGGGAAGCTGGGAAATACATTCTGTAGCTGAGTGGTTATGCTCCTAGTTATAATTAGAGGTGGTTTATTAGTAAAAAGAGAAAGAAGTGGATGAGTTTGAGTTAGCAGCCTGCCACAATTACATATCCTCTTTCCATCTCTCTCTCTCCTTTTTCAGAAAGCATCACAGTGCAGACCATGATTAACATCTTACGGGACAAAGCCAGTGGAGTCTGCATAGACTCGGAATCTTTCCTCACCACAGCCAGTATAGTGTCTGTCCTGCCTCAGAATAGAAGCTCTCCATGCATTCACTACTTCACTGGGACCCCAGATCCTTCCAGGTTCGTCAGAATCACAGTCATGGAGGCAGAAAGTGCCTCACCTTTGCGAACTCATTCAACAAGCTTGAACTAAGTTCCTGGCCATGCCCTTTCCTTTGATAGTGAAGTCACATTTCTCAGTCCACCTCAACATGGGCAGTGCAGTACAAAGGGCTGTGATTAGGTGAAGTGTTGTAGCTCTACCCAATTTGATTAGGTGAAGTGGCTGTTGTCACGTAGTATTTATCACAATCACCAAATGAAATGATTATTTTTAAGTTCATCAAATAGTCACTGAGAATATACATACCATGGGCCAAGCATTGTGCTATAGATGTGGGATGCAAAGATGAACAAAACATGGTGAGAGAGATACAGAGATGCCCAAATTTATCAGAAAAACCAGTTCCTATAAATTACTGAACAAAGTGGCCCAAAGGCATTGCAGGTTGAGGTAACTTCAAGTATACTGGCCACTTCTTGAAGACATTGTGTTTTAGGGAGTTGTTTTCTGCTCACATACTTCCGCAAAGAGGCAGTATAGCCATTGTTAGGGCAGGATTTCGAATCCATCTTGGTTACCTAGTAGCTGGATAAGTTACTTAACCTGTCTAAGCTTTGGCTACTGTAACTGTGCAGGGACTACTTTCTGTAACTCGCCCTTATTTTTATATACTTGTTGGGAGGAACAAATGAGGTATTCCAAATTTGAACCTAGTAAGTTTAATTGTTATTTGTGAAGACCATCTCTGATCTACCAGTCGGACAGCAGCCCCTCTCCAGTAATGTCATGTAAGTCACAGGTCACATCATCAGTGGCCTAGAACCATTCAGTGCTTTTAAATGTGTTCGCTGTTAGAATTATTTGGGGGGAGTCTCAGAAAAATACAGATGCCTTGACCCAAGCTACTGTGTCAGAATCTTCAAGGTGGACCGTGAACTCGGTAAGGTAAGTCTAATCCTCAGCATGAAAAGCTCTGCAAGACTGGCTGTTCCATAGGTTCTCTGGAGTACTTCAGGTGCTCTGTTGGGCAAAGACTTATCTTTGCTTAATGTCAGTTAAACTTTTGAATCTGCTGCCGAAGAATCTGCTACTATTAAAGTTCATTCCTTTTGCAGCGGAAAATGTTCATTCTCCTGTTACTGTTTCAGGAATATGAGACAAGGATGTGCCTAGCTAGGGGGACTTTCTGCTCCCCTCCTTTTCCCTCCCTTTCACTTCCTTTCCCTCCCCATCTTAAATGACTCAGGGGAAAAGTCAAACATTTCTCCTGGCTCTTTGGCCTCATTTTTAAAATTACAGCCAGTGTCAGTAGATCATCAAACCAGATCTGACTATTGAACTTAGTATAAACTAGTCTTGGTTTTTCATTCATTCAACCAACACTTATTAAGCACCCACTGCATACCAAATGTGCTTCTTGAATATCAGGGATGAGGTGTGAACAAGGAAAGAAGTCACACAGATGACATGATGAAGGGGAGAACTTCACCGAGGAAGGAACTCTGAGGGGGACTCCAAGAAATGCCAAGGACACATCGTGGGAAGCATGGGGATTTATTAGGTACAAAAAAGCAAGAATAACATTCTGGGCAGAGAGACTAGCACGTGCAATGGCACAGGAGCATGGAAGCGCATGGTTAAGGTGACAGGGGTGCTTCCTTTTGTGGACGAGGCTGGTGATTAGGTTTCCATCTCCTTTGCTCCCGGCACCTCCATTACACAAGCCCAGCCACACCCATGGGGTCCCTCTGCTGCCCTTTAATGGTGAGCCTCAGCCACTCAGAGGGTCAGTGGTCCCACACCCTCTCTGGATGCTCCTCCTCTTCGAATCCAGATCCTTTTCCTCAATTCATCTCCCAGTTCTGAACCCCTGCTTTCATGGTCCCATCTTCCACCCACATTTTCGTCCACAGATTTGGGGCTCCTCTTTCCCTGGGGTCTGGGCTCCTCTCCTGATGGATGGTGCCCTAGCTTGCTCCCCTAGTGCTGATGGCTCAGCAGCCTCTTGTGAGGACTCTGCTGGCCTTTTGGGGTACATATGGGTGTTTAGAGGTTTATGCTGAAGCACCTGGGATGTTCAGCTAAGGTATTTGGACATGATTCTTTAGGAAGCTGGAGCCTTTCAAGGAGTGGATTGGACCAAAGCACCCCCTCATTGTCCTGCTGTCTCACATACCTTCTCTCACTCCACTTAGGAGACAGGCTTTGTGATGCCAGGACATGAATATAAGGGAATTTCATTTCTCAGGCCGAAGTACGTGGCTTAATCCAATTATAGAAATGGGTTGCAAAATAACCTTCTGATATTTAAAATGGAAAATTTCAAGTAATTTTAAAAGGAAATTATTCATGGTTAAATTAATTGAAGAGACCTCGTAGAAGATTAAGGCCCTTCCGGAAGACATTCATTTTTATCTTCCCTGGTTAAATGGGCTGTCTCCTGCTGTGACTGTAGAACTGTCATAGGTTATTTTTTGTCTTATTCAACATTTCAGTATTTCTCTGTAATTGGGCATGTTCAACATTTTGTATTTTGTCAGCAGGAAGCATAATTACCTACTCTTAGGTGTTTAGGTAGCACAGTTAAGGAGATCTTAGTTGGCTTCTGTGAATGCTAATAATATTAGAGGGACATTTTCAGGAGATAGATTTAGAGCAGCGGGCTTGCAAATGACTAGATCTGAGAGAGGACTATATTACAGTATTTATCTCTTCCAGTCAGTGTTGGAACCAAAGGATGCAGTCTCACTATTTTCCTGTTGGCTCAGGCACTTCTCTGTTCATTGCTCATTGCACTAATTATAGATGCTTTGCTTGAAAAGACCTGCTCTCACATTCACTTTATCCCTCTGTTCTTTCCTCCCTCTCTCCTACTGTGTGCCAGGTACCATGTCAGTGATTGAGGGAGATGTGCAAGTCCTTCCATTAATTCCATGGGGAAGGTCAATTCCACTGGATCAATATTCTGTTGAGCCAGCTGGTACTTCAGTCATTCATATAGTCACACTAATTGGCTTTGGTGCACTGGTTCTGGCTTTTGGAAGCCATTTCCTAGGAAACCGAAACTTGTTAAAGCTTCATTGATATGAGGAACTGGGGTAGGAATAGAGTCTTTGAGTGTACTGGAGGCAAGCAGAGCTGCTTGTATGCATCTCTGCCCAACTCTGTGTTCCCTGATGCCATTGTTAGCTTAAAATAAGCCTGAGAGGAAGTATTACAACATGGAAGTCAGCAGACTGGGCTTACTCTTTTCAGAGACAGATTTCTTAGACTAGGAAAACACTGAAAGTTCCTTGCATATAAGAAAGTGCACAAATACTCAAGATACAGGATAGTAAAATACAAGGGGGGAGATAGTTCTAGGAAAATGGGGTATTTGACCTACTTTAGTGGCAGCCACAGGTGGTATGTTTTTGTTGCTGGAGAAAACGTGCTGAGGCCAGAGACCATAACTATTGCAGCCTTTGGAGCCCTGGAGGGCAGAGCCTCCACATATATGAAGAGCTGAGGTCCCCAGGGCCCCTCCCATCCAAATGCATTCTGAATTCTTCCAGCACTGTCTCCTCTCTCTCCACGTTACACTTTTGACTTTCTAAATCCTCCCGAGGACCTGGGCCCAGGACACCATGCTTAAGTCGTCCTGTACTCCAAAAGCATTAGTTCTCTTTCCCTCTAAAATTGAAATCTCTTCATGGATTGGTTCTGCTCTCAGTCAGGTGTGGCTTTGACAGTAAGATTAAAGTGACATATTGTGGCAATAAAGCTGACCCACAGATGGATTGTTCAGAGTGACACTTGCATTTTGAGAGAAACTGGTTATTCTAGGTTTCTTGGAGATTAGTTCAGAGTTTAGCAGATTCATCAGAGCAGAGGCCTCTGTGTTGTTCCTTTCTGTACCTAATGTCCTTCAGTGGATTCTCCAGGTCACAAGATAAGCCTGGTTTAATTGCTTGGGGTGTGTCCACCTCTTTAGCAAGAACAGAGCCCTGCCTGAGGTCAGAACTGTTGGGTGTCCCACTCATAATAAAATTCCAAGTCCCAAAGCACAAAAAGTTATTATGATGACAATGATTTGTGCAATAGCACAAAGTGTATGAAACAACAATAGAAGGATATGAGTGGGAGGCCATGGGGAAAACTGACTTTGGACTCAGAAGATCTGCATTTAGTTCTCGACCCGCCAGTTACGAGGAACGTGACTCTAGACAAAGCATGCAGCTTCTGTGAGCCTCAGTCATCTCATCTGTAAAACAAGACAGTGTGCTCTGTGCTGTGTCCCTGGTACCTGGAACAGTGCCTGGCACTTGGTCAGAGCTCAACACATAATTACTGAATGAATACATGAATGATTGAAGCCACAAGAAACAAATGCAAAGTGGG
The DNA here is from genome assembly GCA_028451465.1 of Erethizon dorsatum. Lineage (NCBI taxonomy): Eukaryota > Metazoa > Chordata > Mammalia > Rodentia > Erethizontidae > Erethizon > Erethizon dorsatum. Next base: position 76,849,916 of record CM051835.1, read on the forward strand.
CTATGGTATATAAAATGTTAGAGATTTTCATAATATTTTTGCTGTTCTTCCAAAATGAGAAAACAAATGATGGGAAAACATATTATTTTACAGTTTGATAACTCCATCACAAAGTTGTGGAAAAAGAGAGGACAGATAAGCCAGGTGCCTCCAGTGGGCACCTTCCTTGGCTGTGCCTCAAAGTGTCCCTCGAGGGATAAAATTCTGTGACTCTGAGACTGACCTTGGAAACCCCTGCTGTGCTTTGTGCCATGAGCTTGTGACTTGATGGCTCTTGTCTGTTCCACATGGTCTTGTTGGCTTAATTGTCCTTCATGAAGATCTCTTTAAAGAGGCTCAGCCAGCTTTAAATTCCTTGTTAACCAGCCATGTGCTGCCTGCCTGTGGCCATTGGATGTACTTCCCCCTTTCGGCCTCACATTTTATATTCATGTCATATTTTATATTCATCCACACCATGGATGGGCTGAGTGGCCAGAGTGAATTTTGAGCTAAGTGACATTTCTGAAGGTTATTCTCAGAGTCAGCCCTGGGGACAGAAGCACCATGAATTTCTGGAGCCCTCTCGTGAGGCTGTGTTCCATAACAGTCATCTGTAGGACACCGGGGCACGCCATGTATATGGCCGATTGGTCCTTGTCCTGGATGGGTGGCTGGGTAGTTGACACCAGTTGAATATATGACCTTGACCAAATCATTCGATCCCTCTGGGCCATTAATTGTCATACATTTATTCAAGTGGGATTGGAGAAGCTGCTGTCCCTGGTTCAAGTGTGGGAAAATACCAAGGTACCTCTTTACGTACGTAGCTGGAATTTTAAATGTGACTTTCAGTAAGTATCGACAAGAAATCAGAACATTTGGGAGCCAATGGATCATCCACAGTTCTGTTTTGGGGACATAGTACATAGGTACAAATGATCAAACCTGAATGATACATAATTCCCAAATCTGAAGTAAATATTCCTATTATTACAACTTATTATCAGCAATAATTTTTATTGATTATTCTATAATTGTCTTTATTTACTTTTATTGTTTATATTATGTGGATACCGGGAGTCAAACTCAGGACCTCGTGCTTGCCAGCAGGTGCTGTGCCACTGAGTGATATCACCGGCCCTTTTCTTTCCTTTATGTGGGTACCAGGAGTTGAACTCAGGACCTCACACTTGCTAGGCAGGCGCTTATGCTGCTGAGCTTTCTCACTGGCCCTATTATTTATATTATTTACTCAATCTCAGAAAGTCACCCTTTAACCACCTTAACTTCATCTTTTTAGCAGTTGAGAATGCTAACTTCCTTATAGACTTTAAAAAAAAAAATCCTAGGAACAGGTTAGCTGCTTTAAATATCATGGGCACCTGCTTGTATTTATTTATTTTAAAAATAAAATTGATAGGTAGAAGGGATAAACATATGGCACTTACTATCTTAAAAAAGCACCAGGCATACTCATTAATTAAAATAACATCCATATGCCACTGAAGTGGAGTGGATTTGAAGTTACATTCAATACAGCATCCTAGTTTTTTACCACCATTATCGTACACGTTGGATGCAGAAGATGTTGACTGTAGGTGGCATGAACTTACTGAAGTTGGAGTCATAGGTCCACAGACCTTATAACAAACACGTGACATAGAAATAGCAAAATAGTTTCAGAGGCTGCAAGGGACCAGAGAGATCACTTTAGTCCAGATAAGAGCCAGAGAGGAGAAGCATGGGGCCCACAGTGGGTCAGAGGCAGAGAGAGGCCTCATGTGTCAGCACCATCCCCAGCCTGGTTCTTTGTCCCTCTGCTGCCAGACTGTCCCCTCCTGGACCCCTTGACTGGGTTCTCTCCTGGGGTTGGTGTGTCAGAAGAGACACACAGGAGGTAAAGCACTGATGTTTCAAAAGTGGAATGCGGGTGTCCTGATGAGGAGCTTACTGCTGCCCGATTTTTGAGTGGCGGCGGACAAAGGTGGACAGTAGGTAGCAGCATCTCACAAGTGGACATCGCCGTGGTTTGGGTGGATGAAAAGGGAAGCTGGGAACTCCTCTCCCAGGGGGCATCCTCTCCAGCCCAGGCTCCGGCGGCTTTGGCACGGATTGCACCAGTGCCACAGAAAAGCCTCAGAGCCCCGGGAGGGCATGGGGGAGCCACACTGTCACTGGTTTTGCCCCGCGTAGAGCCTTAGAGCTGAGAATGTATGGACCGAGCCTGCAGGCCATTGTCTGCCACTACTGTATGGTGAGCGCCGGCCTTTCAGGGATGCTCCGGTGCTGTCTGGCCCTGTAGGGCAGGGTGGGACGCTGGCTTGCGGGGTGTGATATGGCTGTGTTGTCAGAGACCAGCAGCAGCCAGAGACACTCAGTTCCAGATGCCTCTCTGTGCCGGGCACACTTCCTTTCCCTGCCTTCCCTACCCACCCACTTCCTGGAGGTCAGAACTGGTTGGGACAGTTGGAAGTTTTGCATCTATTCCCTTCTCACCTCCAATAGTCAGTAGAAAGGGAAAAGCATGGTCTCTTTCCACAAGGCTCCCCTGTGTCTTGGGGACTCCCTTTGATAAAGGAGCGGAGGGAAGGGCGCCAGGCGGATGTGCTTCCCATGTGCTCCCCAGCAGATAGGGCTGGGGAGGGGACTCATATCCCACATACATGATATGTATGTGATTCACCTGCAGAGGACAACAGAGTTCCTGGCACTTGTCCTTAACTAGTTCCACTACCAGCTTGGGATGTGAAGGTCTCATGCCTTTGACATTCAAGTTCAGTTAGTCTGGCTCCAGTGTCGCATGTTGTGACCAGTGTCTTTCCTTCCTTTCTTCTCTTCCCCATGGTCACTGCAGGAAACTAGCCTAGAGGCTCTTCTCATTACCTGTGTCCTTAGCAGCGCCTCAGACTTGGACGTTATGAGTCCCTTGGGATCTTGCTAAGCTGCACATTGTGCTTCAGCTTCTGCAGTGGTGCTGCTGCTGCAAGTCCACGGACGTGACTTGGGCAGCAAGGGTGACTGGCTCCCTATGCTTTTTAGATCCTGGGCTCACAGAAGGGTTTGTGTGGTGCACTGGTAAGGCTGCTCTGGCTGCTCCAGGCCCCACCTACCTTAGGGCTGAGAGTCAACATCGCAGCTCACTTCTGACCCACTTGAGGGTCCTTGGAATGGGCCAAGGTGTGCCCATTTCAAAGAGAAAAAATGTCCAATCTGACAAACTGATCTCTACACGTGGGCTCCAAGGGAGGTATATGTCCCCTCTGGGGGCTCTGGGATCCTTCGATGTCATCTGCCTTAATCTGTCCCCTCCTCGAGTCTATGAGAGATATTGCAAAGATTTTTCAGTAGGACAGAACGTCAAAAACAGAAACAAAAGCCCCTTATCCAGGAATAGTCAGGCCTCTTAACCTCATATCGATGGTCCATTACACCCTTTCCCTGAACACTGCACATCTATTTTCCTCACTTTGTAGAACTGAAAAGGGTTTCTCAAATGGTGCACCCTGAACACAGAGAGTCTGTTTTGCTGTAAATGGAAGACCATAAAGCTTATAAATAGCTGTTAGTTTGACTGAAATAGCTACTAACACATGAAGTGTGCCTGTCTTGCCATGTATCTACCCACTGCCCACCACCCACCTTCACCAAAAGTTGGCTCAGGGGGTGTTTGTTGAGTAAAAGGACAATCTCGGGGTGTCCTCAGACTCTGAGCTCAATCTAGCCTCAGTGGCTCTCTTTTCTTTCCAGGTCCATATTCAAGCCTTTCATCTTTGTTGATGACGTAAAACTTGTCCCCAAAGCACAGTCCCCCTGCTTCGGGGATGACGACCCTGCCAAAAAAGAGCCTCGGTTCCAGGAGAAACCAGACCGCCGGCATGAGCTGTACAAGGCCCATGAGTGGGCACGCGCTGTCATCGAAAGTGACCAGGTAAGCCTGGGTGGGGGCCCATGGCGGGTGGCAAGATCAGTGAGAAAGGAGGCAGGGAAGCGGCCAGCAAGCTCCTCTCCTTCCTCTCCAGCTTGAGCAATCTCCGCTCAGAAAGCCAGGTTCCCCAGGCTCTTCCCAGAATGCCGCTGTCAATTCTCCTGCCCTCTCCCGAAGCCGAGTCAGGCAAAGCCTCTGCGTTTGATCTGATTCTGGAACTCAGTGGGCTAAGAATCTCGCTCATTTACTGGAGATTTAGGAGTACTAAGGTGCACAGTTCTAGTAGGGATACCACTTAATGTGCTATCTAAAATTCTTTGCATACTTTTGAAGGTAAAGAGGTATACTGGATGGTACTGCTTTATTTAAAGAGGCATATGTTGCTTCAAATAAGCAATTCTCCAAAAACATTCTGGAGATGGATTGTGGTGATGGCTACACAACAGTGTGAATGTGCTAAATGCCACTGAACTGTACACTGAAAAAATAGTTAAAAATGGTAAATTTTATGACATATATATATATATGTTTACCATAATACAAATATAGTTTTAAGTTCCCAGTATTTTCTTCTTTTAAAGTAATTCTTCCAAGTGCTTGTCCCACCTTCAAAGCTTTGGCTAATAAAGTTAAAAGATAGCAATTCAAATAAGAAAAATACCCAGTGTATGTTTCCCCAGCACCTAATCAATGCTCAGAGAAATGAGGAATTTTCATTTAAAATCCAAGCCTATATTTTGCCGTGGGGAAGAGGAAGGAACGTAGTTGTTAGAATTCATCTGTGCTCCCAACTTTTAATAGGTCCAATTTGTCCTGAAGATAAATTGGTGTGTATATTTCTGTGGCCTTGGCAAGCTTATTTTCTTATATTTGGCACAGTGGACTCTCTAAAAAGGAAGTAAAAAAGGGCAAGACTAGCAGTAAATCCAGATGAATTTAGAAAGTGAGTCCCGGTGGCAGTGTGTGGACCAGGTTGGAGGGGACGGGCTGGGCTGTGGGAAGGAAGTCAGCGTGACTGACAGGCTGTCAGTGTCCACTGTGAGACTGTTTTGCTGACGTGTGAAGTGGCCATGTCCTTTCTCAGGAGCAGGGCCGCACACTGAGGAAGACGATGTTGGAGCTGGAGAAGCAAGGTCTGGAAGCCATGGAGGAAATCCTGAGTAGTCCCGATCCCCCAGACCCCGCCGAGGTGGGGGACCTTTTCTATGACTGCGTTGACACGGAGATTAAGTTCTTTAAGTGAAGTAAGCATTCCTTTCCCCCTTCTTATTTAAAACTTCCCACCTGACTAAATTACCAGCAAAACAAACCACTCTCCTGTTTGAGTCAAATGAGAAAGTTACGATGTGGCCTCTTTTTCTGAAGCCAGATCCAACTGTTTCTTGTCTCTAAACGTCCCCTTCTTGCCATAATTCCCCTTCCTTTGCTATGTAATGTGTATCCCCTTTCCCTGGTATTCCGTTGTGTGATGAATTGTGGATTCGAAGCTGCTAGTCTTTCATTTCAGTGACAGTGGACACATTAGCCTCTCCCGGGAGAGCTAGAGTTCATTGGGCCTTAAGAGGCAGGCTCACAGTGCCGAGCTGGTGGGAAAAGCAAGCTCTTTTGAGGTATTAAGTCTTTCAGTACGAGTTTCTTCCAGGTTAACAAAAGGTATTTGTCTGTACACAGGCTCCTGTGTGTGGAGTCGAGGGAGAACCGCTCCCCTTCCCTCGAGCCTGTGGCTGTGTGCAGCACAGTCTCCGCAGGTGTCTCTTGGGGACAGACGAATGGGAAGGAATCAGGGGGACCACCCCCCTTAGGCTTGGCTCCCTCCCAGTGCCCATGATCCTGAAAGACCTATTTTCCGTGTGCTGGATCAACAACCTGCTTCCACAAGCAGGAGATCTGGGCATCTGTGTTAGTCGGAACCCTTAGGTCTTAGAGATCCTGGGACACTATGTAGGTGACCTCCCTGAATCCCTGCATGGCTGCTGTCCCTTCACGGCGGGGCACTTGCCCCATGGATGCAGCTTTGGGTGGAAATGATCCAGGTCTAGTTGCTAATATCTAGTGTAGGATCCATTAAATGGCCCTGTGGCAGAATTCTGTCCCACACAGCTGCGGCTCTCTCAGCTAATGAGGGGAAGAAAAGGAGAAACTCTTGACTTGTAGATGGCAGTTACAGAAGCAGGAAGCCGATCAGCCACTGCTTTATCTCAGCAGAGAGACTGTACTTAAACTGATTTGTTCCTAATGTTGTGTTCACCACCAGAGCATAGAAAAACATGCAAGGAAGACCAGGTGGGCTCTGGGAGGACAGAGGGCCACTAGATGACAGATGGTTGCAGAAGCATTTCTGTGCTGGTAAGAGTCCAGCCACGCCCCCTCCTGCACAGCCTGTTGGATCCCACAAATTGGTATAGGAAGCAGCTCGCCTCCTGGGTCTTCTCCCTTAGGCCCTGTGACCTAGACTGCTAGCTGAAGTGGGTAGAAGGTGGTGGGGGCTGAGCGCCACTAAAACTCTCAACCGCTCCTGAAATGGTCAGGGGCATAGATAGAGCAGCCAGTGGGAGAAGGCCATTTGAGCCTAATTATGCTTTACCATCCTCCACGGGAATCTGCAAACAAAAATATTGTGACTATCTGTAGTCTTGGAAATGGCTTAGGGTTAGTAATTCCTTCCCAGCAGCAGAATCCTAGACCGTGAGGGCTGGAAGGGGCCCCACCCTTCATCATATGGGTGTGAACACTAAGGAGCAGAGTTTTATTGGAACAAACCTTTTCTTCCTACTCTTGCTCAGCTGTTTGGTAAATTTTGTTTGTAAGACTTCCAACCACCCATGGTGAGATGGGAAGACAATTTTAGCAGACAAGGCTAATGGCTGCCAGTCACGGTGCCTTGTAGTTGTGAGGAGCCTGCAGCTGCTAAAGAAGAAAGGATAAGGCTCAAGGATGATATAGATACCCGTGCACTCCCAAGTCCACCTTATGAGTGGTTATGTAAAACGAGACGATGCAGAACGCCACCCTATGATTTCACTTCGTGCTCTCTCCCTCCACCTGTTAGGAAACATCTCCCTACCACTGACGTGTCTGTGACTGTCAAGATGATTCCAGGTTTGATCAGGAGTCTAGTGAGAGTAAATTGCACGGAGGTCTCCTTTCATTATTGTGGGCAAAGTCACAGACAACTCTGCCAGCTTGATGTCACTGCCTAGTTGTGCAGTGGGGAACACAATGGCTACTTCTGTTAGGGGGCACTGACCTTAATCAAGCATCACGGAGAAGGCCCAACACTACTTAAGAGTGATCTTGGCTGGCATTGTGCATCACAACTGTGAGGTCCCTGTGTCACACTAGAGGGCATGGCAGCCCTCCGTAGCACAGCCTGGCAAAGGCTGACAGGAAATGGAGGTGGTACAGCCAGAACCCAAATAGCAGCAGTGGACGGGTTCTTTGTGCATCAGGATGGTTAGAGAAACACAAAAAGAGTAAGGACTACTGATGTGGATGTACTCACTTTTAGTGACCTTTATCTTCTTTAAATTAACAGCTGGAAATACTCTGTTGGACTTCGAGTAGGTTGTTGTAGTGGGATGGTCTATTTTTAAATGCTCCTAACAGATAATGATTTGGAAAAATGCTCATTACATGGATAATTTCTTCACAAGGGATTGCTTTTCTGGAGGGAATATAGGAAATGAATATACAAGATGAAATATGACAATATTTAAAGGTCACTGTATGTAAATAGCTTCCTAGAATACCATTTGTGTATCTATTAAGACGGGGGGGGGCCTGTGCATGCTTGTGCAGAGAGAAATCATGGCCATAAAGAACAAAGTCTCTCCCCCACTTCTCCCCTGTGACCTAACATAAGCTAGTTAGTCTCGTCTAGTAGATGGGAGTCACCGTAGGCGAATCAAAGCAGACACCAGTGTCTGTGAAGCAAAAATAGTACTCTTTCATTCTTGGAGGTGACTTGAACCTTTAGGTAGAATAAAGATATAATCAAAATGATGGAGATTCTAGTGCTCAATAATATAAGACCCAGCGTTATTATTAGGAGTCTACCTTGCAAGCTAACAGAGCAGGTATGTGCCTATTAGATCTTAGCCATGAAGTTCCCTTACTATTGGGTGAATCTTCAGATATAAAACATAATTATTGACCAGACAAATAACTTTGCATTCTAACTGACATCATCCTACATTGGTACAGGTGACACATATCTCTGGTTGGCCCAGCAAGGAAGCCAGGTGGGACCAGTGTGTCGGTCATGACACCTCTTGCATTCTTGCCTGGAGAGCCATGCATCCTTTATTGGAAAGGTCTTCATCTGAGCTCTCAGCTTCAGGAAGGAAACACAGGGAGGCTATGGGAGGGGACCTAATTCACTGGCCACCTGCATGTGCAGGGGAGGCATGGCAGATGATACGCCCAGCTGTCCCAGCACCACCTTATGCTTCCTGTAGCTGCGGCATTTCATTCCACCCAGTCCAGAATCCCTGCTCCCCTCCTATGGTGTGTGTCAAAAGTGCTTTGTCTGACTGATGCCAGACACCCCAAAATGTCATCTGCAGATTTCTTGTGGGAACCAATATATACATGTTTGCAATCATGTTGTGAAAATTTAAATGTGTTAGCTGGAAAATGCTACTGCCAGGGAAAATAAAGTCTGTTTCCTGCAGTGAGAACTGACCATGTAGTCTTAACTGTCTTTTGTACAAACACATTGACAAGCCAGATAACGCCCCTATCCAGTGCTTGCTTTGGGATTGTCTCTAAATGCATCAAGCATACAATAAAAGGTACTGAGATCAATGTCTTCTGTCTTGTGTTTCATGAAAAAATGCAGGCATCAGTCACAACATAGAAAATGAATGAAAGGGGCTTGTTTTTCTGACTGGAAGTTTCAGGAAACTCCATCATTCTGGCAATTTCCTGCATTCGGTACCTTTCTTTGGATTAATTCACTCTTTAAAAAATAACACACAACTACAATGAGATATCAACTCAGACCCATCAGGATAGGGACTGTTAAAAAGATGGCAAGTTATGGAGGATGTGGAGAAACTGGAACCCTTGTGCACTGCTAGTGAGAACATAAAATGGTGCATCCGCTGTGGAAAATAATGCTCAAAAAATTGAAAGTAAGAGTTGCCGATGACTCGGCAATTCCACTTCTGAGTATATACACAGAAGACCCTAAGGCAGGGTCCAGGAGAAGTATTCGTCCACCAGGTTCACGACAGCATTATTCACAATAGCTAACGGGTGGAAGCAAGTATGCACAGACAGATAGGTGAACAAACAAAATGTGGTACATCCATGCCGTGGACTATTCAGTCTTAAAAAGGGAAGGAAATTCTGACACATGCTACAACATGTATGAACATTCAGGACATTATTCTGAGTAAAATAAATTAGTCACAGGAGAATATTACATTTACATGAAGTACTTGAGTAGTCAAAATTATGGAAACGGTAAGTAGAGGAGTGGTTGCCAGGGGCTGGGAGGAGGAGAAATAAGGAATTGTTTGAAAGGTACTGAGTTTTAGTTCTTCAAGATGGCGAGAGTTGTGGAGATGGATGGTGGTGAGGGCTGTGCAACAATGTAGAGGTGCTTAACATTGCCAAACTCTAACCATGTTATGTTGTGTGTATTTTACTGTGACTTTTTGAAGAAGGAAGAAACCCCGTACTAGACGGTTTATTCTAAATGCTTAGCAACTCCACAACAGGAGGATACCACTTATGAAAACTAAAAACCAAACCGAATGAAAAGCTCTCTTCACTCTCGTGCAGGCGGAGCACAACTGATTGTCCTGTTCAGGAAAACAGGACTCAGTCACCTGCAATGAGTGGGCCTATCAAGCTCTGTCTAGATGATGGCTTCAGGTGCATGGTAAGGAAGTACTAATTCTTTAAATTTTATTCCCAGCTTGTTTTTAATAAACATAACACACTCAGGAGAAGTTCCAAGGGGACAGATTGTGTATTAGGTTGCTAGTGCTGCTGTAACACAGTATCACAAACCAAGCTACGATACAGGAAAAATGTAACACAGTCTTGGATCAAGGAGTCGGAGAGCAAGGTATCTGTGGGGTTGATTCCTTCCAAGGGCCGTGAGAAAGAATCTGTTCCAAGCCTCTTGCTCAGCTTCTGCTGCTTTGCTGGAAATCTTTGGCATCACCCCAATCTCTGCCTCCCTCTTTACATTACATTCTCCCTGTGTGTTTGCCCATGTCCAAATTGCCCCCCCTCCTTTAAGAAGGACACCTATTTGATTTAGGGCCTGCTCTACTTCAGATGACCTCATGTTAATCAATTACATCTGTAATGACCTTATTTCCAAGTAAGGTTACGCCCTGAGGTACTGAAGATTAGGACTTAAGTATATGAATTTTGGGGGGACACAATTCATTGCATAACAGGATGGGTTCATGAAGGATGCCAAAGCCTCCTAGGGGTTAGTCTGAGAATTTGGAACTTGCTCCTGGCATCTACTGTCCTTCCTGTTAAGTTGCTCCCCTCGCTCCTCTGGGGACCACCTCTCCCATTCTTAACTCCATAATGGGTGCTTACAGTTACAGCTCCTTCACGACCCACAATGGCCAATGACTTTGAAGTTCATCGTCTACTTTGAATATCTTGGGTCCTTGCTTTTCTTCCCCATTCAGACTGGCTCTTTTGGTCATTAAACAGTTTATCTGTACCTCCACCGGTATGGGACAGGCAAACTAAGTCAGCCCCTTAACTCACTGTGATGTGAAGTGTGTAATAGCTAGCTTTAACTGGTTTCTAGATGAGGTTTATTTCTGGAACATCTGTGAAATTTTTTTTTTTTTTTTTTTTTTTTTTTGTGCTTCTGGGGGTCGACCTCAGGACCTCGCGCGCGAGCAGGTGCCGGTGCGGCTGAGTGATATCACCGGCCCTTTTTTCATATGTGGGTTCCGGGAGTTGAACTCAGGACCTCGTGCTTGCCAGGCAGGCACTTATGCAGCTGAGCTATCTCACCAACCCACATCTGTGAATTTTGATGACCCCTCTTCCTTTGTTACCCAACGGCAGAGCTCATTAAGTGTGGTCTGAGCAGCTCAGCGAATATGTAAATGGATCTCCTGGGATGCAGCCCACAGAGCTGTGTGTGACTGAGCCTGAAATATGTAAACTGGTTACTTCTGAGTGCGAGGTGTGTCCTTACCTGGCTCTGACGTGACCTAAGGGCTCAGGGCTTGCTTGGATACACAGAGATGTTTCCACTGGGCCGATGAACAAACTGAGGCACAGACTTACTTTCCCAAACTTGTAAGAGACAAAACAAAGATTCAGGTCTGTGTTTGCCTTCCAAACTCACACAGCAGGTACACTGACTCCCTGTGTCAGCTTCCAGCATCCATTTAAAACACTGTAATGGAGGTTGACATGGTTCTGCTTCATACAGATTTTTTGAGAGGTTTGGTGAATTGAGGAAAGGGGACTTAGGGCACTTTAAGTGGCAAGCTATTCTTTTTTAACTCAAGTTAGCAGAATTTATAAGCAATGCACTCTGCCCATTCTGTAATAATAAAACTTAGTAAATAGAGTGCAATTTACTTTTTCAAATGCATCTGAAAACAATTTTCTTTTTACCTTGCTTTATTTTTCAACAGTCATGAAATTAGCTCAAAAGAGGAAGGCCTGGTTTCTAACACAACAAGCACTTGTTACAGCAAGCACAGGGTCCCTGTAATATCCATTTTGCTGTGGCATTCTTAGAATCCCTCCTAATCCTTACAAAGGTTTGGTTTAGTACTCAAATATGTCAATAAATATGTACAATTCTTTCACTCCAACTAAAAAAAATTGGCTTAGATTAGTACTGGTGACCATAGATGGATTTTTTTAAACAAGAAAATAATCTTAGAAGCATTTCCACTTATTAAAGTTTATTAGGTACAAAGAAATGAATTTGCAGAGGAGACATCAATAAATATAAAATACAGGAGATACACTGAGGGAGTCACAGCTGCGGAGTCGGTGGGAATCTGGGAGAACAGCAGGGAGGCCTCTACCTGCGAGTTCCCAGTCTAGGGCCCAACCTGTGCGCTGCCCAGGGAACTCGTGCACCAGCACACGAGATGCGAGGGGTGTGGATTCAGTGACAGGTCTTGAGGAACGATGTGATGCCAGATTCCTGAGATTTCTCCCTACTTGCCATTTTTGGTTTCTGCTTGTTTCTTTCCTGTGTCCTTGTCTAGTTTGATTTTTGGTTTCTAAACCAGCAGTGCAGAGCATGAATACAGGAACACTTCATGAGGGTAGGCGGTCTACTCTGAAGGTGGGCTTGCCTTTGTCTAGGGCCTTCATCATGGTGATTAAAGCTTTTATAATTATTTACACAGCTAGGAGGAAGGTAAAGTGGATACCTTTCCAACAAAGAATTTCTGACCTTTTTGAAACCTTCCACAACACATCAGTAATGCAAAAGGCCTGCAAAGTGTCTTTCCCATTGATTTCACGGTTATAGTTTGGCCTGCGTCATGCTGCAGAGACAGGAACCTGGCTCTTGGATGCTTGTCTGGATCTAGAAAGCACAGGCTGATGTAGGATACCAGCTTAATCTTTGCTCCTGTCAACAGCCAGGTGTCTGCAGTCCTGCTGGCCAAACCCTCCTCCCTGTCCACCATATCTGGATGGCTTTGCCTGCACCTGATATCCTACAGGTGTGAGTGGGTTCCTCCAAAACAAACGTATTTTTCACTGCTCTCCCTTGCCAATTTCCTTTCATTTGTAGCTATTCTGAGCACAGTCCAGGGATCAGTCTGTTTCCTTCTGTTTTTTTTCCTTCCCCTAATGCAGCCCTCTCCCCCAAGGTTGGGCAGCATTTGGGGTCAGGCAGTAAGCAGATACACACTTCTACACTTGCTGGCTCAAAGAAAGTGGGGGGCAGTCCCATCTGGGCCTGAGCCTTTGTGTGTTCAGGGCAGTGCACACACAGCCCCGGCTGCTGGGTGCCTTCGTCAGCTTGGAAGGGAGCTCAGTTTGGCCTAATGGCTGGTTTCCAGGGTCCTAAAGCATAGGGATGGGGCCAGATTCTTGAGGCACATATTTTACAAGATGTTCTGTTTCATAGTTTTTCATGTCATATTTTCCATGAAAATCCAGCACTCGGGGTGAGGATGGGGAGTGGGAGACCTCTGAGACAGAATTTGTAGTTTACTATAATCATGAATTTGTGTGTATTATTTAACCTGAAGGAAACTAAAATACCAAAATCTCATATAGCTGACCTTATCCTAGCTACTGGGATGGGGCTAGGAACTTGGAGGGACAGGAGGAAAATGACAGAAACATGGACATTAGGAACACTGTAAACAGTAAGAGCAATGGCTACTTGTAAAATAATTCAGTTACAAAAGGGGCCCTGCAGAAGGCTCCAGAGGGGCCAAGCCCACTCCTGCCTTGACATTGTGATATATTTACATTAGGCAGCAAAAAGACATCCCTGTACTGCAAAACGGAAGCGAGATGTGGCATCTCACTCACTAGAGGCTGCGTGGCACTGTCGGGGTGTGGGGACATACTACTTTCTCTGAGCTGCATCATTGTAAGGCATTATTTGGTTTGATTTTGCAGTTGGTGCAATGAGACTATAAAGTCATGCCAGTAAGAAGCCATGGTGGATACCTATGACTTTGGGACTACCTGAAAATTAAGGACACTCTTAAAAATGGTTCAGACTCTAGGAAGGGCCAGCCTGCAAGCATATTTACAGTCACAGAATAGACACTATGGGGTGTGACAGGGCTCTATTTGTACAGACAGACTAATGCCACGATGCATTTAACAAAAAAGGAGAAATGGTGTTTTAAAAAATGTTACTCAAATAAAAGTTGACTAAAATGCTGCTTTAAAGCCCGTGCAAATCATGTATTTACAATAAATAAGTGCCCCGTCAGAGCCTGTATGTCAACTGAATATAGCTTGAGTACAGTAGAGTCAGACATGTTTTTCAGTAGGTATCATCTTGCCATATGCAGCCCCGGGACCGTGGCTTCATCGTCTTCTCACCGGAGTGTCTTTAGGGCTAACTGTGGAAACACAGCAGAACATTGCTGGGTGGGATGAAAAGAGGCACTGCATATGAAAGACCTGCCCAAGATTTTTCCTCACTCATACAAGGCCACCAAGGTGGGGGGAGATGGTTCCGTCACATGCAGGGAGCTGATTTTACCCAAGTGTGTGGGTGGAAAAACAGATAAAATGATAAATGAAGTTGATCGTATGTGGGGACTTAATGCTGTTTTATAAACATTTATGGGAGCATGCATCAGCAATTCAGTTGGCAAGATGCTCAGGAAAAGCAAAGTACACTGAAGATACCAAGTCAAGGTAAACAAAAAGTGAGAAAGGGACCCAGGCCTCAGACTTCCAGCACAGGCCTCCTACCCTGGCAATGCTCACTGTATCCATAACAAAGAGCATTTCCTGAGGCATTGCTTGATGTCTAGAACCCAGGGATTTCTCTGGGCCCTGCTCTGTGTCTTGGTTCACTGAGAATGAATGAAGGAGGTCTCCCGTGAGACACAAAAGACCTTGACTGTGGGATGACTACAAGAGAATTTGGAATCCATCCTGTACTGGACTGTCATGGTCAGAGATTAAAAACCATCAGTCTGGGCTGATTTAGGTATGTGCCTGCCATGAGGCTGGGGACCAGATCATGCACAATGTCCCACACAGCCCTGCCACATTGATGGTGAAGATGCCATTTGCTCCTGGAGATTCTAATATGCCAGGATAAGCCGTGAGGTATAGTGTCAGGAGCACTGGACAGAGGTCAGAAAGTGTGTGTGTGTGACCTTGGGCAAGCTCCTAAACGCTCCGGGTTGCAGTTTTCTCTTTTGTAAAAATGCCGTTAAAGCAATCTCTCCAGCTTGATCACAGGGTTATTAAAAGGATCAGACAGAGATAACATATAAGCTAACTGAAAAATGTAGCGAGCCATATAAATGTAAGGGAGTATGATTACAATGGTTATATTCTAATCATAATAGTAACACATTCATTGTAGTAAGTATGGAAACTGCAGAAATACACTAGGAAGAAAGTAAAAATCAGAGAGAATCTAGAGCCAGTGTCTAAACTGGGCCATTCTGTAGTTGCATGGGACATTAAGGAAAGTGAAGGTAATAGATTTCCTGAGTAACAGGGCAGGCCTAGTAAGAAAAACTCCTTCAGCTTTTGTTTATCTGTGAATATCTTAATTTATTTCACACTTTTGAAGGATAATTTTGTTTATCTGTGAATATCTTAATTTATTTCACACTTTTGAAGGATAATTTAGCCAAATGTAGAATTCTTGGCTGACAGCTTTTTTCTTTTAAGTCTTTGAATATATTGGTCTCCTACCTTCTTTCCTCAAAAATTCTAATTTTAAAAATCTGCTGATAATCTTATCAAGGGTCCCTTGTATGTGACAAGTTGATTTTCTTTTGCTGCTTTTAAGATCCTCATTGTCTTTCAAAAGTTTAATTATGGTGTTTCTTGATGTAAGACTCTTTGAGTTAATCTTAGTTTGTTGAACTTCTCAGATGTTTATATTCATGTCTGTTGTCAAATTTGGGAGGTTTTTCAGCTATTATTTCTTCAAGTATTGTTTCTATGCCCTTCTTTCTCTTTTTTCCTTCTAAAATTCCCACAATAAATGTGCTGGTCAAATTGATGGTGTACCACAGGTCTCCTAGGTTCTGTTCACTCTTGATCTTTTTTTTTTCTTTCTATTCTTCAGATTCAATTTTGACTGTCCTACTTTCAAGTTCACTGATTCATTCTTTTGCCAGTTCAACTCTGCCTTTTTTTAATGGTACTGAGTAGGAACCCAGGGCCTTTGCACTGAGCTACATCCCCTGCCCTCTCTTTTTTCTCTTTATTGAGTTTCCATTTTGTTTATACATCACTTTCCTGAGTTTCTCTGTACCTTCCTTCACTTTGACATCATTAAAGACAGTTGTGTTACAGTCTTTGTTAGATCTGCCATCGGGTCTTTTGCAGGAGTTTTTGTTGATTTATTTTTTTCCTTTGAATGGGCTGTACTCTCCTTTTCTTTATATAATTTGTGTTTTTGTTGAAAACTGTACATTTGAGTCAAATAATGCAGTAACCCTGGAAATCAGATTCTTTCCCTTCCCTAGCATTTGCAGTTTTTATTTTTGTTATTATTGTTTTCATCTTATCTTATTTTTTTGGGTTGTTACTGGTTATCTCTGTGCCAAGAATCAGCCTGAGGTGTACACCTGAGGTCCTACGTTGTTTCCTGAGCCTGTGTCTTTCCCTGGGCATACACACTCACTTCCCATTTCTCCCCAGATAGAAAGTTACTGTCAAATGACTTAGGCTTAATGCTTGGCTCCCAAAAGGAGAAAGAGAGTAAAATGAAGAGAAGGAAAAAAAAAAAAAAAAAATCCTCAGTAAGTCACTTCAGCCAGAATGGGGAGGAGCTTGGAACAATGAGACAGAAGGTGCAACCATGGCTGCCCACCACTTTATCTGCACATCTGTGAACAGAAGCAACGACAAGCTATCAGAGCACAGATCCCAAGTATTTGGAGGCTGAGGTTTAAAATTTTGTGCTGGTTCCCATCAGTAGTGTACAAGCTGCCTCAGATACATGTGCCCAGCTGCCTACTGTGGTGACTAAGGAAGGGGCTTTCAGCTTCAAAGAGCTGAAACTTACTAAAATCAACTGCAATTTATCATGGAAGCTTTCCTTGGATGATGCACACCTTCAACAGAACCCCCATTTCCAAGACAGTTCCACCAGACAGATCCCGCTAGTGCAACTGTAATCTAGGCAAGGAGACGGACTCCTTGAAGTTCTTATCCTGCCATCTTCCCAGGATCCTCTCCGTCTACTAACAGTTTTGCATATATCTTTTCTCTCTTTTCCCCCTCCCTTATGTATATATACTTTAACTACAATTGACACCCACTTTTGAACCTGCAATCATCTGAGAATGGTTACTGCAATTCTTGGATTACTTGATGTTTGCTAGCGGAAGGAAGTCCTCCTCTCCTTAGAACTATCCTACCTCTCAGGAACTAAGTCCCTTCCTTTCTCTGGTCACTTTCCTTGACATTCTGTGCAGCTGCAGAATGGCCTAGTTTAACAACAAACCAGCCTGTTGTCCGTTACACCAAACTCTGAAACCGGAGGAGGCCAGGGTAGGACTGAATATATCGTTTTAAAGAAAGGAGTTTTAAAGATGAGAGCCTGTCCTTTGTTAAAGGTGAGGCCCTATCGCATGCAGTGAAAGACGTGACTTCTGCCCATGTTAGAAAACACTTCTAAACTGCTGTGGTTGAGAATAAGGATGTTTCTTCAAAGATTGTCCTGTATAAGCGCTGAGGTAAATCCCGCTGAGCTCTGTCCATGTCCTGTAGCCACCAGGGCTTAGATTATGATATTTGGTCAAAATCAATTATAATACTGATGGAGAAGAACATACCAAGGTTGCTAAAAGAAACCATAGGTGACAGAAAACATGGAATTGCATTTTATAAATTTACAGGATTTTTTTCTAACAGGCTTCTCCAACCATCACAGTTGGAAGAATAGGGAATGATGGGGCGGTTACTGCAGGATGAGTCTGAAGGGGTTCCCAGTGACTACACTTGCTTCTGCATGTGGCAAGGAATCCCCCGCTTCCCCCTTCAGAGTTTGAAACTGTGGGTATTTCACACTGGCTTGAAGCAAAGGTACACCAAATAGCTTTCCCAGGGAAAAGGAGTCTGAGGAAAAATGTTCAGCTGTGAAGGAGAAAC
The DNA here is from genome assembly GCA_028451465.1 of Erethizon dorsatum. Classification (NCBI taxonomy): domain Eukaryota; kingdom Metazoa; phylum Chordata; class Mammalia; order Rodentia; family Erethizontidae; genus Erethizon; species Erethizon dorsatum. The sequence goes on from CM051835.1 coordinate 76,867,614, forward strand.
CCCAAGGAAAATGCTGGCCTTACATTCAGAGACCCGCGGGGCGTGTGTGTTACCTGAGAATTTCTGCCTTTGATGTCATCGGAGCTCTGCCCTGCTGCCTCGGCCTGGAGCCAGGGACCGGGAGTGCGGCCTGAGAGAGACAAGAATGATCTCACCACCTACTGGCCCAGGGTCAGCTGTGCACACTTCATGGAGAAACAGTTGCTAAACCACTTAAAACAGAAGCCAGGGAGCTCAGAGCAACGCCAGCCTGTCAACCTGAAACCTTCTGGCTCTGGCCCCAGACCGTGTGTTTCCACCCCATCTTCTATGTCACAGATCATGGATGCAGAGGAGTCAAGTCCGGTATGCTGTGAGGAGAGCACACTAAGGCCCATGATATACACGCACGCTAGAGGTTCCTGATAACACACAGCATGGCCTCTGGGGACACTCCTCTGCCTGCCACTGCACCATGCCAAGCATGTGCCAGGGTTGGGTAGAACAAGTAAATGCATTTGCTGAACTGAATCAGACTTCTAGCCCACGAGGATACAAATCACTCTCCAACATATTTTGTGCTTCAATATTACATGTTACATAGGAACACACACTTACAATAAAGCATTCACGGAATACAGAAGATAATGGAAAAGCCCCAAAACACCTTTTGCTTGGTTCTTCTAATCCCAATTTCTTGTCCCAGAGTCACCATGGCAAAAAGCGTGGGGTTAATCCCTCCAGTGACAGAGCTATATATGTGCAGATATATGGTTTGGTTGGTGTACCCCCATTTTAAACCCATGGCCTCTGGCATTCCAGGCCTCTCCCCTCAATCAGGTGTTCTGAATGGTTCGTCTCAGTGTCTCCTCCTCTGCTGCATTTGGTAGAAGATGTTCCTGTCCTGCTTCTGTCAGGGACTAGGAATTTAACCACGTCCCAAAGCCCCCAGAATAATCCAGATTGGCATGCTACTTAAAAGCAACATGAAATGAAGAAACGTTCATCACGGATTTATAGAGTGAAAGACTGATAATAATCTGGGTTCAATAGAAGGTTTCAGGTCATCGAGGGTTCAGTATCCTGTGACACGAGGACTAAGCAGCTATTTGAATGTTCATAAAAGCTTGTTTTAGGAAGATGAAGCTATATCATTAGAATGGTCTCAACTATTTTTAAAATTCATCAGAAAAATAAACTACAATGCTTCCTCTTGGTGGTAGAATTACCATGTTTAAAAACTCTCTTAAATACTTTTGAATTTTTCTACAATGATCATTTATAAGCCATTTAAGACTTGTATTAAGGTAAAATAGTTTTTAAAATGAACTATCACAAGAAGGGTCTCTGAAGCTTAGAAAACAATCCAAAAAAGCTCTGAACTTTCATTAAAACATTAAAATTTTTTTCTTTTGTGGGTTTTTTTTTCTTTTTGGGATTGAACCCAGGGCTTTCTCACTAAGCTATACTCCTAGCCCTTTTTTATTTTAGGACAGGGTTTCACTAAGTTGCCCAGGTCTGGCTCAAACTTGCAATCCTGCCTCATCAGCTTCCCAGAGAGCTGGAATCTCAGGTGTTTATCACCATGCCCAGCTGAACATTTTTTAAATTAATGAGTGCATTTGCTCTAAATAAATAAAGATATTTTGGAGTAAAAAACCGAATGTGTTAGATTTTCAGTCAGCTTGAATGAAAAGTAAAAAGGCACTGACAGCTCCTGACCTCATTCCATGTCAGAGAATAACCTTGAAAATTGTTGTTCTTATAAGAAACTCCTGTCTGATACAGAAAAACCTTCTAGGCCTGAATTTCATAATCCAGGCTTTATTTACATGCTGGGATAGATGATTCCTCATGGTGGGGCTGCCCTGTATGTTGTAGGACACATATCGGCACCCGTGGTCTTCACTCACTAGGTGCCAATAGCAGCCCTGCCTACGCCCAGGCCTACTTTAGTAACAAAAAATGACTCTAGACACTGCCAACTGGCCTGTGAGGTATGACATACCCCGATGTGAGAACCACTGGGCAATGAAACAGGCTCCTCTGGAGGGACAAAGAGCACTGGGCAATTTAATGTTTTAATTAAAATTCAGGGTTTTGAATTGTTTTCAGCTGGGGACTGGGGCAGGCCACTTGTTACCGGCCTGGGTTTCTTCAGCTGTACATGTAGGAGTTGGGCTGGATGACCCCTGAGGGCCTTCTCTTCATCTCTAAGTGAGGAAATGATAGTAACCATTGGATCTAAACCTTTGACATTGCATATCTGGCCTTACCCTCTTTCCTCACTGTCACTGTCACTGTCACAGTCCTAGCCATCATTCCTTCCTTGACCACAGTCCCTCTGTGGAGGGCTCGGGCCTCCCCATCCCTGACAGACGTCATCCTGGGCCTCACTTCTCCACATGTGCTTGGATGGGGTGAGCTAATGATTTCCCCCAATAACTTGCAATTTAAAAATTAGCTTTAATGGTTGTTGAGAGCAATATACATTATAAAAATTTGGACAAAATTGTATTGAAGGGCTGGTGAGATAGCTCAGCGGCATAAGCATCTGCCTGGCAGGTGCAAGGTCCTGAGTTTGACTCCTGGTACCCATATAAAAAGGAAAAAAGTGCCAGTGATATCGCTCAGCGATACAAGCGCCTGCTGGCAAGCGCGAGGTCCTGAGTTCGACCCCCGGTACCCACATAAAAAAAAAATCATATTGAAGAAAATGAAAGTCACTTAGCATTCCATGATTGAGTGATAACCATTTTTGATATTTTGGTGTATTTCTAGTCTCTTTCTCCATTTGATGAAATTCTCCTTTTCTACATAGACACACTAGTTTTTTACATAGCTTAGAGTCTGTTTTTTTTATATACTAGTTTTTTTTTACTTAACATGGTAGTGCTAATATTTTCCCATGTCACTGAATATGTTTTAATGATTGCATGGTATTCTACTGTGTGGCTTTGCCTTAATTTATTTAACCTCATTGACAGCAATTTGTCCTAGTTCTAAATTTTTTATTCTGTATGTGGTTTAGCAATGTATGTATGAGTGAACATTTTTATTTATTAATTCAACAAATATTTGCACAGCTGGAGCTGGCAATAGGCCCTGAATAAAAACAGATGCAGCCCCTGCATTGGGGCCTGACACTGTGCTGGGGAGAGGCAGTGTAAGAGGCAGGTATACACATGAGATATGTAAGCAGGTGATAAATGCTTTGAGCACAATTAAAAATGAGCATGAAGAAAATAAAAACTGTTGGGGCAGAAAGAACTGCTATTTTAAATAGGGTGGTCAGGGAAGGCCTCTCCAATAAGGTATTGCTTTGGACTGAATTGCGATCCTCCAAAATTCATATGCTGAAGCCTGAGCCCCCATGTGATGGTATACAGAGATGGGGACTTTGGGAGGGGATCAGCACTAGATGAGGTTATGAGGATGGGACCCCCACAAAGCGATTGGTGACCACCAGAGTGCATGTTCTCTGTCTCTCTCCACCATATGAGCCAATGAAGAGCTGTCCCTCTGAAAAGCAAGAACCCTCACTAGAAACTAAATCAGCCACCACTTTATCTTGGACTTTCCATCCTCCAGAACTGTGAGAAAATAAATGCCTGTTAAGCTGGCCAGTGGGTGGTATTTTTGTTATGGCAGCCTGAGCTGCTGAAGACAGTACCATGGATCTCAGGAAAGTGTCTCATACAGCAGGAGTAGGACATGCAAAGAACTCAGAGGCAGGAATGTGCCTGGAATGTTCTAAAAATTGCAGGTGTTGCAGGAGCAAAACTAAGGTGGGAAGAGAATGATGGAAAGGGAGAGGGACAGTTCATGTAGCTCTTAATGTGCCATGATAAAAATTTCTAGTTCATGTGCAGCAAGGTGGGAATTCACTGAAGGATTCTTATCTTAGGGTAGCATGATTGGACCGAGGTTAAGATGAATTATTTGGCTGCAGTATGAAGTAGGAAGCCTGTTGGTCAGTTCCCACAGCAATTAGGGCAAGAAATGGCAGTGGCTTAGGCCAGGGTGGGAGTGGGAGACAAGGTGAGATAGATCAGATTCTGGGTGTATTTCAAAGAAAGATGGCCCAGAGCTTCCTTGTGAGTTGAATGTAGGAGTAGAAGACAAAGAAATCAGAGAAGACTCTGAAGCTTTTGGTGTAAGAGGGAGCAGCAGAAGGAGCAAGGACAGAGGGCTATAAGAAAATTTAAATGGAGAAATGCTTTGGGAGGAGGGGGTGCTGGCATGTGGCTGATGTCTCTGACCATGGGATTTGGCAACATGGAGGTCCACTGGTGGCCGTGATCAGAGCTCTTGCCATGGTGAGTGGACAGAAAGCTGGGGAGGACTCAAGTGGATAGAGAACAGGAGGAGAGGAACTGGAGACGGGGTTGGCTCCAAGACAAGCAGAGAAGGCTCAGGAGCAGAGCGGCTCAAGGGAGGTACTGAGTAGACATGACAGCACATCTGCGGGTGTGGGCTCAGAGAAACAAAGAAGTGTCCAGCAAAGACAGGAGCAGTGGTGAAGGAATGAGATGCTGGAAGACAGCTTATAAAGGTGGTGTGTGGTCAACAGTAATAACCAGGAGTAGCCAAAAATGTTCCCTGGGACCAAGACTTCTGCCTAACTGCTTACCACAAAGGCAGAAATACAAGGGGTGATTGAAAAATATGGTGAATGTCTAAATTTAAAAATTTATTACAGTAAAAGATGCATTGTTATTGATCCTCTCAAAATATTCCCCCTTGTTTTGAACATACTTATCCCACCATCCTTGCCACTTTTTGAAGCAGTTCCTGAAGTCTTTTTGTGAGTGTCTCATGAGGTGTGACTAAAAAACAGTATGGTTAATGCTGCTACCAAGTCTCACCCAAAGGAAAGGCAGGCTCGTAAAAATATAAGTGTCTCCTTATACACCTTATTCACCATATTTGACACCATGTGACTTCTGGCTCTTCCCCAAAGTCAAAATGATGGTGAAAGGTAAATGTTTTGAATTCTTGATATTGAGACAGCCATGAAAAGACACTCAAGAAACAGAACTTCCAGAACTGCTTCAGAAAGTGGCAAGAATGTTGGGATAAGTGTTTTTGAAGTGAGGGGGAGCTTTGGGGGAGGGATTAATGGCAAGGTACTTTTTTTACTATAATAATTTTTTAAAAAAAATTTAAACACACACCATATTTTTCGACCACACCTTATAAATACTCTCCCACTGGTGGTATGCTTTTCTACTGATTCTCTTAGTTTTGGGATAGCTAATCTTTTGATTTTTATGACATGAACTACCCTATATTGTTAAAATTACTGCAATGTAAGATGGAGAAGTTCCACAGAACATGGAAATGACAGTGGTTAGTTTTACTACAAGTATGAAGTAACTTTTAAAATAGGAATTGGACTAGCGCGAGATGCCACTCACACTCATTAGAATGGCTACTATAAAATAAAATTTAAAAACTGAAAATAAGTGCTGATAAGGATGTCGAGAAACTGGATCCCTTGTTCACTGTTGTAAAATATGGGAAGCAGTTTGATATTTCTCAAATAAAAATAGAATTACCATATGACCCAGCAATTTTCAATTGAAAGCGGGGTCTTGAAGAGATATTTGTAAACTCACGTTCATAGCAGCACTATTTCCAATAGCTAAAATGTGGAAGCTACCCAAATGTCTGACAGTGGATGGATAAACAAAATGTGGTGTGTGTGTGTGTTGTGTGTATAATGGAATATTATTCAGCCTTAAAAAGGTAGGAAATTCTGACATAAACTACAACATGGATGAAGTTTGAGGATATTTTGCTAAGTGAAATAAGCCAGTAGCAAAATATAAAATGTGTGATTTCATTTACTATGAGGTACTCAGAGTACTCAAAATGATAGCGATAGAAAAGTAGAATGGTAGCTGCCAAGGGTTGGGGGCAAGGGAAAAATGGAGTTATTTAATAGGTATAGAGCTACTAATAATGAAATAATTTAAATAGTTTCACAGCAATGTGAGTGCACTTAACTTAGTTTCACTGTACACGTAAAATGACTAAGATGGTAAATTTCCTGTATATGTTTTATATTGCAGTTAAAAATTTAAAATAACGTAAGTTGTGATGTTGACATAGTCATGTTTAAAATCAGCCACTTTCCCACTGAACTGATAATGATGAAAATGGTTTTTCTGGGAATACCAGACTAAAATGACACGTTTGGGTGTCTATCTCCCCTCTCTTCCTCCTATATCATGTGAATCTCTCAAGGGCACATGATAGGGCCGGTGAGAGCTCAGTGGCATAAGCGCCTGCCTGGCAAGCACAAGGTCCTGAGTTCGACTCCTGGTACCCGCATACGAAAAAAGGGCTGATGATATCGCTCAGTGGCATGGGCGCCTGCTGGCGCACGAGGTCCTGAGTTCGACCCCTGGTACCCACACACACACACAAAAAAAAACCCAACAAAAAACGCACATGATATATTCATGAAGCAATAGCTCTCTAGGGGTAAGGACTTCATTAAGTATCTGCTGATATAATGATGGCTTCACTCTTTCTACTATCGTGTTAATAAACATTGGTGACCTATTTCCTCCAAAGAGTCCTGATACAGCTTTTGATCATTTTCTTTTATTGTAAATACACCTAAAATTTACTATTAGTGACATTCAGTATATTCGCAATGTTATATAAAACAGTTTATCACCCCACAAAGAAATTCCGTACCCTTTAGCAATCACTCCCCATTTTCCGTCCTAGATTCCCTGGCGGCCAGTAATCCAGCTTTCCACCTGTATGAATTTGCTAATTTTAGATACTTCATGTAAATGGAATCATGTGCGGCCTTTGCTTTTGGTTCCTTTCACCTAGCTTCATGTTTTTGAGCTTCGTCTGTGTTGTGGGGTGTCTCAGCACTTCACTGCTCTCTATTGTTGGGTCGCATCCACTGTATGGCTGTACCACATATTTTTATCTGTTCACCAATTGTTTCCACTGTTTGGCTACTGTGAATTATGCTCCTATGAATATTTGTATACAGGTTTTTGTTTGAACACTAGTTTCAAACTTTTTGGGGTCTATATCAAGGAGAGGAATTGATGGGTCAACTATAGTTTGATCTTGAATGTCCCCCAAAGACTCACATGTGGAAGGCTTGGTCCCCAGCCAGTAGTACTACTGAGAGCTGGTGGAATCTTTAAGACCTGAGGCCTCACTGGAGGTCTTAAGTCATTGGAGGTGTGCCCTCAAAGAGGACTGTGGGACCCTGGCCTCTTCCTCTCTTCCACTCCCCAGCCATTGTGAAGGGAGCAGCTCTGCTGTGCCACACACTTGCTACCATCATGTGCTGCCCTGCCACAGGCCCAAAAGCAACAGGGCCAGTCAACAACAGACTCAGACCTCTGAAACCATGAGCTAAAATAAATCTTTCCTCTTTTTAAGTTGATTACCTTAAGTATTTTTTTACAATAATGGAAAGTTGACTAACAAGGGTCATATGGTTATCCTATGGTTAAATTATTGAGGAATCTAATGCATTTAAAAATACTATAGGGCCAGTGAGATGGCTCAGCAGCGTAAGTGCCTGCCTGGCAAGCGCGAGGGCCCGAGTTTGACTCCTGGAACCCACATATGAAAAAAGGGCCAGTGATATCGCTCAGTGGCACGGGCACCTGCTGGCGCGCGAGGTCCTGAGGTCAACCCCTGGTACCCGCAAAAAATAAAAAATAAAAAAATAAATAAAAATAAAAATACTTTAAAAACTAGACAAAATTATCCTACTAATAAAAAAGCCAATAATGGTGGAACAGAGAGTGAATATGGCTATGGGAAGAGCTAAGCATTAGGGTCTTTGTGTGCTGTGTGTGTGTATGTGTGCACACACGCGCACACTGGAAGGAGAAAGAGAACGCAAGCATGCAGGAGGGGACAGACAGCGAACCCCACACCCACAGAGCACGGGACTACCTTCATGTGACAGAACCAGCGTTGCCTCCCAGACCATAAAGAACCCTAACTCGGTCAATGGTGAGAGAGAGGAAAACTGTACAGAGAAACACAATCAGACAGGCACAACCCAGAGCTAACTCAGTAGCATCATTAACAAATTCCTACACCAATGCTCACAGGATGGCAGGAACGTGCTCAGTTAATGTTGCTGGGAGGCTCCTAAAGAATTTCATGTCCACGGATGCCACATCCATCTAGAAGTCATCTATGTTTGAAACTGAAATTGTACTTTCTAGTCTGTAGGATGGCCGTTCATTTAGTAGGTTTTTGTTTTGGGTGTTTTATTGTCTCCTTTTGAGCAACAGGAGATGACTTTTGGCGTGGGCATCGATGTGAACGTTTCTCTGAGGCAGGGAAGGAACAGAGGGCAGACTCTGACTGTGGCCTCTCTGGAAAGCTGTGTGGGGTGACAGGACAGAGCTTTCTTCTTTTCTCAGGCACTATGGGCAGCCTGCAAAAGCCAGCTGTTGCTGAATACCTAAGCCATATCTCCCATTAAAAATATGAACACTTAAGTACTCATCTCTCTGGTACCTGTGCACATTTTACAAGCTGAGAAAAAAAGTGTTATTTACTGACACTCTACAACCTCTGGTCACCTGTGTAGCCTCACCCCAGCCAGGCATTTTATACCCTAACATACCACAGGGGACTTATGGCTCCTAAATGCACCAGCACTGTCATGTTCTCTCCTGGGTCTGTGCTGTCCTCAGGTCAGATGCCTTCCTATGCATGTGGAAATGTCATCTTCTTTCTAGGCCTTTGGGTTCTCAACCTCCATGTCCACCTCCACCCATCATGGTGACCCTCGGCATGTTAAACATTCTTTTTTTTTTTTGGGGGGGTACTGGGAATCAAACTCAGGACCTTGTGCTTGCCAGGCAGGCGCTGTGCTGCTGAGCTATATCCCTGGCCCCCTAAACACTGTTTAGGACAGTCTCATTCACCACAGCTAATTTCTCACATACACACCTCCAGAGTGTGCATGGTGGGGACTTGGTGAAGGGACCTTGTTCCTTACATTTGGTGACCTCTGGTGTTCTCAGGGTACCTAGTATACAATGGGCAGTTCAAGTGCATTTGCCGAACTGAGCAGGAATGCAAGACGGACACAGCAGCTTTGTCCTCCCATTGCTGGATCCCCACTGGAACCCTCAGTGGGTGTGACGTCCCCTCATCCTGTCCAGCTTTATACCAATTCTCTCCCTTTCTCTCCAGTTTGGAAAAGTGGCAGGTACACATGATTAACAGAAGAGTACACAGGCCCCTTTCTCCCGTGTGCTGTCCCACAGCCAGCAGGGACATCTGTGCCCTGGCTAGTGCTCAGAAAGCCTCTGTCCTGAGCAGAGAAGGCTGCAGTTTGTCTGCTCTGCAGGAATCTGAGTCCATCAGAAGCTCCTTCACCGAAGTCCCTCTGAAAGGACAGGGTCATCAAACCTGGTCCCTGACTCCTGGTCATGGACTAGCCCCGGACACTGATACTTCTCCAGTTGGGTGAACAGACCATGGACGGGGGGTCCTACTTATGTGGTGAATAGGAACATATCCACCCTCACCCCATGTTGTTGACTCTGCCCCTCCTGCTTACTACCTCCTGTCCGATCTGGCCCAGCACTGCACAAGCACTGATTCCTGTTCCCTAGTGGGCAGCATCACTGGTTGGGCAACACCTCAACCCTTACGTTCTTTGCCCTCCCTCCCTTCTATTTTGGACCTGAGGGGCAGGTGGGCCAGCCTCTTCTCCTCCCTAGGATAAACAGGTAAGTTGAGTTAAGGCCTCTCTTGAAGCCTGACCACACAAGTAAAGCAGAAGGAGTCTCTTTCTGGGTTGAGTCTCGACCCTGGCTACGCCCTGGAATGACCTGGCAGCTTTCAAAAACACTGACATCTGAGTGCCATCCTGGATATTCCGATCAGATGCAGCCTGGATTTCAAGGTTTTTAGAAGCTCCTAGGTCATTCTAATGTGTAGCCGAAGTTGAGAATCATTGGCCTGAGGACATTTTCCATTTCATGGTTTGTCAAAATTCTAGACTGTAGAATTTCAGTTTCTTCCCTAGCTATTAATGCAAAGCACCTGTAACCCATTTCACTGGGATGTTTTGGGGCATTTAGTTCTCTAGTCCAAAGCTCCAGGAAGGGGAGGGATACGCAGTTAATTTAGGCATCCAAATCTGATGGCAGAGAGTTAACCCTGGTCTGTAAAAAGCTTCCAAATAAATCCTTAGGTATCAGGACAAAAAATATTCTGACACTTCCAGAAGTAGGGACAGCACCACACCCTTTTAGGACAGTAAATCATGACATCCTTTAGGTGGTCTGTGCTCAGTCAACTCACTCTGAGTATCTACTTTTGGAGAATCAAGAAAAGCCAGGAGTCTTGTCAAGGTGGTACTTACTTCTGGGGATCTTGCTGGGGTAAATCTTCTGGCATGGTTTGTATTCATCTGGAGGGGGAAAGTCTTCCACAGAATGGAACGTGAACTTAGACTCGAAGTCGTCTGCACATGTGGGAAATGGTAAAGGTTACTGGGGTGACTGTCGTGACCCACGTGTGATCATTTCCAGGAATGCAGAGGTGACTTGACTGAACATACTGTCTTCCGTTCACCTGTTCTGTGCAAGGGGTTTGCTGGCAGGGCTACTCCCTCTGAGACATCCATCTGTCTTTCAAGATCTAGTGATCGGCTGTGATGAGGGGAAGGAGGAGAAGTAAAATCCGCAGTCATTCCCCATCGCCCACCCCAACTTACTCCAACCAACATCTCAAGGAAGCTGCTGAAAGGGGCAGAAGTGGTCAGGGCTACCCAGAAGTCCACAGTTAGGGTGGGGAACCTGGGCCCAACAAGGTCCAGCAGCCTGAAGCTCCTGACAGTGGGAGGGCTTTGGGGGAGGCGGGAGGTAGAAAAACAGTCCTTGGTGGGTGAGAAGGAACCTGCTTGTGTCCAGTGGGGGACCTGGGTTCCTGAAAGCGAACAGTTCTGCCCTGAGCTCCTGCTAAAGGATGGGAGGGGCCATGTGGCCCTTCCATGGGCTGATTCCCTGCTCTGTAGTCCAGCCCTTGTGTCTGGCAGACACTATCCCAGGGATGCAGAAATTTTGTACTCACATCTGACCCCAGGTAGCTTTCCTTCCTATGTTCACTTTTTGCTCTGATTATGACCCTGCCTGGTAAGCTTCACACCCATTTCTTTCCCTTATCATTCTGCTATTTCAGGTGCACACACTAAATTCTCTGTGACCACAGACAGACAGACATACACACACACATAAGAACACACATAGTTTAAATGTCTGTTCTCCTTCCTTCTCTAATCTGAATCAGAATGCAAGAGTAGGCCCTGGAACCAGGCAGAAAGTGTTGAGAGAAATCCTCTCTCACAGAGCCCACAGGTGTTCTGTGCTTGAGTGAGCCCCCCAGCTCACTTGCCAGAGGCTGAGGGGCCCGGTCCTCACTGGCAGCCCACTTGGGGGTATGTGCCCACTTACTGATGATGTGCAGGCTTCCATTTCGCAGCTGGCCTCCAGGCTGCGGGGTCGGGGTCCAGGCTGGGGCCTGCTGGCTCTTGCTGGAAAGCTCTGTGGTGGGGGATCTTGCAGGGGGTGCTGGAGGTGGATTTAGTTTTCCTCCACTGGTCCCTTACAGAGAAGATGATGGGGAGTTCAGATACAGTCATGTGCACAATGGATTCTACAGCTTTATGCGAGAGGTTAGTTGTCTAGATCTTAGGATGTAATATGACAAAGTAAGAGGGCAATATCTCAAGCCAATCTGTTTGGGATTCAATCACGGTTCTCCTGTTGGGGTAACTAACACAGCCTCTTTGTGCCTCAGTTTCATTACCTGTAAAATGGGAATCACACCAGTACACATACCTGCTAGGGTTGTTGAGAGGACTGAATAACATCATCATTTAAATCTGGGGTATCCCTTCAAAGCCTCATGTGTTTGGAGGGTGACTGGATTAGAAGGGTGCTATAGCTGACTTCCTGTTAGGAGGTGGGCCCTGCTTAGAGGAGAGCCTGGAATGTGGGGTGTGTGTGTAAGTGTGATGTGTATGGGTGCTGAGTATGCAATGTGCGTTTATCCACGTGTCTGTGTGCACAGATGAGGCAGTGTGTGTGTGGATGTAGGTGTTTCTGAGTGTGTCTGTTTATGCGTGTGTTTGTGTGTGTGGATGCAGGTTGTGCGGATGTGTGGTGCATGAAGTCACATCACCCAGGGACCGGAGAAATCAGTCACAAGCTGTGCACGCTCAATGCACAGTCCTCTCGGCTCTGTATGTGAAGGAATTATGCTTACTCTTTGGCTCACAAATGCAGGCCCCGTTTCTTGAGTCAGCTGGTGAACTCCCCAAAGGGCAGAAGGTGAATCACATCTATGGAGGGCCAGGAAAGATTTGGGGCTGGAATAACTCGGGCAAAGACTAAAACGAGACCTACTTTGAGAAATGAACTGCATTTGTCCCCTCAGCGCTTAGGAATAGATCTGAAGCCAGAGGCTGACACAGTAAATAACCCTTCTCTAGAGCTCAGTGCTAGGCCCCGTTCCTATCACCATATATGCGACAACTCAATAGTCACAACAATCCTACAACGCAGCAACAGTCGCCATTCCCATTTTACAGAAGAAAAGGAAGCCCAGAGAGGCTAAGCGGTTGCACAGGGTCACACAGGTAGTAATGGTAAGAGGACCAAGGCCAGAATTCCCGCTTTCTCTTCTCCGTGGTCTTGGGCAAGTCTCCCAACCTCCTCCATCCTCCGTTTCCTCGTGTAAAATGGTGCATCAAACGATAACCAAGTCCCACAGAAGAGCACGATTTTATCGTGCTCCACCAGGGGGCACTGAATAGCTCTGGTGTGAAACAAAAATCCTAGGGTTTGAGCGATCCCGAGGTTCGCGCGTGGCTCGGCGCAGCCTCACCACCAGCCAGACGGGCTGCTTACCTGGGCCTCGGCCGAGCCTCTTCTTCTGCACGAGCGGCTGCGACCCCGGAGGGCCGGGCGGCGCAGGCAAGACTTGCACGCCGGCCTTCTGCGGCAGGGCCTGGAAGCTGGGGGCCTTGGGGGGCAGCGGGGGCGGGGCCTCGGTGCTGCTGTTAGCACCTGGGATCGGGGGCGCAGGTGCAGAAGCCCTGGGGGAGCACGCGGCGAAGGGGGGCAGGGGAGGAGGCGGGGGAGGGGGCGGCGGGGCCGGGGGCTCCCGCACCTCCTGGGCGGGGCTGGCGGGCTCCGAGTTGAGTTCCGGATTCCCACAGGGCGGGAGGAGCGGGAGCGGAGGCGGGACGGGCGGCAGGGGCAAGGGGGCCAGTGGGGGCCTCACCGTCTTGTCACTGAGTGCGGGGACAGGGGGCAGCGGGGGCGGGGGCGGAGGCGCGCAGGGGAGAGGGGGCGCCGCCACAGCGGGGCTCCCTTTGGTCAGCAGGCCTGGCGGGGACACCAGCGGGCCTTTGCTGGGGGACGAAGGGGGCAGGGGGGGCGGAGGCAGGGGCGGTGGCGGCGGTGGGGCGGGCACGCTGGGTCGCGGAGGGACTGTGCGCGGGGCTGCGGGCCCCTCGGAGGCGGTGCCCAGCCTGGGGGACGCAGGCGGGTTCAGCGCGCCGCCGAGCGTTTTGGTGGGCAGCCTGGGAGAAGGCGCGCGCGAGCCAGGGCCTTGCCCTGCTTTGCCACCTGGAAGTGAAAGGAATCCTAGGTTAGCGCACCAGTAGAGAAAGAAGAACGCCAAGGTGTCTGGGACATCCTCGGGCAAGAGGTCCAGGAGCTGCAGGGTAGAGCCTTTTTCCTGTTATCCACAGAGAGGCCTCTGGTGCAGCAGTTGTCACACAGCCGTCCCAGCCGGCCCAGCCCCAAGCCCCTTCCCAACATCAAGGAGCCGGTGTCTTCCAAGATAAGCCCGGGCCAGGCCTCCAGCCCTCCTATAGGGTGCCACTTCCATTCTCATCTGCCAGCAGTCTCCCGGTCCCCTAGTGCAGAGCACAGGACTGCTCTGACCTCTGCACCCTTCCTCATCTCAGGGCCACCCTCAAGGGCATTTACTCCTACCCGCTGGGCTCATCAGCCCGTAAGCTCTAGTTAGGGTCCTCAGGTTACCAACCAGAAGTCCTGTCTAGGGAAGTTTTCCTTCCAGCGTTTTGCAAGCAAGGGCTTTCTTACTTTCTGTATTAAGAGCAGAAGATTCATGATTCCTTGACTATATAAGCAGACACTTGTCCTTGGCAATCCAAGGCCAGTGAACTTGAACCTCCTAGTTTCACGGGCTTGGGAAGTTCGAAGCCCCCTTTCCCAAACACTTTTGCCGGCTTCCTAGGGCTGCTCTTTCCTGGTCTCCTGGATTTCTCACCCTATTTAGTAGCTTGTTCAGTAAGTACATCAGCCTGAACTTGAAAATCAATTCCTCTTCTGAATTCAGCAACAAGAAGTTGTTCATGGTGAGCATTTGTGTTTGGTGGGCTGCATGGAAGACGGGTGTGTTGGGAGGTCCGTGGTACTCTGCCCAGCCCTGTACCACATTGCTAGCTCTCATCTTTATTTCTCTTTGCTTCTTTTTTTTTTTTTTTCTTTGTGGGTACCAGGGGTTGAACTCAGGACCTCGCGCGCCAGCAGGCGCCCGTGCCACTGAGCAATATCACCAGCCCTTTTTTTGTATGTGGGTACCGGGAGTCGAACTCAGGAACTTGTGCTTGCCAGGCAGGCACTTATGCCACTGAGCTATCTCACCAGCCCCTCTTTGCTTCTTTCTAGAGGAAAAATTCCTGTAATAATCCTATTATCATTGCTTATTCCTTTTCTATTGTTAATAGTGGCATAATTGTTGATTTTAATTGGCTTTCTGTGTATGCCAGTATCTGGTTTGTCTTTGTGTTGTCAACATTACTACAGTTTGTCTTCTCCTCTCTGAGTGGTGCTGAGGATCAAGCCTCCAAAAGGTTGGGCACTAAGAAGAACTTAAAATGTTATATTGAATAGGATGAAGAGGAGTATAAAATATAACTAAAATATACCTAAATCCAAGGACACATCACAGGGAGACAGAATCTGATTAAAGAGATCTCCACAGTAGTGATAGAGCTTCTCTACCCTTCAGTGCAACCACAGCGCAAAACCAACAGTCCAACCAATAGTGCAAAAACAATAGACACATGAGAAAGGAAGGCAACAAGATGCCTCAGAACCCCTGTAACTCCCCAAAAGCTTATCTCACGGACACTGTAGTAGAGGAAGCTATAGGCAAAGAAATAAACCAAAGGGTCCAAATTTTTGAAGAGATAAAAGAAATATATAAACAAATGCATAAGATGTTTAATGAGCTCAAAGAGGATTTAACTAAACAGATAAAGGGTTTTACCATAAAGTGTTTGATAAGCTTAAAGAAGAAATAAACAATAAACTGAGTTAAACAAGATAATACAAGACATGAATGACTGACTACTCAGTAAAGAATTAGAAAGTATGAAAAGAAAGCAAGCAGAAACACATGTTAAGAAAAATTCAATGGAAAGCATGGGTAGAGGACTTGACCAACGTGAGGACAGAGTATCAGAAAACAAGATGGACATAGTAGATCATGAATTCATTGATACCCTAAAAATGACAAGACGTTATGCAAGCTGGATCCAACAGCTGCTAGATGAACAAAACAAAACAACCCCACCTCAGCATTATAGGAATAAAAGAAAAATTAGAAGATGATTCAAAAGGTATAAAATGTATTCCTCACCTGTAGCATCCCTCTGGCCTGCTGGTCGCAACACAGGAAAGCCACCAGCAAAGAGATCTCCCAAGGCTGGGGGTGTGCTTCCTCCTCGGGAGTTCACAGAGCCTCCACCTTCTTTGTTGCTTCCCTTGGAACCTTCAGAGAGAAGAGCAAGTAGGTAAGGCTTGAGAGCAGAGCTGAGCAGCTCATTCTCATTCCAGGCCATGGTCTAACACTGCCCTCGGCAGTCTCCCATTATCCTCTCTCCAGCGTCCCCCTTCCATTCAGCATCTCCCTGAGCATACTCTGCCTTCCCTAGCAGACTCATGTGCCTAGATTTACTTTCTGCCATCTCCGTTCTTACCAAAGAGCTGACCAGTTGTAGCAACCACTCCAAAAAGTGACCGAGAAAAAGATACCAGAAGACTGCTACTTGGTGAATGCCAGCCGGGGAGCTGGCAACACTTTGCAAATTAGAAAACCCAATCATGGTAGTTGTAGAGATGTGCCTTTTTTCAGCTTGGCATTGGAAGCACAACACAGAGAAAACCCTTAGGTTTAATTTAGTCAGTCATGTTAACTTCTTGTCTATAGAGCATTGACGGAACTGCAAGCAGGAAGTAAAAGCTTGTAATGATTTCTGCTTTGGAATTTTCCTCCCCTGTTCCCCAGCTTTCAGGCCCCCAGCCCTTCATGCTCCTCTGCACTGTTTCTTTTATGGCACAGAAAGGCTGGGAGCCTGGCATCAGTAACTCCAGCCTTCCAGATGTGTGTGCTTACCAGCTGCAGAAACTAAGACGTTTGGCTTTGACAAGAACTCCTAGCAGAACTTGCCTACAAGTGGACGCTATATGCAGAAGAAATTAGGGGACAGTGCCCACTGGTGGATGAAAGTGATCAGATTATTCTGAGTCTAGTATTACTATTATACATTACTTCCTCATTGGAGTGATTAGGAAATGGGTATTCCAATAAACAGGATTAATCTGTTAATTGAGCTTGACCAATTAGAAAGTGAGTCTAACCAGAAACTAATTTTTAAAATTATAGTCGATGTTGAAAATATTTCTGTAAAAACGTGTCTTTGTGTATTAACATATATGAGGTACAATTCTATTTTTAGGGCTATCTTTGAGAATTATCATCATGCACCTATTGTAAAATATATGAAGATGCAATACCTTACATAGTTCTACATATATTATTTCAGTCTTCAACAACACTGACAAACAAGGGCAGGTATTATTATCTCCCCCATTATGCAGATGAACATACTGAGCCTCATAGCGATTCTCTGATTTGCCTGGTAGCAGCAGCAGACCTCAGCACGGGTTGTCTGAGCCATGCACAGCAGTACTTTTTCTCAGTCATACTCTACAAGACAGAAGGCTACAGGCATATGATTCCTTGAGACAGAATTCTGAATCTTTATTTTCCTTGTGAAAAATGAAACAGAAACTGCATTTTAAACTATTGAGACTCTCAGATTCTATCATTAAATTTGAAGACTATGTTGACACAGAGTAAAAGATCTTTAAACGTTACTCCATAACAGGTACAAAATGGGTCATGTCCATACATGAGATTATATGAAAAAAGGAATGAAGTGCTGATACAAGCTATGATGTGGATGGAGCTTAAAAATATTATGCTAAGTGAGAAAAGCCAGCCACAAAAGGCCACTTATAATATGATTTCATTCCTATGAAACATCCAGAATAAACAAACCCGTAGAAATAGAAAGTAGATTAGTGGTTGCCAGTGGGTAGGGCTGAGAAGAATGGAGAGTGATTGCTAATGGGTATGGGGTTTCCTTTTGGTGTAATGGAAATATCTGGAATTAGGTGGAGGGGATGGTTTGTCACAACAACATTGTGAATACACTAATGGGATATATTAAGATGGTAAAATTGATGAATTTTGTTATGCATATTTTATCACAATAAAAAGTTACTTCACTATGGAATTTTTTATATTTTATTTTTAAGCACTTGAAAAGTGATAGAAGATATATGCAGGTCTAAACCATCTGCAAACCTGAAAAGGCAGTTCTGATTTTCTCACCCACTTGGTCTGTCCATTGAGCAGGTCTGAGGTGGCCTGGGTGCATCTTGGGTCACAACTGCAGCCCAGCCAGGGTGTCTGGCTGTGCTCCCCCCGCCCTGGAATCACCGCAGGCCTGATGGAGCTGCTCACTTACTTTCGATTTGTGGTGCACTGCGGTCATTGATCTGTGTGACTTTTCTCAGGCGAGTTCCTTGCTGGATATCAGCCAACAGCGCACTCCGACCTTTTGGGTCTGCCTTTCTCAAGCTGGAAGCTTCTGTGCTAACCTGAGGGAGTAAGAGGGATTTGACTATAATCACATAAAACATTTACAGATAAGCAAACACCTTGTCTTCTGGGAGTTTTTCCCAAGGTTGATCTCATACTTGCAGTTAGCTATATAGGTCTTGCTGGAGAGTGCCTTGGTCCCTACCCACCCCTCTCTCCCTGGAACCCAGAGTGGCCTCTTGCTGTTAGATGGGCCAGGCCAAATGCTCAGCTTGTGCTTATAAGCCTGGAGGCCTTAGCAAGCCCTCTATCATAGGGCCCTTCTGCCCCTTCCTAGGTAAGCACCACCGATATACTTGAACTTCCATTCTGTGAATGCCTGGCCCTGCCACGGGTTCTGACTGTTCGCCCTGCTTGGTGTCCCACAGTCCCCTAGGCCAAATCTTCGGCTGACCCCAGCTTGTTGATGGAAACTGCTCCTGTGCCCTGATTGGTCGTGGACCACTCTGAGCAGTACTGAGGTCTTTCTTGGTCCTTTGGTGCTCACATCCTCTCACTGTTGGGTCTGAGGTGATCTGTTAAGGGTCCATCATTTCTTTTAACTGAAGCAGATTTGGGCTGTGGGAGCTGCCACTGAGGGAGGAATGGTGACCTTTACATAATCTTGGAGCAGAGGGGAGAACTAGGGAGCGCAACAGAAACTGGGGCCCAGAAGGGTCAGAGAATTGGGAAGAAAGGGAAGGCAGGGGTTTTAGTGAATATTTAGTAACTGCTTGCTTACAAAACCTTATCAGTTTAAAGGGAGCTGGCCTTCCTTTCACAGAGAGGAATCCAAGACTATGAATTCGTCTGTCTGAAGTCACAGGGCCGGTTTTCCACTCCAAATGAGCTGAATCCCAAAGTCCAGTGCTTTTCACTTTGCAACACTAGGAATCAAGGGCACACACCATCCACAGGATATGTGTCCTAGAGACTGCTAATACTTCATAAATACATTAGCGAAAACACCTTTTGTCCTAACTCTGCAAGTAACCCTGCGATCTAGCTGTTTCACTTCCACTAGCTTGAGCTGACATGCAGCAGGGTTTCCATGGGTCATCAGAACCAGGGAGTGCCAGAAGAAATGCATGGGAGGTTGGCCAATAGGGAAGGAAGGGGCTGCTCTGAGAGAGACAGCCAGGAGGATCCTCCAGTTAAGAGGTCTATACTATACAACTTTAGAGATGATTAAACACTTCTTAAAGTAAGAAATACTCTATAGTCCCTCCTGTATAGGGGATAACATGTGTCTTGGGTTTCAGTTCAAACATTACCAGGTCAGATCTCTTTTCTGACCCCAAATTTAAATAATGCCAAATATTGTTCTCAGAGTGCCATATTCATTTTTCCTCAGTCATATGTATCATGAGATATAGGTTTATATATCTCCTTCTATTGAGAAAAATTTCCATTTGTGGTTATGAGTTTAATGTTCATCACCCCTATGGCTTCCCTATCAGAAAAATATCTTGTTTGTTTTGACCACTAATTCATCCCCAAACAGTGGAGCAGGACCTGGTCTAAGATAGGCTCATTAAGTATTTACTGGGTGACTGGATAAGTGAATGAATGAATGAATTAGATGCAGAGGGCATAGGACACTGTTCTTGCTCTCAGGGCATATACATATGCCTGGGACACAGACACACACTGCAAGGAATTTGGACCCCTAAAGTCAGCATATGACTGAGCATCTACCATGTCCCACAGAGAGGAAGACTGCAGAGAGCTCGGAAAGAGCTATACGTATCAGGCTGAGCAGGCCTACGGAAGATGTGAGCTCCTATGGTCCCTGGAGTGTAACCAAGGTTTACAAATCCTTGCTACAGCCATTTTCTGTTTAGAAAGGACAAAGCATGCCTGCTAACTAGGAACTCTTACACTCTGTAGTATCACAGATTAGAAACAAAGGCCACTGTGGTGTGGGCTAAAATGTGCTGAGCCCTCATTTTCACTGGCTGACTCTACAGCTTGGTTATGAATCTTATGCAGACTTTGAAAGGCACCAGCTCTAAAGCCTGGTTTTTGTTGCCTGGAAACATGCTTTTTGAGCCCTTGAGAGGGGTTTTGGATGAGAGTCCATGAGACAGCTGAGAGCAAGAGGTCCTAATTCTAATTCATGGTGATAGGTAGATACATGGAATACATATCTAAGTGAACACATACAACATGGTATTTCCCACACACATATTTTTAGATACTCTACATAAACCATTAATAGGAGAAGGCATTTTAAACTGCAAAGTTTAAGGTTTTTCAAGTTTCCTCTAATTTTACTTACAAGGACTGAAATAAGGGACCAACTGAAACATTATAACCCCAGCCAAAAGGGCATAGAACTTTTTTGTACACGTGACATTACCATCTCACCTATGCATTACCACCAGAGATATGGGAGGTGAAGTGCTTTGCAAGTTTTTCCCTAGAGAGACAAACAACAGTGAATTATAATGATCTTCATGGCCCAACTCAAGTGACTGCCTTGAGGAAGGTGGGAGTTCACATGGTACATTCTTCTGTTGGAAGCACTTGGAATGGTGAGAAAGCCCTGTCCCTCACCACACCCTGGGAGAGGGGTCATCTCACCTAATTCAGACTCAATTTCCTGCTTTTTACCAAAATGTGTCTCCCACTCCCTGACCCTGCTGCCCATGCCTGGTATTTCATGTGGGGTTATGAAAAACGTTGCAGTGAAATCATTATTTTAATTTTAGTACCTATTTAGTACATGGCTCAGTGAATTCCTGACAGTATTACATGACAGATAGTTGATTGTAGATTTGTTAATAAACGACTTCCACACCAATAGGAGGACATGACAACTCACATCATGTTTACATGATGTAGTTCAACTCGGTGCTAAATTTAACATTCTTTCTCTCTTAAATTCTCTCTTTCCTGCTTCAGCATCTACCCTGGTGATTTTCCACTAGAGGGCTCTCCCTCGCCTGGCATAATATGGTATCCTTCCACCCTCTGCTCTCCCAGGAGACAGGGAGGAATTGCTGTGTGGCTTAAGTGCCCATATATATTTAGACTTAATGGGTTTTATACAAAAAGACATTTTCATTCTCACATTGAAGATCATGTTACTCAAAGCAGTCATTTCTCCTCCATCTGCAATATTTATCAACAATTCAACTGTAACTTTCTTTTTGAAAAATCCAAGCCCTGAGAATTCTTGTTACTGTGGTTACAGGATTCAGAGACAGGAGAGAAGATTCCTAAATATTCACTGAAAGTTTTGTTCTATGCAAAGGCGGAGCATTGACAACTCTACTAAAAATATAACCAAGGAAGAGAAAACCACTCCTGGACACTTTTTCCTTCCATAGCAAATATATACACCAAAAACAAAAAATAAAAAAATTCACACACACACACTCCAGACACTTCAGACACTCCAAAGAGCACTCTTGTTATTTCTTCTTTTTTTTTTTTGTGGGTACCGGGAGTCGACCTCAGGACCTCACGCACCAGCAGGTGCCCGTGCCTCTGAGCGATATCACCGGCCTTTTTTCGTATGTGGGTTCTGGGAGTCGAACTCGGGCCCTCGCGCTTGCCAGGCAGGCACTTACACCGCTGAGCCATCTCACCGGGCCGTTATTTCTTTTTAACAGTGGTATTGAATGTGAAAATCTGTTGGGTTGCACACAAAGCTCTGGTTTACTCAGTTTGCCTACAACAAGCTTCAAAAGAAATAGCCCAGGATCCTAAAAAGATGTGAGATAGCGAAAGAGATATACATATTAGCTCATCCCCTTGGGTGAAAAGACTGAAAAACTGAAGTGAGCCAGTAGGATTAAAAATAAAAAATCAAATGACAGCACTAACAGAGCCAAGGGTAGGACTAAAACTTGGTGAGGTACCTCTCTTCTTATCCTGATGAATCATAAAAGCTTTGGCACATTCGTTTGTTATACTAACCAATGAGTCAACCTTGGTGCAATATTGTTTGGGGGAAGGCATGAGAGTTCAGCCCAGAATAAAACTTTGAAATCCAAGTTCTCTGCTATTTGTCACCTTGGCACCATATGCTATTCCTGCATCTGTCTGATAATGGTTTCTGTGGAAAATGCTGATAAGAATCTAGCCAGTTGATCCAAGTCAAGCAGGTGATTATCTCTTAAAGATGACCTAAACCCAATCATTTTAATACAGTTTCAGCTTCGCAATCCCTGTTGCAGCTGCTAAACCTCAGGTGAGTGCACAGGTTTCCGGGCAGAGGAGTACACTCATGACAACCCTCAGCCTACCTGGGCCTTCTCAGTCTTGGGGCAGACGGGTAGCAGCAGCCGGGGTACTTGTGGTTCATTCCCAAGTCTGGATCACAAGGACAGCCAGGAGCGCACTGTTGTCCTTCCCCGTCTATCATATTTTTGTAGAACACAGGGAGCTTGGGATTCAAAAGAGACTGAAATATTTTCAGAATGATACAAACTCTCCCTAGTAGGAACTGACACAATGTTCCCTGTGCCCCAAATATGCATAAGTCAGACTGTTCAAGAACGTGGCATATTGTGATCTAACAGTTTTATGTCTCATTTTTAGAAATCTAAATTGTAACTCAAATTCATGAGCCAAAGGAATGGCTCCTCTAACCTCCTTTTCTGAAGCTGAATGTTTTAAACCAAGCTGTCCACACCCTGAGCACTGACTTACACTTTGCTGCCTCTGCCATCTGGAGGCGAAGCTGAATTAGGGGCTTTTTCAAGAGGATTTGTGGGTTGTAGGTGACCCTGGTTCTTTACACCCATAAACAGCATGCCCATCAAGGTTCTCTCACCCACTGAGACAACTCTGATTACTAGATGTGGCATGCGCTCTGCAGCCAAGGACCCGGAGGCCATCCCAGGCCCTCCCCTTTCTCCCCAAGAGCCAGCCCATCACAACATCCTGTGGCTTTTTCCTGAGTGATTTTTCTGGAATTTGGACCTCTTACACATGTCTTTCTTTCCCTCTTTTTTTGAGACAGGGTCTCACTATGTAGTCCAGGCTTGTCTCGAACTCATGATCCTCCTGCCTCAGTTTCCCAAGTGCTAGAATAACAGGCATGTCCCACCACACCCCATTCTGTGATGCTATCTAAACACAGGCCAGCATGACTGCTGCATTCGATCATCTACTTGTGCTGCTTCCTGTCTTGCCCTCCTCCACACAGCAGCTGAGTGATCTTTATAGGGGACATGTTATTTATCATGTCATTCCCCTCCATAAAACTCTTTGCTGGCTCTTTGCTACTCTCAGGATCCAGTTCAAACCCCTCCTGTTGTCTTTAGGGAGCAGCCCAGGCTTTCCATTCCATACACTGGAGCTCACCTCCAGACCTTGGCTTGAGCTCACTCGTCTCCTTGCTCTTTTCACACTTGTCTCTTGGCAGTCTTCCAAGGAGCCTTGGGATCCTGGAAGACCAGATGAAGAGCCCTATCTACGTTCCTAGGGCAACATCCTGATCCTCGGCAAAGCACCTGCTACCCAGATCACGTCACTCTCCTCACAACCTGCAGTGAATGTCCATCTTATTCAAAATAAAACATTCAAAGTCCCCATTAATATCACTCGCTGGCTTAGCATTTCCACTTGCTCCCTGCATTCACTTGCAAATGCTAGCATTTTTCTACCCAAGCCTGTGTTATAAAGCAGTCCCACTGTACAGCAATCCCTCCCTAACTATGAACTACACTTCTGCTGATAAACGGCAGTAGTTATTGTTATCAATCATGAGAATTTTAATTCCAATATGAATCCCAAGGCCCTTCAGTAGGGAATAATTAGAAAAGAAGGAGGATAAATGTTGGGGATAGAAAGAGTAGAAGTGAAGAAATATGGAGAAAGAGGGATTTGAGACATGTACAAACAAGGCTGGCAGAGGCAGGTCTCATAGACTCAACCACTCCCAAGCCACAGATTCAAAAGGGCATTAAACATAGATGGTGTGTTGCACAAATCACATCTTTAAACATACACGATGGTTATTTGAACTAATAAAGTGAATTTATTAGTAGTTCAAGGAAACTGCTGGAGACAGGGGACTTGGAAAGTTGGTAAACAGAAACCAGTAGAGAAAACCACTGTTGTTAATGTAGTTAACAACAATAATTTTTCAGATTTGAGTGCTATATGCCAGGCATTGTTTTAGGCTGACTGTGTGCTAGGGATGCAATAAGGGTAAGACTACCAGGATCTTGTTCTCAGAGAGTACATGTACATACGTGTGTGTGTATGCATTTGTATATTATATGTGTGTTTAGATACATATATGTATATATACTTTTATATATATTTATGTGTATGTATGTATATGTATGTGTGTTTTCTCGTAATGCATTTTCTAGATCTGAGCCTCATAGCTGCTCTCCAAAATTAGAATCTTAATCTCATGAACTCAGAAGAAGAGGCCAGTGCTAGGAGTCAAGGGCACGGCATAGGAATAGCTGACAAATAATGCACAGTCTGAACAGTGTCTCAAAAACTGGGGAGGTTTCATATCTTTCTTGTAGACAAAAAGTACTACCAAAAAGAAATACCAGCCTCCTTTATGTCGATTAATCTGCTAACAAATAAAACATCACTACTACTCTCAATTCCACCTCTTAACTTGGCATTCTCATTTCTGGTAAAGGCTTTTCCCCATTCATCTGCGCTTGCAACCTCAAGGATACCTACAATTGCTTCCTCTCCTTCATTTGAAGTAATCAAGCTTTCATCAAGACCTGTCTCCTTCTCCCTACTCTAGGATGCACACAGAGGTGACTTTAAAGTCTGGGTAAGGAAACTAGCAAGGGGGATGCAAAATGCAAAGGGTGTCAATGACAACAGAAGCAATAACAAAAAGTACTGTATTGGGAAAGTATTTGTGTGTGCCAGGCATTGTTCTAAGTACCAAGTATATTAACCCATTTCAAGGGCCTGTGAACAACCCCATTATGTGGGTACTAGTTGTGAGTATTATGTCCAGTTTATAGATGAGGCACAGATGTGAAGCCGACTCCACTGCCAGAAAGCACAGAGCTGAGAGGTAACCCAGGCATGAGTGGCTGTCCTAACCACTGAGCAATACAGCCTCTTCTGCAATGATGTCACCCAGAAAATGAAAGGCAGGCTTGCAGCTGGACCGGTGGAGATGGACAACTGCTCTCTGGTCTGGGACCAGCATAAATGTTGCTTCATAAGAAATGTGGGAGCCCAAGTAGAAGGAAGGGACAGGGAAGGGGCATCAAAGAAAAAGGAAGGGCTGGGAGAGAGGGTGGGGTGAGGGCAGAGCTTCTAAGTGCTAGGCCTTTGCCAGGGCTCAGAAGGCTGACCAAAGCTGAACGATGGACTCTGAGAACAGCCTGTGAGGGTTGTTAAATGTGAGCCAGCAGCTGCCTTGGCAGGGGAGGACAAGGGCACTTGAAATGGAAACTGTGTAGAGTAACCCTATGCTGTGAGGCTGATATCCTCAACTGTAAACTACCTGTACCTGGAACTCCCTTGTCAGGTAACACAGAACCTCTTCTACATCAGCCTTGCCGGTCCACCTCTTTCTTTCCAGAGTTGGGCCCCTATTCTCCATTCTTGCCTCCCTGCTGGCTGCAGGGTTCTCAGCATTGTTAACTGTGAAATAACAGATGTTATGAACATGACTCACATATAAAAGGAGACAATAAAATAACCAATAAGGGTAAAATTCCAAAATTTCGAGCAAGTCCAAGATATTTCCAAAGAACAGTATTGTGCCATTTAGAGATGATAAAAACATAAGTGGATTTAGACTTTTATTTCACACAGTCACTTTTCTAGGTTCTTTGCATGGAAAGCCCTGAGTCTGGACTTGGATTGGATCCTAGAGGAACAACGACTCATAGCTTTGCTCAAGGACAGCACCGACAATGGGATTCTTGTCCATTCCAAATCTGCTTCCAAACCTCTCTAGGCTGGGCTCGTGGATCAGCAGATCCAGGCTGCCCAGCATATGTGCTCCACAGTTCTGTCAGCATCCTTGGCTTTCACTCCAGTGCTGCCCCATTCAGTGGAGAGCAAGGCCTCTCCTTCCCTAACTGGCATCCAAAGCACTCTGCCTTGGTTTTCAGGGGACCCTCACACCTCACCCAGTGTCTCTGTGGTCCGTGCTCTCCACAGTTTTGTTCTTCCCCGAGCTACTGCTCTTTGGTGCTAGTTGGCTCCCAACATCTCCCTAGTGGATGGTTACAAATGCAGTCTGGTGCAGTGGAGAGAGTGAGTTCAGGGCTTGCTTTTTTAGTTTTCTCCTCCTGTTCTCATTGAGTTGTCACTTAAGGAACTGTCTGGGTCTGGTTTGCCAGTGGCCAAGAGTTCTTGGTAGATTAAGAACCCCTAGAGAGGCCCATTAGCTTCCATCAGTGGGAGACAATTCTTCTTTGCACTACATATATTATGGGCTCTAAGCCAGAAGTGATGGCTCAAGTTTGAATCCAGCTAAGGCAACTTAGTGAGATGTTGCCTCAAACATAAATTTAAAGATGGGCTAGGGAGGTAGCTCAGTGAGAAGGCCCTGGGTTCAATTCCCAGTACCCCCCCCAACCAACGTGGGCATCTTGAATGGGAACCTGGATCTGCTATTCGTTAGTGGCATAACTTAGGCAAGTTAGCTAGCTTCTTTAGGCCTCAATTTTCTCATCTGTAAAACTGGGAAATGAACAACCACTGCATAAGCTGTAGTGAGGATTACATGAGGTAATCTACATAATGAGCACTTGGTACCTCATAATTACTCAATAAATGTTAGCTATTAATATCACTTCCCTCTAATAATTTCCGACAGACTCCCACCTTTTCCTGTTGTAAAACTTGTGTTTCCTGGAATAAAGCCAGGAATCCAGAAACCCAACCCAAAAGAAAAAAGATCCCCAGATGATAGCTATGTAGCAGGCCTAGAAAACAGTCAGTTCAAATTAGAAAAGAAAGGGATAAATTCCAAGCAAGAGAACATGTAAAAAGCTCAATGATGTTAGATATCAAAAGAAAAAAGAATGTTTCTTCTCTTTACCCCTAATAAAAACAAAGAGAATCTGAAACTCCAGGAAAAAGGGGTAACTGTCCAAGAAAGACATTGACTGTGAGCAACTTAGTAGAGTAAGAAAGGAGTTACTGCATGGTAATACTGTCAAGAGTGTGCTGGTCTCAAAGAGAAAAACGCAATTACACAATCTCACTTGCATCCATAAAATAGTATTTATACTTTATAATCCTGAAAATACTGTGTTTCAGGAATTTTCAGTCTTTAGAGACAAAGCAGGGAACACTTGACTATGGTCACACAACAGAAGGCACTTGTTACCAACTTTATCTATGAAGAAGTTGACAGAATCCAGCACTCTAGAAAAGGAATGTTAAACTATAACTAAGTGGGGTTTGTTCTGGGAATGCAATCTAGGAATATTTGGTTCCATATATGAAAATCAATCAGCAAAATCTCCCATAGTAAGAGTCTAAAGAAGAAAAACACATGATCACATCGATTGATGCAGAAAAAGCACTGACATCCATTCATGATAAAAACTCTCAGCAAACCAGGAGTGGAGAGGCATTTCATCAACCTGACAGGGAGCACTGACAAACACACTATTGCTAACATCACACTTAGTGGTGAAGTATTTCCCTCTGTGATCGGGAATGAAGCAAGGATGTTCCTTCCCTCTCATCAATCTTACTTGACAACATAATGGAAAGTCTAGCAAGTGCAATAAGGCAAGACAAAGAAATATACAGTATACAGATTGAAAAGGAAGAAATAAAATTTTTTTTCTATGTAGAAAACTCCTAGAATTAATAAATGAGTTAGCAAGGTAATAGGATACAACATTAACACACAAAAATCACTCGTATTTCTATATTACAGCAATAAATGACAGGAAATAAAGAATCTAAAAATACTTTAAAATAGCTCCAAGTACAAAAGAAATATTTAAGTACAGATCTAACAAAACACATACAGAACATAGATTCTGATAACCACGGAATGCTGATGAAAGGAAGAAGACCTGCTGTGTCCATGAACTGCAGGGCTCGGGCCGGTGAGATGGCTCAGCGGCATAAGCACCTGCCTGGCAAGCACGAGGGCCCGAGTTCGACTCCCGGAACCCACATATGAAAAAAGGGCAGTGATATCGCTCAGCGGCACGGGCACCTGCTGGTGCGCGAGGTCCTGAGGTCGACCCCTAGTCAACCCCCAGTACCCACAAAAAAAAAAAAAAAAAAAGAATTGCAGGGCTCAACACAGTAAAGATGACAATCCAATCCAGGCTGATCTGCAAATTTAATTAAACTGCAATCAAAACAGCAAAATAATTTTAAATAGATTCTATGGTTTATTCTATGGTTTATATGGAAAGGTAAAAGAACTAGATTAGCCAAAACGATTTTGCAAAAGAACAGTAAGATTGGAGTACTCAGACTACCTGATTTACCCTTTACTGTAAACTGCAGTAATCAGGATGGTGTGGTTGCGCCAAAGGGATAGACACATAGATCAATGGGACAGATGAAGAGGCTCAGAAATAGAGCTTCAAATAGTCACACAATTCACACAAGTAGTCAATGGATTTTTTTTTTTTTTTTTTTGTGGGTACCGGGGGCTCGACCTCAGGACCTCGCGCGCCAACAGGCACCCGTGCCACTGAGCGATATCACCAGCCCCTTTTTCGTATGTGGGATCCGGGAGTCGAACTCGGGCCCTCGCGCTTGCAAGGCAGGCGCTTACGCCGCTGAGCCATCTCACCGGCCCGTCAATGGATTTTTGACAAAGGTGCAAAGGCAACTGAAACGAAGAACGATAGACTTTTTAACAAATGGTGTTGGAAGGATTGGACATCCATATGTAAAGAATGAAACTCAACCTAAGCTCCATTCTTTATATACAAATTAGCTCAAAATGGATCACAGATCTAAATATAAAATGTAGAACTATAATGTGTTTTAGAAGAAAATATAGGAGACTTCTTTTTTCTTTTTAAATTTTAGTACATGTATGTACTACATAATGTTTACATTCCTTGTAGGAAGTTGGTACATGTATATAACACATCCTAATTCCTTTCTTTTTAATCCCTTATCCCTTCCATCCCTCCTCCATTGTCTTTCCTTTCTTTTTAATCCCTTATCCCTTCCATCCCTTCTCCATTGTCTATCTCTTGATCCCCTTCCCCTCTGAGAGTTAAAGACATCATATTACAGTGATGCACACATACCCATGTTTATACCAGCACAATTCATAACAGCGAAATCTTGGAAGCCACTCATATGTCCATCGGCAGATGAATGGATAAAGAAAATGTAGTATTTACACATGATGGAGTACTACTCTGTCATAGAGAAACATAAACTTGAGTTATTTGTAGGAAAATGGATGCACCTTGAGACCATAATATTAAGTGAAATATGTCAGACGCGCAAGCTTAAATATCACATGATTTCTCTTAAATGAGAAACCCAGAGTAAAAATAAAAAGCAAAATAAAAGATAGAAATAGGAAGTGGGGATAAAAGTTCTTAGACTAGATTTCAAAAGGAACACAACTCAAAAAATGAAAGATTACAAAATTAGACTTTATAAAACATTTAAAGGTTTTATTTTGGGGAATAAATGATTAACAGGATGAAAAGATAAGCTACGGGTTGGAAAATTATTTTTTCAAATTGCATATCCTACAAAGGACTTGTATCTAAAATATACAGTAATGCCTCAGTTCATGAAAGCTTCTGTTTGCGAATAATTGGGTTCACAAACAGAAGCTTGGCAAAATTTTGCTTCCATTTGCAAACTCCACATCGGTAACAAACACAACAGTGGCCATTTTCCCCAGAATCCTGAACAAATTAAGTTTGTGACTTGAGGTACCACTGTACAAGGAACTCTCAAAACTCAGCAATAAGACAATAAAAACACTATTTAACAAAAGAGCAAAAGACTTAAACAGATATTTCACCAGAAATGATATATAGAAGGTAAATATGAAAAGGGACAGATGTTTAATGTCATTATCCATAAGTGAAATGCAAATTAAAATGACAATGGCATAATGCTACACACCTATCAGAGTGGCTAAAAGACCAAAACAAAACAAAAAAAATAAACTGACAATATTACAAGCACAACTGTGTAAAATGTAGCACAACTGAAACTCTCATAGGATTAAGTAACAGTATGGCTATTGTGGTGAACAGTTTGGCTTTTTCTTATAAAATTAAACATAAACTCAAGATATGATCAAGTAATCTTGTTGCTAGGTATTTATCCAAGAGAAATACTTATGTTCATACAAAAGATGTATACAGTATATGAATGTATACAGTACATGGATGTTTATATCAGTTTTATTTATAATTGCTAAAACCTGGAAATGACCTAAATGTCCTTCAGCAGGTGAGTGGATTAACAAACTATGGAGCTCCCCAGTAGTGGAATAATAATGAGAAAATAAAAAGGAGAGCAGTGGCTGCCAGAGAATAGAGATGGAAGGAGGGTGAGACTATGAAGGGGTGGCACAAGGGGGCTTTGAGGGGGGCTGGACAGGTATAGCTGGTTACACAAATCTACCCATGTGTCGGCATTCATAGAGTTGTTACTCTTCTCTGAGAAAGTCAACCTTACTGTTAATTTGAAAAATAAAAACAAAATAAAACATACAGTTGAGGCTATTTGGCAAGTCAAAGATAAAAGAGACGGAATAAGGGCTGGGAGCACCAATGGGCTCATTTGGAATAACAGAGGGTCACCATCCAACACTGACCACAAACAACAGAGCTTAAGGGTATTATTCGAAGATCAAAAGTGACCACAAAAGGAAGTCAAAAAGTAATTCCAGGGCTGGGATTATAGTTCAGTGGTACAGCACCTGCCTGGCAAGTGTGAAGTCCTGAGTTTAATTCCCGGTACCAAAAAAAAAAAAAAAAAAGAGGACCTCCCAGACCTCGCTGTACCCCAGAAGCCAGGGTCCCTCAGAGGAAAAAGAAGTCCCATAAGTACCAACAGTAAGGGAGAAGGTGGCTGGAGGAGGAGGGGTAATATGAGGGAGCTAACTCCTCAACTCATAGCAACAGGTCAACAGAGGATGTCTCAATGTGGTAAACAAACATCTGACAGTGCTGGCATATTTTCTAGAAACTGCATATCAAATTCAACACATCCAAACTCATCATTTCTTCTACTCCAAAAAAGCCATAAAAGTAAACACCATCCTTACACTCAAACTCTACCCACACACACCCTGTTGCTCCCCTTTCATCACTGATTTTCTACACCGCTTCATTTTTTAACCACAGCTATGTATTAATTTGAGATGCTCACTAGGCTGATTGCTAGGTTCTGATCTCTGGTCATTTGCAAAAAATAACATATCCTCAGGCTAACAAATGGACAGGCCTTCCCAGCCTGCCTGACCACATTATCTGTTATCGAAGGATCTCCCTGACCCAGTACCACTTCATGGCCCTAAAGCAGTAATGGCAAACCGATGGCACGTGTGCTGCAGCGGGCTGTTTGTTATCAATGAGGGCTCCATCACTGCTAGAGTGTCTATAATATGAATGTTTCATCATCTGAAACAACCATGTGAACACATTCCCTAAAAAAGAAGGCCACCTTCCCCCACCCCAGCCTCAACTTGAACTCAGGTTTAGTTGTTTAACAGTCTGGTTTGTACATGTATGAGGCCTTTGTGGAACAAGTGTCATGGGCCAGGAGGTTCAACTGGCCAAGTAGCTAATACAGATGTGCTGTGGGAAGAATGAGCCTCCAGGAATTATATTCTTAGGGCACCCATGGCCAGATGACAACCCCTGCCATTTCAGTAATCAGGCCAGGCCCTTCAATCACTTAGTGGCTGAATTACTGCAAAAACACTTTCAAGGGCCGGTGAGATGGCTCAGTGTCCTAAGCGCCTGCCTGGCAAGCGCGAGGGCCCGAGTTCGACTCCCGGAACCCACATACGAAAAAAGGGCCGGTGATATCGCTCAGCGGCACAGGCGCCTGCTGGCGCGCAAGGTCCTGAGGTCGACCCCCAGTACCCACAGAAAAAAAAAAAAAAAAAACACTTTCAGATAGCTTTTCCACAAAGTCCATCGGCCCCTCCACAGGTTAGGAGGATACCATGCCTCTGTCTGGCTCAAATATACCTTCTCCATAAAATGCTTTTTAAAAACTCTAGAGGCTCTTTCACCCACTGATCCTTTCCAAACAACAATGACTTGGTGCTCTAATTGCAAACATTTACAGCTTACAAGTCTTTCCAGGTACATATGACATGTGCATCTCACAGCAACTCTGAGAGGCAATGTCTGTTCATTTTCTACCACATAAGCCCAGTGACTGCTGCACACCAGGATTCAGCCCATATTTATTGGACTTTCTTGATCTGTTAAGCACAATATTTTGGTCCAAAGTTCTCTACAAAGACAGCCTCATTTTGTTGCTCTTTAATGGGGAAATAGCTCTAAATATAAACAAACAATATCCAAGAGAAGTAAATGAACGACAAACAGAAAGCAGCCTAAACTATTACGCTAATAGGTGAAAACCAGAGGAAAGAAGTGGGAACAAGGCAGGAAGGCAGGTTTAAGACTGCAGATCTGCTCCCACACCTTTTCCTTATGTATTTTTTGAGACCTCTTTTGAAAGTTATACTCTTTTTTCTAGGAAAGTATTTGGTACATCCATATGCATATGAATGAAAGGTCAAATACAAGTAAATCAGGTACCTCCATGCCATGATTCGCAAGAAAAGTACAAACTCTTTTCCTATTCCTCTAGCATTGCCAAACTGAGGCTACAAGGTGTGATCCAAAAGTATGGTGAATGATAAATTTTTAAAAATGTATTATAGTAAAAAACACATTTACATTAATCCCCGTCAAAATATTGCCCCTCACTTTCATCCCATCTTTCTGGCCACTTTCTGGAGCAGCCCTGGAAGTCCTCTTTTGTGAGTGTCTTTAGTTGTTCTGTTGTGGCTGCCTTGATAATGTCCTGTATCAATTCAAAATGTTTACCTTTCATAGTTATTTTGACTTTGGGGAAGAGCTTGAAGTCACAGATCCAGTGACTAAGGTAGATCTGGAAATACTGTAATGTTTTTATAAGGTTATTTTTCCACTGGATGACACTCAGCAACAGTATTCACTATACTTTTGATCATTCCTTGTAAAGACACTCATTAAAGAGGACTTCCAGAACTGCTTCAGAAAGTGCCAAGAACGAAAGGATAAGTGTGTTTGAAGTAAGGGGGAATGCTTTGAGGGGGATTAATGGCAATGTGTCTTTTACTGTAATAAATGGTTTTTAAAATTTAAACACACATGTATTTTTTGATCAGCCTTTGTATTGCTCTCACTCACACAAGTATTTGCTGATGATCTCCTATGGGCAGGGACAAAGCAGGGGAAGCCAGACACTTCTACATATTGCTTCTGTGGGAAAGCTCAGGAATGTGCTAACACAGTAGAAACGCCTAGAGTCTACTCATCTACCTTTGGCCTTGACAGCATTTATGCAACATAGATCATTTCAGAACGTGCTGAGTTTGCAGCTCCAGGCTTATATTTCCAATTGGCTGTTGAACATCTCCATGTAAATGTACCACGAGCACCTTAATCTTATCACACCCAAAACAAATGCATCAACTCCACCACACTACCTATCATACCTGTTACTCCTCCTGTGCTATGGATCCGAGGAATATCCTTAAGCCAATCTCATTCAAAATCAACAACTGTCTCAATAAATTGTCAATTTCATCTTCTATCAACTCTCCAAAATAGATTTCTAATTCCCACCAGCCTTTCTACCTTCCGCCATTTTCTGTATTCACACTCCCTTCACTTCTTACCTAAACCACTTAGGCCCCAGCTCTGACCTTAGCAACGAGAGTAGGTCATTCTTCAGGTGGGTAGGTGAGAGTCAGAAGTTGGGAGTCATGGCTCTAAATGGCCTCCTAATGGGACTCTTGCTTTCAAATCTTTCCTCGCCAGCTAAACTTTCATGTTGTATTCCAATTCTCCTCCTTAGATCTAGATCAGCCATCGACAGAATTAGGGCAAAACTCACTGGGCATGATATTGAAGAACTTCCACAATCTGACCACACCTCGATTTCACCGGCCTACACCCACTATGTATCAGCCATGCCTGCTGAATTCCTCACTCCCTGCACTGTTAACACAGTGTCTCAAAGGCAGTTCTCATGCATTCCCTGTGCCTGATAGGACCCCCTCCAGATCTGCCTCTTGAAATCACACCCATCTTCCCAGGCCCAGCTATGAATATTCTTTCAGAGAACCCTACATCAATCCAAGAGTTAGAATTAATTATTCTCTCCTTGCCATTTCCACTCTTACACATTTATTGTGTAACAGTTGTACACTTTCAATTTAGCCCAGTAAATCAGGTATAGCTGGAGTTTTCTGACCCTGAGTTGTAGAGAAGGCTGACTCAGATGTTCTTCTGAATGCTCTCGGCAGCCTAAAGCCTCCCAAAGATTTCTGCAGTTTCAGGGAAGGTTAAGTCCCATGGGCACATTAGCTTCCAGTTACCTAT
Source organism: Erethizon dorsatum (assembly GCA_028451465.1). Taxonomy (NCBI): domain Eukaryota; kingdom Metazoa; phylum Chordata; class Mammalia; order Rodentia; family Erethizontidae; genus Erethizon; species Erethizon dorsatum. The sequence goes on from CM051835.1 coordinate 76,902,137, forward strand.
TTCCACACATCTGTCTCTGCTCTGCTTCTCATGGTGTTGGGAACAAGGCACAAAGCCTTCAGTGACATTCTCCGACCCCTGAATGTTCACATAAAGCGCTGTGAAACCAGCAGATGGACTGAAATGTGAGTGGAGAACAAAAAGACTTTCCATCTCAGGTTTCATCAACAACCTCCCACTGCCCACTGCCCCTCCACTGGCCTTTGGCCATTCCAGCACTGGAGAACTTCAAGTAGCCCAGCATCCTCTTAGTCACCAACCTCAAACCATTGTTGTGACCTCTCTCTCACCTTCCTTCTTCACTATTTTCACCTCTTAGGCATGGAGCAAATTCTCTATCTTGCCTCACGAGGTACAGATTAGCCTTCCTTACTGTTGCTTCACTCTTGCCCTCAACTTCCAGCCCTCCCCTGCTGTGATTCATCAAGATATTTCCCCAAAACAGGTCCCCCCCAAGAGCAATTCTTCTGCCGGTTGCAGAGATTATGTTTCCCATCTTGACATGCATCTGTCTCCAGCAGGATTCCTAAGGCAGAAGTTACGTCTCAATCCACTTTGCCAGTACTCAGCATGGTCTTAAATATATTAAGCTCTAAACGAAATTCTCTAAAAGAGGACTTGTTCTTAATGGGAAAAATGCAGTGCGAATTAAAAATAAAAACAATTATTTTGCCATGAAAATGGCAAAAGGGGCCTGTGGGTACACCTGAGTGAGACTTGTACAACATACTCTCACCAATGACACTCCCTGTATATTTTTAATAAAACAGAGCATTTGCAAACCCTCCCTGAAAAACACAGTAGCATCTGTTTAACTGGATGCCAGCCATTCTAGAGCAGAAGTACACTGAAGGTCATGACAGCTGCAAGGAATCAAAATGAGATGCAGGCAGCTTATTGTTCTTTATAACTTTCAAAATGTCTTCGTGCCAATTATGACAGGGAAGGGATTTTGCTTATACGGAACACACACGCTATCTGTGCAAGTGAACTGTAACAGAATAAAGGGGGAGGGGCTATTTTTAGTTCAGTCTTCTCAACTGTATTTTTGTCTTGCCTCTCCTAAAATTAGGCCTGCTGACTGAGGCTGTATGTAATCAGAGTGGCGTGGGCTGATGCAATCCTTGCTTCCGCAAACTGAGACAGACCCACTTACTCGGTCCTTCCTTTGTGTGAATGGGTCTCTGCCTCCTTGGTATCTCAGTGAGATTAACTCTGCACCCTAAGGAAGAGAGGATGGCCTTGCTCAGGGAAAAGGCCGCTGAAAGACCAGGAAGCCTCTAGAAGTCCCAAGAGTCTTTAAGGACTAGAATATCTGTATGATAAACATCAATTGCCTTTGATGTGCCAGCTACTATTTTGATCTCTAGTATATTTAATTTCATTTTGAGAAGCACAATATTTGTACTGGCAGAAAATATAACCATGTTGTATGAATGTAAGGCACTAACTGTAAAAAATCACTACACAAACATTATTAAGGAATCACACATTAAAAATACCAATAATATCTGGTACTTACTCTATTCATATGAGTATCAGCACCACAGAAGAGATGGCCTTAAAAATTTTGATGAAAAATCTGATGTTCATAGTGGGAGAGGCTGTGTGTGGGGAGACAGGGAGTATGTGAGAACTCTCTGTACCTTCTCCTCCATTTTACTGTGAACCAAAACTGCTCTAAAAAATAAAGTCTGTTACAAATTAAATCTTATACACAGAGATACATTCCAATGGATGGAGATGTTTTAAAGCAAGCTATAATATTCGGACACCCTTGGCATTGAAGTGACTGGGTAGGGGGAGAACAGCAGAAAGTCTAGATAACACCAGTGGCCAAAAGCTGGTCCACAAGAGTCAGAAACCTGGAAAGCGTGTCCTGTCCTTAATCTGGTAGATACTACACAGAGCTGTTGGATTTGTTTTAAAAAAATGAATCAGACACCTTACAAGCCAGAAAAAGAAACTTGTAGAAGCCAAGTACTGCAGAAAGGGCTTAGCAAAACTTTGTGAAAGCAGAATTTTTAAAAACAGCTGTCTCAATTATTTTGTGGCATGAGGCAAGACATAACTGCACATCAAAAAAAATTATAGTTTTCTAAAATAACTGGTAAATGTTGTCATGTTTCTTCTGAAAAGAGACAATTTAGTTTAGCTTCTGAAATGCTAGGTCATGGGGAGACAAAGTTTAACTGCAGCATATCCAAAGGTGGCACAAAGGTGGGGTGAGGGAGTTGCTAACAAGGAGGTGAGTCCCCAGAATGACAGCCCCCCACCATGGCAAAGACAGCATTTTTACCTGGTCCCTTAATGACTGAAGTCCGCTGCCACTCAGTTCCTCCTTATTTGACATTCTATTTCTTGCTGCAATCAATATATTACCTTGTATTCCTATCTTTTCACATATCTTATGAATGGGTTTCACTGATTTGGACCTCCCAAAAACTAGTTTAGTGATTCTAAAAAAAAAATATTAGCGTGATTTATGTCTGGGGGATGGAAGAGTTTGAGATTTACTCATGAAATATGATGAGAATGAAAATTTTATTCCTCAAACTTTTTATGCTGCCCGCAAGATCCTTACATGGCATGTTCTACCTGGCAAACCTTCCAAGGATATGATCCAATTTTAAAACCCACTGATCCAACAAGTCAAAATAAATATAAATGAATGGGTAAAAATAATGTTAGAAAGCAAATTAGAATATTTAAGCTGATAAAGAGCTTATTTTACTTGGTTTTAAAGAGAAAACTATCAAATGTTTTTAATGTAAGAAGGAAAAAAAGTTATTTTAATAAATATGGTCAACAGTAGGGGAAGGCAACTATAATTCTAAAGAATAGGTTGGGGAGATACACGATAAGGGGAGGAATGCAGAAAAGTGAACAAAAGAGAGAGGAGAGATATTTATAACCTCTCTTGTATATATGAATGAGGGCAGGAAATATGTGGTAGATTCACAGAGGAAACCAGCAAGCACTCTGGAGATATTTCTGCCTCTAGCTCTACGGTTATATCTATAAACATACATACGTAGGAAACACACAAATGGCATATTGAGAGACGGAGATCATATTACCAGATAAAATACCAGTTAAATTTGAATTTCAGATGAACAACAACAACTTTTTTATAGTACAAGTATTCCATTTATGCTCCATACTTATACTTACATTACTATTTTTTACTTGAAATTCTAGTTTATCTGGGTGTCCTATATTTGTATTTACTAACAGTGGGAACAGGATAAAACAATAAAGGGACTCTAGGTAGAGTGAGAAAAGATGAAGGAGGAAAAAAAACAAGAATAAAAAAGGAAGGAATGAGGAAACTTGTAAAAAAGTAGACTGCCATTCACTTAGCATGTTGCATTTTTGCAACTCCGCGTCTACACTAAGACCACCTGAGGCTTACCCAGGGTCTGCCTGTGAGCTCCAGCCACACACAAGCCCCCTCCTTCCAGCAAGCATCCGTTAGGAACAAGGAGAGCCCAAGAAGGAATTCAGCAGCTGCGGTGTGCTAGATGAGCAAGGCAAATTGCCTTGCAACTGCTGAGAGGCCATTCTATAATGGATTCTAAAACGATCCAAGGTTGCAAGAAATTGATACAACCACCTGTATAAGCTTCTAGAAATAGCAGCGATCTGGCCATTGATTTCTGAAATGCATTACTGTTGTAACCTACTCGGCATTAATGTCATTAGAAGCAAAGGCCTAAACTAGGTTTTAGAGTCAAAAGCCTCCTTTGCATCAGCGATTCTGTATTTCCCCAAGCAGTAATATAAGACACCCACAACAAGACAGCACAAAAACTTGGGATTGTTAGAACACAGCAGCAGAGGTGTGAAGATACAAGGTGCAGATTCCATCTGGGGATGCTCGAAACTGTCTAGAAATGCGCCCTCCCACACACACATACTGGCCTTTCCTAGGGTGTGGTAGAAGCAGCTGAGGGCCCAGAAGCTGAGACTCTGCTGCGAGATGGAGCCAGGGAGTGGTCACCATGCATACACGCTCATGAAGGTGCTGTGCAGTGCTCTGCCATAACACCGCACTGCAGTCTGGGTGGCTTAAACAGCAGGAATTTAATTTTTCACTGTCCTGGAGGCTAGAAGTCCACGATCAAAGTGTCAGCCAGGTTAGTTCCTCCTGAGGCCTCTCCCCTGGGGTTGTGGGTGGCTGCCTTCTCTCCAGTCTCACAGGGTCTTCCCGCTGTGCGTGTCTGTGTCCTAACCTCCTCTTCTTATGAGGACGCCAGTCTTAGTAGATTAGGGCCTGCCCCAATGGCCTTGTTTTACTTTAGTTACCTCTTTGAAGACCTATCCCAATTTAGTCACAGGGATAAGGACCTCAGCATGTGGGACTGGCGATGGGCAAGGGCACACTTTCAGCCCCTAACACTGGGGTGTGCAACATGATAGTGAGGTTGCCTCTACTGGGTCCTCTGACATTTACCAAAAAGAACTCGATATCGTGAGCAAGCAATTTGACCCAGGGCAGTTCTGCCGCAGGGTCATCTGTACACTCAGTGGGTCTGAACTTCTCCCATCTATAAAACACAACCCCTCAATTTCGCACTGAGCCATCTTAAAGAGTGTGTCAAGGTCAAACAGACATTAAAATTAGTTCCCCTCTTACCACTCAGTGTTATCTATAATAAAACACTGCCATCAAAATTAGTAGTAGGTGGTAATAGTTCATATGGGAATGCCACACTCCCTATTTTAGCTTCCAATTTCATTTCACTTGGGATTAAAGAATTGAGCCACAGCTGACAATTTTTTGAGGGCCTTGGAATAGTGTTCTACAAATACAGAGAAAAGTCTGGGGAGCAATATCTTCAGTACAACCTTTTAAATTCTCTTTAGGCTGATGCCACTGCAGCAGGTGGCTTGGTTCTGCAATACGAACTATGGTGTCACCAGCAAACCCAAGGGAAGGATGCTTTCAGTCAGGAGCAGGTATTTCCTGAGCAGCTCCCCAGCTGGGAACCCCACTTATTTCCACTGTAGATGCTGGGAAGGGGAAGGCAAGCACCAGCTCCTTTCTCAGGGAATCCACCAGTGTGTGATGAAGACAGCTGGGAGACAAATCAGCTCAAGTGTAACTGTGTTTGCACTTGGCAATATGCCTACCAGACATGCATGCTGCAATGAAATGTGAGCCTCTGTTTTACAGCATATGCACGTTAATTTTCAAAGTCAGGAAAATATCAATAAAAGGGAAAAGAGTATTCACATTATGCAAAACACCATGACCAGTGAACACTTATGGTCCTTATTCTTGGCTGAACACTTTACATGTGTTAATTCATTTTGTCATCTAATTGGCCATAATGAAATAGAAAGCATTTGGTAGAGGACAAAACTAAAGTACAGAACATTCAAGTAATTTGGCCAACCAAAGCCTCACAATGTCCAGAATAGGAACACATACAGTCTGACTCAAATCTTAGCCACCACCCTAAAGGAAGGGTGCACACTAGGCAGGCAAAGGCCCATGTAGAAAGCGCTATCAAGGTATTCCTGTACCCAGTTCCCTTAACACTGGCTGCCCAGTTTTAAGGGATGCTCAGGCATCTCTTCCACAGCTGCAGCCCAGGAGACAATAAGGTATAGGGGAATGAATGCAGGGGAAGGAGCCCAAAGATTCCACCAGGTGTGTGACTCTGAGCTAGTACTCATCCTTGCTGAGCCTGTTTCTACCTCTCCCTCGAGGTAAGTATGACTGAGGCAGATGTTGTGTGTACCACATGCATGGCTGTCAGCCTGGCTCCCAGACTGGCTTCGCACAGCACCCCTCTGTCCTAACTCCTGGGGCCCCAATCAGAGCCAGCCAGCCACCACCACATGTGGCCCCATGGCTGGTCTTGCCAAAGTACAACAGGAAGGAACAACACTGAACTTTACAACATTCGCCACAACTTCCAGATGCATTTCAGGATTAGTGATCTTGTCCAAGCCAAGCAGGCCAGGGCTTGCACTGTCTCCAATGGAAATTTATTATTCGTTTGGACATAAGTCAATGTTGGGGAGAGAATAAATGGTCCTGGTGAGGAGAAGCAGCCATGATTTTTCCAGGTGAATAAGGAAGGATGATTCAACCAAAAATACTTGGTTAAAAAGGGAAGAAGAGGGCCAGTGAGAAAGCTCAGTGGCATAAGCACCTGCCTGGCAAGCGCGAGGTCCTGAGATCGACTCCCAGTACCCACATTAAAAAAAAAAAAAAAGGGGGAAGAGGAGGCTCGGCTATGAGAACAATCACAAGAAAATAAAATGATGTGTGAGTGTGCATGTGGCTGAGAAAGTAGTGGGATGGAAAATGAGAAAAAACCGAGGAAAATACAAAAGATTTCTCTGATAATCCTTTGATCTTAATTATTAAACATTATTGTAGATTTAATTTCCTAGAAAATTCTATCAACCCAACAGACATGTTTCTGTTATAGCATGTAAATAGATCTCTGCTAAGATCTTTTACCAGTATACTCAGGGACCTCTTTTTCCTTTAATGATTTTTTGTATTCCTCTTAAAGAATTATATAGATGAGATACATAATTATGCTGTATACATTCAATTATATATAATATATATACACATATATACATAGATGATAGCTGTGATCTATACACATTTCTATGTATATTATATATATGAGATCTATGATATACACATATGTCACATACTCATATATGTATCTCATGCATACACACACATATATATTTAAGCCATAACACACTTTGCCAGCTATCTCTATATCCAGAGGTTTTTTCCTCAGATATGCTTTCTCATTCCCCATCACCAGAGGCATTTAGTCAGAGGTGAGAGAACACTGAATGTGAAAATTCTTCCATATTTTGTGACCTTGTCATTAACAACAATTGACGACTGGGAGTCTTGCTTTAATAATTATCCCTATGTCCTCTGTGCTTTGCCTGAGGAGAAAACAGCAAGTAATGCCAGATGTCCTTGGACCAGGGCAGGGAACAGCAAATGCAACAGTTTCACAAAAATTGTTATCTGGTGTTCACTTTTTCTCAAGCTTTATCTGAGGAATCACGTCAGGGAAGGGAGATTACGTAGTGAGCCCACAGCTTTCCACACACTCCTTCTCTAAGTTGCTTGAATCCTTCTCCTTAGGAGGAAAACCCCAAACCATCCCCTTTATCAACTCAGTGGTCACAGATGACACTTCAGCTGTAGGGAGGTGACCTAAAAGACCTTAACATTAGTACTTAGAAAAACAGGAGCCAGATTTGGTGTGTGTGTGTATGTGTGTTTGTGTGTGTGTGTGTACGTGTGTGTGTGTAAAGGGCAGGAAGAAACGAATCACAGCAATATATTTAATTTCAAGTGGACAATCTGTGTCAACATGGGTCTTATTTTGTAAAATTAAAAGCTATATAATATTTGATCTCAAATGCCCCTCTGAATCAGTGAAAGCATGCTACATAACTCCCTGGTTCTGCAAAATCATCTATATTTTGCATTAAATGAGAGTTTGCTGATGTCTATTAAAGTTCTTGTTTAGTTATGGAAATTGTTACTCTATATAAACAGTGGGACATGTAAGAACCGCCAGGTACTATCATCCAACTTCAACAATTACGAGCTCCCAGACAATCCTCTGTCTATTCCAATATACTTTCCCCCTCCAAATCCCAGCTTACTAAAAATGCATATCCAATACTGTAATATCTTCCACAAATAGTTCAGTGTTTATTTTTTATTTTTTATTTTGTCCTTTAGAGACAGGATTTCACTATGCAGTTCAGGCTGGCCTTGAACTCACTTTGTAGCCCAGGCTGGCCTCGAACTCGCAGCAATCCTCCTGCCTCAGCCTTCCAAGTGCTGGGATTACAAGCATGCACTAGCACGTCCAGTTTAGTTCAGTGTTTACTATAAAAGAAAAGAACTCTTAAAATATAACACTATCATTAAATACACAAAGTTAACCACAAAGTTAACTATAATTTCCTTATATCAACCAATATAAAAGATCCCATCTATGTTTAGATTTGCCTAGCCATTAGAGTTTTATGTGAATACTTGGCTCATGCAGAGGAAGACCGAGCCATGATATTTGAACTCCAGCTTCCCAGAGCTGCCACAAGACCAAGTGAACTGCTTTCTCTGCTTTACAGAGGCTCAGAGCCAGGCAATCTAGATTCTCACAGATGTCTCGTCAAACTACCCAGGAAAACATGTGTCCTTCCCTTCTGCAGCCTCTTGGTCCACTACTGTCAAAGCTGCTTGTCAAATGACAAACAAAACAGCAGCTGAGAAAACAAAAAGCCTTCTCCAAATGTGTAAAATACCTGAAGTATGCTACCATTTCATCGGAGTAGATGCTAAACGACACCTCCAGATCTCCATGCTTGTATCGCTCACCCCAGTAGGGACAATCCCATGACTAAAGCCATGTATGATCTGACCCGTGGCTGGTTCCAGGTACCAACAGCTACACCTGTGCTCCCAGGTCCCCTCAACACAGTAGGAAGAACGAAAGGCAAACCATAACTCAGAATCTGCCTGCAGGAGCAGGTTCTGGCACATTTGGTTAGGAACCCCAGAAACCTAAAAGTGGTAATGCTGCCCCTTTGTTTTTGGACTATTTTCAGACTTCTGGCTTGATTTCTCCCTTTGGATAACTCAGGCTTTCAACCTTGATCTTGACTTCTGGCATTTGACCTGTTGCCTTGCACTGACCACAGGACCTTTGACTTAATGCATCAGTTCAAGATTTGCCCAATTGTGTTCTGGTCTCTGAAGTAATAGTAGCTACCAGTATCACTTATTAAGCAGGCATTTGATAAACAACTGCTGCTACTGTTATCATATCAGAGCCTCACAAACCCCACAATTCATTTATTCTGCACATTTTACCAAATGTCACTATGCGCCAGGTACTGCCCAAAGTGTTGAGGGTGCCTTGTGAGCAAGACTGACAAAAATTCTTCCCTTCATTAAGCTTCCATGCTAGGGACAGTGTACTCTAGGAAGTGGCCATTATTATTCTCACTAACAGATGAGGAAACTGAGGCTCATGAGTTGTCAGTTAATTCATTTGATATCATACAGCTAGGAAATGGCACATCTGGAATGCAGTTTCCAATTTGTATGACTCTAAAACCTGTGCTTTTGTTTTTATCACACCAGGCTGCGTCGTTATATGATCCCTATTGGCAGCTGAGCACAATGAGTGCGGAACAGAGGGCTGCAGAACACAAACGTGTTTTAAATACTCTGTGTGGTACAGGTGGAATCCCGTTCTCACCAAATGGAAAACACATTTTAATTCCTCTGTTGTGAACAAATCCTATAAAAATGGAAATCTATTGATACTACCTACAAAACAGGCACACTGTGTACATCCTATGAGTTTTTAAATTTTTTTGTAAAAGGCAAAGGTACAGGTTTGTTCTCTTAGGAAACAGCAGTAAATGGGAATGGGGAAGATTGTGTCAAGATTGTACGTTATGGCTTTAAAAAAAATACCCAAGTGTTAATTGTTGCTGGCCCAAAATTATTACTTCTGATAAAACTACACTTTCTTTATAAACTGTTCTTACCAAAATTTGAACGTGCTGATGTTCTTATGCAACACAACATGAATGCATTCTGACTGTCAAGGTTTAGGCAGGTGAAAGATGTAAAGCAGTGGCTGGCTAGCTGGCTAACAGGTTTACTGGGTGACTTACAATATCATCAGTAAACTCACCAGCTCAGGAAGTAATGCTAGGTACTGGCAGGTACTGATGCTAGGTACCTGCTATGCCCCAGGCACTGACCCACACACAGACCTCCGTCTCTGAGTCACTCACTAGCTGCTGTGTGGCCACTGGCCCCAAGACCCTCTCTCACCCTCACCCAACTTTTGTGTGTTCAGGAGAGAGCTCAAATGATCAGAGAAGTGACCTCGGACGGTGACAGGTGACTAATTCAGGGTACAAAAAAGACGAGACAAGGAACCCTCAGGCAGGAAATACTTAATGAAGAGCAATAGATCATTCCAGTTTCTTGTCTGGGATTCAGAATCCAATTCTACGCCCAACATTTCCATGGCTAGCGGTGACCCACGAGGAGCCTAGGTTTCTCCGGATTTGGGTTCTAAGTTCTTCTAAGGCAGAGACTCAGGATCTCCATGCAGCCAAACCTCAGTAGAACAGCATGATGGCTTGGTCAAGGTGAAGGTCACGGTCTGCTGTCACTGGGCTGTGGCATTTACTGTCCCCCCACCCCCACTGTGTGCCTAGGATTTCTAGCATCGGAGACTCTCTCTTCCTGGCTCATCTCCAGGCAGCCGTAAGCTAAAGACAAGACACAAATCAATTCCTCCGCACTGTGCCCACTTCTTTAATGCTGACACTTAGCAGCAGTGCTGCTAAGCTCCGGGTTTTGCTTAGAGCATAACTTGCAGGATGTTTTTTTTTTTTTTTTTCCTATTTAAAGAGGGATACCAAAAAGAAAGTGGGAAAAACAATGAAGCCACAAAGAAACAAAGAATAGGAAAGAAAAAAAGAAAAGTACAATCTTAGGAGCAGTTTGGGGACACAGAAGGAAATTTGGAAGCTTCTTCCAAGGATGGGGGCGTGCAGTCCATTGACTTCCTGGCTTTAGATTCAAAGAGGTAGACGCAATCCCGGAGAACTGCTTCCTGAAAATGCCAGTAGACTCAATATCCGTTGCATTTATATCTGGCCATTCTGCCAGTGTTCAAATCCATACCCACGCCCTGTTTATGAGCTGTGTGCCCCTAGGTAAGGCATTTCCTCCTCTATGCCTCAGTGAGCTTATCCATAAAATGAGAATAACAACATCACCTGCTGCAGGGGGTCATTGTGAAGAGTAACTCAGTTCATATCTGCTAAGCACTTAGACAAAGCAAAGTTCACAGTAAGTGCTACACTGAGTGTTAGATGCCTGGAGTCAATACTGCTTAATGCAGTAAGTACATTTGGAGGCTGGAGGGCACAGAACAGTTAGGTTCTACAGTCAGAGAGCCTGGGGAGGAATGCAGCCTCTACCACTTAGCGGCTGTGTGACACTGGGCATGTTAGTGCTCTCTCTGTGCTTCAGTTCCTCAGCTGTAAAATATCACTATCAGTGCTGACCTCACTGGATTGTAAACACGGATTTAGGCAATCCCATGTTACCTGCTTAGCATAGTACCTGCTGCACAAGAGCTGTTCAGGAGATGTGTACTACTATCAGTATACATTATTATAATAATACAGTCCAGTTCAGCCAATTTGCAAATTATCATTCATTCCCTTTTCTTTTCAAAATCTAATTATAAAAGTAAAAATAAAGATTCCATGTAGATATTTAAGAAAATGCAGAATCATACAACAAAGAAGATATACATTACCTTACACCCCTCCTGACCCTGGATACCCAGGGATGAGAGGGCCCCAAGACCCTCTCTCACCCTCACCCAACTCTTGTGTGTTCAGGAGAGAGTGCAAATGATCAAAGAAGTGACCTTAGAGGATGAAAGGTGACTAATTCAGGGTACATAAAAGAGACGGTAAGGAACCCTCAGACAGGAAATATTTAATGAAGAGCAATATATCATTCCAGTTTCTTGTCTGGGATTCAGAATCCAATTCTACACCCAACACTTCCGTGGCTAGCGGTGACCCACGAGGAGCCTAGGTTTCTCTGGATTTGGGTTCTAAGTTCTTCTAAGGCAGAGACTCAGGATCTCTGTGTGTGTGGGTCCTTACAGTCTTCATCTGGGCTCCCATGGGTGAACGTGCTTTCTTTTGTGCAACTGGGACCTACTGCCTACGCACACCCTACCTTTCTCGCTTGATGGATCTGTCCTTTCAGTCAGCATTCTAGGAACACACGTCCTGCAGGCCGGTGCCACCTCTCTGCAGGGGGGTGGTTGGTGGGTCAAACCTCCAGTCTTGCTGCAGGCTTTTCTGCCTGGTCAGGGTTGCATGTCTACTTGCTAGACATAACCAGAGCTTGAACAGGTTTTTTCCTTTGTTTTTGCTTTTCCTTTTATGATAAGAAAGGTGAAGAAGGCAAGAGCAGTTAGCAAGGGAAGTGGTACATGGCCTCAAAGACTCCCAGATTCAAATTACAGTGTCCTTTCTAACCACAGCCAAGTGTAGCTGAAGAGACAAACACCAGGAGGGGAGGAACAGTTCTCTAGCAGTTTTCTAGGAATCATTAGTTATGCTGGAATTTCAAATAATTTCAAAGTCAAAGAGCCAGAAGATCTGGGTGTAAACTTCCAGGGATGAAAGCTCATTGTTCCAGAAATGGGCATTGTATCACGTGTCCCCTTCTTGCTGGAGTCCCGGCTCAGACGCAGGGTGGGAGTGGCTCTGGGTCCTGGGCTCCTGCGACACTGGATAAAGGCCTTTCACAAGCACCCTCAGGCTTTTCCTGCCAGTCCCAGGCATTATCAGTGCCCAATCCCTGCGTCCTGCACACAACCACGAGGTTTTTCCTTTTTGTCCCTACCACCCCGCCTCACAGCCGTGAAAGAAGAACCATGTTCCAATGCAGTCCTGAATGGCCCTTTGGAAGTATGAGAGGCAGGTCCTGACACACCTATCTCTCTTACAGATGGGAAAACTGCTGCCAAGCTGGCTTGGTTTTCACCAAAGTGCCCTTACTGCTCCCAGTGCAAACCGACAAAGAAGATAAGAATCAAGTTTTCAAAATTACTTGAAGACAAAGGTGTCATTTTGCAGAGTGGTAAGTAGAGACCAAATGTCAACTTAATACCATCCTAATCACATGACAGAATGCATAAAAGCCTTTCTATATTCCACTGTCCAGTGTCGATCATGGGTAAATGTCTCCAATCCCTCACAGTGACACTAATCAAAGTACTACAGTGTCAAGAGAACCTGCATGAGTGACAGTACTTAAGAATTTTTAAGTCTCATTATTTCAAATGCACCGGTAAACATGCAAATTACCTTTTCCAGAACACAGTGTAATATGCAATTCTACTAAGCGCCCTTCCACCAAGTGCTCCCCACCCTTGCTTTTTTTTTTTTTTTAAACAACAGCAAACACAAGACTCCAAGTCTCCCATGGGACTTCAGAGAACACTACCTTCCACATTGCCTGTCACAGATTGGCGTGTTTCTATACCACGAGCCTTTGCATCCCGGAGATGATGGGAAAACCTTCCCATGCGAGTCACAGCTGATATTTCCAACACTGGAAAGTCTACTTTGCTCATGAATCATGCAATACATAGACCGACTATAAGGAGAAAAACCATGCTGCTGAGCTTCCCGAATGCAAACAAAGCCTGTGGCAAACAGTAATGAGGGAGCAAAATAGCAAGGGGCCAGGACAGGCTTCTCATAAATTTCACTCCGCATTATCCTGAAACATCACCCCAGAATGAACAAGCAAGAATATGTCCCACCATGGTGTCTTCCTCCTTAGCAGTTTGCTTTTCCTGGTAAAGGCAGGTAGTAAAACATTAGTGGGCTTGAGGGACAAAGGGGGTCCAAAATAGCATGATTTGCCAGGTATAGTGAAATGAAGAAACAGTGATCTCAGGGTATAATACCTTTATAATCACTTGTTAGGTCTCAGACCCCAAATGACTCCAGGGAGCACAATGACATTTTAAGGTTATACACTGTGCACATTTACTCCAACACCTGGCCACCTGGCCATCTATTTCCAAAACAAGGCATTCAGAATTCCTGGTTGCCATGGGCTACGGCCCAATGATATCAGAAAGGGGAGCATTTAAATACTTTCCTACTTTGGGCTGATATCTGATTTACATTAGAACTTCTTTCGTATGTAAATTTCTTTCTTTCCTAAATTTCTTATGTAATTAGGTCCCTGAGGGAAAACTGACCTTCTGAAAAGAACAAGTAAGACATTTTGCAATTCCAAAGTAACCTCTAAGAAAAATGTTGCTAAGCATCATAATTATCATAACTTTCCTATTTGTCACCATACTTGACTAAATCCCAGGAACAACTCTTGTGTGCGTAAGAGATATCCTACCTGGCACCTTCTTGCTTGAAGGCCTAAATCTCTCTTCATCTGCTTTAGAATAAACTCTACCTACAGTTCTGCAGGGCCATGTGTGTGTCTTGACTAAATTCTTTCATTGAAGCCACAAAGGACCCAGGAGCAGAGCCAACGGCTGGTTCACAGCATCAGGACCTGGCTTTCCCATGACAATTACCAAGGCACTTTCCCCTTGTGGATGAAATTATAAGGTATGGCCAGCCCAGGACAACTGTTTCCTTCTGAGATTGTTCCAGGTTGAATGGCAACGTTAAAACATAATGCCACAAAAATCAACAAATCTATTTTATAAATAAACACATATGCTGTGGCCATTAACCCTAAGGTCAAGCTCTGCCTGGGCGACCCAGCTGCAAAATTTATCAGCTGGTCAGTGACATGTAGATTTGCTCCATCAGGGTAGAGTCCACCACCCATCCTATGGGAATGTGCCAAGAAAACAGAATTCTGAGGCCCTCGAGGAGTTTATTCACTCACCTTGGATACTAGGTCCAAGGGCACTTGGACATGAGGGGGTCAAAAAATGTTTGAAAGCCAGGTGTGGGGTGCATGCCTGTAATCCTAGCCCAGGAGGATGATCACAAGTTTGAGGCCAGCCCGGGAAATTTAGCAATCTTGTGTTGTCTCAAAATAAAAATTTAATAAAAGGGCTGGGGATGTAACTCGGTGCTCTCTAGGTTCAATCCTCAGTTGCACACACCCACACACCCACAATCCTCAGTTGCACACACCCACACACAGAAAGAGACAGAGAGAGACCCACAAAAACATTTGAAAACAATAGCTCAGTAAAATTATGCTGCATTTCAAAAATCAAATGTATTGTATTTTCTATAGGGATTTAAAAAACATCTTATACACAAAGCAGTGACAATAATTTCATTATAAGGGAACCTATTTTGGTATTGTAACTGTATTTTAAAGGGATGACACAAAGGAGTAGATCTGAAAAGAGAGGGAGGCAGGCAGCAGACCAAGGGGAGAACAAGGATGTTGGTGCTTTTGACTTAGTAAAAACTTGCTCCAAAGCTTTGGCAGCTTCCTCTGCCTTTCTCCTCCTTCCTCTTTTCCTACCTTCTTGGAAAAAAGTGAAGATATGCAAAAGAGATGAGCAGGGGATGGAGGCAGGAAAGGGGAAATGAAGGAAGGAGAGAGAAATCTTTCCACTGACAAAGACTTTCTGCTTGACAAAAGTTTAGTTTGGCTTCCAAAACTTCTTAGACCTATCTGTGTACTTCCTTGCAAAATTCCCAAGAAACTTGCTAAGTCAGTTCAGCAATACTGCTCCCTCCCTGAACCCTCAATATCTGATCATCCACTACATCTGACCCCATTCTTTACTTTCACCATCCCCTAGAAGATGTTGAATCCCTCTAGCCCATTTCACAGAAGAATCCTGTTAGATCAGTTTAGCCCCAATCCCTCTTGCTCCTAATGTTCCCTCTTATCCATTTTCCATCCACTGACTCCCACTCCTTGCTTCTTGGCTACAAATTTTCATTTGCCCAGGTTGTATTTTGAGTTGAGCACAATCTCTCTCCCCCATCACAGCAAAATGCCACTGCAGTTCTCTTACACCACTGAAATAATTCTTTCATCAACAGCACAGATGTTTAGAGTCCTGCATGCTGGTGATGAGAAATTTTAACTCTATTTTTCGACCTTTTTATACAGATATTCCGTTATTCATTCAATGAGCTAAGTTCCTATTGCAGGCCCAGCAAGAAAGAGGGACACAAGAGAGCACAAAAGATCAAATGTAGACCCCAGGCAAATAAAAACAGAATTAAAAGCAGGTCACTGTCCTGAAGGAGGGGTTTTAAAGTATGTATAGGAGCCAGTGTAGGTAGGAGGAGGTGACCTCTGGGCTGAACCTGGCAGGAAGAGCCTTTCAGGTAAAATGCAGAAAGAAGAGCTACGAGAACGGGGATCCCAGGAGCAGGCAAGGGTCACACCATGAAGGGTGGGGTGGGCCACAGTGAAGAGTGGATGGGAAGTCCCCAAGGAGTAAAGAGAAGAGGGACAAGATCTCATGTGAGTGCACCAAGGTCCCTGGTTGCTAGCGATGACTGGAGGGCTAGAGGGGGCCAGCTGGCTATGGGACAGGTGTTAGTAAGCTTGTCCTGGAAAGGGCCAGACAGTAAATATTTTAAGAACTGTGGGCCAAGAGGCAAAATCAAGGATAGTATGTATGTACTTACATAACCAGAGAAAACAAATTTTCATAAAATATTATTGCCAAAATTCAAAATACAGTAATAATTATTGAGCTAATTTTAAAAATGCAGGTCAACTAGTGAGAAGAACAGAATTCCTTTCGAGGGGAATGGGACTTTGCTTAAGTGGTGTTCTGCCCCTGTCACATAAGAGCAGCCAGGGACGATACGTAAATGAATGAGTATGGCTCTACACCAAATAACTTTAAGGTCTGAAATTTCAACTACACATCATTTTCATATGTCAGGAAATGCTACTGTTCTTTTGATTTTTTCCCCCCAGCTATTTGGAAATGTAAGAACCCTGTAGTTCAAGGATGGGACCAAAAAAAAAAAAAAAAAACACACATAAAAAATAGGGGAGGAGGGGCCGGTGAGATGGCTCAGCGGCATAAGCGCCTGCCTTGCAAGTGCGAGGGCCCGAGTTCGACTCCCGGATCCCACATACGAAAAAGGGGCCGGTGATATCGCTCAGCGGCACGGGTGCCTGTTGGCGCGCGAGGTCCTGAGGTCGTCCCCCCGGTACCCACAAAAAAAAAAAAAATAGGGGAGGAGGTAGATTTGAGCCACAGGCTCCAACTTGCCAGCCCTTATCACAAAACGTCCTGCATGCTGAATGGATGTGTCTAATTTTTTACTAATGAGAACGTTCATTTGGGGCAGATTATTATATGGTGATGCAATGTATTTCTCACTGCATCACAGCAAAGGACTTGTGATATAAGGGCGTGCATTACTGGAGATACTAAGTCTGATCTGTTGTGAGGGACTTTCCCAGCTTTGTAATTTGAAGTAATCTATACCTCTCCCCACAGAGGAATTAATCTGTGAGTGATACTTAGCACACAGAGAATAGTCCTTTTCTTTTTTCCAGTTTTTATTTTTTATTAGTACATGTTTGCAGTACATAATAATTACATTCCTTGAGGGAAGTTGGTACATGTAAACAACACATCTTTTTCATCCTCTTCCCTTCCCTTCCCTTCATCTCTTGGTCCCCCTCTCATTTGAAAAAAGATCTATCTTCTTATTTCTATTGTCTATCTTTTATTTTGCTTTTTACATTCTGGGTTTATCATATGATAAACCATGTAATATTTAAGCTTGTGTGTCTGATTTATTTCACTTAACATTATGGTCTCAAGATGCATCCATTTTCCTATGAATGACTCAAGTTTATCCTTCTTTGTGGTGAATTTATATACCATTGTGTAGAAATGCCACATTTTCTTTATCCATGCATCTGTTGATGGACATAGAGGCCACTTCTAAGATTTAGCTATTATAAATTGTTGCTATAAACATGGTTATGCATGCATCACTGTATGTATATGATATCTTTACCTCTTTTGGGAAGAAACCCAGAAGGAGGAGAGCTGGGTCAAATAGGATTTCCATTTTTAGTTTTTTGAGAATTTCCATACTGTCTTCCATAATGGTTATACTAGTTTACATTCCCACCAACAATGTAGAAATGTTCCATTTTCCCTGCATTCTCACCAGCATTTGTAATTATTTGGTGTCTTGATAATAGCCATTCTTGCTGGAGTAAGGTAGAATATCAGTGTTGTTTCAATTTGTATTTCTCTAATGGCCAAAGAGGCTGAACATTTTTTCATGCATTTATTGGTCATCTGTACTTCTTCTTCTGAGAAGTTTCTATTCATTTCAGTTGCCCATTTTTGATTGGGTCTTTTATTTTAGGGGTCTATTTTTTCTGAGTTCTTTATATTCTGTCTGAAGAGTAGCTGGCAATTTTTTCCCCATGATGTAAGTTGTCACTTTACTCTGTTGTTTGTTTCCTTTGCTGTGCAGAAGCTTTTTAATTTGATATGATCCCATTTGTTGGTTCTTGATATTATTTCTTGTGCAACTGGGGTTATGTTGTGAAAGTCCTCACCTACATCTATGTATTTAAGAGTTTTACCTATTTTAGTTTCCAGCAGATTATGTGCTTCTGTTTTTAACATTTAGATCTTTGATCCATTTTAATTTTAGTTTAGTGCATGTTGAGAGATATGGATCTAGCTTCAATTATCTGCATGTGGATAGCCAGTTTTCCCAGCACCATTTATTAAAGAGGCTATCTTTCCTCCAATGTATGTTTCTGGCCCCTTATCAAAGATCTCACAACTGAATGTGCCTGCAGTTGTTTCTGCATCCTCTATTCTGTTCCACTGATCCACAGGTCTCTTTTTGTTCCAGTACCATGCTGCTTTTTTTTTTTTTTTTGGTGGGTACCGGGAGTCGAACTCAGGACCTCGCGCTTGCCAAGCAGGCACTTATGCCACTGAGCTATCTCACCGGCCCCACCATGCTGCTTTTTATCACTAGCTTTGTAATATAACTTGAAATCCAGGATCCTGATGCCTCCTTCTTTGCTCTTCTTACTCAGGATTGCTTTTGCTATTTTGGGTCTCTTCTGATTCCATATGAAGTTGGGATTATTTAAACAATGTTCTTTTTCCCAACAACTTTTCACTCAGCAATTTAAGTTTCCATGGGTAGTCCCTACATAGAACAATTTTACATTGGAAGCTACAAAATAATTTGGATATGATTTTTAATGGCTGCCTAATATACCATTTTGTGAATTATGTAACTATTTGTTGAATCTTCTGCAATTAAAAATTTAGATGGTTTCCTTTCTTTCTGTTTTGGTTGCTATTACAAGTAATGTTTTCCATTAATATTCTATAACTATATACTTATAGACACCTATGATTAGGCCCTTAAAGCAAAACTGCTTGAAGTGAAACTGGGTCATATAGACTATCTCCATTTTCTAAAGGATTTTGCCTATATCGACAAATTGAGTCTTGGGGAATTGTAACAGTTTTTGCTCCTGGTAAGAGTTATAAAAGCCTGGTTCTTCACAGTCCAGCAAAACTTTAGAATGTATCATTAACAAACTGATAAATGAAAATGGTTTTCCATTACAGGTTGAGTATCCCTTAACTGAAATGCTGGGATGAAAAAGTTTCACAGTTTGGATTTTGCAGATTTTGAACTATTTGCATATACTTTACTGGTTGTGTATCCCGAATTTGAAAATATGAAATCTAAAATGATCCAATATCTGAAAATTTTGAACACTGACTTGAAGCTTGAAATGTTTTGGATTTTGGAACATTTTAGATTTCAGATTTTTGGATTACAGATGTTCAACCTATAGTTTAATTTGCATTTACTCAACTGTACTAAGGCCAAGATGTTTGTTCTTCTCCCTGATGTGCCCATCCTTCTATGCATCCTTTATGCATTGATCTGTAAGAGCTCTTTACACATTAAAGACATTAATTCTTTATTTTTAATATGCATTATACATATTTTCCCATATTGCAGAAAAAGATGTTTCCAAAAGAATATTGAAATTTACATGCTTATTTACCTTGTCACGATTAACCTGTTCTTCTATGAGACAGATGGAAAAACAATGAGGGAGGTAATGGAAAACATTAATAAATTTAAACTATTTTGAATTTTAGCATCTTTGAAGAAAAACTCCCTAATGAACTCCCTATTGAAATATGAAATTTTATTATCAGCATTATCAAATTCTTTTTCGATATTTGCCATTTATGATATGTTACATGTAGCTGATTTCATTATACACAAATGATCTGTTAATTCATAATTTTATATCTACTTTTTCATAATCAGCATAGGTATATTTTTAATTAACAACATGACAATGCAATTTTTAATTGATAGTATGGTATAATACATTTAGTTTTCACTAGTGTATAGAGTATTGTTGTCCACATCATTGTATCAATTCTTTCTGGTTCCTTTATGGTTAAATTCTCAAATTGATCTTAAAAACAGAAACTACCTGGCTGTGTGTGGTGGCAACAGCTTGCAACCCCAGAACTCTGGGAGGCTGAGGCAGGAGGATCACAAGTTGGAGCCCAGCCTGGACAACTTAGTAATTTAGTGAGACTCTGCCTCAAAACAATAAAAAAAAACATTTTTTTTAAAGGGCTAGAGATGTAGTTCAGTGCAAAGGTCCTGGGCTCAACCCCTAGTATCACACAAACAAACAAAACAAAATAAAGCAACCTGATTACCATGGGAAACACTATACTACGTACAGGTTTATTGTTTTCTGCCAGACAACACTCTTCAGAAAGGCTTGCTCATCATTTGTTAAGCCCCGGATATTTGTGAGTCACAAGCAAAGTTTAAAAGATACTATCTCCCCAAATCTCCCATAACATGGGTTTCAATAAGTTTATTTATTCTGGCTATTAATTCTGTAGCACTGTATTTGAAAATATTATGAATTGCACTTTCAGCGCTACCAAGTCTGTTTAAAATCCATATGATAATTTCATGTGTTTCCTTCACTAATAGGTTGTTCATCACCTTGTGATGATTGTGAATTTGACTTTCTGAGGTCAAATTCAGCAAGGAAACTTCATTATGTATTCTTGTTCTTTCTACGTATTTTATCCCCCACCAGGGGACATTTGCCAATACCTTGGGACATTTTTTACTGCTACAGTTGGTGTTACTGGCATAGAGTAGGTGGAAGTTAGCTACCTTGCTAAGCATCCTAAAACACTCACGACAGTCCTCTCCCAACAAAAATGACCTGGCCCCAAATGTCAGTGAGTTAAGGTTGAGAACTCCTATCCTAAACACTGGCCTCTCAGTGCTCTTCCTAAACCCAAACCCAAGCCCGCAACGAGCAACAGGCAACACCAACTGGTGAGGACTGAATTCAGTCTTGTGTAGTCAGAGAAGCTTCAGCTAGTGATTTATGTTTTGCTGTGGCATTTCACAGGACACTAAACTTGGTTAAACCTAGACCTAGGGGACTGTGCCCAAGTTATCATTATTCTCCTTCAAATGACACACTGGGACTTGACTTCTCAGCCCCTCGTCAGCTGTGCACTTTGGCATGGCCTCTCATGTGAGGCCTCTAGCGAGTTGGAAAATTACTGAGGGAGAGTCAGAAAGCCTGTACCGAGCAGCAGGATTCAGAGGGGAAGTGATGTAGACATCAGCAGACCGATGAGGTGGAGGTTGGAGCTGCCAGAGAATAGAGGACAGACGCGGCTGGGCCAGGCTGGTTTGAAGTCAGACTCTGACACTACCAAAAGGCAGCTACCTAAGATCCACTTGCCACAGGGGAGCCATGCTGCTTTTCATGCTGCTTGTGAACATGGAAAACCCTCTGCTCAAGCATATCCAATGAGCTTATGCTCCACAGTAGGCCAGACAGAAAAAACAGGTCTTACCAGAGGTGCTGATGGAGGGGGAGGGGCCGCCAGGGGTGGAGGAGGGGGAGGCAAAGGAGGCGGTGGTGGTGGCACCGGCATAGGTCACAGTGTTGGTGTCTCTTGCTAATAAATGGTCCCAAGAGAGTGGTTTCTGCTCTGAAAAAAAGAAAAGGGATAGTTTTAACCTTGGATGCCTTTGCTTATACACAGGAAATGCATGTTTTGCAGACATGCATGTTGTAGATAGTTTTATTCTTACACTTCTTCATTAGTTCATTCACTCATTCATTCCCTCACAGAGTGTCCAGTGTGAGGCCAGTCTTGTGCTAAGTGTTGGAGACTGATAAAAGTAGCCAGATTCTACAGAAACTTAAGTGATACAGCTGAAAAAATTTAGCTATATGTGTCTCAATCTAAATAGAATATATAAATGGCTACACTTCATCATATAATGAATTTTCCAGATAACCGAACTCTATATCATTTGCCTTGAACCTGTAGTTTTATTATTTTCAATGAATTCTGCGTAGACTCCCATCTTCCAAAGCACAAGAAATTGAATGAAATTTAACCTTTTCTGAATGTCACAGGCTCCACATTACTCATGATGCCTCGAGCAAGGCTCACAAAGGGCGTTTAGTCCTTTTCCTGCCTCCTTCTCTCCTGTCAGCTCTGACTTTCCTCGCTGTCCCTGTGTCTTGGTTTTTGCACAGCCCTCTGGGTAGAGCATGCCACCTCTGCTCTGCACAGTCTCTCTATCTGTATTTGCTCTACAGAGGTCTTTTTGGCAAGATTCTGCAAACTGGGCTTTGATTCAACGAGTTAATATTGTGGGATGTTTGAATTCCAGGTAAATGTGGTATTTCTCTGCAGAACATGTGTGTGTGTGTGTGTGTGTGTGTGTGGTTGCAGATGTGTGTCTTAGGACCTGTATCAAGATACACTGCAAGGACTGAAAACCTGTACTAATGAAAACTCCACAAGAATTAGGAAAACCTACATAAGACTTTAAAAACAATTTAAGTAGAAACGGAAATAAACATCGACTTAGGCAGGAGTGACTTTGTGTTTCTGTTGTCTTTAGAGGGCCAGACAAGACCTGTTTCTTCATCTTTAATATCCTAGGACATTTGTATTATTTCATGAAATATTGTTACCTACACAGAAGTGAAAAACAGTATTATGCAACATCATATTTTATTCTTAACATATTCCACGGGATTTTGCTTACGTGTTAGTTCTTTTACTTTTTTACATGGTAGCTACTATGTGCCAAGTACATTAAAAACATTAATTTCCATAACAGTGTTCTTCTAAGGTCAGTAGCAATATCCCATTTTTACGGTAACCAAAAGGCTATGCAGAGACATGAAGTTTTTTGATCAGTCATACATACTTAGCAACTGGTAGAACTGGGATTGGAACCCAGGCTTAAAGGCTCAAAGTTTTTTCAGTGTGATTTTAATTATTGTGGCAAAACATTTAACTATTTTAAGTATACCATTCAGTTGCATTAAGTGCATTTACAATGTTATGCAACCATGACCACTACCCACTCCCAGAAATTTTTCATCATCCCAAACAGAAACTCTGCATCCAGTAGACAATAACTACATTGTCCCCATCCTCAAGCCCCTGGTAATTTCTGTTCTACAATGCTGTACCTTGAATTTAGCTATTCTATATAATTTGCTTATGTAATATGGAACTACACAGTGTGTGGCTAAGCCTGGCTTATTCCACCTAGCACATTTTCTGTGTATTCACATTGTAGTGTGTACTAATTCCTGATTTTCCCTTTACGTGTCTATACCCCATTTTGTTTAACCATCTGCTCAAGGATACCTAGGTGCTTCCACTTTTTGGGTATTATGAAAAATGCTGCTGTGAACACTGGGGTATAAATGTCTCTGTAAGACCTTGATTTTCTTTCTTTCTTTCTTCCTTTCTTTCTGGAAATGGGGATTGAACTCAGGGTCTCCAAAATGAACTACATCCCCAGCCTTGTTTTAATTTTTTATTTTGAGAGAGGGTCTCACTAAGTTGCTAAGTTGCCCAGGCTGGGCTTGAACTGTTGATCCTTCTGCCTCAGCCTCTCTGAATGCTAGGATTACAGGCATGTGCCACTATGCCCACCCTGAATTCTTTTTAGGTCTATACTCAGGAATGGCAGAGCTGGATTCTATGGTACCAGCTTCTTTTCAGTTGCATTAAGAATCTTCTAAAATTGGCAATGGTATAAAATATACATGTCAGAGCAGCATTTTGGGGAAAGAATCCATGATAATTTTTCTAAGAGTTCCAAGGATATATGTGAGCTGATCATTGAACGAGACCTCACTTTTCTTACAAAGTATTCCCCTGAAAGAAAGAGCATTATGATCACTGTTACTGCCTCTTCCTTTGATATTAAGACAAGAACAGAAAGACTGAGAACAATACTCTTTGGAGCCCTCAGCATAAAACCACAGTAAAACTGAGCAGTTATTTCAGAGTTT
Source organism: Erethizon dorsatum (assembly GCA_028451465.1). Lineage (NCBI taxonomy): Eukaryota > Metazoa > Chordata > Mammalia > Rodentia > Erethizontidae > Erethizon > Erethizon dorsatum. The sequence continues at coordinate 76,926,111 of CM051835.1, forward strand.
AGCAGATGCTTGCTCCAAGTAGTGTCAATGTTATTTTATTCACAATCTAATATATATAATAACATGAGGTCAGAAACAACTAGCATCCTACAGTCTGAATGCTAAAGCAAACTTGAATGTGAGTACACAATTCAATTGGGACAAGCATAAATTACCAGTTATTTGTATTTTTACACTTTCTTTCATAAAAGGCATTTGGGTATACTCTTTATATAATCTTGTATGAGGTGGCAAAAATTTACAGCAGGGCTAGGTAAAGTATTAATAGAACAAGAGAATATAGAGTGGTGTCATTATGTAAGGACCTCATCTTTTAACTATGACATGAGACAGACTCACTTTCCCTGATGAAAAGCTGGAAAGAGTTTGGAAGAGTAACTTAAACTGAAATGCTACTTACCTCAGAGTTTTGCCATTTACCTAAGGAAAAATGACTGTAGGAAATTACCTTTAAGAAAACTATGGGGCCGGTGAGATGGCTCAGCGGCGTAAGTGCCTGCCCGGCAAGTGCAAAGGCCAGAGTTCGACTCCCGGAACCCACATACGAAAAAAGGGCCGGTGATATCGCTCAGCGGCACGGGTGCCTGCTGGCGCACGAGGTCCTGAGGTCGACCCCTGGTACCCACAAAAAAAAAAAAAAAAAAAGAAAACTATGGCAGGATTATTCATGAAATCAGCACACAGTTTGATTTCACTTCCCAGCATCCCTTGCAAGTAGGTATAAACATATGACTGAGCTCTGGCCAATAGAATGAAGGCAGAAATGATGTGCTCTTCTTCTGGGTTGGCTCATAGCAAACTTCTACCCATGAGTCCTCTCTTTCTCTATCCATTGGCTGGAAAGCAACAGTCCTATGTTCTGTCAAAAACCCCTGATGGAAGGAATATGGATTTCTGACACACCTTTCATAATATCACTTGCCAAACACCTGACACTTTATATACATGAAAAAATAAACTTCTATTGTGCTAAGCAGTGGAGATTTTAGGGTCCCCTCTTCTGAGGGATTCCAGATAGCTGGTGGAACACTAGTTCTGACTGTATCTGTGAAGTTTCTGAAGGGGGTTAGCATTTGAATCTAAAGACTTATGATAGATCTCCCTCACCAATGTGGTGGGTATTACTCCATTTGTTGTGGGCATGAGCAGAATAACAGATTTCCTGGCCAACAGCACTGTGACCCACATAAGATCGAAGCTTGTTTAACACACATATTTTCTACCAGGCACACATACAGCTTTCTTGGGCTTAGAAACACAAGCAACACTGCAGTACCAGGCCTTGAATAGCAAAAGCACAAATATTCAAAATATGAGGTACTAAATAGACTGTGAGAAGGGACCCTTGTTTCTGGTGTGAGAGCTTAAAAAAGCAGACAGTTCTTTGTCTGCTAGTTCCACCTCAGCCTGGAATGTTCGTGGTGGGTGACAATTTTATTTTTTACCACCTTACCACTTTATCACTGTGAATGACCACAACACCACCATGAATATTGATTCTGGAGTTACACATAAATTTCAGCAAGTAGGTGAATTTGCAAATATAGAATCTTCGAGTAATGAGTATCAGCTATGTAGCTTTTTGGAAGCCCAGTAAGTGCTCAGCACAGCATTAGGGACTTTTTTTTTGTGGGTACCAGGGGTCGAACTCAGGACCTCGCGTGCCAGCAGGCACCCATGCCACTGAGCGGTATCACCGGCCCCTTTTTTGTATGTGGGTACTGAGAGTAGAACTCAAGACCTCGTGCTTGCCAGGCAGGTGCTTATGCCGCTGAGCCATCTCACCTGCCCCAGAATTAGGGACTTTTAACACACTGTTTTATTTAATCCTCTCATCAGTCTTATGGGTGGATGCTGATATTTCCATGCAACAGACAACCAAATTTTATCTCAGGTTATGCAGTTTCTACTAAATTTTAGAGTCAGCATCAAAGCTGAGTTGCAGGGACCAGTGAGATCGCTCAGCGGCGTACGCACCTGCCTGGCAAGTGTGAGGTCCTGAGTTTGACTCCCAGTACCCCCCCCAAAAAAAAAAAAAAAAAAAGGCTGAGTTGCAAGCCCTGGCGTTTCTGATCCAAAACCTAATTTCCCTTGGTCTTCATTACCTTATTAAATGGGTATGATTCAGGTTGTATTATTTCTCCGCTTCCATTTTGCAGAGATTTAAAAATATTTTGGAAACCATGAGGTGAAAGGGACTCCGCAAAGGTGAGAACAATCCTTCCACTCACTTCTCCCTGTGCGCTCTTGCCCTCCATCTAGTTTTATCCTTAGGAGTCTGAGAATGATTAGGTGCCACTGGGATCTGCCTCATTGCAATCACAGGGAGTGATTTTTCAAAGTCTGGGATTAAAGGATATTTTTACATGTGGAACTTGATGGCTGTAAAGGCTTTTTCTTGACAGATATAATAATTAAGCAATTATCTAGAGAAGTATTTGTTAAAATCTGACAGTTAAGAATACGGAACTCCAGGAAGTCACACGCTGTACCATGAGCTCTTTGATGCTTTGTATTCTCTCTCGACCCATTTAAAAATGCTATTTTGTTCTGAAATATATTTAAAATGTTTAAGATTTTTTAAAAAGCCAGACTCTCAAAAGCTTTTATACTATCTCCTGACTTATGAAAGAGCTGAAAATCAGCACTGAAATGCACATTAGGTATTCAAACGCCATTAGAGAGAGGGATAAGAGAAAGAGAACCGAAGGGGCGTGTCCACGTGAGACACCCAACACAGGGCCAGTGCTGCTCTTAGAGTCAGATAGAACCGAGGGACCGGTCTGCCTTTTATCCTGATGTATGACCTTGGTCAACCCACTTAACCTTGGTAAGCCTCATTTCATTTGTAAAATAGGAGCTAGAACGCTTAATCCTTACTTTGCTGTTAGGCTTCAGTAAAGACCACAGTACTGACACATAGGAGACCCTCACTGGAAGCTCTTTTATCATCACCACCACAAGTAACTGTGCTAAAAGGAGGAGTAGGGTAAGTGCCCCAAGAAAGATAGGGACTGCTGAGGAATGTCACCATCATTTCAAACTTGAGGGAAAGGTACAACAAGTTAATACTTGGTAGAGCTACTGCATTTTCATTAGGCAAACAGGTGCCCCTGGGGTCTGTTCTCGTTAGCAGGAGTGGGACAATACAAGCAGAGACAGAAATGGGAGAAAGAATGCCGCCTGTGGGGCTCTGCACATGTGGGAGAAAAGGGGAGAAGGCCGGGAACACTTGGGTTTGAATGGCACTCAACCGTTTTGAAAGTGTCTCCTTCCTTGGGTAGGGCTAGACATTGGTCTTGCTGTGGTCACCACCATCTCTTAGACACTTTTCCTGGGCCTGAGGAATTCCTTACATTATGAGCCAGCCAGAGGCCAGGAATTCTTTCCCTGCCTCTCTTGCAGGGAGATAGCAGGCTGTAACCCTTAACTCAGATGGGGTACACTACAGATGAAAAGGGTGCAAAGGGGACAGGACTAAGAGAAGAGGCTTGTATCTGGAGCAGAGGTCCCTTCTCAGTTCTGGCTCCCTGACATTTCACGGCAATGTAAGTCCAGTACTGGCCAGAACCTCCCCAACCCAGCAAAGCCCGTATCCAGACTTTTGTGTGAAATCCAATTTTAATAAAAATAAGGGTAAGCATAGTTGTCCTTTGGTATTCATGGGGGATGGGTTCTAGGACACCTTCAGGTACCAAAATCCTCAGATGCTGAGTCTCTTCTATAAAATGCCATAGTATTTGCAGGTAACCTACACACAGTCTCCCTTATACACTAAGTCAGTGATGGCGAACACTTTAGAGCTTTCAATGATACAAATGGCCCGCTGCAGCGCACGTGCCTTAGGTTCACCACTGCTGCTCTAAGTCATCTCTAGATTACTCATAATACCTAGTATAACATATGTGCCACGTAAATAGTTGTCACATTGTATTGTTTAGGAACTAATGACAAGAGAAAAAAAAAGCCTGTGTATTCTCAGCACAGGTGTACTTTTTCCCCAAAGTATTTTTAATCCATATTTGGTTTAACCACTGGGCAGAGAACCCATGGATATGAAGGCTGACTGTAACTTGAAAAGCATCTTTTAAACCCCAGTAGACCAAAAGCACAGACTGCCACAGTTTGATCTCTTTACTGGGCGCTGTTCTGGCTTGGTGGACAGGGTACCCCCCTTGATGCAGGTGATGAACTATCCTTCCCCCCACCCTCCGATCCCCTTCTTTCCCTTCCTCCTCCTCTGCCCATCTGTACCCATTCAGCATAGATGTGGACTGGGTTTCCTAGCTTCTCCATATAAAGAGTAATATATCTCTATGCCAACTGAACTTTGTGAGTTGTCTCAGAAAAAAACAACTCATGCTGAACAATTTTACATGCTAGTTGCTCTCATCAAAACTTTAAGTATTTTCCCCCCAAGAGTAGTCTGTCAGCTTACAGTTGTTCACAAATATAATGTGGGCTTATTAAAAAAAAAAAAAAAATATATATATATATATATATATATATAAACAAGAAGGATTGCAGCTACTATTTGACAAAAGCATCTTTTGTTGGTTCTAAAAATACCTTTGAATTAAGATTCCCTGTGCATTCGAACTTTTTATGAGTTCCTTGTATTTGCATTATGAAATCAGGGAAAAGAACAGAGATGTTCCACCTCTGAACTAAGAGAGGCGAATGTACCCACTGAATGAATTCATAGCTCACAAGCGTCACCAGGGTGCTGCCACATAAAGATCAGGCATTTACCTTAATTTATCAAAGGCACCCCACAGCCAGGAAAGCACAACCCTGAGCCCATGAGCCGTGTGCAAACAAAGTCCGAATAAAGATTCTCAAAATGCATGTGGTGAGGCTTCCAAAATGATAAAGAGAATAAGGGAATAGAATAAGGGATAAATAGAATAAGGGAATTTTATCTTTAAACCAGGTGACAGCGGAAACGGCTACAGAGCCCTCACTTTCTGTTGCCACTTCCTCTTGCGGTTTAGTGAGTGGACCCTCTGCCACAGCCCATCACTCCTCCCAGGTCAGCCTGTCCTCCAGTGGTCACACAGGAGCTGCTACCCCCACTCTCTTCCCTGATACAAGAACTCAGAAGTACACAGCCTTTTAGGGGAGGCTGGGCATGTTGGCTTGAGAAAGGAGGGAATGAGGTAGAGGAAAAAAAAATCCCTGAGCATTCTTGTTCTAGATAATAGTAAAACAATTCAGTTCTGACACAGCCCTTACTATGGAGTAGGCACTGTTCTTAGAGCTTTTTGTATAGTAACTCATTTAAACACCACAGCGGCGCATGAAATAGACTCCATGGTTATCTGCATTCTTCAGAAGAGGAAACTGACACACAGATAGGGCAAGAAACTTAGGTAAGGAACACAATCAGTGGATAAACTGGTATTAAACCCAGGTGTCTAACTCCAGATGCCACTCCCATAAGCAACATGCTGGTTTAAGTCACTTGTATACATACAATTTTTATACTTTCTGTGACATCCACATACCATTTGAAGTTATATTCATTTTACATTTATTATACATCAAATCATGATTTTAAATAAAAACTTTATTTTGAAAAAATAATACCTAACTTTAAATATCTACCATAAACAGTACACTAATATCATTTGCCATAAATGGAAAATAATAATAAGAATAAACACAGTAATTATCCAAATAAAAATGTTTATTGTTTATCTGCATAAAGGCATCTCAAGTTTCCCCAGGGAGCCTCTGCAGAGCTTTGTGTTTACAATCCTTAATGGAGGACAAACAGCCAGGGGTCTTGTTAAATGCAGGTTCCAACTCACTGGATTCAAGTTGGGTTGGGGCCTGGGATTCTGAATTTCTAAGAAGACCTCTGATCCCCACCCCCATGAAGCCAACACTGCTGCTCTGGGGAACATACTTTGGGAATCTCTCCAAGGTGAAAGCTTGTAAGAAAGACAGTCTCCACCCCCAGACCCAGGGAATCAGAACCTTTGGGAATAATTTTACCAGCAAGGGATACGTATGCCTGCTCAAGTTTCCTGTTCTAGGATATCTAAGATAGTGCAAACTTTGTCTCATACGGTCAGAAGTTGTGTCTTCTATGGGAAAGACTGACTTTTGTGTAGATTCACTTAACTTTCAGCAGGCTGGGTCCATGAAAATGGCAGCCTGTACTTGGAACTGGTGTGAAAGGGAAACTGAGCTGAGGGCCCATGGCCCTCTCACACAGGTGACAGGCAGGACTTCTGACCCCTGACAAACACCGGCCCAGCTCCTGAAATGGCTCAGCCTTACCCGGAGTTATATTTAGTTATCAGCTGAAGTGCATAAAGAATTCACATGGCCTTTATGAAGACACACCTTAATCACAATCTAATACAAAATCCACTGTGTCACACCCACAGTGAGCTCATAAATTGGTTTCCTTTTAAAAGATTCTTATTGAAAAGCAAATCTGTTCCCAGCTCATTCATTGAATTCATTATAATACTTGAACAGTATTTGCAGAAAGGAAAAATGGAGATATTGATAATATTTATCATTGACTCAGGTATTTAAATTAAGGCTGAGAGCCATAAAAATCACTCTATATGTGGTTCCCAAGGGTAAAAAGAGGAAATATTGGCTTCCTATCCTTTTTTGCCCCCACTCTTGAATTAATTAAAAGAAGAATTGGGTTTATTAAAAATACATCATATTAATCACACATTTATAAGTAAGCTTCATTTTATATAATAGTTATGCTTCTGAAAAATGGCATTTCTAGTTTCGGAAAATAGAAGCATGCATTGTGCACTAAAAAAGGTTATTCACTGAAAACCTGCAATCAATACTATAAAATAATGAGATGTTCTACAAAATGAATGGCCACCTCTTTAATTTATTTTATAATGTTAGAGTTTGTCAGGAGGTGTTTTTTCTTTCTCAAGGTTAGGTGGTACCTCCTCCCTGAGGATTGAGTACTCCTGAAATGCTAGCCTGAAAAACACTGGAGAAATAGTGTGTAGACTGGAGGTGGCTCATGGGTACCAGAACTGTCAGAGCCTTTCTTTCCAGGTCTTACTTGTGACACTTAAGATTTGCTCATATACTTTCTCATTATCACTGCTGCTACTACTTTGGGCCAGAGTAGGACCAATGAGATTCTGACTCCCTGGGTCCCTTTTCCAGTTCAAAGTCACATTAGAACCTGCAAGGAACCATCCTCACCTCAGTCACTAGGCAGATTCCTTTCTATGGCAGCTAGCATAGTTCACTGACAGCCAGGTCTGATACCCTGGCAGCTGTCACCTTTCAGACTCCATGACATCACTCCCAGATTTAACATGTGCTCCCTCCAGGCTTTCTGCTAGGTACCCCCTATAATCTATACCACACTGTTGACACTTTCTTACATACTGCTGTGTTATGAATGTGGTTTGTCCCCTGAAAGGATCCATGTGCTAAAAGCCTGCTCCCCAATATAATGGCATTGACAAGTGGAGGGACCTTTCTGGGGTTGGGGCCCAATGGGAGGTGATTAAGTCGTGGGAACATTGCCCTTCAAGGGACTCATGCCCACCTCTCAGAGGCAGCAGGACTGGAGTAGCTACTGTATCATAGTGTTATAAAGTGGATCAGCCGCCTTTGTTTACTTTTTCTCTCAGCATGTGATGCCATCACCATATCATTATATAGCATGAGGCTCTTTATTTTAAAGAGGAAAAAACAATAAAAACAATGATACAAAATTTCAAAACAAGGTACTAGGAGAGTAACAATGGTTAATACATGGCATATTGTTATCTTCAAAGTAGGTGCTCATATTACAAGATACAGGCATGAAAAATTGATCAAACAATATAAGCACAAACCTTTCTTTTCAATGAACTAATAGAAATTAGTAGTATGCCTATCTTAACTATCTTGTGTATATATAAATATATATTTATTTATTTATTTTTCCTTTTCCCTTCCTTCTTTTCTCCTTTCCCCCATCCAAGTTTCTCTTTCCTTTTGAAGTTTCTTCCCACTTCACAATATCTATTGTATGTTTTGTATCTTATTTACTCTTTCAGCTTCTTACACTAGGGAGACAATATGATGTTTACACATGTGAGTCTGATTTATTTCACTTATGAGTATGGTCTCAAGTTGCACCCATTTACCTAACAAAGTCTCAAGTTTATCCTTCTTTATAGCTGAGTAGTACTCCTTGGTATAAAAATACCACATCTTTTTTATCCGTTCCTCAGTTGATGGGCATTTGGGTTGTTTCCAAGATCTAGCTATTACAAATTGTGCTGTTATAAACATAGGTGCACTTATATCACTGTGGTATGATGTTTTTAATTCTTCTGGGAAAATACCCAGAAGGGGAATAGCTGGGTCAAATGGGACCTCTAATCCTAGTTTTTTGAGGAATCTTCACACTGATTTCCAGGGTGGTTGTACCAGTTTATACTCCCACCAAACAGTGGAGAAAGGTTCCTTTTTCTCCACAGCCCCACCAGCATTTATTATTGGTTGATTCTTGATGATAGCCATTCTTTCTGGAGTGAGATGGAATCTCAGTGTTGTTTTAATTTGCATCTCTTGAATGACCAATGATGTTGAACATTTTTTCATATATTTATTTGCTATTTGTATTTCTTCATCTGAGAAGTGCGTATTCATCTTAGATGCCCATTTTTGGATTGGGTCTTTGAATTTGGGGAGTCTGATTTTTTTCAATTCTTTATATGTTCTAGATAGAAGTCCTTTGTCTGAGGGACAGTTGGCTAAAATATTTTCCCACTCTGTGGGTTGTCTTTTCACTCTGTTGGTGATTTCTTTTGATGTGCAAAAGCTTTTTAATAAGATGAGATCCCAGTTGTTGATTCTTTAGAGTACTTCCCGTGCAGTTTGGGTTTTGTTCATGAAGTGTCTGGCTACACCTAAGTCTTCAAGATTTCTACCTACTTTCTCTTCCAATAGATATAGTATTTCTGTTTTAATATTTAGATCTTAGATCCATTTTGACTTTAGTTTAGTGCATGGTGATAGACATGGGTCTAGTTTTAGTCTTCAGAATGTAGAGAGCCAGTTTTTCCAGCACCATTTATTAAAGAGGCTATCTTTCTTCCAGTGAACATGTTTGGTCCCTTTGTCAAAGATAAGGTGGCTGAGTGTGTTTATAGTTGTGTCTGCATCTTCTAATCTGTTCCACTAATCCTCAGGTCTGTTTTTTTTGGCCAGTACCATGCTGATTTTATACAGTAGCTTGGTAGTATAATTTCAAGTCAGGGATTGTGATGCCTTCTGCCTTGCCTTTGTTGCCCAGAATTGCTTTTGCTATTCTAGGTCTCTTCTAGTTCCAAATGAATTTTAGGAATGTTTTCTCTAGTTCTGTGAGGTATAGCATGAGGCTTTTGTCATTCAGAATCTTCAGTTTCTATGCCTCCAGAACTATGAACCTCTTTTCTTTTTAACCTCCCTAGCTATGGATACTTTGTTAGAGCAACAGAAAACAGACTAAGACACATAGCTCTTCTTTATATCTCTATGTATTTGTCCATGCTATTTAGCCTGGATGCCATGGCCCTCACTACCTGGAAATTTTCTACTAATCCTTTAAAACTCCATTCTTGTGTCAGTTTTTCTGCACAAATTTTCTTCTCTTTGTGACAGGCTTACACGAACCTACAGTATCCTTTGGTCACATTTTTATTATGGTGTAAGGTATTCTGACAATTTTCTTTTCACAGGTCTATGTGTCTTCTTCACTGGATCATGGGCTCCTTAAAGGTTCAAAGATGGGGATTATGACTTAGATACCTTGGTATTGCCAGGACCAAAGATAATGCCAAAATGCCGAGCATCGCTGCATTGGAAGTTATACATATATACATATCCAGACAATGCCATATACACATATATCAATGATCAGGCCAATTGCTCAAGCAAAAGATGGAGCTGTACTTGGCAGCAACATATTATGAATCTTCTGTCTCTGAGTCCATAGGTTAGATAATAATAATGATTATTAGAGAAAAATGTTGCATACTAAAAGGCAAGAGACATGCAGAAGAAGTTTCTACCCATTGGTAGGCCTCATTATCAGTGTGAAAAATATATTCTGAAGGTTGGGTTCTCAAAGCTTACAGTGCCTACTTGAGGCCTTACCTGGGATGTTGCAAAATGATGTAGCTAGAGAGAAACAGTTTGACAGCTGGGAGAATAGGCCACCAGTTCTGGCTTTAATGTCCATCTATGTTTCCATGTAAAAATAGTGAAGAGTTTTTCTTCCTTCTTAATATGCAAAATTGTGAGAAGCAAATGAGTACTGCTTTGAGATAAACATTAAAGAAATTAAAAATAGCATATGATCCTTGCTAAAATCAAAGTTCTTTCAAATACTATTTTCCTAAGTAGTGAGATGGTGGCTTCTTGGAAATGGAAATGGTCTTACTAAATGGCAGCAGAAAGGAGACAGCTTACCTCATTCGCCATCTAAATTTTAAAAAACTACTTTTCAAAGTAAAGCTAACTTCATAATGATGTTCTGGTTTTAAGATGGTTGAGTGAAAATTTCTCTATTCTCTCTCTCCCTTTCTTGGAAATCATTTTAAGATAAAAATTGAAGGAGAAGTCTGAAATATAAACTCATTTTCTTTGGTAAATTAGATTTCTGTAAACTTGAATTTTAATAAATGAGCTAGGACTGCCCAGGGCCGAGATAAACAAACACAGGGGATGGATAAGGTGCAGAGGGTCCATTTGTGGTGCCTCCAGACCTCACATACAGCCTGCACAGCACTGCTGTCCAGAGCAGGAGGAAGAGCATGTGGATGGCAGCGGAGTTAGCCTGGACCCTTGACTCCCACCAGCGAGCAGCAATGGTGGCAGAGGCAAAGCATTTCAGCAAAGGAGAGACAGGGTTGTGTCACAAGCAGCTTCAAAATTACCTGTGTTTGTGTGTTGGCTGGGGACCAGAGGGCCTAAAATTATTTGCATGCACACACGCAAATATGCATTTCAATAAGGGTCTTGTAACAAGTTCATTCCTCTCTCTCTTCTCCCTCTCCCTCTCTCACGTCTCTCTTTCCTCTCTGTCCGGTCTCCTCTCTCTCGTAAGACCCTTCTTTCAGAGCTGAAGAGAATTCTTTCTGGTCTAGAACCTGCTCTGCTCTTTTCCTCAATAAAAGCTGTGAACAGTTGCTCCAAGAAGAATTCAACTGATTCTATGATGAACAATAGTGAAGAGGAACAGTATTAGGTTTATACAAAAAAAAAAAAAAAAAAAAAAAAAAAAAATCAGGGGAAAGAAACAGGAAAAAAAAAAGCAGGTAAAAAAATCAGAAAAAATTCTGCTGTGAAGCAGATGAAAGTTGGGATAAAAATATAATTATTAACTCAAAGAATTTAATAAAACAACCTCTTTAAGATAAGGACTCAAAGTACAGAGATAAGGATTCTGAGAAGATAAAGCAAGATAATAGAAGATGAAGCATAAAAAAAGCAGCAGAAGTGAAAGAGAAAAATGAAAGCCAAACTAAAAGCCATTAAAAACACACTGAGCACCATGGAGCACTGAGAAAAATGAGCAGGTGGAGGACAAAGAACTGAAAAAGGTTAGAGCGAAACTGAAAAGCATTATTGGTTTTCCTGAGTAAAATAAATGGAAGAGAAAAATATTCAAATACATAACTGCAAAAATACTGTCTTTTTGCTTTTTTGTTTTGTTTTGTTTTGTTTTTTTATGTGGGTACTGGGAGTCGGCCTCAGGACCTCGCGCTTGCCGGGCAAGCGCTTGTGCCACTGAGTGATATCACCGGCCCTTTTTTTCCTTTATGTGAGTTCTGGGAGTTGAACTCAGGACCTTGCGCTTGCCGGGCAGGCGCTTATGCCGCTGAGCCATCTCACCGGCCCCACAAATACTGTTTTTAAGAAAAGTTTAAGAGACATAATTCTGTCTTTTTAAACAGCCACACGCTATCTGAGGAAAAAGTGATACAGCTTTGGAGACATAGTAGCCACGTCCTAGTCTCCCAGAGAAATGATGTAAGACGCAAAAGCTACACCCAGCCAAACTGTCATTTCAGTAAAAAGGCAAGTGGTAAATGTTTTTAAACATGCCATATAAAAATTCATGCCTGAATTTTTATTGATGATATTACTAAAGGAAAAACTTCAGTCCAATGAGAGTTGAGAAGAGAAAGTAGGATCAAAGAAATGACAGCGAGTATTGAATTAACTGAAGAATCAAGACTGAAGCATCTATGAAATTATGGTAACCAAAAGAAATGCAACTATTATTAATAATAGCAAAATAGAAAGCTATAGTTAAGGAGAGTTTATTATGTAAAAAGGAATATAAATGGAGAATAAAATGTATACTGATTCTATAGCTATTATGCAGGTGGTCAAATATTTTTAAAATTAATCAATCATGTATATTTAAGGGTGCAAGTAAGTGTACTAGAAGTAGAAATACAACAGAAAAAATGTAAATACTCTATACAAAACAAAGGAAAAACACAGATCATTAAGGGATATATAGCAAAGCAAATAAAACAAGAAAAACAGAACATAAAATAGAAATAACAGCAAACATCACACATGGAAATAGTCTAACCTCATATATTACAAGAATTTGCTTTCAGATTGGATCAAAATTCAACTATAAGCTATTGTAAAAGATACACACCTAATTTCAATTAGGAAAAAACTGAGGTCATGAAAACATAAAACAAGACAGGTTCTTTACAGAGGTAAAGGGTATAATATGCAAACTTGAGTCAGCAGCCATAAATACCTACATGCCAAATAGTAACAAAATCAATAAGGCAAAAGCACAGGATATTCAAGGGCAAATAGATAAAATTATGTTCAGAACAGGACTCTGATTGCATCTCTCTCTGCCTATGTCAGGTTTATTGGCTAATAAAACAATAAGACTTACACAAGCTACATAAAAGTTAGAAAAAATTAATATGATTATCTATACTGAAAATATAGGATTAGCCCTTGTTCGTTTTTCTTTTTTTTATTTCTTTTCTTCTCTTTTCTTTTCTTTTTTTTTTTTTTTGAGACAGGGTCTTGCTACATAGTTTAGGCTGGGCTTGAACTCACTATGTAGCCCAGGCTGGCCTCGAACTTGTGGCAATCCTCCTGCCTCTGCCTCCCAAGTGCTGGGATTACAGGTATGTGCCACTATGCCTGGCCCATAGTATTAGCACTTTTAAAGTGTTCCTAAGAAAGTCATAAAAGTACTACAAATTAGCTGTAAAGAGTGCAAAGATAACCTTGATAACTAAAAAGTAGAAACAGAAGATAATATTCTCTGTTCAGAATCCTAATAAATGAAGAAAATGTAACAAAAACTTTAAAAATGCTATCATTTGGAAACTTTGAAACTATTAAATAACTCCTGGAACAAAGAGGTAAAAACCAGAATTAATGAATAGTGAGAAATAGGGTTAATGAAAACACTGTGTATCAAGCAGAACCCACCGAGCGTGGCTCAGGCAATGTTCGAAGCAAGTCTCAGCTGTAAGTAATCACACTGACACAACAAAGCATTAAAAACTCTCAGGAAGTGTGAATAACAACAATAGAAACCCCAGGGAAGCAGAAGGACACCACGTTTATTTATGAATTTAAAGATAGATATTTAGGAATTTAAAAAGATAAATGTTAGAACTAGTAAAACCAGAAGCTCATTCTTTGAAAAACAAAATAATAATCACCTAACTAAAGAGTGAGGAGAAAGAGAAAGCACAAACTCGAGAAGCTGGACAAGAAAATGTAAAAATAATGACTGCTATGGAAGATAGAAAATAAAATTTGCTCAAATCTGAAAACCTGGATTAAAATTGACAACTTTCCAGAAAAGCATGAATTATTAAAATAGTCAAGACAAGAGGGAAAAATTTGAAGAGAAGAAATTGCAAAAAGTATCAAAGACTGCAGTCAAGAAGCATAAACAAGAAGCAGAGGCCATACCATCAGCTTCTGCCCAGCCTGCAAGAAGTTAATTTACCAGGTATCAGTCAGCCCCAAACCTGAGAAAGACAGAACCAAAAACTACTGACCAACCTCATTTTTGTATGAAAAGGAAAAAACAGTATGGATAAATAAGCAGAATTCTGTGACACACTAAATATATACCGATCAAGTATGGCTCAAATGCAAGAATATCTCAGTGCTATAACATTTACTGATATAATTCACCACACCAAGGACATTCAGCATAATTCGTAAATTCAGCACAATTTGTAATAGCTACATCTTGGAAGCAGCCTATGTATCCACCAACAAATGAATGGATAAAGAAAATGTCAATGGGGGCCGGGGAAGGAGTTCAGTGGCATAGCATCTGCCTGGCAAGCGCGAGGCCCTGAGTTCGATTCCCAGTACCAAAAAAAAAAAAAAAAAAAGAAAAAGAAAATGTCAATGCCTACAAGGTAAATACAAATGAATTAAGAGGACAATTAAATCTTCTTGGTGACTTGATCCAACTGAGGAGCTGCTAGAGCCATCACAGAGAGCTAGGGTGGGTGTCACGTTGCTGTCCCCAAATGCAGACTTTTGCTGCCACTGAACTCACTCTTACAGCCATACACAAGCGTTAGAGGTGGCTGACCAAAGGCATAGGAAAATAGGTAAGTGTGGAATAAAATGGTTCTCCCCAAACCAATCATAACACCTAAGGTGTAACTCTTATTAACACATGGGTAGCATGCAACTACCCATGGTTTTAAAACATGATTCCCTTTTGGGCATGAATCATTTGTAAGTTGGTTCCAGCTGTAACTGATCCTTGCCATTCATTAGATGCAAGAACACAAGGATTCTGGCCAAGAGGTGCACAGGTCTGAAATAACAACTGATGGCTTTGTTCCCCCAGCCACAGCATACTGCACCCCCAGGTCCTACAGACCACTATTCTGCCCATCATTCTTTGGTATGTAATTTACATGAATAATGTTAAAGTGACTACAGATCAAACACTATCAATTAAAATTCACTGAGCATCCATGAACACCAGGAAGGCAGAGTACCTTCCGTGAACCCAGGATACCCTTTAGCCTTTCTTCTAGAAGTCTGCAGGTCAATTTCTAAAACTTTTAGGGCATAAACATTTGGGTGAAAGCCAGAACACCAAGTCATGACAAAGCTGTTAAAAGGTGAAAGGTGAGGGCCGGTGAGAGGGCTCAGCGGCTTAAGCACCTGCCCGGCAAGCGCGAGGGCCCGAGTTCGACTCCCGGAACCCACATATGAAAAAGGGGCCGGTGATATCCCTCAGTGGCATGGGCGCTTGCTGGCGCGCGAGGTCCTGAGGTCGACCCCCCGGTACCCACAAAAAAAAAAAAAAGGTGAAGGTGAATTTTAAACTCAAGAAAAATGATTGCTTGTTCTTCATGTTTTAGATAATTACCATACTTCTGAAGCTACTTTATTCTGCCACTGAATTGCTGTAAAGCAGCACAATGAAGACATTCAAACTTTAAAAGAATGTTAGAATAAACAACAGCTCTAAGGGACAGTGGAGACTTAAAATCTAATTTTGTTTCATTAAGGGGAAGTAGAAAGTACACCATTGGTTCTTTTCCTTGATTCTCCCATATGGGGGGGACTGTCCCCTGCTTTGACAGGACAGTAATAATTTATGTCACACACATAGGAAAGAGCCAATATCATTTTACACTACAAATTTATTCCCTGAGATATGTGGTTGGTGTCTTAATACTGATGGACTTTGGGGCTAGGGGTTTAGCTCACTGGTAGAGCATTTGGCTGGCATGTACAAGGCCCTAGGTTCTATGCTCAGCACAGACAAATGAACAAACAGGGACGGAAGAGTGCTTTGTTAAATAGTTTATTAACAAAAACAACCGTTCAAATGTTCTGACTATATTCCCTATATTAGCAATTCTGATTCTTATTCACATAATTACCTTCCATGCCTCCAAAAAACTCTGCATGACAGATACTATCATCCCTGGTTCACAGATGAGGAAAGCAAGGTTCAAAGATGTAAAGTATGCTGAGGTCAAACAACTGGGATGTGACAAAACAAAGCTAAGTGAGTTGGATCCCAAGTCAGTACCTTTTCCACTGCTTTCCTAGCTTTTGCCAAATACACCAATCCCTGCATAGTCCATGCAAAGCAGCAAATATTGATTATTTTTATTGACCTATAATAATTGCACATATTTATGGATTTAGTGTGACAATTCAATACATGTATATAATGAGTAATGACCACATTTACTGACCTTCCAAGTGTTAGGCATTATGTTGGCCACTAAGCAAAACTATGAACATGATTACCAGGTAATTAATAAATATTTAATGGATAAATAAATCTACAGACATGTGATTCTTATCCACACATGATAGCTTATAATAACAGGTGATGGTTACTTACTGAGGCATACTATATGCCAGGCATTTTTTTAGGAAAAGGCAGAAAAGGAGGGCAGAAAAGAGGTAACAAGAAAGCATATGGTATATAAAAAACAAAATAATTTCCAATATATCGGCAATCACAGCTGTAAAAAGGTTTTCAGTTTCCCTTACTAAAAGAACTACTCAAATTTTTTTTTTTGTGGGTATCGGGAGTCGAACTCAGGACCACGCGCTTGCAAGCAGGCCACTGAGCTTATGTCACTGAGCTATCTCACCGGCCCTCAAATTGTTTTTTTTAAATAGCTGTATCTTCTTTATAAGAAACACTGCCAAAACAAAATGATGTTTAGAAATTGAAAATGGAAAAATGAAAATAAAAGCAAGACACTAAAAAACTGGTGTGAAATATTCATACACTGCTGGTGGACATGAACATGTGAAATGGTGCAACCACTTTGCAAAAGACTGGCTCTCCAAATGTGAACACAGGACCGGTGAGATAGCTCAGTGGCACAAGCGCCTGCCTGGCAAGCGCGAGGTCCTGAGTTTGACTCCCGGTACCCACATAAAAAGGAAAAAAGGGCCGGTGATATCGCTCAGTGGCACAAGCGCCTGCCTGGCAAGCACAAGGTCCTGAGTTCGATCCCAGGTACCCACATAAAAAAAATAAAATGAAAAAAAAAAAAGTGAACACAGAATTTTACCTCAAGACCCAGCAATTCCACTGAAGGCATCTACTCAAGAACAGTACAAACATATGTCCATAGACAAAGATGCTCACAGAAGCATTACTCATAAAATGTGGAAACGACTCAAATGTCCATCAACTTATGAATGGATAAACAAAATGCAATACGGTCATACAACAGAGTATTATCCGGCAATGAAAAGAAATGGAGTATTGATACGTGCTACTGAGTGGATGAACCTTAAAAATATTACGCTAAGGAAAGGAGCCAGTCAAAAAAACCTCACATATGTGAAATGTCCAGAATATGTAAGGCCACAGAAATAAAATGTAGATTCGTGATAGTTAGGGACTGCAGGGACAGGAAATGATTGTATGTGGGTTTCTTTTGGGCTAATGAAAATGTCTTGAATTAAATAATGGTGATGGAAGCATGACTGTGAATATTCTAAAAACCACTGACACTATGTACTTTAAAAATGTGCATTTCATGGTATGTGAATTATATCACATTAAAGCTGTTAATTTAAAAAAACTGATGTATCACTATTAATATCAGGCAAAATAGAATCCAGGGCAAAAAATATCAATAGAAATATAAGCACTTTGGAAATATAAATGAAAGGTAATTGCTTCCTGGGTCGCAGACAAGTAAAAGCCATGCCTGCAGGAGGGCACATGGGAGTTGTGCTGTGTGCCAGTATAAGGGTATGTGGGTGGGTCATGGATCTAGGCCGTCACAGAGTTGGGCTTTATTTTAGCGTTTTAGATCAATGCACGATGTATGCATGGATGGAAATTCCACAGTAAGTCCCATTAATATGTGTTAATAATAATTTAAAAGACACTGTTAGACTTCTGTGGCTTCAAAATAGCACATTGGAGAAACCTACGTATGGCAAGCAAATCATAGGGAGAAGAAACAGCAAGCAGACCAATTTGGGGATCCACATGATCAAGGAAAGGTGTTTATCTGAATTAGAGTAACAGCTATGAGACAGAGCCAAGGAGAAAATTAGACTGGATGTCTAGGATGGGAGAGAAGAGGTTAGCCCAGGAAGCTCCAGGGCTCCTCAGCGTTAAATAAAGAAAAGCAGGAGAAAGTAATTGTGGTGGTGGTGACAAATAAGCAGGGATGAATGAGTAAGCTGAATGTGAAACACTGAGTTTAATGTATTTTGGCAAATGGCAATTTTAGATCTGATAGTCAGAAAAGGAGCAGGGCCAATGACGGTGAGTTAGGAATCTTCTCATAGGCAGTTGGATGTGTTTCCTTCTCTAGTGCTAATTCCATGAAGACCTAGAAAAGTATAACATTTAATGCTACTGAGTCACTTTCTGTCATTTCTAAGTAACTCAAGGATATGGGTTATAATGGCAATCAGTCAGGTGGCCCATACTGGTGGGTGTCTACTCAACCATTTCCTCTTCCTCCTGATAGCACTAATTGGAAGGGGGGTTGCAATTTACCCAACTAAAATATTTTATTTCTCAGATTCTTATATTTGGAGTAATCCTGTAACACTTTTCTGACCAATGAAATCTAAGTGGTAGTTTGGGAAGGGTATCACTTTCTAAATAAAAGGCAAAAAACATCCTTAATCAAATGGCTTTCATTCTTTAGCGATTTGTACCTTCCTTTTCTGCTTGCCTAGACAACAGATGCTAGCTCAGAGATACAGCAGCTATCTTGTAACCATGAGGCAACTAGATCTAGAATGAAGTCCTACAGGTTGAGAAACAGAAAAATGAAAGAGGCTGGTCTCTAACAGCATTGTGTGAGGTGAGCTGCTGGACCAGTCCCTGACTGCCTTTGTTGGGAATCTAGTTTCACATAACAAATGAACTTGTATCTGCTCCAAAAATATGGTGAATGTTAAATTTTACAAAATGTATAATAGTAAAAGACACATTGCCATTAATCCCCTTTAAAATGCTATCCCTCATTTGCAACACACCTCTCATAAAAGTAGTTCTGGAAGTCCTGTTTTTGTCAATGTCTTTAGTTGTGTTGTTGTAGCTACTTCGATGTCCTGAATCAATTCAAAATGTTTACCCTTGCTGGTCATTTTGACTTTGGGAAGAGCCAAGAAATTACGTGGCACCAGATCCACAGAACAAAGTGGACAGGGACACACTATAATGTTTTATGAGCCCGCCTTTCCATCAGATGGCATTCCACAGCAGCACTCACTGTATTTTTGATCACACCTCATAAAGACTTTCAGGAAAGAGGACTTCCACAACTGCTTCAGAAAGTAGCAAGAGCAATGGGATAAGTGTCTTTGAAGGGAGAGGAAGTATTCTGAGGGGGACTGACGGCAATGTGTCTTTTACTGTCAATTTTTTTTTAATTTAAACATTCATCACATTTTTCAATCACTCCATACATATAAAACACATACATATTATGTATGAAATATATATGGATATATATGAAGAAAGACTGAAACAATATGGCCACTATTATTTCAATTATAAAAGTGTTCTTAAAAATTCAATATCATTTATTTTTATTAGCACTGTACTTTTTTCTTTTCCAAATAGGGTGATAAAAACTGCAGCTAAAGGGAAACTCTGAAATACCAACATCAAAAAAATTCATGACTAGACAATCTATTAATGAATGTATGTGCAGACTTTTTCCAGATGACGGGAACTGATCTGGCTCTTAATTTAATTGGCTTCAACCAGAAGCAATGTTCTCGTAGATGAAGTTTCCCATTTGACACTCAGGAGAATTGTCATCTTTGGAAGGAAGAATCTTTCTACTCTCTCAGGCACTCAGCAAGCCTAGCTAAGAAAATAGCAAGCCCTGGACCACACAGAAGAGCTTTTTACTGGGGTCTGCCCTGGGATTATGTCTCTGAAACTTCAGTCAATAAAGTTCTGGAAAACACTTACTTCTTTACTACAAAACTTCCATTGTGTTTAGGCAGGGACGGTGTTGAAGACTTGGATCTCTACGGCAACAGGGACTGCTTTGAAGAGCTGCCAGGAGAAAGTTATCCCAGGTTTCTGGACCAGGAAAAGCGGGGTAACTGATCTGTTTTTATCTCATGGTTGCTGTGGATCAGGTAACTATTTGTGTTTTCCTTTTTGTTTTGGCTGCTGGGAAGCTCTAACAAGTTTTTAATCCTATGTGTGGAACTTGCTTTCACCTTATGATATATTCTTGTTCTCTAAATTACCTCTGCCTCTATCTCATTCTTTATTCTCTGTGTGCCTTTTAGCCCAGTTCATAGACTATTAATTTTATGTTGTTTACTACCTTATTTTTTCATTACTGGGGATTGAACCCAGGGCCTCACGCATGCTAGGCAAGTGCTCTACCACTGACCTGCACCTCTGGCTTACTCCCTGTTTTTGAAAAGTCCTCAAATGCTTTATAGAACAGAGAATATTGAGGGCAAACATCTTTTAAAAGCACAAATTGTCATCATAATTTTGGTAATTTATTGAATATTTATATAAATAAGGCATTGTCCTCAGTATTGAGCCTATCTTATTTAGCCTACATATGAAATTAATACTTTTATTATTCCCATTTTACAGACCAGGAAACTGGGGCACATAGAGATTAGTAATTTGTCTATGATCATACAGCAAGTTAGTGATAAATGGAAGACTCAAATCCAGATATTCTAAGTAGCATAAATTATTTGAAAGAAAAATAATATTTGATCTCGTGAAAAATTAGAGGCCTTCTGATCTTACAGGCTGAGCTTAGCATCCTTGACCCCTAAAGGCAAAACCTATTATATATTTCATCCACGCAATGATGCTAAATGGCCCATATCAGCAGAGAAGAATGAAACAATGGAAGTTAAAACAAAAAATCCAAAGTGCAATCAGCTTTTCATCTTGAATCACTGTTCAAGATGTTCGTACATTCACTTGTAATAGCAAATTTATAGAAATTTTGTAGCAGAAATTAAAAATCAATTCGTATCCTGTTGCTATGTTGAGAAAGGATATGCTCATGCTGCTTGTCACATGGACTGCCAAACTCAGTCAGCCTTGACTGTCTGCATCCAGCTGCTTCTTCCAGATAGTCCGCTAGGTCAACCTGACCACATCCAGCTGTAATGTCTGTGTTTTCCTACCTAAAAAAATATATATCCAGTTTTTCCAACATGCGTCAAGGACTTTATGGCTAGGACAGACTGGCCCCATCCAGGACACATTTAACTCTATCTGCTCCCCTCAAACCCCCTCCCTTCCAGAATGTTCCTGCCTTATGATAAACAATTCCTTTCAAGTAAACCCGCTTAAAACAAATCTGCCTAACAACATACGACATGATTCATGTAACCAATCATGTAATAACCTGCTATCAGCTTTTGTACTTCCTGCTTGCAAAAATGTATAAAAGATTCTGTTTCACTCTGAGCCGAGGCTGGTGCTTCTGGAATCCCTAACACCAGCCCGCTGGTGTTAATAAAAGTTGCCTTCCAACTCCTCAGTGCAAAGAGTCTTCCATTCAGTTTGATATCTGATTTCTACAACACACTCATTCACTCATTCATTCATCCAACTACATTTAGGGAGGACTCGTCATGTGCCAGACATGGTGCGGGTGCTGGGAACAGAGATGAAGCAGACAGAGCACCTGCCCTACAGGAACTCAAGTACAAGGCAGAGTCAGGTAGGTCAAGGGCATCATGGGACTAGCATGACAGGACTGATAGGAGACCAGAGCAGAACATAACTGATCATTCCGAGACCAACTTGGGAATGGGAGGAAGGCGAACTCTGCTTCCTCATAGAGCTCTTGGGATCATTTTGTACAGCTGGAGCTCTCAGCCTAGGCCCCTCATGAGTTGCTCCCAGCTCCTAAGGAACAGTGGGGTGCAGCATGGCTGCTATCTAAGATGCACGCATGCAGGTGGACACCTGTCTCCAGAAACTCAAAGTTCTGAGGCTGACTGCTGACTCCTCCCACCTAAGCCTGGGCTGCCTCTAACTCAGTGCCTGGCTCACATAATGCCCGCCCGTTGTTTTTTTTTTTTTTTTTTTTTGCCCCATTTGTTTTGTTCTACTGTATCTCCTTGGCACTTGAACTTTGCAGTTCACTACACAATTCCTCACGCACTACATCTGCTCTGCATCTGCTCTGCATCAGCTGGGAAGCACATGTCTCATCAGTTCCGTGCAGGGGGAAAGGAAGAAGTAATTAATCATTTTCTCACCAAATATCACTCTTATTTGATAGTTCCCTCTTCAAGTCTGTTTTGTCATGCCATCAGCAAAGTCAGTCACATACTACACTTCCTTTCTAAATACTCCAGCAGCCAGATGGCAGGAACTACTGTGACAAGGCAAAACCTGCCTAAAGATAACTTTGTGATGCATAATCACACTTGACGGCACTTGGCTGAGGGAACTCACCCGGAGATACCTTCAGAGTTGCCCCCACTTAACCCGGCATCTACATCAAACCCTCATAATTTCAAAAATTAGATGAGCACTCGACTCTGACTGGTAAAACAAGCATGTTTCTACTTGTCTAAGTTCTAAATTTTAGGCAGAAGTATAAAATTACAATACATATTTGGACAAATTTCTCCCTAGATATAATCTTACTGTATCCTAAAGTTATATATATGTGTGTGTATATATATATGTATATATTTGCTAGAAAACAAATTTTTTTTTTTTGTGGGTACCGGGGGTCGACCTCAGAACCTCGCACACCATCAGGCGCCTGTGCCGCTGAGCTATCTCACTGGCCTTTTTTCCGTATGTGGGTTCCGGGAGTTGAACTCGGGCCCTCGCGCTTGCCAGGCAGGCGCTTACGCTGCTGAGCCATCTCACCGGCCCTAGAAAACAAATTTTCTGCCTGGTTATTTTTGTAGGGTTTTTTTTTTAAGCTTTAGCATTAATAAAGATTATATTTATAAATTCTAGAATACAAGAAAAACTGACTCTTCCTCCTTATGTTCTCTTCAATCGTTAATCCCATTTTTGTTTCCCAGATCTTTTCTAGGTTCTATTATTGATTCTCTGTGTGTTGGAGTGACTGCACAAATCACAACCTGTACTATAAAGTTTCTGAACAATACGTTTCCTAAATAAGAGCATTGCCAGGCTGGACCAGCTGGCTCTGTCCTGTTCCTAAAACTGTATGTTCTTAGACACATTTCCTCCATCCCTTCTGCTGCTGGCGAACTTAGTGTAACACAATGTCACGCTCACAATCACATGGAAACAGACTCCTGGGAGGAACAAGGAAGAGGGACCCAGCAGCCCTACTGCCTTTGTAAGCCAGCCTACAAGTCTGTCACCCTAATGTTCTGCCCTGTTTGGGGTGTCCTCAAATTGCCTGTTTATGGTGCATGTCTAGAATTTAGGTATATGTTCCTGGGTTCTGATTCTCAGAATTCCTGAGCAAGTCATTTAATCTCCATCACTTTTTATGTTCTCATCATAGAAAAGGCACAGTAATAACACCTCCCTTTAAAAAAAAAAACTGTTGTGAATTATACAAGGTAACACATGAACAGGCACTTCGTAAAGTGGATGTGCCATTTCCCGTTATTTCTGAACTTTATTTTGCTCCACCGACCTCCCCTTTTTTTCCCGCTTTGGTTTCTGTGGTTTTTAAATACATCTCTAAAATACACTAGCTGGAAAACTGCAGCAATCTGTGCTACCACAGTGAGTGGATTTTAGCATTAAATTTTTATTTACTTTTTTTATTGAGGTAAAATATACATAAATCAGGTTCACAAGTCTCAAGGGCATAAGTCCATAAATTTGCATATGTACACCTATGTGACCACTGATTAGGTCAAGGTGGGGCAATTTCCAGCACCCAGAGCCTCCCTCCTGCCTTGTCCAGGTCACTACAAGGCCCAAGGCCGGGCCTCTTCTGACCTCTAGTTCCTTGATGGAGTTTTGTTTTAAGAGAAGGTTGCGATCTCAGTGAGACATGACGCAGCCTTCCCTCTGAAGACTCAGTCTTCCCTCTGAAGTGACAAAGGATTCCGGCAAGGAGACTGAGGAGCACAAACTTTCCAATCACACAGGTCACGGCAAACAAAGGCCCTCATTTACAGCCAAGGAGCTGAGGCACAGAAAGGCAAAGTGACAGCCCAACTTCCTGCCGTAGAGTAACTTTCCTTCCAAATGCAGCCGGTCACAAAAGCAGGGCTGCTGCCAGTCTGTCCCAGCGCGCCTGGAGCTGCTCTCCCAGTCTTTTCCCGAAGAACTTCTTTCCAGGGAGCGCGCCCACTCGGTCCCCACGCCGCCCCGCGCCGGGTTCAGGCGCACCCACGCGACGGGCACGGCGCCTCAGAAGGCGCTGTTCCTAAGAGCCAGTGCCTGCCAGCCCGCGGGGACCCGGCCAACTTCCCCAGAGATGCCGGTGGGAGGGGCGCCCCACCTCACTCCGGGTAGATTGGGCCGGGGTGTCTTTGGCACCGTCTCCCTGACCCCTGCAGAGGTCTCTAAAGCCCCTCTGCGGCCAGATGACTGCTGGAGCACAGTCTGACTGCTGACTACAGGGGCTCGGAGAAGAGGCCCGGAAGCGGGGTCAGGACGTTTGCGCTCTGCACCCCCTCGCTCCCCCTCTCCCCACGCTGTCACCAGGAACTGTGTGACCTTGGGCAAGTCACTTCTCATCTCTGGAGTTGACTTTCTCACGGGGGCTGCTTCGGTATTTCCAAAGGCACCTCTGGCCCTGTAATTCCCTAGCTCCAGCCTTCCCGCGACAGCCCCTACCCCCCCAGCGAGAACCCAGCCTTTGTTCCATGGTGAGGGAAGCAGAGCTTCGTGAAGGATCGGACCAAGGAGGCCTTGGCACCAGGGGCTGTCCCTGAAGAGTCGGGTCCCGGGAAGTCACCAGCAACCCCGCAGTGACCTCGTTCCTTTCTTCTGTGGTCCCTTTCTGGCCCGGGCCGGGGGGCAAGGTAGATAGACATCGGGGGGCGGGCGCCAGGGCTGCAGCCTGGAGGGGGTCTCTTGGGCCCTGGCACGCGCGCAACACCTCTGCCTCCGCCTGAGGCCACTCTGCCTGGGGACTGGCCTGAGCGACGGCCACGACATCAGCCCTGCACCATAGGGTACCGACCAGCACACGCGCGGGAGCCGCTACCTGCCGCTGGCCGTGCTGGGCCGGACTGGACTCGAGCTCCCGCCGCCGTCCCCGCCGCTGCCTACCGGTTCCGGACTCCGTCCTGCAGCGCCCGCGCTCCGAGGCGGCGCCCGTGCAGCCGCTGCGCTCCGCGCTGCGCTCCGTGCGCCCTCCCTGCTCGCGTCGGGCCGGGCTCTGGTGTCCCCCGGACGCGGAGGCGGGGCCGCCGCCCCCACCTGCTCGCTTGCTCCAGCCGGGAGCTGCCGCCGCCGCCGCCACGGCCGCCGCCTTGAGAGCAGGGACGCTGCCTGGGCAGGCGGGGTCGCTCTGGCACCCAGGAGGCGGGCCCAGAGCGCGACCCGCCTCCCAGGTACAGAGTCCTCTGTCTGAGCTGCGGGGAGCTTGGGACCTAGGGCTAGAGTTCCCCAGATAGCGGCTGATGTGCGGACCACCTATGGCCCAGCTCAGTCACTCTGGGGACACACCACTCTTGCAATTCATTCCAAAATTTCCTGAGCCCTTTCTAAATTCCAGTCGGTGTCATAAGTAAGTAGGAATAAAAGAGAGAACAAGATAGCCTCTTGCCCTAGTGGAATTCACGGTCTGGAAAAGGGAAGCCAGCCCGTGAGCGATTGAAACACAGAATGGGGGGGGGGGCGGTTCTGCGGTCCCTTGAGGACACAAAGAGGAGGCACTCAATCCAGACATGGAGGGCAGGTTAGAGATTTCTACAGGAGTTGTCGTCACTCGGGAGAACTGAAGGGCAAGCCCACGTTACCCTGGTGACACAGGGAGATAGGCGATTTTAGGTGGGCCCGAAGGCGAGAGAAAACAAGAAGCTTGAGGAGCAGGACGAACTTGCCATGGTCGGCAAATCCCTCTCACATTTCAAGTTCAGACCCTTGTGTGTCTCCTGGCCTGGGCATTCCTGCCAGCTAACAGTATACTCCTGGGCTCTTGACCAGCTCTTTCAGTCTTTGAGTATCTATGAGCCAGAGGCTCTTCGGGGTCCCACGGTATGCTGCTAAGGGAGGCAGGGTCTGGAGTGGAGGAGAGAGCTGTGCTGGGCGCTCCCAGGAGGCTGGGAGGAGGGCGCGGGAACACGGAAGAAGGAGCATTCAGTGAAAGTAGGGGGATCTCACACGTGGATTGCAACCTGTCTCCAGGTTTAGATTTTGTAGCAGCTGCTCTCAAAGTAAGTTCCCCAAGCAGCTTTCAGCTGCTTTCCTAATTAGTCGTGTTTATGGCCCGACAGTGTGTAGGCTTGTGTTTATAGCAAAGTTTAATAATACTCTGAGGATGTCTTTCACCCTTGTGTTGTCAAGAACATGGTTTTCTCTTTGGATTTAGGTAAAGAAGGGTGTGTGCGTGGCCAGTGGACACTGATGAAGTGCTTGCTTCTCCCATTGGCCCTGTGTTCCTTCCCTGTCCTCTTTAGGATCATGCTAAATAACAGTGCACATGAAACCTAAAGAAAGTCATAAGCCATTTTCCAACCTGAAGGTCATAAGCCATTTTGAATGCTGCTACTAAAAGTAAAATCCAAAATATTATCCAGAAGCTCCCAATGGCCACTCTCATTAAATACATAACTACTAGTATTCCATTTCAAAAAGGATGAAAGGATAAATTTGCAGTAAAGGCATTTCTGTGGGCCTGGAGAGACAGCAGCCCAAGCATTAGCTGGTTGGATGAGAAGGTTGTTATCTATCTTTCAAGACGGATGGGTGCTGGTGGGATTAAGTAATTTGTTGTTGTTGTTGTTATTGTTGTTGTTTTTTAATGCCTGGCTTGAAAGCCTTTGAAGGTAGTAAATGGGGAATCTGGAAAACGGGGACGTTTGGGGCTGAAAGCTTCAAGGGGCCTTACATTTAGGCCCAGTGTCTCACTAACATGTGTGGTATCCCTGCCATTAGTGCCTTGTTTCTGTGGACATTACAGAAGGATTCATTCTCACCCAGCTCCACTAGAATGTGTATACTGTCGAGAAGAAACTAGCTCTTCTAGGTGGATGACATTTATTCAGTCCTGTGAGTTGTCTTCCCGAAAGCCAAGCCATTCTCTGGTTCTTCCTGGGAGCACGATACAGAATCATAATGGACCCAAGACCACTGTGACAGCCCCCTTCTGGATTGTCCAGTCTTTCTTACATCTAAGAAAGGCATGACCAGTTCTGACCAATGAATTGAAAGAGGGTTTAAGGGCCGGTGAGATAGCTCAGCAGCATAAGCGCCTGCCTGGCAAGCGCAAGATCCTGAGTTTGACTCCCGGAACCCACATAAAGGAAAAAAAAGGGCCGGTGATATCGCTCAGCAGCACAAGTGCTTGCTGGCAAGCGTGAGATCCTGAGGTCGACTCCCAGTACCCACATAAAAAAAAAAAAAAAAGAAAGAGGGTTTAGTGGGGAGGAATTAAGAAACTTTTGCCCTTCTGTTTCCCACTGTCTTTATGCATCAAATGAAGAGGTGCTTAGCAGTGCTACAGCTGATTGCAACCAAGAGACAGTGAGTAAGGTCAAAAGTCCAATAGATCAGGACAACACAATGGAAAATAGAGTCAGTATGGTATTACTAGGCACCTGAACCAAAGTCAACAACTGTCCACCTTGCAACTATTTATTATGTGAGAAAATAGCTCTTGTTTGTTTAAGCCAGTGAGATTGGGTTTTCTTATCTTGTGGCCAAATATATTCCTAACTAATGAAATGACTTGGTAAAAGGCAAAAACCTCTTATTCTACTCCCATCATTCACCATCTACCTGTAATGGCTCATCTTCTAATTACAAACATGTATTTATACCTGTTCTGCAGCTTCCTGAGGTCTAGGAGAAAGGTACAATAGAAATCTTAACTGTTCTCTACATGTATGCACTTCTGTTCCTCAATTCTTTGTAGATCAGCTATTATAGGGTGTTACTGTACTGGGGCTGAAAGTACAAAGATGGATTCACTGTCCTTCACCTAGGGAGCTAACAGCTTAGTAGCGGACACAAATGTGTAAATAGAGTATTGCAGTTCTCTGCCATGGAGGAGCATGTCCTGGATAGAAAGCTAATACAGAAAAATAATGAAGTCTGTCTGTGGGAGGTAGTAAAGGACAGCGTTAGCTGAGCTGAGCTTCCATGGATGAATAGGAATTTCTCCTGCTAGAAACTGGGGGAGAGAAAACATTTCAGGGAAAAGAAAGCTTGAAAGAGTGTGGTAGTCCAGGAACCTCAAACTCCCCATGTCTCAAACCAAACTCATGGTATTTGTCCAAAACCTGATTCACTCTCATTGTTGCCCATCTCTCCACTCATTCAGAGAGAGATATCAAACTTTACCTGTTGAATCTGTCCAATCTCGCCCATCTGTACCACCACTATCACCAGAGAACAGACACTCTCAGGACTTCAACAGTAGCATCTTATCTAGTGTATTAGTCAGTTTTTCATTGCTATAATGAGATACTTGAGGATGTGTAACTATTAAAAAAAAAGGTTCTATTAGCTCACAGTTTTAGAGGCTGAAAGTCCAAACAGCATAGTGCTGGCTCTGGTAAGTGCCCCTGTGGCTGCTTCACTTCATATCCTTCCCTAGAGGCTGCCACAGTGGCAGTAGCTCTTGGGTGTGAGAGAAATCATACGTTGAAGCAGGAAGCCAGAAGCAGTTTGAGGGTTCAGATTGCTCTTATAACTCACTCTCAGGAAAACTATGTTAGTCAGCTTTCCCATCACTGAGACATAATACCTGACATCCACAGCTTATTGAAGGAGAGGTTTAGTTTGGCTCACAGTTTCAAGGGATTCAGTCCATGGTTGGCTGGCTCCAAGGCAGAAATATTATGGTGGAAGGGCACTGTGGAGCAAAAAGTCTTAGCTCAGTGTGGCCAGGAAGTAGAGAAGGGGAAAGGTGCTGGAGAGAAAGTGGCAGGGGCACCAGGTATAATACCCACACTCATGTCTTCATTCCTACTCAGACACACCCAGAAATGGGCTTTCCTAAACCCTTTAGTATTTCCCAAGGCAGTTAAATTGCCAACTGAGATTAACCACCAGAAGAACTAATTCAGGTCCCAAGAGAACTACCTTAATTCTTTCCTAGGGCATACCCTAAATGAGCAAACCAACTCCCACTGGGCCCCACATCTTAAAAGACCCACCATTTCAACACCACCGCACTGAAGAACAAGCCTCCAACATATGAACCGTTGGGGGACATGCTACCTCTTGACCATAGTGGCTAGTCCTTCTGTAAACATGCTACTTTTCTCTTCCAAACCATTCTTCACAAAGTGGCCAGAGAGATCATTTTGAATCCCAAAGCCAATCCTATTAACTTCCATTATCCATAGTTCAGGACTTCCCTTTGTAATGATAGTAATAACCAAGATCCTGAGCTTTGTCTGAAAGTCTGCCCTAACCCTCTCTCCAAACATCTTTCCCAGCCTTCTCTCCTCATCTCTGTACTCCAGCCATGCTGGGCTGCATTCAAAGCCTTCAACAGGTAATATTCCTCCATTTCACAGACCCTGTGAATGCGCTCTTCCATCTTTGTGAAGAACACCTCAAGGATAAAATTCTCTTCATTTTTCAGATTTCTACTAAATTTCATCACCGCTTTCCTGGATCTCACCAAAGTCAACCTGTCCTATTATAAACACTCATAACTTCGTGTAGCTTTCTTGTGTAATGTGCATTATAGTTGTAATGATGACATTTACCTGTTTGATAATTAGATTAACATCTGTCCTTCAGACTAGATCTTAGAAGACATGTGTCATTATACCCTTATCTCGCAGCACAGAAGCTAGCCTATACTGTTGTGGGCTCCCAATTCAGATGTGCTGAACTGTGGAAGAAAAGGACAAGTTGGGTCTACAGCCTTGAGCTACCCACTTGAGAGGCTCTAAAAGTCTTCTTTTAATTTAACCAAGGGGAAATTTTCATGAATAAAGTACACTTATTTTTAAGTGTATAGTTCATTGAATACTAACAAATATATACTCTGGTGTAGCCACCACCTTTGCCGAGATATAAACTGTTTTC
The DNA here is from genome assembly GCA_028451465.1 of Erethizon dorsatum. NCBI lineage: Eukaryota > Metazoa > Chordata > Mammalia > Rodentia > Erethizontidae > Erethizon > Erethizon dorsatum. The sequence continues at coordinate 76,956,271 of CM051835.1, forward strand.
ATCACCCAAGGGAGTTCCCTTGTGCTCTTTTGTCACCAGTCACTACATCCAGCCCCAGGCAACCATAGATCTGGTACTATAATTAGTTTTGTCTTTTCTAGAGCTTTGTATAATAGAATTATACACAATGACTTGAGATTCAACCATGTTATATATAACTTTTTAAATAATTGATCTATTTCATTATTAGCTATTTACAATTTTATTACTGATTAGTATTTAATTATATGGATATGCCAGTATTTGTTTATCCATTTACCTGTTCATTGATGTTTAGGTTGTTTCCAGTTTTGGGATATTACAAATAAGACTACTTTGACCACTTACCTTTTGTAGATAAACATTTTTATTTCTCTTGGGCCAATACTTAGTAGTAGTTTTGAGAGTCATCAGCATCTAAAATAAAGTCTTAGAACTATAATGAGATACTATATCTATCCACTAGGATAGCCAGAGTGAAAAATTAGATAATAACAGATATTGGCCAGGTTGTTGACAAGTTGGAATCCTCATACATTGCTGGTAAAAAGCTACTGTGTAAGATGGTTTGAACATTTTCTAAAAGTTAAATACAGAATTATCATATGATCTAGAAATTTTACTTCCACAAGTTTACTGAAAAGAATTCAACACAAGAATTTAAATAAAAATTTGTACTATGGTCCTTCCGTATTCATGGGGGTTATATTCCAGGACCCTCCAATGAGTGCCTGAAACTGTATGAGTACCAAATTCTATAGATACTGTGTTTTTCCTATACATTCATACCTAAGGTAAAGTTCAATTTGCAAATTAGCACAGTAAGAGATTAATAAAAGTAACTAATGATAAGCTAGATTGATTTTAACAAGATACTTTACTAAAATAGTCATCATCATTACTCTTATGTTTGGGGGACATTATTAAGTAAAATAAGGGTCATTTGAACACAAGAAATTTAGACTTACCAATAGCCTATTTCTAGAATATTCTATTTAACATTTTTAGACTGCAGTGTACCACATGAATCCATAGATAAGAAGGGACTACTGTACATGAGTTTACATAGCAACACTATTCATAATAGTCAAAACATTAAGTTAATTCAAATTTCCATCAATAGATGAATGACTACACAAAAAGTAGTATGTCTGTATAATTGGTTATTATTAACAATAAAAAGGAACAAAGTAATGATACATACTTCAGTGTAGATGAACCTTAAAAGCATTATGCTAAGTGAAAGAAGTCAATGAAAAAAGACCACATGCTGTATGATTCCATTTATATGAAATGTCCACAATAAGAAGGTCCACAGAGAGCAAAATCCATGGTTGCTGGTGGCTGGGGGAAGGAACAATGAGGTGGTGACAGCTTAACGGGAGCAGGGTTTCCATTTGGGGGGATGAAAATGTTGTGGAAACAGATAATGGTGAGGGCTGCACACTGCTGTGAATGCACTTAATGGCATTCGTTTGTACCCTTTAAATGGTTTAAAGGGTTTAAAGGGTGAATTTTGTGGTAAGTATGTTTTAGCACAGTAATAATTAAAAAAGATAAAACCTCAGAGGAGTGTATATGTCTAGGACAGTGGGTCCCACCACCTACTTAACCGAACTGCAGAACGCCTGTCAGGCAGAAGGCAGATCTGAGCCTTCTGTGACATTTCTGTTACCAGCTTGCAGTGGGTAAGAGTTAAGTGCATGGATTCCACCACTTCACACCAGGCAAAGGTTGTGCAGGCTCCTGGGCTAAGGACTTTGACTTCCGAGAATAGTAAACAGAAGACAGCAGGCGGTTCTACTCAGTGACTGTGCCAAAGGCACGCCAATGGGGTAATTCACTCGCTGTGGATGCAGTTTAACCTATCATGTTGCCTCTAGAGTTCTCCCACTCCTGACTGTCCCGAACGAAGCATAAACAGGTTGAGATCTCCCTTTTCCCCTTGTAGAGTGAGGAGGTTGAGGCCTGTGAAGAACACAGAGCTTCACTGAACAGGCATGAACAGGGGAGCCTGCCCACAGAACAGGTGGAAGAGAAGAGCAAGAGAGAGCAGGAGCTCAGAAGCCAAGAGGAGGGAAATGTGGCCCATAGTGTCGTGCTGTATGGAAGTGTCAGATTCAATGGCCAAAAACCCGTGACAACAGGAGAAGGTCATCTGAGACCCTAATGTTTGCAAGTTCAGTGCAGTACATTAAGCAGAAGCCTGATCTCAGAGGGCTGAGATGCAAAAGGGAGTTGAGGAAGCACAGGACACACCCTGGTGCATGCTCGTTTTTCAAAATCTTGACTACAAAGAGGAGAGAGCAGGTCATATCCACAGGGGGAGAAGAATCAAAAGAAAGTAGACCTCCTAACATGTAGGTTAAGGAAAAAGAGTCAGTGGAGAAAAGGTTTAAAGATCTAGAAAAAACAAGAGTTGCAAATGGGGGCCGGTGAGATGGCTCAGTGGCGTAAGCGCCTGCCTTGCAAGCGCAAGGGCCCGAGTTCGACTCCCGGATCCCACATACGAAAAAGGGGCCGGTGATATCGCTCAGTGGCACGGGTGCCTGTTGGCGAGCGAGGTCCTGAGGTCGACCCCCCGGTACCCACAAAAAAAAAAAAAAAAAAAAAAGAGTTGCAAATGGAAAAGGGAATTTTCTGAAACACTTTCTTTGACCTGTTCTTTGAAAACCTGAGAAAGGATTTGCTGAGCAATATTTCACAATGTTTTCAAGGCCTTTCAGCTTCCTAATGACTTAAAGTAGTATACAAAGCCAGGATCTTACAGATTAAAAACGTGTGGATTTAAGCTGTTGTCAACTACCTATGCAGCTTGTTAGACCTTTGGAATCTTAGTTTTTTCATCTATAAAATGGGTCAATGATTTCTGCTGTGCCACAGACTCATTGTCAGAATAACTGGAGGTGGAGTCTGTGAAGCTTGGCAAATTGCATGCACCTCATTTTACTGTAATAGGCCTCAGAAATACAAGGAACGGCACCAGCTTTACTCTACCATATTTTTAATTACTCTACACCCACTAAAGAGAATTACTACTTAAAACGAGAAGCATTACTGATAACTGTTCCCACATTCAACTTCTCTCATCCTATTTCAGAGTATTTTCCTTTACGTACAAAAAGGTCACCTTTTATACTGCGTATAGAAGGGACTGCCAATGCAGTGGAGGAACAAGGGGTTAATGAACATGCCGAGTCTCCTCCCCACTTCTCCCCAGGTCTGTCACCTTCTAAGAATCTTTTTCTTTGCTTACCTTTTCTAGGCTCCTCTGAGTCCATATATATAGTCCATTATCCACAAGGCCAACTCTGCTATTAGCTTTTTCATTGCAACAGTTATTGGGCTTATCGTGATTTACCATTTGTTAAGGGCCTTCCCCCGTTATCATAACATCATCCCAACAATCTGAAGGTGTAGCCATGAAATTTGATGATGAAAAGGAAGCTTAGAAATCAATGGGCTTGCAAACCTCCCACGGTTGGTGAGAAGAGCTGTGGATAGGAAAGAACCCTGTCTTGCTACCATGCCACAAGACCGTCGTCTCACCGCTCACTCCAAGGTCTGTGGCTGGGTGCGTTCGATAGAATTGCAGCTTGTATGACTTAGGACATCTCAGTTTAGCTGTACCCACGGTGACATCCATCCTGCTAGGAGCAATACTGTTACAGTGGAAGCCCTTTTAAGAGGATTCGGTCTTCCTTCTGGATTACTTATTTCTGCTAATAACACTGATGGTCACCAATTCTCTCCAGTCCCGCACTTGTTCATCCTAGTCTTCTCCCTGACTTCCACCAGCACCATCTAATCCATCAGAAAACCCTTCTCATTCTGCCTCCCAGACATGTCCTGTTCCTTGCCTCCTGTGGCGGCTGCTTCAATTCAGGCCTGGACTATTGCTGTCATGTCCAAACTGGGCTCCTTGCCTTCAACTGTTCTCTCCTCTGCAGCCATAATAATCTTCCTAAAGAGAAATTTTATTTATGTTACTCATCTGCTTAAAATCCTTAAATTGCTTTCTTTGGATATCTGGATCAACTGCAAATAATTTATATTGCCTCTGAAGGCCAGTAAGAACCAGTTTCGACATCATATCTCTATCTCTGCTTTCCCAATATCACACTGCGTTCCAGCTGTCCCAAAGGACTGGGAACCTCAGATTCATCATATGCTGTCCTGACTCTGCCTTCACCCAAGCCCTTTCCTCATCTTGGAATAGCTTTCCCCTTCCTGGAGAACATCTCCTACTCCTTCAATGTCAATGCTACCCTACTTTAAAAAAGCTTCCTTAACCTTCATGATAGGCCATGGGCCCTCTGAACATTTAACACCCTCTTCCCTGTTTTACTTGAGCGTTTAGAGTATGGTATTATAACTGCCTATTTGTTCATCTCTACTATAAGTACAGGACGTTGTCATTGTCCTAGTACCACTGGAACCTAGCACATTTGGTATCATATAATAAGCCAGCATTCAATAAATCTTGAATTGATTAATAAGTTAACAAAAACATTACCTAGCCCACTTTTTCTCGCATGTCCAGGAAAATATTCTGCATCAGAAAGACCACAGCTTAGAAGTGACATGACAGCTAAAGTGGATGCTGTGTTTCTCCCTCAGCAAGAAAGGACTCCAGCCACATTTTCTTGGTGTGAAATCATGCAAACCTTTGAAGCAGAGTGATAGAATATGAAAGAGACTGGTTCTGAGCAATCCTGAGTCAGAGATCTACTTTGTAGTTTTTTTTAAACAGTTAAGCAAATTTCTGAAAAATAGCTGCACACATTCCAAATATTAAAGTAAAAAGTAGTCCAAGGTTAAACAGATATGTTCTAGATTGTTCTGCCATTTGGGGCTATCTGTGCTCATACTCCCTAAACAGAGACATGCTGTTTGCAAGATGATCAGGAATTCACTGTTCTCAAAGGACTTAATGTTCTGCACATTAAGGTTTTAACAAAGATGGCACTTGACATGGTGTTAAATTGGTACTTACTGGCAACAAAGGAAAATGACAGCTTCTCTGTTGGAAGGATGGGTGCACCAGATTACATAGCCAGTCTTTGATCAGTCAATTCTCAAAAAGAGAAACCCTTTGTCCTCTTCTTTCCACATCTAAAAGATGGAAAATTCAAATATAAGGTTGGTTGTATGTTTCCTGTTAAAGTATACCCCTTTGGCCCCAGTGCCTGTATGTGTAGAATAGAGAAAATGTAAAGTTAAAGGAATATACTGGATCACCTAGAAAGAAAGAATAGCATGCTTGTCTAATGGCATTGCCCACCAGCTTTCTACAACTTGGTAAAAATAAGAGGCTGCATCCTGAAAAACACTTGAAAGGAGATGATCATAAATCAAAGCATATCCTAACCAGATGAATATATTTATCCTTCTTGGCTATTGAAGTAAATAGCCAGGAAGCACTTAGTGAAGAAGGGGGAAGAAAAGAACAAAGAAAAGCTTGCTAAAGAGTGAAACACCAGTAGTGAGCCATACTAAGAGCAAAGACCATGGGATCTTGCACGAAAAAATGCACAGGAATTTCAGGGTGTGACTCCCAGTACATCTCCACACACCCAAGATCTGCATCATAATGTAGATATTATCAGGTGAAAAATATACCTGAAAGTTCCTGTAGAACAATAAACAATTGTTTATTATTCTGGAGAGGAAAGGAACCGGAGGGGTAGGGAGAGGCAAAGATCTTACAGTAATAATAATAGCTAACATTTATTAGACCTTTCCCAACTATGTGATAGGCACTGTTCTAAGCACTTTACTTGTGTGGATTTGTTTCATTCTCACAATAACAATGAGTCTCACTCTCTGGCTTCTGCTCTTAGCTATCACTCTACACTGTTTCTTAGACCTGAACTCACTGGAATTTTCCACGTGTGGGCAAATGAAGACCATTGCTATGGTTTGACTGTGTATTTCAAACCATAAAAGATTCGTATTCTGGAAACTTGGTCCCCTGTGTAATGTATTGAAAGCTCATGAGAACTTTGAGAGGTGTGGCCTAGTGGAGGAAGTAATACCAGCCTCCTAGATGGGGTTAGTCCTTAGAAGAGTGGCTTAGTTCTGAGGAGAGCAGATTGTTACAAAGGAGCAAGCCTGGCCCCTACTCGTTGTCCTGCTTCCTCTCGCACTATGTGATCTCTCTTGTACCATGAAATACCATCTGCCATGTTGTGATGCAGCCAGGGCATCCTCACCAGATGCCAGCACCATGCTGCTTGGACTCTGAAGCTACCAGAATCAGGTATTCGAAACACAAAATGGACTAATACAACCTCATGCGGTAACTCCATTAGCAAGCCCCCTCACCTGCTCCTTCTCTGTCTCCCCAGGTAGGCAGGGACCATACATTCTTTTGTTTCAAATAGAAATAAAAGAGTTCTATTCAAGCTATATTTTATTTTTGTTTTAATACTAAAGGAATATATGTTCTTTAGCTCCCTGCAGAAAGAATTTTTAAATTACAAAAAAATTACGAGGAAGGAAATTTCCAAGTTGAACACAGCACAGGAAGGTCTCAAATTCAAGTCCTGCCTGGACAACTTAGTAAACCATGTTTCAAAACAAAAACAGACTAAAAAGGGCTGGTGATGTAGTTTAGTGGTAAAGATCTTCAGTACCACCAAACAACAAACAACCCCACAAAGAAAAGAAAGAAACAAAAAAGATTACAAAGTACCCATAATTATTAAATAACATAGATTACCAGACATTTTATTGCATTTCTTTGAAACACAGACACCCATCTATAGACACGTACACGTACACATTCTGCTTTTCTCACTTAGCATTACAACTGAGCAAGTTTCCTTATTATATAGTCCAGGGGTGAGAGTCGAGGACCAGGAATCCAAAGCTTTGTGGATGTTCACCTCTTGTTTGATGGTTTAATCTGAAAGTGACATTTCTCAAAGGCACCTTGATTTAAGAACCCAGTGTTAACTTGGAGTGAGGCCAAGGTTTAGTACCATTAATGGACAAAAGTCTGCATCTGTGAATTAAAATCAGAAGCCAGTAAAGAGAGGAAGGGCATGGAGCTCTGTTAGGGAAAAATGGAACTCTTTCTGTTCTTCCTACTGATTGGGGTTAGCACAGAGCCCCAGTTTAGCCAGTAAAAATAAGGAAAAGGGCTTGATTTGTCTCTTACATTGCTTAGCCCTGTTGGACACAATGAAAGGCCCACTAAGTGTCTTCCAGTTCCTATCTAAAAAGAGAAAAAAGCTTCCTGGGCTCTTCAATCAACTACCCTTTCTGAGAAAGCAAGAAAAAAAAACCCATGTGGGCTCTTGGGCACATGAAAAATAACACAGTACATACACACTGTCCTGTCTTTGTCAGCCCAGGAAAATGCTGCTTTGAGCAGTTGGATTTCTCGGTGACAAACTTCCATGGTGAGTTTTCAAACAATACCTGTCTGAGGAGAGATGTTATGTTAGCTGTCTCCTTCCCTGATTCAATTTGACAGATTCTTTCTACAGTTTATCTCATTAATGCATTCTTGGCTTTTTAAAAAATTAACGGTTAAAGTGGGTTCCTAAGAACCCAGAAATTTAACAGTTTGGTGCCTGGTAAACCAGGCCTGAGTATCTTTTGTTCTACAGACTTCAAATAGAATCACAGAGAAGAGACAGAAATGGCATCTGTGGGCCAGTGATATAGCTCAGCGGCACAAGAGTCTGCCTGGCAAGCGCGAGGTCCTGAGTTCGGTTCCCTGTACCCACATTAAAAAAAAAAAAAAAGAAAAAGAAATGGCTTCTGCGTGTGCATGTGTGCATATGTGCGTGTGAGTGTGTTCTACTTTCCTGAGATAAAATGACATTTTTTTGTAGTTGCAGTGACTGAGATAGCAAAATCTTGAAAGTAGAAACACTGGTTGCTAGAATCTATAGGATTGGTTGATAGGTATATTGTAACCTTAATAAAGATAAGCTTAATGCAGATCAATTTATTATTTCATTTCATTTCATATTTTATCTCTCTAATTCCACTGGAGAATGATTTTGAAATAGCATGGGTAATTTATATGCATAAACTAAAATTTCTTGGTTGATCTATTTTAGACCTTATTGTCTAACTTCTAACATGTTAGATGAAAATTTAGCTTTGTAATTGCTTCATGTTTTATATTTGCTTAGTTTTCTTTGCATCTGTTGTTACTTTTTTTTTGCCCCCTCCCACAGTTTCTCAGTGCATATTTTCAGATACTCTAACCATTCTGTTCTGCTGCAAAGTGGGCTGATTGCTCCTTGCCCTGTTGAAGGACAATGTTAGACATCTTTGGCCATCAGGGAAATGCGGTTCAAAACCGCATTGTGATTCCATCTCACTCTAATCAGAATGGCTATCATGTAAACAAACCCAACAAACAAACAAACAAGAAAACCCCAAAATAACGAATGTTGGTGAGGATGTGGGGAGAAAGAAATCCCAATACACAGTTGGTAGAAATGCAAATTAATTTAGCCACTACAAAAAACAGTATGGAAGTTCCTTTAAAAACTAACAACAGAACTACCATATGATCCAGCTATACTACTCCTAGGTATATATCCGAAGGAAATTAAGTCAGCACACAAAAGAGATAGCAGCATGCCCATATTTACTGCAGCACTATTTGTCATAGCCAAGTTATGGAATCAGCCGAGGTGCTTGTCATCAGATGGATGGATAAAGAAAATAAGGTACGTGTACACAATAAATTATTATTCAGCCTTAAAGAAAAAAGAAATGTCATTGATAGGAAAATGAATGCAACAGGAGACCATCATATTAAGCAAAATAAGCCAGACTCAGGAAGTATTTCTTGTTTTCTCTCATATGAGGAATTTACAAAAAAAAAAAAAAAATCTGAAAGTAGGAGAGGGACTAATAGGGAGGGAGAAGGGAACTAAGAAGAGGGGAGAGAGAGAGGGGAAAGCAAGATATGATATTAAGGAGGATTTGAACAAAGCATGATGTATGTATGTATTAAATAATACAGAAAACCATTTATCTGTATAATTACATGGATTACTTTTTAAAAGTCGAAGAGTGTTTTGATGTATTAGCTAACTTTATTATAAATATATTTGAAAAAAAAAAGTCTTTCAGGAGCTGCCATATCAGCTTTAATTTGTCTACTTCCATGTAAGAGAGAATAAATCCTTATTTGAGTCATTATTATTTTAGTTTTCTTTTTTAGGTAGTCAAACCTGAGTTTATCTGGTACAGACCTCCTAGACTGATATTCTAATTTTAATATTGTTTTCTCTTATTTGGTTTGTGTTGAATTTGTTGTGGTCTTTTTCATTTTGGCTTTTATTTTTATAATTTCCCAGAGCTCTTTCTTGTTCTATAATTGTTCCTGTTTCACTGATGCAGTATATTTGTTTACCTGTTTCTGTTTTGAAGTGGGGCTGGGGTGGGTAAGAATTTTCTTCCATTTCCATTGTTGTTTCTGTGACTCTAAGTGCCCCTTTGTTGTTCGGTTATGTCTCTCATTTTCGTCTTAGAGGCTTTCCTCAAACACTGGATGGCCCTTTGTTGTCAAAAGGTGTTGAAGAAGTCTATGTGCTAGTTGGCAGGTCCCGGTCTACAGATGAGCCACTATGATTGCTGGGCTCCTCTGCAGGGGGATCAGGAAAGATGGAGCCCTTTCCTGGAAAATCCCCTGCTGGCGGCATTTGGAGAAACTTTTCTTTAATTCTACTGAGTTTTTTCCAGAGAATGATCTTCTAATCTCCAGTGCAAGCACAGTAAACCTGACTGCAGAAATGCAGGATCTGAGCAGGAAAAGGGCATCTTAGTGTTCAGAATGCAGATTTACCTGAACTACTGCTCTTGTCAACCTCTCACCCTCTTTTCCACCCTCCATGGTCCTGTTGTCCCTACATAAGGACGCTCTGGCTGAGTTTCTTGGCTTTTAAAAAACAACCAAAAAATAAAAAATAAAATATAAAAAATCTTGTTATTGCTCTCTGTCTTAATTAGACTGTACTAGTTAGTGAACAATGATATAACATTAAATCATGAAAATTATATAAGCCAAAAAATAAGGAGATAGAGACCAAGATCAGTAGCCTAAGATATTTGTGCTATCTCTTCATCTGCCATTGGGACATGCCGGATAGGGTGAAGGTAAGTTGCTCTCTTTCTCCTCTACATAACTATTGTCCCAGAAATTCCCTTGTCTCTTCTTTTGTGAGTTAGGAGAGAAAGATGGGAGAAAGTTCAGTTTTCACATTTCATGTGATTAATCCGTCTGGTTTTTGCAATTTGCAGTCAGCCCTCCATTATCTCTGCTGATGAAGGTGGGTTGTTGCATGCTGGTACTCAACTCATAGAAATGCAAATTGGCAGGAGATGATCATAGGAATGATAATTATAGTAAGAATAGCTGGTTGTATGCTGGGCACCTTACAAGCATTATCCCATTTAACCAGTGACAGCAGTACAATGATAATTATCCCCAACTGTCAAGGGAGAAAAATCAGACACAATAGGGTTAAATAACTTTGCCACAAATCACATCATGGGCAGTGAAGCTCTAGAATTTAAAAATAGGTCTCTTTGGCTCTACTCATAAAGATGTTACAATGTGTCTTATCCTCATTTGTTATTTTTTTCTGTTTAATCTTGTTGAGTCAGACATTAAAAATTTGATGTATATTTTTCTATATTACTTTTCCTTATTCATATGCTAATATTTACATTTTAAACTGGGATAAAATTTTATTATAATTATGTTTTAAAATAAAATATTATATTTTATTGATGCTCAGAAATCCACTCATTAATTAAATATTGATAGCTCACCCCTGTTGGCAGGGAACTGTGCTAGACTCTTGGTAGGATGAACCTCATAGCATCCTCTCTCTCTTAATCTTTATGAATTTTATAGTTGGCAGACATGCAATCAGAGAACTCTACCTGTTAATAGATCAAGTAAATCATCATGCTATTAGCTTGAACTTTTCAAAAGAGGCTTAAAAACAACTCTCATTAAAGAGTTTTAAAATAAGCTGAAGACTGTATCTGGCTGATCCCATGTAACAGAAACACATGTAGAAATGAATATCAAATCCTAAAATCTTGGCTCTGTTTTAATTTGCAGTCTCTCTTTGAACACTGTTCTACTCATGTAGGAAATATGAATAAGAATGCAAGCTTCTGTACAATTATGATGAAGAAGTGAGAGAACACATGGAAAGTATATGTGAGATGCAAGGAAAAAAATACACAGTAGTCTTTGTGTTAATTAGAGAGTTGATTCAATGCAATGAAAAAATTCTAAAAGAGTGAGAAGGCAATAGCTAGTTAGCTGACCAAATAAAACAATCCCCTTCTTTTTAAAACCATGAAGGCTGGGACCACGGACAGAACCCATGCCTGCAGCATTCATCCAGGCCAACTCCACGCTCTTGGATTCTGTGCCCTGGAACCAGCCACCTGTGGAGTTGGAGCCAACTCCAACCCTGCTCTGTGTTTTGTTTTCCCTCAGCACAGTACAGCAGAGGCTCCAACCAATCCACTGACTTGATCGTGGATGAGGCCAATCTCCAGGAGAGAAGATAAATGCTGGAGAGTCAGCAGCTCCAAGGAGAAACAACAGACTGGGCCCCAAGAAAAGCAATGACTATTGTAAACCACAAGAACAGTGGAGTTTTACTCTGAAAGTGACTCCATAGTCAAGCGCTATTTTGAGAAGGGGTTAATTGTTTAAGACTGAGCCACAGAACAACTACAGAACAACTCCACATCAGGGTTTCCACAGTTACCCTCCCATAGTAACTGGGTGAGAGATAGTCGTGAGAGACAGCCAGAGAAAGGGTTTAGGCTAGGCATAGACACCCTGAGAAGTTTAAACTCAGGGCAGGAAGTATACGGGCCCCACCCTCCTTGATGAGAACCCAGGCCCAGCAAGTGGGATTTCAGAAGCTTCTTGAAAACTCACCCCACTACCTACATCCAGCAGAGACCAGTGGTCTGTTTGCTTTCCTTATTTAACAAGATAAGCGAGGACACACCTCAGCTTAGACAGTTGCCACAGTCCAGAATGTATGATCAGAAGGGCCTCTGGAATGGTAGGGGGACACCTCACAAAACCACAGGGTACAAAGGTAGGCAGAGAGAATTGTGACTTACTTGATTCCATGACTAAACATCCTAGAAAGAAAAAATTTTTTGCCATTCAATTTTTTTCTTTTTCCTTTATTGTTGTTTTGGGGCTTAGGCGTTTTTTTGTTTTGTTTTTTCCTCATTTTTTCTCTTCTCCTTTTAATTCTATTTTTCCTTTATTTTATACTCTGTTTTTTCTTTTTTCTTCTTTTTCTTGTTTTTTCTTTTTTGTAATTTTTATCTAACACTACTAATTTTCTTGTACTCCTCAATAGGACCCTTTATCTCACTTTTCTCTCTTCCATCTCCATTGGTTAATTTTTCAAATTCTACTTTTTTCATTCTCCAGTTCTCTACCTACTTTATCCTTACTAATATAATCATTAAGCATTATCACTCTTCAGACAATTTATTCTATTACTGCTGAATACCGTTCCATTATTAGTAGAGGTATAGTTGTTGCATTTAAGATATTTATTGTATGGCAATATTTTATTTGTCTAGGTGCTTACACTATACTAATAAATCTCTTTTATATGGTAAGGGTGGTAAATTACTAGTTCTTAGGATATGTCAATACCCACTTTTTCTTTGATGATATTACTATTTCTGATTTTATTACTATTGTCGAGGTGGCATAGTTGTTGCTATTAATTGGTTTTCTCTCCATGCCAACCTTTGGATTGCCTTCGTGTCATTAAAATACTGCAGCCCATTCCCAGAGAACTTGGTGCTGGGCTGAATATGCTGCAGCCTCCCCTCTCAAATAAATAGAGGTGGTTGGATCGTGGGCCAGAGGCAGAGGTCAATAGTTGGCCATGCCCAGAGTGCATCACTGAAGAACAGAAACTAATTTAAAAGGTCTCCATACTAGCAAAATATCTTTCACTGTAATCAATGTGCAAACCTCAGCACAAAGCAAAATAATAGAAACATGAGAAGAGAAGAGAACAAAATATCTCCCAAAACTCCCAACTGCCCCAGAGCTGATCTATGGGGCATCAAGGGGGAGGAAATAAAAAGCCATACAGCAGAATTATTGACAAGAATAACTGCATAGATAAAAAACAGAACAGTAAGGTACTCCAAGAGGTCAAAGAAGATATAACTAAACAGATAATAGACTTACTAAACAAAATGATCAGGGACTTTACAGAAGACACTAATGAAAAGCTAGCTGAGCTGAACAGAATGATCCAAAATATTGATGACTAGTTTAGCAAAGAATTAGAGGCCATGAAAATGTAAAAACAGTATTCCAGTGATTAAAAATTCTAGTGAAGGGCCGGTGAGATGGCTCAGCGGCATAAGCGCCTGCCTTGCAAGCGCAAGGGCCCGAGTTCGACTCCCGGATCCCACATACGAAAACGGGGCCGGTGATATCGCTCAGCGGCACGGGTGCCTGTTGGCGCGCGAGGTCCTGAGGTCGTCCCCCCGGTACCCACAAAAAAAAAAAAAAAAAAAAAAAATTCTAGTGAAAGTATGGCCAAAAGAAGTGACCAGTGTGAGGTCAGAGTGTAAGAAGTAGAAGATAGGGCTGCTCTCAGACTCCAATTATTCAGAGACTCCTTAACTATAATGTGAGAATGTGGAAAATGGATCCAACATCTGCTAGATGACAAAAGAAGACTAATCTAAGATTAATTGGAATTAATGAAAAATCAGAAGACAGCATAAATGGCATGAAAACCCTGTTTATGTAAACAAGAGCAGAAAACTTTCCAAATGTGGGGAAAGAATTTAATACACAGGTATGTGAGACATATAGAACCCCAAATATCCAGGATCAGAAAAGAATCTCTTCTCAACAGAAGTCCAATACAAGGACTGAATCTTAAAAACTGTTAAAGAAAAGCAATGAGTCACTAATATAGGTAGGTGAATTAGAATTACAGCAGGCTTCTCAACACAAACCTTGAAGGCCAGAGGAGATGGAGTGATGTATTTCAGGCCCTAAAAGAAAACAACCCCAACCCACTCATGTATCCTGCAAAACTACCTTTCAAAATTGGAGAAATAAGGTCTTTCCATGACAAAGAGCACCTAAAGAAATTCATGAACGCCAAATCAGCACTCCAGAAAATTCTCAAGGATATCATAGAAAGAGAGAATGCCAAAATGTCTAATAGAATAAATACACCAAGCAGAATGAGCAGTTAAGTAGAAGAAAAAAGGGAACCACCAATAATAATGTAATAACAGGAGTAAGTCAAATACATTTCGGTAATAACTCTCGATGTAAATGGTCTCAATGCCCTGATCAAAAGACACAGATTGGCAGAATGGATCAAGAAACAAAACCCAGTGGCATGATGTATATAAGTAACACATTTAACCTGAAAATAAATAGACTAAAAATCAAAGGGTGGAAAATAGTATTCCACGCAACAGAAACTTTAAAACAAGCAGGAGTAGCTATCCTATTTTCATACAAGCTGACTCCCAGCCAAAAAATTAGAAGAGGCAAAGAAGGTCGCCACATATTGGTTAAAATAACAGTTCAACAAGAAGAAATAACAATTATAAACATATATGCACTGAACTCTGGTGCACCCAACATCATACAACAAACACTACTGGATGTAAAAGATTAACTAGACAAAAAATCAACAAAGAAATATGAGTTGAACCAAATCTTCAAACAAATAGATTTACTGCATATCTACAGAGTGTTCCATCCAACAACAGAATGCACATTCTCAGCAGCACATGGAACTTTCTCCAAAATAGACCACATGCTAGCCCATAAAGAATGATTAAGTAAATGCAAAATAATTGAAATTATCCCATGCATATTATCAGATTATAGTGCAACAAAACCAGAAACCAATGTCTAGAGAAACACAGAAATTATGCAACATGGAAATTAATGCCTTCTTTTTTTTTTTTGTGGGTACCGGGGGTCGACCTCAGGACCTCACGCGCCAGCAGGCACCCGTGCCGCTGAGCGATGTCACTGGCTCTTTTTTCGTATGTGGGTTCAAGGAGTTGAACTAGGGCCTTCGTGCTTGCCAGGCAGGCACTTATGCCGCTGAGCCATCTCACCGGCACAATGCCTTCTTGAATAATTAATGGATCACAGAAGAAATCAAGGAAAAACTTAGATAGTTTCTGGAATGAAATGATAATGCCAGTGTAACATACAAGAACTTATGGGACACAATGAGCCAGTTCTAACAGGGAAGTTTATAATTGTGAATGCCCACATCACAAAAACAGAGTGATCCCAAAAAACTAGCCTAATGATGCACCTCAAAGTCCTCGAAAAATGACAATCCAAATCCAAAGCTAGTACAAGGAAGGAAATCATAAAGATCAGAGCAGAAATTAATGAAATTTAGACTAAAGAAATATAAAGAATCAATGAATCAAAGAATTGGTTATTTGAAAGAATAAACAAAATAGACAAATGCTTAGCCAAACATACCAAAAAGGAAAGAAAAGTCCCAAATCAATGCAATTAGAAATGAAAAGTGCAAAATCACAATGGACACTGATAAAACACATATCATTATGAAATACTTCAAAAACCTATACTCGAATTAATTGGAGAATACAGAAGAGATGGATAGATTCCTAGACACACACGAATTACCAAAACTGAACCAAGAGGATATAATCCAATAACAATGAAATTGAAGCAGTAATTAAAGACCTACCAACTAAGAAAAGCCCAGGTCCTAATGGATTCACTGCTGAATTCTATAAGAACTTCAGGAAAGATCTAATGCCAATACTTCTCAAAATCTTCAATGAAACTGCAGAGGGAAGGAGTACTCCCAAAGTAATTCCTGGAAGCTGGCATTACCCTGATTCCAAAACCAGAAAAGGGTCCAACTTAAAAAAAAAAAGAAAAAAAAAAGGGAAACCAGTGGCCAATTTCCTTAGTGAACACAGATGCAAAAATCCTTTACAAGATGCTGGCAAACAGAATGCAGTAAATCATGAAAAAGATCATACATCATGACCAAGTAGGAATCATGACAAAGATGCTAGAACGGTTGAACATACACAAATCAATAAGTGTAATTCATCACATAACCAGAAGCAAAGACAAAAATCACACAATCATCTTAGTAGATGCAGAAAAAGCCTTTGACAAAATCCAACAGTGATTCATGATAGAAAATAGGTATAGAAGCACCTTATCTCAGTTTGATAAAAGCAATTATGACAAACCTACTGCCAACATCATACTAAATGAATAAAAATTGGAAGCTTTCCTTCTAAAATCAGGAACAAGACAAGGATGTTCACTACCGCCACTCCTGTTCAATATAGTACTTGAAATATTAAAGCAATCAGGCAAGAGAAAGAAAGAAAAGGGATATGTATAAGAAGGGAAAAAGTCAAATGATTATTGTTTCCAGATGATATACATAAGAGACCCCAAAAATTCCACCTAGACTCCTAGAATTAATAACTAAATTCAATAGCATAGCAAAATACAAAATCAACACAAAAAAATCAATAGTGTTCCTGTACACCAATAATAAACTCACTGAGAAAGAAATTAGAAAAATAATACTATTCTCAATAGCATCAAGAAAAATTAAATACTTTGGAATTAGCCTAACCAAGGAAAAATGAAAGACCTCTACAATGAAAACTACAATACTCTGGGGGAAAAAAAAATCAAAGAGTACATCAGAAAATGGAAAGAAATCTCCTGTTCTTGGGTAGCCAGAATGAATATTGTCAAAATAGTCATAGTTCTAGAACTGATAGACAGATTTAATGCAATCCCAATCAAAACAGCAACAGCACTCTTCACAGAACTAGAGAAAACAATCCTAAAATTCATATGGAACCAGGAGAGATCCAGAATAGCAAAAGAAATGTAAGGCAACAAGAGAAAAGCAGGAGGCATCACAATCCCTGATTTCAAGTTGTACTGCAAAGCTACAGTGATAGAAACAGCAAGGTACTGGCCACAAAACAGACATGTGGATCAATGGGACAGAAGATAAAGAAATAACTCCAGGCACATTAAGTTATCTGATCTTTGACAAACAGGCCAAACAGGCCAAAAACATAGGAAAGATAGTTTCCTTAATAAATGGTGCTGGAACAACTGGCTATCCACATGCAGAAGATTGAAGCCAGACCATATCTCTCACTATGTACTAAACTAAAATCAAAATGGATCAAAGATCTAAATGTTAAAACAGAAACATTCGATCTTCTAGAAGATAAAATAGGTAGAACTCTTGAAGTCATAGGTGTAGGCAAGGATTTTTGCACACAACCCTAATTGCAGAAAAAATAACATCAAGAGGGCGCCAGGGGTGGTGGTATACACCTGTAATTCCAGCACTGAGAGGCTGGGGCAGGAGTATCACCACAAGTTCTAGGACAGCCTAGGCTACATAGTTAGTTCAAGACCAGTCAGTCTGAACTACAGTGAGACCCAGGCTCAAAAGAAAAGAAAGAAAGAACACCAGAAATCAACAAATGGAATCATATCAAATTAAAAAGCTTCTGCACAGCACAGGAGACAACCAACTGAGTGAAGAGTCAACCTACAGAATGGGGAAAAAATTGCCAGCTATTCCTTGGGCAGAGGACTAATACTTAGAATATATAAAGAACTAAAAAAAAAATTAAACCTCCTAAAATAAAAGACCTAATCACAAAACAGACAACTTAAATGAATAAACACTTCTCAGAAGAAGTACAAGTGGCCAATAAATACATGGCAAAATGTTCAGCCTCTCTGACCATTAGTGAAGTGCAAATTAAAGCAACACTGAGATTCCATATTATTCTACAATGAATGGTTATCATCAAGAAATCAAATAATAATAAATTCTGGCAAGGCTGTGGGGGATAAAAAAAAAAAACCCTTCTACATTATTGGTGGGAATATAAACTACTACAACCATTATGAAAATCAGAATGGAGATTCCTCAAAAAACTAAAACCGGAAATTCCATTCGACCCAGGTGTCCCCTTCTAGTTTTTTTCAAAACAGGTAAAGACATCATAGTACTGTGGTATATATATGCCCATGTTTATAGCAGTACAATTCATAATAGCTGAGTCTTGGTAGTGGCCTATATATCCACTAACAGATGAATGGATAAAGAGACTGTAGTATTTATACACAATGGAGTACTACTTTGCCATAAACATGGATAAACTTGAGTCATTTGTAGAAAAATGGATGCATCTCATAACCATAATATTAAGCAAAATAAATCAGACACACGAGCTTAAACATTACATGGTTTCTCTTGCATGTGAAACCCAAAATATAAAGAGAAAAATCAAAGATAGATAACAGGAAAAAGGAAGATTGGTCTTTTGCAAATGGGAAGGAGACCAAGAGATGAAGGGAGGATGGGGGAATGGAAGAAGAGAATGAAGAATTAAGATGTGTTGTATACATGTACCAACTCCCCATGAGAAATGTAATCATTATGTACTATACACATGTACTACTAAAACACACACACACACACACACACACACACACACACAAAACCCAGAACACAAGTGCTCACTTAACATTGGTTGCTTTGGGATTGTATAGATTAACAAATAATAATTCCACAACCACGTAAGCTTAGCTGTTTGGGGATGAAGGAAATCAATTAACCCTGGAGTTTCTCTATTTCCTACTTAGCCATCCTCCTGTATAATGTTTTACATGGTGGAGATGACTGTGGCAAATGACAATTTCCAGACTTTCCTGTGTGTCCTGGGGTTGGATCCTTGAGGAGATGTGGTGTGTAACCCAGGAAATAGTCAGATTCTTCTTTCTCCTCTTTCAGAATCAGGATGGGAGAAGAGAAAAGATCTTTGGGCTGTCCAAACTCTTTAGGATTGTCCAATGGTCAGCACGGTGGCAAGTGCAGCACTAATAAACCAGACACATTATTGAAAGGGCCCATGAATTGCACCAAGTTTAAAACTCCATGAGCACAAAAAGTCCTTCGATGATAGCAGATTTTTTTATAGTTTTAAAAAAGAGATAGAGGGAAGAAAAGGCAAAATGAAGCACTGTTTAAACTCAAACTGTCAACAGTGCGTTCTGTTGGAGGAGCCAGATTTTTTCTCATTAAAATAGTTGGGGAGAAAAACAGAGAAAAAGACAGAGGCAGAAGATAGGAATCTAGATTGTGTCTGCACATGAATTTGAAAAAGAAAATGTTCCTTCAAAACTGAGCTTGAAATGCTATCCAATTTCATTTAGCACTCCGTCTGGGACATGAGCTGCACACTCTGTAACTGAGTCCTAGTATTGTTTCATGGACCCTAAGATCAAAAAGACTTGCTCACCTCATCCTGAGTAAAGAAACAGAAGAACAAGGAAAAAAACTGATCTTGCCTCTCTGCCTGGTGTCATTCTTCTCCTCCCTTGGAAGAGATCAGCCAGGGCTCCCAGTTCAGACATCCATCCTTATTTTGTTCCTGTTGCTGCTTGGCTGCCCTTGGAAGATAGAATCAAGGTTCATTTTTAGTCTGAGTAATGATGGGATTCACCATTTTTCTACCACACAGGTTTTCAGGAGCTTTTAAAGAAACCATTGCAGTTAAATAATCCTAGGCAGAAGCCATAATGCACTCACTGGCAGCTGCTCTTTCTACAACCTAGAATCGGAATGGTTTCTCACTCCTCTTTATAAGAGCATTTGAGAATGTTTCCTTTATGGTCAGATAATGTTGACTTTAAAAAAATCCCTAAGAACTGCAATGGTAAAAAAAAAAATGAAACTCTGCTCTAAAATGGAAAGCTTTTCAGATTTAATAAGCTTAAACAGAAGGTGAAAATCTCATTAGTGCCTGAAAAATCTCTTCTTTTTCTCTTTAAGAAGGGTTTGAAGCTGCCCAGGGAATGAGTGCCAAAGAGGCTTAGTGGCCTGGCCTAAGGAAGCCCCACTTTAACAAAGCAGGCCTGCTTCTGCTTGGATTTGTGCAATAGCCTCAGAAAGGGGTTTGGAAGCCCTTCCAGGGAACCTCTTACTGGGTGAGCCTGGAGGGAAAACATGGGACTTATAATTTCAAGCCCTGATCTCATGCTCTGGCTGCCACTCATCTGCTGTGGGATTTGGGACAAGTGACTTAATTCTGGGTAAGTCTCTTTTTCTTTGTCTGGATTTCTGGCATTGAGTACAGTAATAGCAGCTGTTTGTTTCCCAAGGCTGAGGTTATTGCGGACTAATCAGGCCTGCAACCTCCCAAATGAGTGGACTGCAAAGGCTTATGTAAATGAGACAAGTGGTATGATTTTAGGGCTCTAGGAGGATCAAAATCCTCTAACAGAATTTGAGATTTTTGGGGGCTGAGACAAAGAACTTCTCTGGGTGGCCAGTAGTTATTTGGTTTACAAACAGAGGGGATACTGAGGAAAACAGGTGAAACTGAGCAGGAACTTGGGAGTTGGCTCAAGAACTTTTTCAAGTAGTAAATTATGTTAATTTAGGAGAACTATCTTATCTCCAGGTTGACATTTACTGCAGGAGTGAGACTCCTGCAGCTACAGTCTCTATTTAGTTAATTGGGGTTGGAGCCAGGAATCCTCAGCTGGAGACTTATCTTGTCCTTTGAGGTGTCACGACATCCCAGGCTAATACAAGCCTCAGCCGGGACCAGTGATTCATAGAGGTTCACTTACTATGAATCCGCTGTCCATCTCTAGACAAGGGGCCTAGGCCTTGGACAGGCTGACAAGTAAACATAGAAAGCCAATTGGTTAATTTTAAATACTGCTCAGAGCTGCTTTGTAGTGATCTCCATCATGAGGTGAAGTGTAGTTAACATTTATAAGGACTGTTACATAATTACATCTCTTAATTGTTGTTATTTTATTTAATTGTACATTCAGTGTCTCCATATATACATCCAGCGTACATATGGATGTTTTATACGCCTCTCAAACATAACATATCCCAAAGGGATCGCTTAGTTCCTAAGTCCTGCCCCTTCTGCAGTCCCTCCACAAAACATTCACCTGACCTTCTCTAGCCCAGCAAATGGGATACAGTGTGCTCTAGTATCCTCTTCCAGAACCTTAAGAGTATAGGAACTTGCTTGCATAATTCTGTATAAATAAACATAAAGAAAAAGTCTGACCTTCTTTCTTCCTCCATGTCATTATCTCTTCCTTCCCCCAGCTGTTTGGGAATTATCTTTGCCTCCTCCTTCCTTTTCTTTCTTTCTTTCTTTCTTTCTTTCTTTCTTTCTTTCTTTCTTTCTTTCTTTCTTTCTTTCTTTCTTTTTCTTTCTTTCCTTCCTTCTTTCTTTCCCTCTCTCTCTTCTTTCTTTCTTCCTTTCTTTCTTTCTTTCTTTCTTTCTTTCTTTCTTTCTTTCTTTCTTTCTTTCTTTCTTTTTCTTTTATGAGACAGAGTCTCACTATGTCAGTCAATTGTATAGTGACCCCTTCCCAGTCCTTGTCACAGTCCAGGAAGTTTATATTTGTAATCCCATGGAAAAGTTATTGGAATTCTCGTGAGTTAATTCCAATCTGCCACTTCCAGTGCAACCCACGGCAAGAATAAAGACACTAAGGCATATTTATAGCTGTGGGGAGCCAAGGGGCCCTAAGTCCAGCCAAGATGGTGGTTACTGGAACAAAGGCCTCGACCCAGGGCTGAACCCGGGTTTTATTAATTCTCAAGGAGGGGGGTGCTTCAGGGATGAGTGACTGTGAGAGTGGCAGGAAGTATGTGAGTACCATGAGTTGAGCTAGGTAGGTGGCCTGAAACCACCTTTGCAATATGCAGAGGGAAGGATATGCAGAATGAGTAATCTGCATAACACAATTCAAGATAGTATCTAATGTTTTGGGGTCGGTGCTTCAGCTCTGATGTGTAATCTTCTATGCCCTGGGAAGTCATAGCCTCTTTCTTGAGGCTTGATCCTAGCTGACAGCGTGGAGCACGGCTCTCCATCCTGCCAGGCTCACCCATGTTTTGGGAGCCAAAGAGGTGGGGAAACACAGACCTGTCACCTTGCTTCAAAGACTACACATCAGCACCTCAGCTGGACCAATTTGCATTGCTTAAAGCCAACTGAAGAGATAAGGAAAAGTCCTAACCAGCTCTGTACATATCAATACATGGAAATAGGGCCAGGTTTAGCCAAAATAGAGATAAATGCTCTTCTTTCAAGGAGAGTCGTACAGATGGTCCTCCTTGAACTCATGGCAATCCTCCTGCATCGGCCTCCAAAATGTTGGGATTACAGGCCACCATGCCTGGCTACCTCTTCTTTCCTTTATCCCCCACAACGAATTCAAATCAAGCCCTCTTCTGTCTTCAACATTTACCACAATTCTACAACTTTCCCACCTTTACTATTCATCACTTTGTTCTGGGTCACCATCATTTCTCCCTTAGGCTACTGCCCAGCCTCCCATCTGGTCTCCTTGCCTCCACTCTTGCCCTCTGTCTTAGTTACTTTGTTCACTGCTGGGTCAAAATACCCAACACCCGCAAGTTAAAGGAGGAAGGGTTTATTTTGGCTCAAAGTTTATAGAGGTTAGTTGGCTGGCTCCAAGGCAGGGAGACATGGCAAAGAAAGCTCACATCATGGCAGGCAGGAAGCAGAGAGGGATCAAGGGAAGAGGAGGGAGATAGACCCGTCCACACCACGCCCACAGGGACCCACCTCCTCCCACCAGGCTTCACCTCCCAGCACCACACCCAGCTACAAACTCATCAGTGGACTAATCCAGTGATGAGTATCACAGCATTATGATCCAGTCACCTCCCAAAGACCCACTCAGGAGTGTACGAGGCTTTGGTGAAACATCTAGATAGAAACCATCGCAGCTTCAGTAAAGTGTTCTCCACTGCAGACTTCTCTTAAAAATGTAAGTCAGATCAAGTTATCCATCCACATAAAACTCTCTAATGCTGTCCAAACTTTTCTCAATTGCCCATAAGACCCTATACCATTTGCCTTTTTGCCTCTCCAACTTTGTCTCCTACCTTCTAGTTCATTATGCTCAACTTACTGTCACACATAAGGCTTTTTCACTTCGTACACACTTCTTCCACTGCCTGGAACCTTTCCCTCCAGATCTTTACATGATCGGCTCATTCTTATTATTCAAGATT
The DNA here is from genome assembly GCA_028451465.1 of Erethizon dorsatum. NCBI lineage: Eukaryota > Metazoa > Chordata > Mammalia > Rodentia > Erethizontidae > Erethizon > Erethizon dorsatum. The sequence goes on from CM051835.1 coordinate 76,979,430, forward strand.
GACAAAATTTTACCTCCTCAGATGAAATTTGATGATACCCCTACCTGAAATCACTAGGGTCATTCTCTGGTCACTCTCTAACTGTAATTCTTTTCAATTTTTTCAGAGTATTTATCATTATCTGGCATAATAAAAACAAAAATAAAGAACCAGGTTTCCCTACTTCAAACTTTCTAAGGCTCAAATTTTAGCCAAAATAGGGTGAACTTCTACCTGTTCTACCTGACAGTCTTTTGAGGATGAAAGCTTGGACACTAGAATGAGGCAGTCTTGAGTTTCATCCTCTTGAACTTAGTGTTGTTCTCAGTGAAGAGAGATGCCAAGAGCTAACTCATAGGGCTCTCTGAGGAACCAAGGAGCTATCATATCCAAAATAGCTTAATCCCTGGTGTACAGAAACTGTCCCAGATTATTAGCTCCTCCTGTCCTCACAGTGATAAGGAACCACTCTGCTAGGACTATCTTTGGCTGAAGGTAAGAGAAGACCAACCAGGAAGTGTACTCCATTACATGTTAATTTTTCTCATATAACAGGAAGTTTAGATTTAGGCAGTGCCCTAATGTTGGTTCAATAGCTCAACAACATTAAGGCTGATGTATCTGCGTTTCTGTTGATTGTTCCCTTCTGGACATACCATAGCGGCTACAGCTCTAGTATCACATTTGTGTTGCAGGTAAAAAGGAGGAAAGGGGGAAATTTAAGGAAAAGAGGAAAAGGGCTTTGATAGGTAGGCTAGATCCTTCTTATTAGGAAAGTAGTCACTTTTCCTGAAGTTCCACCAAGCAGATGTTTGCATAGATGTTACTGGTAGAACTGGGCCACATGGCCATCTTTATACCCATCACAGGCCAGAACGAATGAAATTACCATGCCAGGAGTAGATGCACTGCCTAGCACAGCAGTCACTATTAGCTGTGGGGGATACAGTGATTTCAGTGGATCTCTGAAATGGAGGATAGTACCAAACCCTATATGCAAACATTAAGATATCATGATAGTCAATCTGATAACCAAGATGGATGCTAAGTGCCTAATGGGTGGGTGGTATATACAGTGTGGATACACTGGACAGAAAGATGATTCATGTCCCAAATAGGACAGAGGGGGTGGTGAGAGATTTCATTATGCTACTCAGAGTGGTACAAAATTTAAAACTTACAAATTACTTATTTCTGGAATTTTCTATTTAATATTTTCAGGCTGAGGTGACTAATGGAAGAAGAGACTTGAAAGTGGGAGAGCAACAGAAACCATAGAAAATGAAATATGGCTGAGGAGGGACTACCATATTGCAAAGTCAGGCTACTGTATTCAGAAAAGGAGTAGGTTGGTGGTAGAGGGAAATGGATACTGAGTAGACAATGGGTGGTGTCTGCTAGAAGAGCAGAACCCATGCACAAATCTGGTTAGAACAAAACAAAACAAGATAAGACAAAAAACTAGAATAAACTTCTACTTTGCACAGGAAGTTTCACCTGCTGGAGATCAGTATGATGTGTGAGATAAATAAAGAAACTGATAAACTTCCTAGAAAGAATCTTGCATTCAAATCTGTCATTTCTTCAGCTTCTTAGAAGAAGTTAACAGCCCCTAAACCAGCCTCTGATCAGGAGAATAATCCACATGAACTTTAGTGCTCTGTGCTCTAAATCTAAGGAAAATTGGAGGTATCATGGATTTGAAATATTACTTTCTAAAACTGAATTTCTAACACCAAGCACAGAACAAGCTTCTAGGCTGTGAATGGAGGTTGTGATCCAATATTCCCAAATTGTCCTTGGCAGATGATATCATTGGCTAAGTGAGGAATTCGTTACTGTGAACACTGGTAGGTTGTAAAGGCCATAGCAAGAGGGTTGGGTGTCAGCAGAAGGAAGGGGAATAAGGCACCAGGAGCACAAGAGAATAATCAAACAATGGGTGTGAAGATGGATCAAGGTCAATTTTCTAAGTCAGATGATGATCATGAGCATTTATGTTCAAGAAAGAGTAATTATAGTAAAAGACTACATGTCAGTTTACAGTAATCCTAAGTATCTTTTGACAGAGAAATTTATTTCAGCATGAAAAGGGACTGCTTAGGCATGCATTTTGCAGCACTAGGAAATAAATCCATTAGGCTGCTTGTGTATTTCTTTTATACACCTGAAGTGAAAAAAGTAGTAGGAAACTGGAAGCAAAGGGTACTGAATGAAGTCAATGGGCTGAGACCCAGAAATATAAACTTAAGGGAAAGAAAGAAGCACATAACAAGGAAAGAGGATTCTGCAAAGGCAAACTGGAGTCTCCAGGGGTCCCAAACAGTAGCTAAGGGTGGCCTGGAATGGGCTTAACTGTAAGAGAAACTTGATACCTACAACCCCTACTACCATGGCTAATTTTTAAATTTTTTGTTATCCCTACTATCTTAGTCAGTGTGGGCTGCTATAATAAAAAGCACAAGCAGAGTGGCTTAAACAACAAACACTGATTTCTCACAATTCTGGAGGCTGGGAAGTCCAAGTCAAGGCACTGACTGATTTAGTGTCTGCCGGGGCTCTCTTCCTGGTTGTCTTCTGGTGTCTTCTGGATGAACCTTCACATAGTCAAGAGAAAAATCATCCCTCTTGTGTCTTTTTTTTATAAGGGCACTAGTTCCATTCTTGAGGGCTCCATCCTTGTGACTTAATTACCTCCCATAGGCCTCACTTTCTAGTAACAGTGCCTGTCTCCTCTAGAGGATGCAGCAATAAGGTGCTGTCTCGGAAGCAGAGACAAGGCTCCCATGAGACACTAAATCTGGTGCCTTGACTTGGACTTCCAGCCTCTAGAACCATAACAAATCAATTTCAGTACTTTATAAATTTCCCAGTCTGTGTCATTTTGTTATAGCAGAACAACAGACTAAGTCATGAGGCTATCACCTCTATTTTCTTCTAGAAGCTCAGTTGGTTTTGCTTTCACACTTAAGTCCAAAATGTGCCTCAAGTACATTTTTCTCATGCACTCATCACAACTTCTCTTTCTAGTAAAACCTGCCAAATAATTTAAAACATTCTGAAATCTTTTAATTCAAGGATTTATAGTGCCATTTTTAAGTTGAGATCTGAAGGGAGGCTGTTATGCTATTTATTTCATCTTAGCAGAGTCTACCAAGTGCTCTAGGCTGGTTTCCAGGAGTGCACTGGTGCACACACAGCATCCTGCCTGCATTTCCACCCACAGCTTGAGGTTAGAACATGCTCACAGGAGTACCAGAAGTAGAGGATAATGGAGATAAACAGCCAGTCATTATGCTCTTTGGAGCCTTGACCTTCCAATTTGAAGTATTTTTAAAAGCCCTTCAGTATAGAAAACAATTGTCCTTTTGTTGCATTTTTCCAAGGACTTCACATAGTGCCTATAAGAAATCTCTCCAGCTCCTTGGCCTTTGGTTTCTTGAGGTTCCAGGGGGCAGCCTGATCACAAGTGCATCTTTCCTGGAGTGTTAAGGAAAGTGTGTAGCTCTTCCCAAGGCCAACAAGGCCCTGTTGAGGCAGGTGACCCCTCTGTCACCCAGCCAGTGGGCGTCAGGGCCTAGAGGACAAGGCCTCTCCTACTTGGACAGAGAAACACCACTATCTCTTATGTTGAGAAAGAATCATCCCTTTAAGATACCTTGCTGCACTCCAAACAGGGTGATACATTCCTCTAATATTTATTGCTTGCCTACATCCTGGCAGGAACCTTCATTGACTTTCCCCCACTGAGTCTTTGCTACGGCCCTCAAGGTAAGTATTGTGACATCAGAGGGATTAACCAAGGTATCCAAATTCGTATCCTGGTGATGGCAGATGTGGATGACCCTCTAGACCAGTGATGGTGAACCTTCTAGAGCTTTCAATGATACAAACAGCCCACTACAGCAGGCACACCATAGTTTCACCACCACTGATGTAGACCCTCTCACTTCACACTGAATGTCCTCAGCACTAAATGATTCTATTTTTCATTTCTGGACAATTCTTGGAGGTTGATCTTTTATGTTTCTCTTAGTTGGGTAGTTTCTAACGTAGGGTCTGTTTTTCATGCCTCTGGAAAGACTGTGAACCCCCCAGATTTTAAGGGGACTATGTTTGCCTGTGTGCTTGGACCTATAGAGGCCCTTTCTTGCCTCAGATTCAGATTATCAGAAGGTTCCATAAAATAAAAATATTTCAGAGTCAAAGTGTTGGATGGCGATGGAGGAGGAATGCTGAGGTGGCCTTGTTGGCTGCCAGGTGTGGGTGGCCCCGCCGGAGGTGGTGGGAACATTTCATGCAGTCTTGAACGCCTCAGTTTCCATCAGTGTGACAGTCTTGGTCATGTTGGTTGTGAGTCCCTGGAGATGTCCCCAGGGCTCTGTTAACATTCATCAACTTCAGTAATGTTTTCTTTTCTATCGTAATTACAGGGAAGAATAATGATGTTCATAATAAATAATCAAGGATCCTTGTAAGTAAAACATGCAGTACAGAATGTTCTTCTGAGCCTTTTTCTGCTTCTCTTCCCACATCCTTCCCTTCTTTGTGGTGCATGCATCCCACGGCAGTGAGCAGCCTTCATATTGGTTTAAAAGTATGTGTAGACATTATTATTATAATCGCAGAATCTCTGGGTAGCAAGAAACACACAGTGCATTTGTTTAGTGGGGACCCTGACTGACGAGAACTGTACTGAAAGTTCTCAGCTGAAGCTGTTATAGGTCAGAGGTGGCAGGGAAAGGAGCCAGGAGAGAAAATATAATAGTTTCTTTACTGGGGGGTTGTGTTCCAAGACCCCAATGGATCCCTGAAATTGTGGATAGTATCAAATCTTATGCATGTAGTAAGTATATGCCTATGGTAAATGTTCACTCTTCATTTATAGGAAGTGCCTTACAGCTTCTCTTTGGCATAACTGAATTGCCAGTATCACTACTCCTGTGCTTTGGGGCCATCATTAAGTAAAATAACTATTACTCAAGCATAAATGGCGCAACACTGCAGCAGTCAACCTGATAACTGAGGAGGGTAGCAAATACAGTGTGGATATGCTGGGCAAAGGGATGATTCACATCCCTAGTGGCAGAGATTTCATCATGCTGCTTAAATGGGCATACTATTGAAAACTCATGAATTGCTTATTTCTGGAATTTTCCATTTAATATTTTTAGGTCATGGATGATGTGGGTAACTGAAAAGACAGAAAGGGAAACCACAGATGGTGGTGCTGTGGGGGGACTGTTGTAAGAGGAAGGTGTGAGACCACAGAAGGAGAAAACATGAGTTGGCAACTGGGATTTGCAAATGAGGTTTCCACAGGGGTACCAGGGTGATCCAAGAGAGGGCTTGTCTTGGGGGCAGCCCCATAATTGTGTGCCACCTGGCAGAGAAGAGAACAGCTGGCATCTGCTATACTGAGTTCCCATTATGTTGAGTTTGCCCAAAGTTTGGTCGATGGATCAGCAGGAACATTGGCATCACCCAGCAGCTTGTTAGGAATGCAGAATTTTAGGCCCCACCTGGACCTTAATCAGAATCTCCAAGTGACCCATATACATAGTTAATATAGAGAATCCCTGAAGTAGGAGATACCCAGGCAGGTGGGAGAGGGGCTGGTAATGTGGGTTGCAGAAAGTTATTGGTGAAAATTGCCAGAAGCTAAAATGATTAGACAGATGATGTGGACAAAAATATAAAATTTTTTGTAGGGATGGAGCTGGTTCAAACTCTGGAGATTTCGTTGATCTATTTGTCCAGAGAATCTTACATCATGTTTTAAAAGGACTGTAATGTATTTTACTAAAATAAATATAGTTTCACCAATTTATCTCTGGAGGAAGGGCCAGATACTCAAATAGCCTGGTAGGGCCAGATTACGGTTTCTAAATGTGGGGAGTTATGAACAGTGACAAACAAGGAGAAGACAGAATAAATGAACTGATAGGAATTGTGTGTCTTTGGTGTATATGTTCTCTTATTCAGAGCTTTGTCCCTGGTACAAGAGATAGGTTGGGGAAGGCAGGTGTCCATGGAGCTGGAGGAGAGGAGGAGAAAGGGTAGGGACAAAGCCAAAGGTGCAAGGATGCCGAGTGTGTATGCACGTTCAGGGGATACTGAAGCGTTTCCCCGGGCCAGAGGGGCGATTTCAGGGATCAAAGAAGTCAGGGATCAGGTTAGATATGTAGGCTGAGATCAGAATGCAAAAATACCTTACTCCCCCACTGGAGAGTTTGGAGTTTGCTCTGCATGAGCTGTGGAACTTGGATTCCTTCCACACCTAATAAAAGCAAAGTTTAATGAGACTAAGTGATGGGGGGGACATCAGAGCAGTTAGGATTCAAACAGCGTACAGGTCCAACCCAACCCTGCTGCCTATCATCTGGCTGGTCTGAAGCAAATACCATAAACTCTTTAGGTTTCAGGATCCTCATATGTCCAATAGTGACAACAGCTTTTCCATCAGGGGCTGGTTTAAGGAAAACTGAGCTACATATGAAGTCTTAGAAGTATTCCTAAAATGATTAGCTCCAATTGTTGTTGTTGTTATCATTATTAATTATATCTGGCTCCAGTAAATAGAGGAAGGGTGGAAAATTAGGAGCAAGGGAAGCAATTTCCAAGCTTCAGAGTGTCGGATCAAGTTAGGAAGAGAGTGGAGGCAGTCATCCTTGGAACTTTCCCCAGTACAAAAACAGCTGATTTCATTCTTGTGTAAGCGGCTCTCCTGTTTACCAAGGGCACTAATAATAACCAGCCCCTGCATCTGTTCTACACATCACCGCCACCCCCTCCAGCTCAGAGTGCTGTCCCACACACGTCTCCTCTTTCTTCCCCTCCCTCCCTGCGTGGGCACCGGGTCAGGAAGAGCACACTCTGAAAAGGTGGGTGGAAGCGTGAACAGGGAAGAATGTGACCTGATGGTAGGGGTCAAAGGAAGCCCTGTCTCTCCAGGACCCCGGACTGCAGGCATTTTGGTCAAACCTCTGCTCAGCAGCCCTCACCAGCTGTTTAATTAGAGGAGAATCTCACGGGCCAGTATCAGCTTTCCCTGGCATTGCCCTGGGCTTGGAGGATCACTTGGATTAAGCTTCCTACATCTCTCAGTCCTGAATTTACAAGATTCAGAAGAATTGACAACCTTTCCAAAGTTATTGGCTCTGGGGAGAGAAACTAGTGGGCGTTATAATTTGAAGATGAGGCAAATGGCCCCAGTTTTAAGCATATTGGGTTAACTATCACCTCTTTTACTCTGTGACTATTCTTTAAAAGTACATGTTCAACTTACAAGTAATTTCTTCTTTGTTATGAGTTATTAGAACCAGATAACTTCCTGTCTATTATCAATAACATTAAAGGGAGAACAATTATTCTTGGATGGGGTGGATAGGTGGGTGGAAGAAAAGGGGACGGTTAGGAAGAGAGGAAAAGTTATGCAGGGGGGAAAGAAAACAGGAATAGAGCCAGGAAGTCAAGAACTTTGGGCAGAGAAGAATACTAAAGAGAGGGCAGCAGGAGGCAGAATACAGGGCCAGCACCAAAAGAAGTCTTGCTGACTTTGGAACTGGTCCAATGGCTGAAGGGAAGAACTACCTACATGTAAGTCATCTCTTGGGCTGTTTGGGGCATTAATAGGACAAACTAACAATATTTTGCAGAATGAACTCAAAATTCTTCACTGAAGACCCAGAGCCCACCCCCAGGTTAACTGGAACCCAGGCTCATGCTCATTCTCCCTCACTACCCTGAATGAGTTCTCTGCTCCAGTCAGCATGTTCTACCTGCACCCCGTGGGCAGGCCACTTCGTGGCATGGGACCCCAGTCCCTTGCTCTTTACCCAGTCATAGCTGCCCATACTTTAAATCCAGCCACGACTCTCTCCCAAGAGGCCATTCCTAACCGTGAACTTTCCTTCAATAACCTTGCTTGCTGCAGATATATTCTTTTTTGGCATTTAGTGCTTTATATTACTCAATTACTATTTATTTAAGTAAATAGAGTGGTTTTTCACATTAAAAATAATATGTGCTCTGCTAATTATAGAAATTTTAGAAACATAAAAAAACCAGAAATATATCATGTAGGGACCATTCAAATTTGGAATTCTACCTTCCAATTGTTTTTCTATTTATATATTCTTTATTAGGTTGATATTTTGGACATATATAAGTTATATGAGGTGTGATAAAATACTGTATTTAAATTTTAAAAATGTATTATAGTAAAAGACACATTCTCATCAATCCTCCTCAAAATACAATACTCACTCCTGCTTCAAACACACTTATCCTATTGTTCTTACCACTTTCTAAAGCAGTTCTGGAAGTACACTTTCATGTCTTTAGCTACGCTACTGTGGCTGCCTCCACATTCTCCTGTGTTTGAAACGTTTACCTTTCATGGTCATTTTGACTTTTGGGAAAAGCTGAAAGTTGCATGGTGCCAGATCCAATGAATAAGGTGGATGAGGACACACTGTAGTGTTTTTACGAGCCTGCCTTTCCATTGGATGAAACTTGGCAGTAGCATTCACCATATTTTTGATAATACTTTGTAAAGACACTCATCAAAGAGGGCTTTTAATATATTGCTTTGTAGTCTTTTTCTCATATATTTTTACTCCCTCAAGATCATATCATTAAGAGCATATTGCATGTATTTTAAAGTCAGCTAACCCAGCAGCATTAACAGATACTAATGGTATGAAGAAAGGTCTGACAGCAGCTGACATCTGTCCCTAGGAAATTTATTAAATTTTCCCAAATTCAAGGACTCTTTAGAATCAGTTAAAATAAGTTTTCAAGATGCAAAATATCATTCTTGAAGTTTCTCAGCTATAAACATATCCATTATATTGTTCTATGTAACTTCTTTTATCAAGAAGGAAAAAAAGACTTTTTGTTAATTATTTCTTCTGGCACAATGTTACAATCGAGTAGAAACATAGCCATTGTTCACAAGTTCTTGAAGAACAACAGCAGTTATTGTCTCAAATAGTCATCAAACAAGTCAAGAGATTCCATCTGATTTGTCGGGTGGATACTATGGTTCAAGAAACATGTATCATACTGAAAAGGAAGAGAGGAAGAAGATAACTAGTTAATTGAAGTAACATGAGGTCAAACTTTGCTCCAAGACTGCAGAATACATCTGGAGATATGTAATCCAACTAGATTCCTGATTATGACATACAAACTAAGTCCTCTTTTGAACTACAATGCTCCCATTCTCATTATGCTATTATTAGTCTCCGGTTTGACTAAAGGATGTCTCTAAGTATTCTTTCCCCAAAAGATGTACAGGAGAGGTGTTATTTTATGAGCAGTTAAGTATTCATTCATTCAAAATATTTGTTGAGGCCACTGTTTGGTGATCCTATCTTTACTGACTTGGGAATACTTAAGAGGGTGAAATATTGTTTTAATCCAGGGTATATCTCATTTTAAAAAGGAACATAGAAATAAGAGGCCTCAGAATGGAAGCCTGGTTTTTTATTTTATCATTACTATTTTTAACCCATTATAGTAAAAACAGAGATAGAGATTATATTAATCAGAATTCTCCAAAGAAACAGAACCAATAGCATACCCAGTGGTCCTTCAGTATTAAAAGGTGTTGGCTCCAGGACCCCTGGCAGATATCCAAATCCCTTATATAAAATGGCATAGTATTTGCATATGACCTACACACACTCTTCTCCATACTTTAAATCATCTCTAGCTAATTTATATCTAATACAATGTAACTACTATATAGTTGTTATATTGTTTAGGGAACAATGATAAAAAATGTTTAGTAGGTACACTTTTTTTGAATATTTTTGATCCACAATTAGTTGAATCCACAGATGTGTATCCCACTAATATAGATTGATCTATCTATCTATCCAGTGATATAAAAGATTTATTTTGAGGGATTGGTTTTCCAGATCATGGAGGCTGAGAAGCCCCACAATTTGCCCTCTGCAAGCTGGAGGCCCAGAAGAACAGATGGTATAACTGAAGTCAAAACCTGAATACCTGAGAACCAGAGAAGCATATGGTGTAAGTCCTGGTCCAAGTTTGAAGGCCCAAGAACCAGCAGAAAGGTATCTGAGGGCAGGAGAAGATGGATGTCTCAGCTCAAAACAGAGAGAAAAGTTGCAAGCCCTCAATGGATTGAATTAATGCTGCCCGTGTTGATAAAGGAGATCTTATATTCTTTGCTTGGTTTAGAAATTCAAGTGTTAGTCTCTTCCAGAAACACACAGACACACCCACGAATATTCTATTTGGGCAAATGTTCTATTCTGGGCTATTAGCCCAGTCAAATTGATAGATAAAAAGAACAATTACAGAGATATTATTGCTGAGTTCACGATTTACAGGGTCCTCTGTATGGATTTTGGTTCATTCAGACTTAAAGAGGACTAGGGCTAGAAGTGTTTCCCAACTGCCTTAGAAAGATTTCAAAGCTTGACATGCTAAATAAACCCCTCTGTCAGGAGTCTGAGACTTCAGGATGCATCTGGAAATATGTAATCGAACTGTATTCCTGATGTTGGGGTACAGACTAAGGAGAGATCTTCTAATTTAGAGCCCTGGTTATTATTTCTTTGGGTACCTGATATTTAATTCGACTGTACTTGTGTTTCTTTGTCAGACTGCATACTTGGAATGGACATTCTTAAATATTAGCACCACAAGGGGCACTAATGCTAGATGAGCACCCACATTACAGCCTTTGCTGGAGCCACTATGACCAGTTGCATTTTGGGGAGTCATCTGCACTTCCTGTGCTAGTAAGGACTATGCAATTGAAGCAGAGTTATGAACCCACAGAGGATAAAGGAGTAATATTCATCATGCAGGTGTGAAGATAGGCACTAAATACCCACTATTTTCTAGTTTAATGGTCTAGCTGGGTTGATCAAAAAAGCTGGAGCTGGAGACTGGGCTTGATGTCCAATTATGGATAATAAGAACTAAAGTGCTGTTCATGTAACAGTTACTGAACTGATTGGAGCTGCTATCTACATTTCGTATGTGGCACTTGATACTGCTATTGAGTCTTTGTGTTTTATTAGGGAGTAGATCAAGGACACGTTGCTTTTACTTAACAGGGCATGTAATACATTTTTACTGTTTTGTTGCAGAGAACTTTGATCCCCCTAGAAATAGTTTTGATTCCTAACTTAATGCAGACAACCCAATGAATTTTAAATATTCCATTAAATTTGTGATGTGTTCATCATGATTCTCACTAAGAAAGCTGTTTTCACTGTATTGCATGCTGGCTAGACAATGCCATCCACAGAGAGCTGGGCTCTCAATCAGAAGAGAGCCCACAGTTCCACTTTCTAAGTGTCTTTCCTGAGGAGGACTTGGAGATATCCCACGACTGCCATAGATACACTGCTGATCTTACGGCTGTAAGCTGCAAAGAAAGAGCTACAACATTAGGTTTGCTCACAGCGTATCATACACAGACATTTTCCTGAAGCCTCTGTGATACTTCACCAGACAGGCAGGCACATTGACGGCACTCCTTGCAGTAAGGAGCCCTGAAAGCAACCTAGGGAGCGTGAACACAAGCTCTCTTCCTGGGCACCTGTGCATTCAGACCCTGGAAGCTGCATCTGTCCACAACTGATTGCCTTATTCAATTCTATTTTGCTATAAGAGAATGCCTGAGGCTGGTAATTTATAAAGAACAGAAACTTATTGGCTTACAATTGTGGAGGATGAGAAGTACAAGATCAAGGGGCTGGCATTAGCAGGGGCCATCTTGCTGTGTCATCCCATAGCAGAGATGACAGGATGAAGTCTCCATTTCATAATGAACACATTCCTGTGATGGTGGCATTAATCTATCCGCAAAGGCAGAACATGAAGACCTCCTCACCTCTCATTAAGCCCCACCTCCCGTTGAGGATCATGTTTCCAATATATGCTTTTGAGAGGACACATTCAAACCACAGCACCAAGCTCATAGATTACTGGAATTTTTGGTAATGAGAGTCTATTTATATTTTCTGGTCTTTTACTCTTTGCACTCCTCCATTGCTAAATAGTTAGACCTTGTTTCTGAGCTTTCATCGGGACAGATTTTCTCACTAAACAAAAATTGTGAGTCTCTGACCTTCCTCATCTTGTTCTCTCTGAACCACAGACACATGATGTGAGAAAGTGCCAAGAAAATTCTGTTTTGAAATGGAAATTGTATATCCAAACAAAGATCAAATCTGGGCTCAAATCCTCACCAAGTTCATGAGGTAGTGGCTGTTCATCTCATAGGCATTTTGATGGTTCCACTTGATGGCTTACTGGATCTGTGATTGAGTGGGAGTCTCAAATACAAGATTTATCTCCTGACAGAAAGCTTTGTTCTCTTATAGGATATATTCTTTCCAAGGTGGATAAATCCCGCAGAGCACGGCACTGAGCGCTCTGGAAAACAAGTGGAATTTCAAGACATGCTCCTAGCCATAGAGCTTTCTGTACTGGCATTGACTGGAATACATTTATACATAGGCTCATGAGTTGTTCTTAGAAGATTTTCTATATAATCAGGCCACTACATCACTCAGGAATTCGCTATTAGACGCATCAACATATGAGATATCCCTGTGATAACAAATACAACTCAGCTGTGAGCCTGATTCACACACGTATCCATACGAAGAGAACACATCTAAATAACATAGTCATAAAAAAATATTCATGCCCACTCTTCAGGCTAGAATAAGAGGCCAGGAGCCGGAGTGGGCTCAGAGTTGTCCTCTGAAGTCCAAGACAGTGGCCAGCTGGGGAGCGAGAGCCGGAGCAACACTACCTGCAGGGAAGAGACACAGCCGAGGCAGGACGGTGGCTGCAGACAAGCCTGCAGATCAGGGAACAGAGAAACATGAAGGGACAGGGTCAGCCCTGCAGGATCACTGATCAAGGCTTTCCAAGCCTTCGCATCTGGAAATTGTGATGCCTGTCTGCAATATCTTGCCTGTCTACAAGATATAAACAAAGGTGATTATAAAATAATTTTGAAAACAGCAGTAGTTGAGTTTTTTAAAAGTAAGCAAACAACAACAGATACTTTGAGATAAACCTTAACCAGCTGAAGAATCAGGTCCACTCAGCTGTTGAAGAAATGGATGGATTAGATGATGTTGAAAACATGTTGTATTACAATTAAGCAGTCATTCTTTATCATCTGCTGCCATATACAGAAGTGAGAGCAGTTGGTGAAAAACTTTGTCAGTTCATAGAACCTTTTGAAGAAAAACTTGCCCAAGCAGTGTGTTTTTTGCTTGTACACCTGTGCATATTAATCTACCTAGCTGAGAAAGCTTTGCATATTCTTGCTGTCCTACAAAAAAATGATTTCACAGGGTAACAATAACAAAAATGGAAAGAATGAGACTGGTAATAATAGCAATAAAGATGGATCTAATCATACAGCTGACAGTGGACCTCTGATAGCTGTAAAATCAAAGCTACATCAGTACAAAGTAAAAGCTTACAATCAAATGAAGTCCCTGAAAGCATGCAAAAGGGAAATCAAGTCAGTCATGAACACAGCTGGAAATTCTGCACCCTCTCTGTTCCTTAAAAGCAATTTTGAATACTTAAGGGGCAATATTGAAAAGCTATGAAGCTGTTAAATAGTTCAAATATTGACGAACATCCCAGATTCATGAAAACAGGTGAATATTTGTAATGTGTGCTCTGGAATAATCTTGGTTGCATCCATTTTGCCATGAACAAACACAATTTGGGAATTGTCCACTTTAAGAAGGTGCTGCAAAAGAATGACGTCTGTGAGCAGCTCAGTGCCGGGAACACTGACCCAGGGAAAAAATGTTCAGGAAGACCCATGGGTACTTTACTAACTGTAATGGTTGATAAATTGTGTCAACTTGAGAAGTTTAAAAGTTTAACTTAGGCCGGTGAGATGGCTCAGCGGCGTAAGCGCCTGCCTTGCAAGCGCAAGGGCCCGAGTTCGACTCCTGGATCCCACATACGAAAAAGGGGCCGGTGATATCGCTCAGTGGCACGGGTGCCTGTTGGTGCACGAGGTCCTGAGGTCGACCCCCCGGTACCCACAAAAAAAAAAAAAAAAGTTTAACTAAGTGATTCAGCAGGGGGCCAGGGTCCTCACTTTGTAAACATCCTGAGCCTGCGCAAGAGGAGGGCAGGAAAAGGGTGTGAGTGCTACACCTGCCCTGGGGGTGGGGAGGGTGGGGGTGGGTAGCCTGCTTACAGTATAAGGGAGGAAAAGAGGCTCGCTGTCCCCCTTGTGCTCTTGTTGCTTTTGCTGTCTTCTGGTGCCTTGAAGTGTTGCCTCTGTGCCATGCCACCCTGCCTTGGAGCCAGCTGATTATGGACTGAAACCTCCACAAAGTGTGAACTAAATAAACCTTCCCTTCCTTAATTTTGGGTGTTGGGTAGTTTGTCTCAGCAAGGAGAGAAAAGCAACCAAGACACTAACCAACAAGAGGTATGAGTTGCTGTGTAACTGGGACTCAGCCTCTTCACCTCAGAAGGCCTCTTCCCGCCTTCAAGTGTCTGACTGAAGCTGGTCGGGTTTATCATGCAGATGCGCACCTTTGGCTTCGGCTGGCTGAGTGCTGTATCTCTTTCAATAAGGAGACTTCTGAGCAAGAAACTGAAGGTCTTCCAAGCAAAAAGGAAATTGTACAGTGTATCATTGGTCAAGGCTATCATCATAAAATAGTTGTGACGTCACAGCCCGTACAGAATACTGTGTATAATGATGGGCAGTTCTCAGCCATTCCTGTAGCCAGTGTGGAGTTCTCAGCCCTTTGTCTCAGAAACGCCTTGTTGCTGTCACCTGAAGAACAATGGGTTCCGAAGCAGTGAAACGGGTCTAAAAACAGCAGTCAGCTCTGAGGGAACACAGAGAGCAGTGAGAACAGTGAAACTTGCAGCAGTAAAAGCCAGGATGGAGATAAATTCATTCCAGCTTACCTTCTTCTCCATTGAGAAAACAGGAATTAGAAAACTTGAAGTGCTCCATAATGGTTAGCAGTGCTATAGGTGGTCCTGATGGCTTTGAGTCCCTCAGATAAACTTCTTCAGCAGCCCAAGCTGTCAGGCTTTCTTAAGTTTCTGCGACATTTGTACATGGCAGAAGCCCTCATCTCCCTGGACAGAACATCAGATGCTGTTACTCACTCGAACCCTGAGAAAGTCACCAGTGTCTCCTTAGGGATCTCTTCCAAAGAGCAGGACCAAGGTCAGACAAGGGTGAAAACAAAGCAGTGGAATCCTCTGGTAAGCAGGCTCCCCAGAGCTACCCTGTCCATCACCTTGGCCAGGACTGTGATGCTGTTCAACCTCAGCAGCTTGTACTGCCTGCTGGGCGAGTACCACAAAGCCCGGAAGTGTCTGTACCAGGTGGCTTCCGTGATTCACCGGAAGGAGGTGCCCCCGGGGCCATCTTGCTGGCTGTCCACCTGGAGCTGCAGAATGGTAATACCCAGTTGGCTTTGCAGATCATCGAAAGGAATCAGCTGCCCCTGACAGTGAAAACGCACTCAGAAATGAGAAAGAAACCAGTGTTCCAGCAAGTCCACCCTATCCAGCCCAACCAGATGCCAGCATTCACCACTGTGCAGAGAAAGTGTTTTGCTTTCAGAAAACTGTTGCCCAAGATCCAGGGCAGTATTTACTGACCTTGTTAGTTGTATGACAGCAAATGAATAAAAGGCACATGGTGAAGGATGCTAGTTGTGAAGACACTGTTTTGAGACCATTCTACCCCTTACGTTTTTGCGAGAAGCTTACTTAAAATTAAAGATTCACAAATTCGTTTTCAGCCATTGTCCTTTAAGCTGCGCCAGACTATTGTGAGCGATTATGTGATATATCTGTGTCATAGGCAATTAAAACATGGTCTTCAGAACCAACTCACCAACCAAATAAACAAAAACAAAAAAACAAAATAACATATTCATAGGAAAAATCTACCAGAACCAAGTGGTCCTCATATGCATGGCAGCTTGCTGAATCTTGCTCAAACCTAACATGGCCAAAAAACCCGTCATGAATGATTATGATAATCAGTTAAAATATTCTCCCTGTTTATGAAATTAATATCTCTTTGCCAGTGTCAACAAATACTGAAACTCCATTAAAATTCGATGTTTGTTCCCCTAATGGGCAGATTTATGTTTTTGAGTGTCTAGAGTCACAGGGAAGATTCTTTGTGAAAAGTTGTTAAGTAAATGATCCCAAAACTTCGGCGGGAAACCTTGCACTGGGTTAACTCAGCTTTCCTTTGGACTGGACGACTTTTCTTTCAGCAGCCTGAGCCCAGCTTCTCACAAGATTGCCGTGTGCTGAGTGCCTGACTTTTCTGATAACTCCCTGTAAGGCTGCCTGTTCACCCAAACTGCTTGGCGCTTATGCCTCTGTAGTTTATTCTTTACCTACAAGGTTGTTCTCATGCTTTCATTACAGATAGATGGAGGAACACAGAGGCAGAGTCCCATCGTGGAAACTAAGTACTCTGAGTAGTAGTAGTAGTTGCATGAGGGAGGGAGGTTACAACTGAGGGCTCTGGACTAAGCTTGGACCCTTACATGACAACTCTGATAGGAGGGAGGGGAAACTAGGAAAAGGTAATTCACAGAAAAGGGAAAAGATAAAGAAACATTTCTGTCTTGATCTATGTTATGGATATGGGGAAAAGTCTTCCACTGCAGTTCACAACCATGGACTACCTTTATATCTAATAAGCCACAGGCAAGATATTAATTTCCTTTCAGATGGTGAAGCTCTAGGGTGCCTGGAATAACTGAACAACAACTCCTTCTTGATGGACTAATTCTCCGTGAAAAAGTTTTAATATTTACATACAAAGCCCATTGAATATGAATTTAAAATCTGAAGTTGCCAAATACTTTAGGAAACAAACTGTCATGAGTTTGGAGAAAAAGTTAACATTAAAATTTTATCTCCAGTGATTTCAGATATTGCAATTATTATATATAAAATTAAAATATTTAAATCACTTAAAGAAAGAAAAAAGAATAAAAAACATGAACAAGGAATGTGATTCTTTAAAAACAGGCAGATTTTTTTGTTGGGCATGGTGGTGCATGTCTGTAATCCCAGCACTTGGGAGGCTGAGGCATGAGGATTGCTGTGAGTTCAAGGCCACATGGTGAGCTACATAGTGAGTTCGAGTCCAGCCTAAATTGCATAGTGAGACCCTGTCTCAAAAAATAAAAAATAAAAAATAAATAAATGGCAGATTTGAAAAGGAAATAGAATTTCTAGAAAAGAATATTGTTATTGAAATTAAGATTCAATATTCACATTAAATAGCAGAAAAGACACTGCTAAAAACAGAATTTGTAAACTAGAAGACAGATCTGAAGAAACTGTCCAGATGGCAGCATAGAGAGACAGAAACACAGAGGACTTAGAAAGAAAGTACGGAATGTACAGCTGTTACTATGTTCCATGGGAGTTATAGAGGAAGAGAACAGTGAAGAAGGTAATATATGAATAGGCAATGGCAGAAAGTTGTCTGGAATTTACAGAAGATATAAACCTATAGATTCAGAATCACAATAAATCACAGGCATAATGAATTGATGCCTAAACCCATTACAATGAAATGGTAAAGACAAAGAAAAGATCTTTACCTTGTAGGGATAAAAGACAGATTTATGTAAAGAGAAACGCCAGTTAGGTTGAGAGTATGACAGCAGACTTAACCACAACACCAAAGCTGGGGAACAGTGGGATGGGAAGTGAGATGCTGGCAGAAAAAATAGCTATCAGGGCAGAATTACAGACTCAATCAAATTATCTTGAAAGAAGGTGAAGTAACGACATTTTAAGACATTACAAAAAGTGCATTTGCCCCTAGTAGACTTTTACTAAAAGGAACTTTACTTCCTTCTCAGTGAAATAATATCTTTTTGTAAAGAAAAAAATGACTCCAGATATAAGAAGGAGTAGTGAGTAAAAAATTGGTTAAAAATGTGGTAAATCTAATCAGTTTTACCTCATAAAACACTAATGTAAAATATATAGATATTAAATGTTATGATTATATTATGTCATATATACTACATCTAATTTATTGTATATAGTATTATTATGTAGATAATAAAACAAGATATTACCAAAATATAGAATAATATACAAGCTAGGATGGAAGTGACTGGAGTTCAAAAGAATGCAGAATTTCCCAAGTTGATCTCTAATTCATGGGGCATCCTGTGGGGTTATGTTGCCCGGAAGTGTGCTTTGTGCTTGGCTTGGCAGATATGACTTCAATAGAAGCAAACCTCTTGACATCCTGGATCCTAGGTAGGGCTAGATGGAGCTGCCGTTACTCTACCATTTAGGAAGTCTAGTGGCAGTGTTTAAGTTAGTACAGTAGTGCCAGATAAAATACAAGACGCATGGTTTGAATTCCAGATGAACAACAAATAAAAATGAATCACTATCTGAAACTCAGGCTTTACTTGGTGTCTTTACTTTTATATACTAATAGTGGCATTCCCTGTTGGATGAACAAGTTGTGAAAGAGTACAGAATGAGAATGATGGGAGGGTGGAGGTGACTCATACCTGCAAGTCGTGAAACGAGCAAACAGAAGGGGTCGGTCACATTCGTGGGCTCTTAGCTGACTTTTGCCTTCATAGATAAACAGGCCATGCTTATCGTGAAACTTCAGCTGGCATCAGCTTTGGGATGTTTATGCTCAGCTGCTCAACCACAGCAAAAGGAGAGTGGATTGGGCCAAATAAGTGAGCAAAGAGAGAAGGGAAGAGTAGTAATCATGCAAATATACGTTCCTCTCCCAGAGAACTTGGTTGTGTGACTGGGCAAAGAGCTTGCTCTAAAGCGGATATAAACTCTAAATGGGAATAGGCTTTTAGTTATCATCTCCTAGAACTCTCCTCATGGATAAAGAATATAAAACCATGATATACGAATAATATCGAATGCTTATAGGTACTGCTATGGTTTGAGTGCGTTCCCCAAAGGATCATGTGCTAGATGCTTGGTCCACACTGTAGTGGTATTAAGGGGCAGTGGAACTGTTATGGGGTGGGGCCTAGTGGAAGGTGCTTAGGTCATTGGGGATGTGCCCTCAGAAGGGATGGATGTTGTTCTTGCAGAGTGAGTTAGGTCCCATGAGAATGGGTTGGTGTAAAAGAGTGAGCCTAACTCTTAAAGCTGTCTGGCTTCCTGTTTCCCATATGATCTTTCCCTCTCACACATGCTCCCACCATGATGCCATCCAGTATGTTGTGATGTAGCCACAGGGGCCTTCACCAGAGTCAGTGCCATGCTGTGTGGACTGTCAGTCTCCAAAACTGTAAACTAAATAAACCTTTTTTCTGTATAAAATACCCAGCCTTAGGAGTTTTGTTGTAGCAAAGAAAACAAACTAATGCAAACACACATGGGCTAGAACAAAGCACTTTGTAGATACTAACTCTTTTACTCTTTTTTTTTTTTAATGCTAATACACTATGTCGTTTATTTTTTTATTATGTGTCCTTTTTTCTTTTTTTTTTTTGGTGGGTACCGGGGTCGAACTCAGGACCTCCTGTGCCAGCAGGCGCCCCCGTGACTGAGCGGTATCACTGGCCCTTTTTTCGTATGTGGGTATCCGGAGTCGAACTTGGGACCTCGCGCTTGCCAGGCAGGCGCTTATGCCACTGAGCCATCTCACGGGCCCTCTTTTACTCTTTACACTATTGCTCTGTGGTGTTATTTTATCATCACCTCTATTTTATAGGTAGGCCTATGTTGTAGTCAGGGTTTGCAAGGGAAACAATACAGGACACATAATTTATAGGATTATTTTGTAACAGTCACCCAAAGAGTCATATACAAAAAGAGTGCAGGAAATCTGACCACACACTAAAGACCCAAAGAATCCAGCTAAGGGCCTGGATTCCACAGCAATGTCCTGCCTGAGTCCAGCTGAAGACCTAGAGCCCATGACAATGCCCCCCACGAGTCCAACTGAAGGCCTAGAGCTCACAACAATGTGTCATACAAGTCTCTTTCACCCATCTGCGCTGGGAAGGCCCAAAGGTCAGTGGCGGAAGCTAGAAAGTCTGTGCCAGTGGGATGAAGGATCAGTGCCAGCAGGCTGAGAGATCTGCGTCAGAGCCAGGAAGTGACGCTCAAAATAAGGATCAGAGCTCCCCTGAAAAGTACCACAGCCATCCTCAGTGACAGCGAGGTTCTGAGCTCCTCCAGTGATGAGAACAGCCAAGTTCCTACCAGGAAAGCCAGCGTGACAAGCTCCTCCAGGAGAACCAACAGCACACCCTCTTCCTCTCCAGTTCTCCTTTTTATGCTGTTGGCAACAGTCCTCAGGGCCCTCCACACCCAGCACCACGCTGGTTCAGTTCAGCTGGGTGTTATAAGTTGACCCCCAGTTGTCAATGCACCACAGCCTATAATGAAGTATAGTGAGGTTAAACATCTTCCCCAAGTCACAGTAAACAGCAGAGCTTGGAGGTGAGCCCAGGAACTGGGATCTTAACTACTGACTGCCCTGTCTTTCAGTGTAAGGCTGACTGCTTAACTACTGACTGCCCTGTCTTTCAGTGTAAGGCTGACTGCTACAAAGTGTGACCTGAAATGCTTGGCAAGATGCAGATGATGGTGACCAGGTAGGAGCTAAGCTTAGGGACCCAGCTGGTGTATTTCTTCTTCCTCTGCTTCTGTACCTCTAGTGGTAGGCAAGTTAAGAAGGTATAATTTCTCTGATTTGCAAACCCACTTTTCTCGGGGGAAAGATTATAATAATAAACTATATACTACAGTGCTTTTAAATTTTTTCACATGCTGAAGTTCTCACGCACGTCCAGCTACTTGTGAAGTACGGAGTATTTCTTCAGCCAGGTGCACTGAGATGTGCAGAGCTTTATTCACATGGACCCCAAGAGCAAAAAGTGTGCGTACAGTTTCCCAGTGAGGAGCATCTTCGGATCTGTGAGTCTGGAGGGCATATGCCCACCCGAGCTACACAGCAGGGCAGGAAGCAAAGCCACAGGATGACTCTTGCCTCAGCCTAGCCGCGCTCTAGGCTGTAAGCCGCCTTCCTGCCTTGAGCTTCCTTTTAAACCTCCAAAAGATATGAATGCAGACCCAGCACTGTAACCCTTGTGTGAAATTTTTGTACAGGGGAAGAGGACTGAGGAAGTCACGGAAGTTTATAGGGGTGTAGGGCCCACAGATGCTCGCTGTTGGTCTGGGTGGAATGATACTTGCAGTGCTAACAGCTGATGTTTGCTGAGTCCATGCTGTGTTCCAGGCATCATACTAGTGTATTTTGTTCCTTTAATCTCATTTAATCCTCAACCACACTCTATGAATGAAAAACTATTACCTTCCCTTCTCAAATTAAGAATCTAAGTTCCAGGTCCTCAGCCAAGGTCACACAGCCAGGAAGCAATAGAGTTGATATCTGAGCTCAGGAAGTTTTTTACTCTGGAATTCAAACTATTAACCACAGTGGTCTCTTGGCTTATATTCCTAAAATCCTTTCTTCCTTAGGAAGGTGGTACACGGTGATCAGGATTTGAGAAGGGAAAAACCAGAATAATTTTTTGATATTTGCCTATGAAAGCTTTGTAGCTAAGTGGTAGTGGGGGGGCATAGTAGGTGGAATAGAGCCAGGCAGGTCCCTGTTTGAAGACACTTACCTGGATAATTTAGATAATTAGTTCTCAAATTCATTCAGTAAACACTTATCAATCACCATAGAGAAGCAGTGTCTCTAGCTTACCATTTGCAGGTTTGCTCTGCAGTCAGACTTTTCTGGGTTTGAGCTTCAACGTCATTGCCATTGTTGAAGGCCAGTGGGGAGATCTATAAATTCTTCATGCCTCTGTTTCCTCGGAGTAAAAGAGGAATACTAATAGTTTCTCCTTTGTCTGGATGTGAAGATTCATAAGTTAATATATTCAGAACATCTTAGAACATTAACTAGCTTACAGTGAACGATCCGTAATTGGAAACCATGACTGTGGAATGTGTTTGGCATGGAGACTGAGAATCTAGGACTGAGGACAGGAAAATGAGTACAGTAGGCCCATTTAGTCTATGGTTTCCCCTTGTGCAGTTTTGTTTACCCATGGTCAACCACAATCAGAAAATATTAATATTTATCTTGACTATATCAAGAAAAAGACCACATTGGCATAATTATTAGTCTATTCCTATAATTCTTCCATTTTGTTACTTGTTATTGTTAATCACTTACTCTGTCCAGTTTATAAATTAAACCTTACTATAGGTGAGTATGCATATGAAAAAAATCCTAGTATGTACAGAGTCCAAGCCTACCTGAGGCAACCTCTTGTGTCTTGGAGCGTGTCCCCTGTGGATCAGGGGCCCTGCTGTGATTACAGTGTGTGTGATGTGAGAGAGCCGTGACTGTGTGGTGCGACTTGCTGCAGGCATACCTGACCCATCCTAAGTCTCCGTGGGCTGGGGTGGAGAAGCAGTGTAGGTTCCAGAGGCACTGATTTCTCCCTACATTCTTGCAGGATGGGAGATTAACCAGGGGAGCTGCAGCAAGCCAGCAGGTGGATGAGTAGGAGCTGAGAGAAATCAGCTCACATCTGCAAGGTTGCCAGATTTAGTAACTAAAAAGTACAGGATGCTCCTGTTAAATATGAATTTCAGAAAAAAAATAGAATAAATTTTTAGAATCAGTATGTGCCAGGCAATATTTTTAGTATACGTATGTTCCACATAGTGATAGCCATACAAATTATTTGCTGTTTCCCTGAAATTCAAATTTCGCTGGGCATGCTCTGTTTTATTTGGCAATTTTATCCTTCCACAGGTAGGGAGAGGCACTATGTTTCAGAGTAGCTAGAGAGATGGGGAGGAAAGATAGAGTGGGCCAGTGGAGGCTGGGAAGCATGCAGGAGCCAGATCTGGACAGACTTATGTTCTGGGAAAGGATTTGGGTTTTATCCTGAAATTAACGATAAGCCATTGGAGCTTTAACCACGAGGATGGGAAACCACAAAGACAACAGTGTTAAATGTGTTGTCAGGGGCCGGTGAGATGGCTCAGCAGCGTGAGTGCCTGCCTGGCAAGTGCGAGGGCCCGAGTTCGACTCCCAGAACCCACATATGGAAAAAGGGGCTGGTGATATCGCTCAGTGGCACAGGCGCCTGCTGGTGAGCGAGGTCCTGAGGTCGACCCCCGGTACCCACCAAAAAAAAAAAAAAGTGCTGTCAGGCAGAATGAAAATAGCATAGCAATTTATCTGAAACCTAAAGTCTTAAAATAATAAATGTTGGGGCCAGTGAGATGGCTCTGCGGTGTAAGCGCCTGCCTGGCAAGCGCGAGGTCCTGAGTTCGACTCCCGGTACCCACATAAAGCCAAAAAAGGGCCAGTGATATCGCTCAGCGGTACAAGTGCTTGCTGGCAAGTGTGAGGTACTGAGTTCAACTCCCGATACCCACATAAAAAAATAATAAGTAAATAAATAAATAAATAAATAAATAAATGTTTATTACCTCACAGTTTCTGTGGGTGAGGCATTTGGAAGCAACCTAGTGGGCGCCTCTGGCTCAGCATTTCTTATGAAGCCATAAACAAGATTCTGACCATATTTGCAGTCACCTGCAGGCTGCGTCGGGGCTGGAGCATTTACTTCCCAGGTGGCTGGCCTGCATAGTAGTGCTCCTACGGGAAAGTGCTGCCAGCAGGAGAACTTGTTCCTTGCCACTTGCACCCTCCACAGGACCACCTGGAAATCCTCACGACAGGGCAGCAGTCTCAGTAGCCCAAGAGAGTGCAAAGCAGAAGGCACTTGTCTTTTGTGATCTTAACTTTGGAGGCCACACAGTCATTTCCATAATATCCTAACACAGGTCAGCCCTGCTCAGTGTGGGAGAGCACTGTATAAAGGTATGCATATAAGGAGGTGGGGATCATGGGGCCATTTTGGAGGCTGGCTACAGCAGGTCGATACCTGACCTGGTGATGCCCATGACCTCAGAGGCATAGAACAATGGAAGCATGGGATGGTTAAGAATAGCCTGGAAGAACAGAGACATGGGAGACGAGGGGAAACAAAGGAAAAAGAAAGAGAAGGAGTATTGGAGTAGTTTGCAGCTCATTCACAAGAAACATCACCAAAGCCATCTCAGGAGGAGATAGATTTACCTCCTCCTCTCCTGGACACGCTCCAGAAATGGCTGTGGCCCTGCAGAAAGGAAGGTCCTGCCCTGGAATGTGGGACAGTGGCACCTAGTGCTCCAGCTTTTCGAGCTCAAGGTTGAAAGTTTCCACGCTATGTTTCACGATGCTAGGAAATGAACATGCTTAAGGAGAAAAAAGGTGGTAATTATGAAAAGGAGCATAATCACACCTGGTTTCAACATTAATAGGGGAGGAGTCACAAAAATAATTTCTATTATCACTCTGTCAATTATTTGTCCATCCATCCATCCATCTATATTCTCTCTTCTATTTTTTTTTTTCAAAAAGCCACAAACTTGTTAATGTATACACGGGCATTAAAATAGTTTTCTTTTTTTTTTTTTTTTGTGGGTACCAGGGGGACGACCTCAGGACCTCACGCACCAACAGGCACCCGTGCCACTGAGCGATATCACCGGCCCCGTTTTTGTATGTGGGTTCCGGGAGTCGAACTCGGGCCTTCGCGCTTGCAAGGCAGGCGCTTAAGCCGCTGAGCCGTCTCACCGGCCCAATAGTTTTCGAGCTTAGATAAAAACTAATCTGTGAGATGAGCGCCCTCTGCTGCCAGTTGTACAAAATAGACATTTTGTCTGGCAGTGTCAAGGGAAACACTTTAAAAGGTTCATTCATAGGTTCTCTGGGTGCTGCCTATAATAAACAATAAAATTATATTCAAATAAGTAGTACATTTGCCACTCTGAACGCCTTTAATATTTCTTTGTTTTGTAGAAATCCAGGTTTCTTAATTTTTCAATTTGGTTTTCCTCCATTGGTTACTGTAATGCAAATATAAGCAAGGACAGTCATGGAATAACAATGTGGTGTGTAATTAGGAGCATGTCTTCCAAACTCTTAACTAAACACAGCAAATTTCTTGCTAGATGCACAACTTCATAAGTCAGAGGTCACCAGCAGGACTACCTCATCAGGAATAGCTCCTCATAGAGGACAGCAGGAAGTGGTTTTATGTTCCCCAGAGCACCCAAGAAAAGAGGCTGACCTTTCCAGCCAGCCCTGATGGCTATTCCTGGGGATAGCAGGATGGGAGTGGCTGCAGGACAGACCAACAAGTGTCCTGTGACAATTCCATAGCACCAATGCCTCAGGAAATAAGGGATACACTTACTTGGGCTTCTGTACTAAGCAGCATATTGAAATGGATCCCAGTTCCTGACTGCCCCATTCACACCTGGCCAATCTGGGCACAGTAAATACAGACATGAGTGACACCACTGCCCCAGGTGTTACACTGGAGACTTCCATCACTTCCAATCATTCATCCCTGTTTTCATCTCCATAGTTTGTAGATTCCTTGGCTCCGTCCTGTGGCTTTTGGTATTAGCTTCTGAGTACTCACCCTTTTCTGATGTGCCACTCTTTTTTTTTTTTTTTTGGTGGGTACCAGGGGGTTGACCTCAGGACCTCGCGCGCCAGCAGGCGCCCGAGCCGCTGAGCGATATCACTGGCCCCTTTTTCGTGTGTGGGTTCCGGGAGTCGAACTCGGGCCCTCGCGCTTGCCGGGCAGGTGCTTAAGCCGCTGAGCCATCTCACCGGCCCATCTGATGTGCCACTCTTGACTCACTGTTTAACTCAGGATTTTGCAGGCCTTTCTAATTTTCTTAATGAGGCTCAAACCTAAGGTCTCATGAATGCTAAGCAAGAGCACTACCATTGAGCTACACCCTCAGGTCTGCAGGGCTCTTGATCCTGAAAGACTTGGAACTTCAGGGAGGAGCTACTCTAGCTAAGAAGTGTCTTTCCAGCCTCTAGCTAAGAAGAGGGAACGGACATCGCTACATCTTTGGGTGAGTTATATGTCTTCACCAAGTTCCAGTTTCTTCACCTTTAAAATGGGAACAATAAAAGAACACATGTCATCAAACTTTTGTGAGAATTATAGCTAATAAAGCAATTGAGATAAATATTGTTATAATATGTTAATAAAATAATTATTATGAGGTATTATTGAAGTTTTCTAAGCAAAGGATAAAATAGATGAGCATCTAGTGCCTATGACCAAGCCAGCAAGAAGATTTTAAAAATCAAGGAAAATGAGTCTTGTTCATAAAAAAAAAATCTAATTTTAAAAATACACCTGAAAGTGGCATATCAAATGTTAACAATGGTTATTTTGAAAAGGGAATTTAAGCTTTCTTTTGTTTCTGTCCCTATTTTTTCAAATTTTCTATAGTGGGTATATGATACTTTTATAGTGAAAAAAACAAGAAATTTTAGTGTTTAGAAATAATCTTTTCTTTCTTCTCAAAAGCTTGGCATATACAATTCACAAGATTATATTCTCAATGTAAAATTTAAACATTGGAGTTAAAGCTAAAATTCCTTGTGAACACATTACTATTGTCACACTGGACTCTGTCACTTTACAGAGGTGAATCACTTGTATAGTTTTGTGTGTGCTATTCTAGAAATTTTTCCTGTCTACTTATGTGTTACTGGTTCATTGACCAAGGACAAATTGTGACATAATCAAATACACATTATTTTTCTTCCCATTGCTCATTAGGGTTAATTGTCTCTTGCCACTAGATGAAAAACAGGGCCATTCCCAAGACTCTGTAATCAGTAATACGTATTTCTGAATTTCCATTATCATGAACAGAAAGTCAGTTTGTAATTTTAGAACATTTCCTATAAAACACAGCCAGAAGAGAGAAACTGGACCTAAATATGATTAAAATGCTAGATCATTAGTTCTCAGTGTTTCTTGAAAACTAGTGTTGTCTGGAAAGCATTAAAAAATTTGATTCTTCAGCTTGATCCCCAAAATTTCTGATGTAATAAGTCTGGTGTTCACCTCAGCTTCAGTATTTTTAAGATTTCTCAGATGATTCCAGTGGGATCCCCTTGAGAATTACTGCTGTAGTTCTAACTTCCAAATTACAAAAAACACAGTTAATTAAATAGAAAAACACGCTAAATAACACTGTGGGGATGCAATCAGCAATATCCAGACTGCGGGAACTGCTATAGGACAAAGACCCAATTTCTTTACCCCCTCCCATATGGAAAAAATTGGGGAGTAGAGAGGAACCTATAGGTTAAAAGTGACTTAGAAGAAGTAGCAACTAATTGCAATTATGTACAGACCTTTTCAAGTCCTCAGGTGATCAAAAACTATATGAAAATTTTTTATGTCAAAGATGTTTGATGATATTAAGGGATTATTTCTAACTTTGAGTTGTGATAATGATGCCAGGTTTTGTTTTATTTATTATTATATTTTTTAATTTTAAAATTAATTTCATTGGTACATTTTAGATATACATAATGATAACATACATCATGGGGAATTTGTACTTGTACGTGATATGTCTTGATTCTTCTTTTTTTCCCATTGCTCTCCCCTCCCTTCAACCCCTTTCCCTCTTTATTACAAAACTTTGTTTCCACTTTTTCCTTCTATTCTCTTTTTTTTTCTTTTTCCTTCCTTCCTTTCCCTCTCTCCCTCCCTCATTCCCCTTCCCATTTGAACATTTATTCCTATTTCACAACGTCTGTTATATATTTTGGTCCTTATTTACCCTTTCAGTTTCTCACACCAGAGAAACAATGTGATATTTAAACATATGTGTCCGATTTATTTCACTTAAGAGTATGGTCTCGAGGTGCATCCACTTATCTAGAAATGTCTCAAGTTTATCCTTCTTTATGGCAGGGTAGTACTCCATTGTATATAAAAAACCACGTCTTCTTTATCCATTCATCGGTTGATGGGCATTTGGTCTGTTTCCAAGATTTAGCTGTTACAGACTGTGCTGCTATAACATGGGTGTGTGTATATTGCTGTGGTATGATGCTCTTGATTCTTTTGGGAAGATACTAAGAAGGGAAATAGCTGGGTCAAATGGAACCTCTAGTTTTAGTTTTTTGAGGAATCTCCACACTGACTTCCACGGTTGTTGCACCAGTCCACACTCCCACCAACAGTGGAGAAGGGTTCCTTTTTCCCCACAGCCCTGCCAGCATTTGTTATTGGTTAATTTCTTGATAATAGCCATTCTTTCCGGGGTGAGATGCAATCTCAGTGTTGTTTTAATTTGCATCTCTTAAACGACCAGTGATGTTGAACATTTTTTCGTATATTTTTTTTGCCATTTCTACTTCTTCATCTGAGAAGTATCTATTCATTTCAGATGTCCATTTTTGGATTGGGTCTTTAAATTTGGGGAGTCTGATTCTTTTGAGTTCCCCTTCCCATTTGGACATTTATTCCTATTTCACAACATCCATTACACATTTTGTTCCTTATTTACCCTTTTGGTTTCTCACACCAGAGAAACAATGCTAATATTCTAGATATTAGTCTTTTTTCTGAAGGACAGCTGGCAAAAACTTTTCCCACTCGGTGACTTGCCTTTTCACTCTGTTTGGTGTTTTCTTTTGTTGTGCAAAAGCTTTTTAATAAGATGACATCCCAGTTTTTTATTCTTTGTGATATTTCCTGTGCAATCAGGGTTTTGTTCATAAAGTCTTTGCCTACGCCTATGTCTTCTTGTTTTATTTTTTAAAAAGAGCTTTTACTTTTTAGACAGACAATTTGAAATAACTGACAAATTATCTCTGGATTATATAATATCTGGGCTTTGCTTTAAAATCATCTGAAGGAGAGAAAAGCAGGTGACGTACAGATTAAAAAAAGATTGGTCATGAGTTGGTAACTGTTGAAGATGGTGACAGGTACACAAGGAATTCACTATTATATTCTTTCTTCTTTGTAAAGTAGAAAATTTCCTAAATAATAAGGTTTTTATAGCTTTTAGCCCAAGATATTACTAAACACTTCAGTTCTCATTTAAAGATAGATGTCTTTCCTTCCCCTACTGAAGCTGTAGTTACTGGCTGCCTCGTCATCTGACTTCTTGATATCTCTGGTCTGTCTGAGGGTGCAAGAGCTTAAGAATTGGTGCTGACCATTTTCTTAGTAAATTATTCATGTAGGATTGCCTCACAATCAGTCTAGTGGCAGAAATATATACCTATAAAATTTTAATTGTTTTGTGAGCTGTTCTCTTTTTACCAATAGAAATAACATCGTACCATATATATTATAATTTGTTTTCATTCTACATTATATCCTGGAGACCCTTTAATGATAGTACCTTTCACTTGCTACGTTAAATTCCCTTGTGAAGTTTTCCCATTTACTTGTTCAGTCTTTATCTTAGTGATGAATATTATGGTTCCGCTATTATTTTTGCCACTGCAAGTGACCTGAAATCAACATCCTTGTACACGGTTTCTTGTGCACATGTGCAATTGTTTCTCAGAGTTAGAAAAAGATAGGTAGAATTTCTGCATCATAGACTATATGCTTTGAAGTTTTTAATACTTTCTGCCTAATACTCTCTAATGTGACTGGTTCACTTTCTATCCCTTCCCTTTGGAGGTGGGTCAGGGCATTCTTTGACTTCACTCTTTACACTCAAGGTGCTACTGTGCTTCTCAAAGTAATGCTACAAATTATTGTGGGTTTATATTATGGTTAGTGAATTAACTAAATTACATTCAGGTGAATTCCTTCACCAGGATAGTCAATGGATACTTAGCATTTATTCCTCCACATTTTAGTGCACTTTCCAGAAGAGAAAATCTTAAAAGAAGGTTGGAAGTTGGAAACCTTAAAATAAAAATGCACTCCCATACTTCCCTGCAAGTAAGGTTCTGGGTATAAATCAGGTCCTGCCAGTGAGATGGAGTCACTGGAAATTGGAGGTGGAAATTAGGTTGAGACATCTTCCTGTTGCTTCTTGGGAAGTCCCTTCCTGGGACTGTTTTCCAAAGTCAGGTATGGTTGTAGAGTCTCATTTGTTTGTTTTTTTCCCCCTTGGAGTGGTTCATTGTCAAGCCTCGAGATTTGTGGGTGGTGTGGGTAATAATGATTCCTATTTAATCATGGATCTTATCTGTACTGGCTTTTGCTTAGAGTCAGAAGTTGGCAATCTCTGGATTTTCTACCTTTGTGGTTGGAACAGATGGGGTAGCCTCCCTGGTAGTTCAGTTCTAGAGTGTTCTGTGCATCATTCCTGGAGATCTACCCTACAGCCCTTTCCTTTACCCTTCCACCAGTTTCACAAGCAGACAATTCTCTATATTAAATTCCTGAGGGTAGGGTCTGCTTCCTGCAGTTGAAACTTGACATATACAGGCTTGATACATGGCTTCTAATTTTACCTCTTGGTTATAGGAAATGGCTGTGCTTAGTCATAATTGATAGTCTCAGTCTCTGTTGTAGGTCAAGTTAAGAAACTCCTGGGATTCAGCCCAATTGATTTCCACAAGAGTGCTTAGCTGAGCCTCAGCTACTGGACCTAAAAGATGGGAAGGACAATACCATGTTGTGAGTAAAGAAAACCCCAGGCTTAAAATCTGTGTACTGGTTCTGGCCTTGGTTCTGCCCCTTACCAGCCAAATGACCTTAATTAAATCCTTCCCTTTTCTGGGACTGAATTTCCTTAACTTTAAAATAAGAGGTGCTAGATGTTCTTTAATTTCTATGCTTGAAAAGATCATGTTTTTGGACCCAGTTTTGAGGAAGAGCCATTGAAAAGGTTGTAATATCCCAGATCAGAAGAAAGGAATAGAGCGAAGTAATCAAGAAAATGCCTCCTCTTGAAATGGATGTACTGGTCTCCATAGATGAGCTAGAAAGTATTGACCATCTTATAAGAGAGTTTATTAAAAGTGTGTACTTAAAGATAAAGCAGAGAGTGTTAGAACAAATGGAAGATTTCTCTGACTTTAGAAAGTTAAAAGAAGCATGTAAGTGGAGTTGGTCACAAAATAAAATTGCTGAAGTAAATGCAAAACAAGAGAAATTCTCACAGAATGCAGAGGAAATGGTCAAAGAAATTAAGATATGAAAAGAGGTTAAAAAGTGTAATTAGAGGGCTTGTCCAAAGATACAATCCACACTTAATAGACAGCTGAAACAGAGGACAGAGCAAATGAAGGCAAAACAATAATTAAGGAACTAATGAAAGAAAACTTTCTAGAGTTGAAGAACGAAGTAGGCCTGCAAATGAAGAAGTCTCACAGGGTACCTTTCAAATTTAATGAAAAGAAATCAACACTTAGACACATCCTGTTGAATTTTTAAAATTTCAGTGATAAAGAAAAAAATATTGCAAGTGTCTAGACAGAGAAAGTAGATTATCTATAAAGGGGCAAAATCAGGTTGACCTCAGCTTTTTCGCTTGCAATTCCAAATGCCAGAAGACAATGGAACAACATCTACAGAGTTTTAAGGGAAAATAATTTTGAACAAAGAATTAGATACCCTGCCAAGTTAATATTTTTGTATGAAGCTACTGGAAGTTATTCTCAATATCAAGGTGTTATGGCAAATTTATAAAAATCTTACAGTAGAATTAGAAATCAGTTAGTAACCTCTGCCTAAGCTCATGCTGCCTGTCACGTAGTTAGACTCAGCTCGCCTTGACCACCACGTCAGCTATAACTCAGAGACAGTTTGACTCAGCCTTATCTGACTGCATCCAGCTGCATTGCCTGTACTTTCTAGCCTATAAATATACTCTGTTTTGCTTGCCTATTCTAGGAACTTTCCACCTAGGACAGAGTGACCCAGTCAAGGACATGCTTGGCTGATTTCACCCGCCCACTCGGACAGCGCCCTCCCTAGCAAAACCTGCCCAGAACAAATCTGCCTGATAACACATGCCTTAGCATATGTAACCAATTATGAAATAACTTGCTATCAGCTTTTGTGTTTCCTGCTTGCCAGACTCTAAGCCCTGCCTCACTTAGACCCATGGCTAGTGATTTGGACTTGATTCCCACTAGCCCGCTAGCTTAATAAAAGTTGTCTTCCAACTCCTCAGTTCAAAGGGTCTTCTATCTGGTTCAGTATCAGATTTCTGCAACAAAGGCAGTAATAAAGTCTATCGACCAAGAACCTCCTCTGAAAAATCTGCTAAATGATTTACTACAGCCAACAGGAAAATTAAAAAAAGAGTAAGAAGAAAATTCTATGAAAGATTTGATGGTAATCATTAAAACTAGTTAAGAAGCATGAAGTCTAAATTTGTTACATATAGGGTAATGTAACTAAATGCAAAATAGATTTGTAAGATAGATCTAAAATTTTCAGTTCATGTAGTTTTAAACTGTCAAAGTGCATGCCAAATATTCAATGTATTGGGCAAATACGGTTTTATTTTTGCCAAGTAATATTATAAAGATATTAAGCCAAATGTATATTAGGTAAAAGTACTTTGTCACTGTGGATTGGACAAGTATAGTAAAGATATTCTAAATGTTAATCTGACAAACTGGGAAATGATATAGTTTTATTTCCCTTTAAGAAACCTAGAAATTTGTACTGTTAATACTGATAATGTAGAAAGAAAATTTCCAATGCACTTGTTGGAGGGGGTGGGTATGTTTGAAATACTGAATTGGGAAAACCAGTAGTTACTGCACCAGATGGTAGTTTGTATAAATCAATTTGTCTTTGAGTTATGGACAAAAATAGAATATATACATTCCAAATTTCATGGACTGAAAATAAGTGAAAAACCAAGAATAAGTAGTAAAAGAAAAACACCAAGAAAGCATTAGAATTTGCATAAAAGATATTGACAGAGGTGAATTATACTCAAAACTGGTTAAATTACCAGTTAATAAGAACAATTGAGTAAAAAAAATTGATCTCTGATCTGTGATACTCACATTTATGTAAATCAAAGAAAAGGGTTTAAAGATAATAGGAACTCGTTAGGTCATAGAACTGGAGAGCAACATTTTTATTAGGCAGAAATAAAGATATTACAAGATATTTCACATTTAAGAGAGTATGTGGCATTCATATATAGGAATTTTCTTCAGTAACTTGATGTAGGTGATAGTTTTACCATTGTAAACTGATATAGATACATATATTTTAAAACACATTTAAAATTAGTGCATTTAAGTAATTAAAATTAATTGACTAATCCCTCAATGGAAGAGAATACATGTAGCAAAAACTGTTGGACTCTTCAAAATTTATGGTCTTTGATAAGTCAAGTAAATGGGAAGTTAAGAGATAAAAGATAGTTAGGTAGTTAAGAGGTGTATGTACATGGGCCCAAGTTACATTACTTTGTTACCTTATTTGCATTCTTCAAATTATTCTGAAGTATTTCCAATGATTTCATACTAGGATGCTGAAAAAACTTCAGTATAGTTCTAGAAAGCACAAATTACCACATTGAAAAAAAAAACCTAGAAATAAATTAAAACACTGGAAAATCACATACGTAGACGTTTTGAAATGTTCTTAAATATCCTTTGGGTCAAAGAGAAACTTATAACAAATGCTGATGGTTTAGTAAACAAGATAATGAAAAAATGCTTTACCTGTTATGGGATGGTTGTAGAAAGTTCAGGGACCAGGGAATTAAGACTCCAGGTGCAAAATGAGATATACACATAGAAAAGGCTTAGGAACTGAAATTTTTAAGTATTGCTGCCTTCCAAATGAGGAAGTGGTATGCCTAAGTAGTGGATTTATTCCCAAAATAAAGTAGCCCAAATGCTACAATAAAAACATAAGGGGTGCTAGATGACCTTTAAGGTATATTTTAACGGAAAGAATCTGTGAGCCTATGAAATCATTTTACACATCTGAGCATGAAGGGGTTATGTGCTAAATAATCTGATGGCCCACTCTACACCAAAATCTTCGCATAGGACACATTCACTCCCCTTCTGCTGCATTCTACTCGTCAGTCTTAGGCACTAAGGGCTTCTTGCTATGCCTGCTTGCTTTTGTTCTGTCTTCCATTAATAGTAAATTGACATCAATTGCAGTTCCTGAGAATTAGAGGTGTTGCCATGGAAACAGCTTTGATTCAGTGACGTAAACATTAAATCGTCGATGCTAATCTCTGAGGTGCTGGTAAAAAGGAAAACAAAACGCAGGCTATAGTAAGAATGACATTTTGTTTTCAGAAAGGGTAGACCGTACTCTGAAGGCTTGCTCTGGAGACGTGTGTCACACATTATTGCCAGGATTCAGATTATACCCCAGGTTTAACAGTGCTCCCTGACTCTGAGCATCCAACATAATGTAGCAAGATGGAAATTGGATGTTAGTCCTGACCTCCTTCTTTTGTGTTACAAAGGGATCTCAGAACTCACTGTGACTGACATAAAATAAAAATACTCTATCCACTTCACGTTTATTGATTGTGGCTCAAAATTGTTTCCTATCGGGCCCAGTGAAATTTTATTTCTTCCCTTTGAACCATCTTGTTTACTTTCAAAAATATGTCCTATATTTGGTACATGTCCTTCCTTCTTTCCTTTCCAGTTTTATTGAACTTTAATGTATGTACAATAAAATTTATTTGCTGTAAGTGCAATATTTGATGAATTTTGATGACTGTATGCAGGCATTTAACCTCCAGCAATGTCAAGACATAAAACAGTTCCATCATCCTAAAAAGTTCCCCCATGCCCCTTTGCATACATCCCCTTCACCTTGCCCCGCAACCCAGATCATTTCCTTTCTGACCCCGTAATTTTACCTGTAGTAGAATTCACACAGCATGGACACAGTCTTTTTGTTTGACTTGTTTCACTAATGACTTTGATATTCACCCATGTGATGGCATGTATTATTTCATTCCTTCTTGCTGTAGACTATTCCATAACATGGAAACCCTATAATTTGTAAGTAGAAATTTGGGTTGTTTCCAGTTTTGGGCATTTGTAAACAATGCATACAAATCTTTGCTGCTATTTCCCTTGAGTAACTACATCAAAGCAGAATTTCTGGTTTGTGTGATAAGTACAGTATATGAATTTTCTTGACTTTGTAAGAAACTAACCTATTGTTTTCCAAAGTGACTCTACCGTTTTGCATTCCCACCACCAGTGTAAAATTGAGCGTTTCAGTTGCTGCACATTCTTGCCAACACCTTATCATCCCTCAATTTCTGTACTTGTCTTGCACCAGCATCAGGTTGCAGACCATACTTTGAGCAGGACTGCCCCAAGCCATGCATAGGGACATTCGTGTCTGCAAATGTAATCATAAAAACAACTAAGTGTTCTTCTTATCACAACCAGAGCAAGAGATTCTAGTGCAAAATTCCCTGTGCATCAAGAAAATGAATAGCACACAAGTCTAGCTCTATAGCTTTCTGTGGATTTTACTTTTAATACTAATATTAGAGTATATTTTTTATTTTCTGTCTTTCTAAATAATGGGGAAAACTCATAATATTTATTTTTAAGAAATGAACCCAAACCTACCTCTGACATGCTTTATGGCCTTGAAAGCATGTCCACTGACACCATTTCTGGCCTCTTTAGCAGACCTCAGATGAGCCAGACTGTACTAGATGGACATGGGGCCAGGCTCCGGAACAGAGGCGGGGACATATGTACTGCATGGGGTAGATGGAGCCCTGGAGAGGTACCTCAAACAGGACCAAGTGGGATACTCATTAGTAGCCATGGAGGATGGAGCATATTGCCAGAGGTAATAGCTGAAGCAACATTTCCACCTCATGTAAGTTTCTCAACATTTAGTTGAGAAGGAGGAAGCGCACCATTGATCAGAGATGGCAAGATAGTCTGGGAATTCTTTTATTTTTCCACCCCTTTAGAAGGCAAATTGAATCACTGCACAGTCAGGTGAATCAAAGGCCACGCAATTACACGTGCAGTTTAAAATCTGGACTCAGTAGCCCTGGGGGCAGGTTGATTCAGCTTCTTATTTGTGATAGAAAAGCATATTAGAGCAGAACATTCAGAACTGTATTAAAACTTACTTATCTCTAATCACTTACAGAGGGTGCTCAGAGCAGAGTGCAGTTGTTTTGATAAATAGTGCAGAAGAAATTCCATTAAAAGATTAATTCACTAATGAGAAATACACTCCACTCAGAATAAAAGTAGCCATAAGGTGTAGGCAAGCTTGCTGAGGCAACACCGTCGCTATGCTGATGGTTTATTTTTGATAATTTATGCTGGAATGGGATACAGTTGTTGAAGACAGGTAAAGAATTAGACTAACAGTAGAACAGAACACTTTTTTTTTTTCACAAAAAGTTAGGTTTGGAGAAAGCTTATGTTGAAGCAGTATTTTGAATAAGAAAGGGCTATAAGAAATGAAATATTATCATTTTGAATTTGGAAGTTTTTCCTTTTCCTCTTTGATATAGTTAGATTTCAGTTTGTTTACAATGGCTACAAGAGTTTAAATGCACTTATCTTTTAGGCAAAAATACGAAGTTCATGAATAGGGAAGCAAAGCACTGTAGTGCTTTACAAAGGTATTAATGGTCATTGGATCAGCAGTAATAACCAGCTTTCTAAAGGGTTGATTCAAATGAAATAAATAATTTAAGTATGAAAATAATTACTGGACTTCTGGGTTAAGAAGGCTATTGGACAGAGAGATGCCTGACTCACCACTCCATTCCCCAACACACTTTCTACAACTATTCAGGAAAACTAGTCATGAAGTCAGTTGCAAATTACATCTGCCCAGAGATTAAACACATTGGTCAACTGTCTGTCTCGTTCAGGGAGAAGTTTTATTAACCCAAGTGTCTAAGAGGCCCTGATCCATATGGGAGATTGGGTTTCATGCAAATCCAGAGATTTGGAGCCTTCCATATTGAGCAACTATCAGTTACCTATCAATGCCCAGGGACACCTCTGGGAGCCAGCCACGACCTGCGATTTGAAGTACCGAGACCACCTGCAGGAAGACAAAGTCAACAAGCAGCTCACCGCAGCCAGGAACAGGAAGGCAACACAGGTGCAAAGCCAGGAGAGAGGGCTAATAGTTGCCAGCAGTTTTAGTTTTTTCATGAGCTGATTCTAGCAATCAATGAAGAGTAAACTGCCTCAAATTATTCTGGAAAAAAGAACCTCTAACTGGTCCAACAATAAGGCAGCAGGCCTTAGTAGACAGATGTAATAATTTAGTAGTATTTCAAAAGGTACTGAACCATTTGGGAAAAATATAACTTACATCATCATTCTGTATCATACATCAGAGTAAATTTCAGATAAACCAAAGAATTTGATATAAATAATTAAGCTATAAAATAAAGAAGATCAAGTAGCTGATTATTTGAGTCTGGGGCGGGGAAGGATTTTCAGGCATAAAGATATCTGGAAAAATATTACAGAAGAAAAATATGCAATAGGTTTAACCACATAAAATATGTACTGCTTTTGTATTTATTGTTTAAAACTACATAAAATAGAATAAAATTTTATAAAATATAAATTGAGTAAATACAAAATTATAGAAGTGACCTCAAAATCTTATGATATACAAATGCTTTCCTTTCTTCTTTCTTCTTTCTTTCTTTCTTTGTTTTTCTTTCTTTCTTTCTTTCTTTCTTTCTTTCTTTCTTTCTTTCTTTCTTTCTTTTTTTCTTTTTTTCTTTCTTTCTTCCTTTCTTTCTTTTTTAAAATTTTTTATTTTGTGGCATTAGGCATTGAGCCCAGGGAATCCTGGGCTACATCCTTAGCCTTTTTAAAAAATTCTTATTTTGAGTTAGGGTCTCCCTAAGTTGCCCAGACTGGCCTCAAACTTTCAGTCCTCCTGCCTCAGCCTCTAAGTAGCTGGGATTACAGGTGTAAAACCACTGCATCCAGCTCGACAGATTTCAGATAAGTTAACAATAACCTCCTCTCCTCAGTTTAAATAGAAATTAATAAAGATCATGAAAAGAGAATTCATAAATTTGTATTTTATGAAAATAACAAAAAACACTAAAATATTCAGCTTTCTTAGGAATGAGACAAACCTAAATGAAGACAAGAGTGTTTCCTTTTGTTCATTTTGCTTCGAGGTAGGGTTTCACTATGTTGCCCAGGCTGTAGGGTCCTCCTGGGCTCAAGCAATCCTCTTGAATGAGCCTCCCAAATAAATAGCTGAGGCTACAGACTCTGCCGCTGTGCCCAGCTAAGCCTATTTATTAATTGGCAAGGGTTTTTATAAAGATAATACACAAATAGATAAAAACCCTTTAATCACTAGGTAGCCAATGTGAATGCATCTCTAAAATCTACTGCATTTCAGTAATTTTTCTCTATATTCTCATGAACTAGTCAGAAATTCAAGGACTTATATATCAAAATACCCATCTATTAACTTATGAAATGGCCCAAACTAGAGAAATATTATATAAACTGTATCATGGCAATATAAAATTTTAATGACGTATTTTTAATTTAATGGTTGAATTTTAAAATATTCTTTTCAAAAATGCTAATAGTTATTCAAAATTATAATTAGCAACATGAGAAATGCTCAGAGTACAGTACAACGAGCTTTTTGAGTATAAAGCTTTATTTTAAAATAAAAATGGTTGCTTGTTTTTCTGATTACAAAAATAAAATATAAATATAAAATGTAAAAAATGACACAAAAAGCCAGAAGGAAAACATAAAAAAAGATGTATTTTTATGTACATGTGCCAACCCCCCGTGATGAATATAATCCTTATATACTGCAAATATATACTAATAAAAATTTAAAAAGGAAAATAGAAAAACAAATCAAAACACCATCTTTCAGAGATAAAAGATGTTAAACGAATGAATATCCTCCCAAACAGTCCTCTGAGCATCTGTGTAGGCACACAGTGACATGCACAAATTTCTGTAATATTATTTTCATGAACTACATCATACTCGTGGAATTTAATTTATTTCTCTTCTCTCAGGGTATTTATAAAAATCTTTCCAAGTCAAAATTATATGTTCCTACCATCATATGTAATGATTACATAGTATTCTGTTGTATTTTTGTCCTCAATTTTAGTTAACTAGTTTTCCATTGATAGATGTTTTGAACAACTAGACAGGACACAGGGCAATGCAGCTACACACACTGTAAATTTGTTGTTGGAAGAAAGCCTTTGTTTCCTTGCTGGTCTATTTTCTACTATAAGGACAACCCTGTTTGCAGGTAAGAAGCATGCCCAGCATGCACGCCAGCTGTGCGGGGTTATCACTGACAATGCAGAGCCCTCTAAGAAACAGGATTCAAGGTGCAGAGGGAAAGGAGTCTTGTTCCACTGGGAAACTGAATTTTCCTGGCCCCTGTCCACCCATTCCAGGCATCAGGAGTGCACAGGATCATCGACTGGATGATCCCACCCATTTCTGTCCCCAGGAACAGTGTCCTGAAGACTCAGGAAGATCACACCTATAATAATGTTTGCATCTGCAAAAATTTAGAAGTAGCTGTTGTAAGGTCACTGCTGGGGCTGGGGGCGGAGCCTGACTTCTTTCTTCCTTCCTGGTCTGGAGTTACATTGCTGCTAACTCCATGGTCTTTGGTTTGGCTTGGCTCAGCCTTGCTTATGTATGACTTCCTGGAAAAATCCTACTTTAGCCGTAGGAAGCTTATCTTTAACTGTTTCTTTCTCACTGCATTTCTTCAATGACCATCCTAACTCTCCCCAGACTCTGATCAGAATATCTAAGGAGAATGCGACACAACGCAGAAATGCAGAAAGAAAAACACAGATACTTTTCAAAGTGTTTTTCTTGTGGCATCACACATAAATCCACATCCTTCAAAAATACATTTGTACAGTTTTTAAATGATAGTTACTGTTTTTTTCCTTCTTCCTTTTTTTTTTTTTTTTTTTTTTTTGTACTAGGCATTGAACTCAGGGCCTTTGCTCTGAGCTAAATTGCCAACTTTTTTTTAAGAAAAAACATTTTTTTGGAGGCAAGTTCTCATTAAGTGGCACAAGCTGGGATCAAATTTCTGATCCTCCTGCCTCAAGTCCCAGAGTGCTAGAATTACAAGTGTGAGCCACTATGCCCACCTAAATGATTGCTTACCTTTATGAAGCATTTAAGTAACAGAATTACTTAAAAAGTAACGCCAAATATAAGATCCAATTACACCTCATTTAAAAGATTAGAATGGCTTCCCAAGGCCAACAGCACAAAAAAGCCAGCTCCTGTCCTCCATGGTATAAAAGACTGTTCATAATCTGATCCCACTGCCCCTCTTCCTTCGTTTTCCACCATCTTTTACTCTGTTCCATATAGAAAAAGCTCTCATCACACAATGCTCATCATACCCCTCGAAGGTCAGATGGCATTTTATCACTTCATGACTCAGCTCAAATTTCTGTTTTTACTTAGAATGGGCCTTCTCAATCCTGATGGCTCACTGAAATTACCTGGTAAATAGTTTAAAAGTTTTTCCTTTTTATATGTCATCTCTTTCAATTTTGAAATGATTTTATGTTCACAGAAGAGTTGTAAAGATAACAGATAAGAGTTCCTGTATGTCTTTCACTAGCCTCCTCTGATTTTACCTAGTTGGGAAACATTTATCAAAACTAACAAATCAGCTGGGTGTGGTGGCACAAGCCTGTAATCCCAGCACTTGGGAGGCTGAGGCAGGAGGATCACCACAAGTTCGAGGCCAGCCTGGGCTACATAGTGAGTTTAAAGCTAGCCTGAACTACATAGTGAGACCCTGTCTCAAAAACAAAAAACAAAAACAAAAACAAAAACATAACAAAACAAAAAACAACCTAACAAACCAACATGGGCATATTCATAACTTAACTATAAACTTCATTCAAATTTTACCTGTGTTTCTACCCATGTTGTCTGATCAAGGATCCAAATGAGGTAATCATTTTGTCTTTACTTGGTGTGTCTCCTAGATATCCAACCTGTGAAATCTTCTCAGTCTTAACACTTGTGAAAAATTGAGTACTGTGTGGAGCGTCTGATATCTACTCACAGCTCACCTGGGGCTTTGGGTTTGGGGGAGGGTGACCACAGAGGTTCTAAGCCTCTTCTTGCTGCATTCTATCAGGGCTCATGTGATGGCGACAGGGCTCATCCCTGCTGAGGTTCCCCTTGGTCACCTGGTCAAAATGGTGACTCCTAGGTTTCTCTGCTGCGAGACATTGCGTGTCCCTTTCAATCGTCAGTCAGTGAATCACCAAGTGCAGCCTATATTCAAGTGGAAAAGAATTAAGTCTCTCCTTTTGGAGGGATAAATAAATAAATAAATAAATGAATAAACAAAAACTGTGATGTAGCTGGGTGCAAGGCATATACCTGTAATCTTAGCTACTTTGGAGGCTGAATCAGGAGGATCTCAAGTTGAGGGCCAGCCTGGTCAATTTAGGAGATTATGCCTCAAAATAAAAAAATAAACAGTGATGGGGAGATGTGGCTCAGTGGTAGAGTGCTCCTGAGTTCAATCCCCAGTGCCAGAAAAAAAAAAAACAAACAAAAACTGTGATGTGTTAAAACTACCAGAATAACTAATATATATTTTGAGAAAGCTACTTTGGGGCTATGCAAGTATGCTGTTTTCCCACTGATTTTAACATTCATCTACAAATCTTGTGTGCAGTAGTTGTTACTCTGATGTCTAAAGGTGACTTCCTATTGCCCTTATTCTTCTATATTCATTAACTGAAATTCTTTCTTTAAGGAAGATCTTTCCCTTCTCCTCCACGTATTTATTTATTTATTTATTCAGTCATATATTAATATTAGGATAAGCTCAAGTATACTTATTTTATGCTTTAGGTTATTATCCAATGCTGTCCTTGTTTATTTGGTTGCTCAAATGGTCCAGCTTTGGCCATTGGAGCTTTGCCAGGCTGGCTCCAATTTCCTTTTGACTTCCCCTCACTCCCTACACCCACCTTTCTCACTTTCTGGTAGTCTCCCCCTTATTTCAGGTTTCACTTCCTACAGTTTCAGTTACTTGGGTCAACTACAATCAAAAAATATTCAATGGAAAATCCCAGAAACAAACCAAAGCTTTTAAATTTGTCTCCATTCTGAGTAGTGGGATGAAATTTCTCACCATCCTACTGCATTCCACCCCATACATGAATCATCCCTTAGTCCAGTGTGTCCACCCAGTATGGGCTACCAGCCTGGGAGTCACTGAATAGCCATCATGGTCATCAAATCTCAGCTGTGGTGGTATCACATGTGATCCCTAGTAGTAACTTAACACTCTGTGACAATACTTATGTCATTCACGTCAGCGCACCATGTAGACATTGTGTTAGTATAGTAAGGTATTTTAAGAGAGAGAGAGTGTGTGCACATTCATATAACTTTCATTACAGTGTACATTGTTATCATTGTTCTATCGTACATATTATTGGTGTTGATCTCTTACTGTGCTTCTTTTATAAGTTAAACTTTGAGCTGAGTGTGGAGGCACACACCTATAATCCCAGCACTTGGGAGGCTGAGGTGGGAGGATTGCAAGTTTGAGTCCTGCTTGGGTGATTTAGCAAGATGTTATCTCGAAAATAATTTTTTTAAAAAAGAGGGATGTAGCTCAGTGCAAAGATCCAGGGTTCAATCCCCAGAATTTAAAAAAATGAACGAATAAATGAACAAACAAACAAACAAACCAAAAAACTTTGCCATAGACCGGTATATTATTAAAAAAGCACTGTATACTAGGTTCAGTACTCTTTGTGGTTCTTAACCTATGTACCATGAGTAAAGGGGGACCTTGTAACTAACAAAGATTCTCCACATTTGCCTTGTATTCTCTCAGCTTCAGGCCTTAGAATTGATCATTTCTCCAGGCAGCCTTGCTTCCTTCCCCGGAATGTGGTGTTGAGAAGCCACGTCTGGGTGTCAGATGCACCCGACACCAAAGTAACTCAGAGACCAAACTTGGGGACAAAGGGCAGGGCCTTAACTCAGGCCTTACCCATTAAAAGTATGGAATGTATTCTTCCCTCCTGCTTACTCACCTCCCAAAAATCTCATCACCCTAAAATCCAGGTTATCATTAAAGGCAGAAATCCTTTGCCATGGTATCTCCAAGAATAAACTAGATGAGAAAATAAAACTGGTGGGAATCAGCACAGAGAGATAGAGGAGAAATGAATTCCTGGGTCCTTAATCTGTTACTCATTAAAAGCATGATCTCTGTTTTCTTCTGAGGCAATCAGGGACTTAAAAGATGATTTTGCTGAAAACCAGTGACTCTTCACTTGGGCTTACAGATGCCCAATGAGTAACTGGAAACAAGACAAAGCCTGGCATTTCAGCCTTCATTTTGTATCTGTCTCCTTTATTACCTTCAAACTTTGGGTCAGATCCCTGCTCAGCTCTGTATGTGGGAATGTTAATTATGTAAGGAGTGACTGACTGCCTGAAAACTGGTAAAACAAGGTTTATGAACCCTAAATTTACCCAACCTATTCATCCCCTTTCAAGCTTAAGGACACCAAGATAAGAGATTGCAGGGATATTCAGCTCAGCGTTTACAGAGTCCTGCTCCAGACCCCCTGGATGGGTGCCTAAAAGTCACCCTAAATCTTCTTTGCATTCCAGAAGATCTTCCATGGAACTGAGGCTGGTTCCTTCTCCTCTACATGCAGCAGTAATCCTCTCAAGTGATAAGG
Organism: Erethizon dorsatum; assembly: GCA_028451465.1. Taxonomy (NCBI): domain Eukaryota; kingdom Metazoa; phylum Chordata; class Mammalia; order Rodentia; family Erethizontidae; genus Erethizon; species Erethizon dorsatum. The sequence continues at coordinate 77,023,059 of CM051835.1, forward strand.
ACTTCTCAGGGGCCACCTTACAAAACCAAAACTAAGACAATGACAAACTAGACCCTAGCCCACCCCAGCCACCCCATAAAATCCTGTCCTTTTCCTTTGTAAATAGGCCAGCCTATTTTTCTCCAAAGAGCTGTGGACCCTTCAGCTCTTATTCTCCTCAAGATTTACTCATTTTCTCTTGCTTCTCAATTAAAGCTTTTGCCTGTAGGTTCATGTTGCTACCTCAGTTTATGTTTCCATTATCACTGAAGCAAATCCCCACATACATCCAATATCAATTACCACTGGGGTGTCATTAAATAGAAAATTAAGATAATGAAAGCATCAACTATGTACTAGTCAATGTCTTGCCTATTTGGGAAATGGGCTGTGCTGCTGGAGGTTCTTCACACCACAGGCGTCAGAGAAAAATCATAAAAGTAGTGGGGACGGAAATTGCTGCCGAGCTCATTTCTAACACTAGAGCAATACATTGTGGGTGATATTTGAGGCATATATTATTGACGGCAGTAACACGACAAACTTTTAGTTGGATGGAATGGACACAGAAGTCTTCACTGCAACCCAGACACTCAGCACAGGAGCTAAGGGCTAAGTATTTTTGATCGGCTCACAGGAACTGATGTCAAGACTGGGGTGAGTCAGTGATTGTGTGTGGGGTGGGGTCACCCTTAGGCTTCCTTCCACTCCTACTTTCTCTCCTCACTTCTCAGTACTTGCATATCCTCTGTAGAAAATCATCTCCACAGGAGGAGGAGGGAGTATTTGAACCTTGTGGAGATCTCTTAGGGCAAAGCTGGTATTTAACCCTATCGAAAGAACAGTCAGTAACAGTAACTGGAGATACTTCTTGGTGAAGGAATTTTCCTTCCATCATACCATGCTATATACTCACCATCACTGCTGCTAATTTGGTTTTCTAAGAATAGAGGGAAAGAAAATGTAAAAATGACATGCACTGATTTATGGTGACATTCATAAACGCTTATGGACATACAACATTGTAGGAAATCTCATCTGAATCGCTGATAGAAACCTCCCATTAGAAATGCACAATTTCTCCAGAATTTATGTTTGTAATGAAACCCTTGTGGCCATTCCCTGGAGATTAGATAGATAGATAGATAGATAGATAGATAGATAGATAGATAGATGATAGATAGATAGATGATAGATAGATAGGCAGACTAATCGATATTTGAAGGGAAAATTTAAAAAAAAGACAAGGATCTCCTATGTTGTGCATTGTTAGTGACAGTTATTTTACTTTTTAGGAAATCAGGTTCAGGACTACATGACATTTATCTTGGATATCCCAACCTCCCACACAGTGTCTGGTACAGAGCAAATATTTATTGAATGAATTTTTCATATCTGTGACCTTAAGAACAGGTTTTAAGTGAATGTTGAATTTGTGTTCCTTTTTCACTCGCTGGGGATCTGAGACAGGGCAAGGTCAGGGAGCCTGTTAGAAATGAGTGGAAAGTCAATGACAGCCTAGAAACTGCAGGCCTCATTTGTACTCCTGGCCTGTCACTCTGTTGGTTCACCCCGAGGGCTGAATTTTCCACTAGACACATTGCCTAGGGTTTACAGCACTTTTAGAGGGTTATGAAAAAGTTTTAATTTCTTCTAAAATCAGAAGAAAAAGATTATATCCACACAGTCATAAAATATAATCCTCATTTTTTTTTTGATGGAAGAACTGGCTCACAAAAGTCATAATGAAACCCTAGTCATCCCTACTCACCACATAAGTGAGGAAATAGCTTCATATCTTCCTCTCCAACAAAGCAGACCACCACAAATAACAGCTTTCAATCATAGCTTTCTCCCCATCCCTCCAAGGACCCCAAGAAGCAGCAGCCCCGCTTTTAAAATTCAGGCTATGAAGATCTAATTTACATAAAGTAAAAGCCTCCCAGGTACTATATGGTTCTGAGTTGTAAAAAACTCAGAACTTCATACAATCATGAACCCATCATTACAATCAAGACATAGACCATTCTACCATCCCCATATGTTCCCTTAAGTCCCTTTGTAGTCATACCCCCAACCCAGCCCCTGGCAACCACTGTAGCCATCTTTTTTCAGGATGGCACATAAATGGACTCTTATATTGCATAGCCTTTAAGTATGGCTTCCCTCACTCAGCAGAATGCGCCTGAGATTCCTTCATGTATCAGCAGTTCATTCATTTTTAGCTGAATAGTATGCCACATAAAGATGTATCACAATCTTTTTAGAAGTTTATTCATCAATGGAAGTACATTGGGTTATTTCTAGTTTTTGAAAATAGCACATGAAAATATATAATCACTGTGACCATTAATCTTATCAGTTTGAAAAACACCTTGAAAGGAGATCAGTAAAGCACCATTCTGTTTGTCTGGGTAGGTCACAAAGGCATGGCCTGAGAGACTATATCTGGTCCCTGTCCCTTCTTCTCTCTCAGACTCTTCTCCTGCTCTCTTCTTCGTGGCTGCTATGAGTTGGGCAGCTTTCCTCCACCATGCCCTTCTGCAGTGATGTTTCTGCCTTGGAGCCAGCTGACCATGGACTGAAAGCTCTGAAACTATGAGCTCAAATAAACATCTCCTACTGTAAGTTGTGAGTGTCAGGATTTTGTCCCTGTAAAGGGAACACTAACCAATACAATCATTCACGGATACATTTCCATCTGAACATAAATTTACTTACTTGGGTACATGGCACTTTCTTTGGATTGCTGCATATTGTAGTGACTATGCCCCTCCGCCAGACGTCTATGTGCTAAACACCCAAACCTATGGACATGTCATGTCATATGGCAAAGGGAAATGGGGTTTGCAGATGGAATTAAGATTGCTAATCAGATGATCTTCAATTACAGAGATTAGCCTGGATTATTTTGGTGAGCTAAATATAAAATCATGAGTCCTCAAAAGCAGAGATCCTTTCCCAGCTGTGGTGAGAGAGATTGATGGTAACAGAAAAAACACCAGAGATGTAATGTTGCTAGTTTGCAACACCATGAATTAGTTTTCTTGTATTTCTGGAAGTCAGAACTCAAAAGCCAAGGTGTTGGCAAGGCTCTGCTCCTTCTGGAGCTTTCAGGGGAGAATGTGTATCTTTGCTTCTCCAGCTTGAAGGGGCTGCCCATGTTTCCTGGCCTGTAGTCTCTTCCTCCATCCTCAGAGCCCATTACTTCAATTTCTGTCAGTGGTCACATTGCCTCCACACACCCTCTGCCCTCATCACATTTCTGTCTCTTTCTTCAAACTCAAGGAGCTCTCTGATCACACTAGCCCACCAGAATAATCTTATCTCAGGACCGCTTATCACATCTGCACAGTTCCCTGTACAATATGAGACAGTGTGCTTGCAGATTTGGGGGATTAAGATGATGATATTTCAGAGTATCTTTATTCAAACACAGTAGTATTAAAAAACAAAAACAAGCATCCCACAACCACCATCACCAAATCCTAGCCTATTAGGAAGATCAGCATATCGTGATTTGCCTGAAACTTCCCTGGCTTTAGAACTGGAAGTCTTACATTCCGGGGAAGTCCCTACCTCTTGGGCATGCTGTGACAGTTTCTCACCCTACTTGGTAGACGCAGTCAATGTTTGATAGAATGAATCTATCAACAACAAATAAGTCAGGAACATACCAACTGAGAAGGTGTCTTAGAATGCCATTTTGGATAGCACTTTTGCCAACACTAGCCAAATGTTAACATTACCAAGGAGTTCCTGCTGGTGACATCTATTCATCACATGAGGCAAAAGAATCTTGGTCTAGGGAAAGAGGTTTCAGGGTGTCTCAAGACTTGGCCCATGCACCTTCACCTTTGACTGGTGGAGGGGTGGCTTGAGAATATAATTATTTTCAATCTTATTTTTTATTAGTACATGTTTGTTTTATGTAATGATCACATTCTTTGTGGGGAGTTAGTACATGTACATAACATACTGTAATTCTTTTTTTTTATCCCTTCCCCTCCACTCCTTCCTCATCCCTCCTCCTCTTGGTGCAAAACATCTATCTCCCTATTTCCTATTGGCTATCTTTTTTTGGCTCTTTGTTTATATTTTAGGTTTCTCATATAAGAAAAATCATGCAATATTTAAGCTTGTGTGTCTGATTTATTTTCCTTAATATTATAGTCACAATGTGCATCCATTTTCCTATAAGTGACTCAAGTTTGTCCTTCTTTGTGGCAGAATAGTACTCCGTTGTGCATAAATACTACATTTTCTTGATCCATTCCTCTGTTGATGGACATACAGGTTGTGTGCAAAATTCAACTATTGTGAATTGTGCTCCTATATCAGGGATATGCATGTACCACTGCAAATGATGTCCTTAATTCTTTTGAGAGGATATCTAGAGGAGGAATATCTGGGTTGAATGGAAATTTTAGTTTTTCATTTTTTTTTTTTTTTGGTGGGTACTGGGGGGTCGACCTCAGGACCTCATGCGCCAACAGGCACCCGTGCCGCTGAGCGATATCACCGGCCCCTTTTTCGTATGTGGGATCCGGGAGTCGAACTCGGGCCCTCGCACTTGCAAGGCAGGCGCTTAAGCCACTGAGCCATCTCACCGGCCCTAGTTTTTCATTTTTTGAGGAAACTCCACACTGATTTCCATAATGGTTGTAGTAGTTAACACTCCAATCAATAATGTAGAGGGTTCTCTTTTCCCCACAGCCTCACCAGTATTTATTATTATTTGATTTATTGACAATAACCTTTCATTCTGGAATAAGGTGAAAACTCAGTGTTGTTTAAATTGGCATTTCTCTAATGGCAGAGATGTCCAACATTTTCTCATGTACTTATTGGCCATTTGTACTTCTGAAAAATGTCTATTAATTTCAGTTGCCCACTTTTTGATTGAGTCTTTTATTTTAGCTGCTTTACTTTTTAAAAAATTATTTATATATTCTAGATACTAGTTCTCAGTCCAAACAATAGCTGGAAAAAATTTTTCCCCATTCTGTAGGTTGTCTCTTCACCCTGTTGGTTGTTTTCTTTGCTGTGCGGGAGATTTTTAATTCAATATGATCCCATTTGTTGATTCTTCATGTTATTTCTTGTGCATTTAGGGTTCTGTTCAGAAAGTCCTTACTGACACCTATGACTTCAAGAGTTTTACCTATATTATCTTTTAGCAGATGGAGTGTTTCTATTTTAATACTTAGATCTTTGAGCCACGTTGATTATAATTTAGTACACAGTAAGAGATATGATCTGGCTTCAATCTTCTGCATGTAGATAGCCAGTTGTCCCAGCACCATTTATTAAAGAAGCGATCTTTCCTCCATTGTATGTTTTTGGCCTCTTTGTGAAAGATTAGATAGCTGAATGTGCCTGGAGTTTTTTTTTCTGTATCCTCTATTCTGTTCCACAAGTCTGTTTTGGGGCCAGTACAATGCAGTTTTTATCACTGTAGCTTTGTAATATAACTTGAAATCAGGGATTGTGATGTCTCCTACTTTTTTTGTGTTACCCAGGATTGCTTTTGCTATTCTGGGTCTCTTCTGTTTCCATATGAATTTTAGGATTATTTTCTCTAGTTCTGTGAAGAATGTTCTTGCTATTTTGATTGGGATTGCATTAAATCTGTCTATCAGTTTTATAAGTATAATAATTTTGACAATATTGGTTCTGGCTATCCAGGACTAGGGGATATCTTTCCAATTACTGATGACTGTTTTTATTTCTTTTTTCAGAGTACTGTAGTTTTCATTGTACAAGACTACCACTTCCTTGGTTAGGTTAATTCCTAAGTATTTAATTTTTCTTGATGTTGTTGTGATGATTTTTTTCATAATTTCTTTCTTGAGGAATTCATTACTGGTATACAGGAATGCTACTGTTTTTTTTGTGTTAATTTTGTATACTGACATATTACTGAATTTGGTTATTACTTTAAGGAGTCTTTGGCTGGAATTTTTTGAGTCTTTTATGTACAGGATCATGTCATCTGCAAGTAATGATCATTAGACTTTTTCCTTTCTTATACATGTCTTTCATTTCTTTCTCTTGCCTGATTGCTCTGGCTAATGTTCTGAGAACTATATTGAACAGGAATGGTGATAGTGGACATCCTTGTCTTGTTCCTTATTTTATTAGAGGAAAAGCTTTGAGCTTTTCCCCATTTAATATGATGTTGGACATTGTCATAAATGGCTTTTATCAGATTGAGATAATATCCTTCTATATCTATTTTCTTCAGGTTTTTTTTTTTAATTATGAATGGGTATTGGATTTTGTCAAAGGCTTTTTCTGTGACTATTGAGACAATTGTGTGATTTTTGTTCTTACTTCTGTTTATGTGACATATTATTTATTGATTTGTGTATGTTGACCCATCCCTGAATCCTTGGGATGAATCCTACTTGGTCATGATATATGATCTTTTTGATGATTTGTTGCATTCTGTTGGGCAGTATCTTGTTGAGGATTTTTGCATGTACATTCATTAAAGAGATTCAGCTGTATTTCTCTTTTTTTGGTTGGGTCCTTTTCTGGTTTTGGAATCAAGTCACTTCCAAGAATGACTTTGGAAGTACTAGTTACCTTTCAATTTCATTCAAGAGTTTGAGGAGTATCAACATTAGGCCTTCCCTAAAGTTCTTGTAGAATTTGGCAGTAAGTCCATTGGAACCTGAGCTTTCTTAGTTGGTAGTTTTATTTTTATTACTTCTTCAGTGTCATTGCCTGTTATTGGATTGTTCAGGGTTTTTATATCTTCTTAGTTCAGTTTTGGTAATTCATGTATATCTAGGAATCTATCCATTTCTTTTGAATTTTCCAATTTACTGGAGTACATACAGGTTCTCAAAGTAGTTACTAATAATCTGGATTTCAGCTGTATCCATGTAGTTTCACCTTTTTCATTTCTAATTGCATTGATTTTGGCCTCTTCTTTCCTTTTTTGGGTAAGATTGGCTAGGGGGTTGTCTCTATTTTTTATTCTTTCAAATAACCAGCTCTTTAATTTATTGACTCTGTACTTTTTAGTCTCTTTCACTAATTTATGTTCTGATCTTTATAATTGCCTTTCTTTTACTAGATTTGAATTTGGATTTTTCTTGTCTTACTAGGAACTTGTGGCTCATCATTAAGTTATTTATTTGAGCTCACTCTGTTTATCTGATGTGGGCATTCACAGCTATAAATTTCCCTCTTGGGACTGCTTTCATTGTGTGGCATAGCTTCTGGTATATTGCAGTGGCACTGTCATTTGATTCTAAGGAGTGTCTAATATCTTGATTTTTTTCCTGTGACCTATTGATTATTAAAGAGTGTATTGTTTAATTTTTATGTGTTTATATAATTTCTGTGGTTTCTTTTGCCATCAATTTCTAGATTTATTACAATATGATCTGATAATATGCATGGTATAATTTCAATTCTTTTGCATTTACTTAGCCATGTTTTATGGGCTATCGTGTTGTCTATTTTGGAGAAAGTCCCATGAGAAGGATGTGCACAGATATTCCTCATTTAATGAGCTACCTGTTTAACAACTGTTTGAATTTACAACAGAGGTGAGCTGTTTGGAATTATGACCCACATTTGAACTTACAACACAGGAACATGAGCAGCATTGCAGCCTTATGGTGACTTCTACAGTACAGTATTGTAATTTTTACTGACTGTACTGTTTAGTACAGATACTGTAGTTTTATGTTTTATTATACATTACAGTATAACATGTAAGAGTTATGCAAATAAAAGCAAGCCCATCAAGTTGGAGTTTTGTTGACCACTTCTTCGTTCTGAATATTGTGATGACATAGTATACACAATTCCTCATTTAGTGAACAATTGATTTAATGACCTAGTTGTGGCAGTAGAACTGCATCATTAATTGAGGAATGTCTGTATTCTGTTGTTGTTAGATGGAACAGTTTGTAGATATCTATTGAGTGCATTTGTTTGAAGGTTTGATTCAACTCTGCTTTTTCTTTATTGATTTTTCTCTAGCTGATCTATTTGTGGCAGGTGGGATATTGAAGTCCCATGCTACAGTTGTGTTGGTATTTATCTGATCTTTTACATCCAGTAAGGTTTGTGTTATGAAGTTGGGTATGTCAGTTTGATGCATATATGTTTACAATTGTTATCTCTTCCAGTTGAATTATTCCTTTAGCCAATATGTAGTGACTTTCTTTGCCCCTTCTGATGAGTTTTGGCTTTAAGTCCACTTTGTCTGAAATTAGGATAGCTACTCCTGTTTTTTTCCTAGGTCCCATTGCATGGAATATTGCTTTTTAGCTTTTGATTTCTAATCTATGAATTTCATTTTGGATTAAATATGTTTCTTGTGTACAGTGTATGTTTTCTTTCTTGATCCATCCTGCCAATCTGCGTCTTTAATTGAAGAATTGAGACCATTCGCATTAAGAGTTTTTGCTGAAAGTTGTTGAGTCATTCCTGCCATTGCATTATTTTCCTGTTGCTGAACCTCCCCACCCACCACCATTTTTGCTTAACTGCTCACTCGGCCTGGTGCCTTCATTCTATTAGACAGTTTGACATTGTTGGTTTCACTGTTTCTTTCTAGGATATCCTTGATAATTTTTGTAGTCTGGTTTGGTGGTCATGAATTTCTTGAGATGCTCTTTGTCATGGAAATACCTTGTTTCTCCATCAATTTTGAAAGACAGTTTTGTAGGGTATGTAAGTCTGGGTTGGAGGTTGATTTTTTGTTTAGGCTTGAAACACTGCAAATTCTCCTGGACTTTAAGGTTTGTGTTGAGAAGCCTGCTGTAATTCTAGTAGGTTTACCTTATGTTAAATTCTTTTCCCTATATTTGGAAAGTCTTCTGCTATTATTTCTGTAGATTAGTTTTCATATCACTTGTGCTATCTTTTTTTTTGTGCTATCTTCTGATTTTCATTAATTCTTATTAATCTTAGATTAGTGTTCTTTGTGTTATCTAGGAGTGGTTGGATCCATTTTTCATGTTCTTTTGTTTTTAAGGTATCTCTGAATAATTAAATGGTCTCTGAAAGCAGACCTATCTTCTAGTTCTATCATTCTGTCCTTACATTGGTCACTCCTGCTGCCCAAATATTCACTAAAAGTTTTAATCTCCTGGATTTCTGTTTGGAACATTTTCACAGCCTCTAATTCTTTGCCAAACTGGTCATTCATGTTTTGTAACACTTTGTTTAGTTCAGCTAGCTTTCTTTAGTGTTTTCTATAAACCCTCTGGTTGTTTTGTTTATTTAATCCATTATCTGTTTAATCACATCTTCTTTGAGCTCACCCAGTACCTTATTGATCTTTTCATAAAATCTCTTTTGGTATTCTTTCAAATAATTCAGCTGTGTGGCTTTTGTTTTCCTCTCCCTTGATGCCCCATGGATTGGCTTTGGGGGAGTTTTGGGAGGCATTTTTTGCCACTTTTACTCATATTTCTATTGTTTTTTGTTTGTTTTGTTTTGTGCTGAGGTTTCTCTTGTCACTAGATTCCACCTCTTAAAGATTCTGCCACCCAACACCATCACCACACTGGAGACCAAGCTCCAACACACATACTTAAATCATAGCCAAACCATAACAATATGTACAGTAGTAAAAATCAGCACCTAAGAACTATTTAATACACGTAAATCAATCTTTCTTTCTCTTTCCGTTTCCCTTCCTTCCTCCCTCTCTTCCTTTCTTCTTCCCTTTTTTCCTCTCCATGATTCCCTAAGAATGTGAGAAAAAAGAGTACATAATGATAAGATTCATTATATTATCAAATACATGTTGAATGGCTAATGTGTGCTAAGCCCTGTATCTAGATGCTGTGGAAATGGTAACAAAATGGGCAATTTTCTCTTCCCTCATGGAATTTATATTCTAGTAAGTTAGGGGAAGTCAACAAAATAATATGAGATGGAGATGAGATCTACAGTTGAAAATTAAGTGCTGGGGTAGGGGTAAGGTGGACCCCTTTTAAACCAGAGGTTCAGTTGAGGCATTACTGAAATGGTGACACAGGAAGGTGATGGAGAAGAGCCAGTGGGGAAATACAAGTTTTGGTTAAGAGAAGAGCAGGTGGGAAGGTCCTGGGGTGGAAGGCTGCTCAGTGTTTCCAAGTAAGCACAAGGAGCCAGTGTGACTCAAGCAGCGTGACTGAAGGGGAGGAGGCCAGGGTGGGGCCCTGCAGATCCTGTGGGGCACGGCAGGCCATTGACACTTTACTCCCAGTGAGACAGGAGCCAGTGGAGGCTGACTGACTGATCTCTACCCATTCTCTTTTTATAGAAATTTTTGTGACATGACCAACTTCTCTGGGAAGAAACTTTAAAAGCAGAATGCCACTTACATTTAACCTCACTAAAAGCAAACAAGAGAGCGCACGTTGGGAAGACTGGATTTAGAAACTTAAAAATTAATTCATTCAACAAGCATTCATTGATCCCAGGAAATACAGACAGGCTTTACAGCATTGTAAGTGAAAGTGACTGGCACCATGATAATAGATGTAGCTGGCCTGAACACTAAATAGCTATTATTCACGTAACAATTATGCCATGTCCTAGATTAACACCAACGTAAAGAAGTACAAACAGTCCCAATTTACAATGGTTCCAGTTAGATGTTTTGACTTTATGACACTGTGGTAATAACACACATTCGGTAGAAATTATACTTGGAATTTTGAATGTTGATCTTTTCCTTAGCTGGCAACATGCTGTAATATGCTTTCTAGACATGCTGAGTGGGGCAGGGAGCCCTGGCTTCCAGTCAGCTGGGGGTCACTGTGGAAACAAGACACTCTCCAGGGTGTTGTGTTGCTAAGCTGCGATGCTTGGTAGTTTAGGTAGGTTAAATGCATTTTCAGTTTTCAATGGGTTTATCAGGTATGTGACCCCATCATATACTAAGGAGCATATATTGCCCAAATAAGAGTTTCAGTGGCCTCATTTTACAGATGAGGAAACTGAGTTCAGAGACGTAAGGAAATTTCCCCAAGGTCAAATGTTGGAGAAAGGGGTGCCAGATCCCTTTGCTACAGAGGGATCTACAAACCACAGGGACCTCCTTTTTTCTTTATTTCCATAAGCAAATGGTACAGTGTTGGGTAAAATAATACAGTTGAACCGAGGAAGTACAGGTGGATTCCCAAGATGCTCTGCTGTGGAGGGAAAGCCCGTGTAAGTAGACCATGCCCTCCCTTCTTCCTTTTGTCTCAAAAAGCAGAAAATAGTACCCATGGGAATTGTCACAGCCCCATTGTCACAGCTACATGTTCCCATTAAACTGGTGGGGTTCCTGCCTCTCAAGCAGTGCCCCCTGAATTGACAACACCAGGGAAACCTGCTCAGTCCAGGTAAGGGATTTCACTTTCTAGCCTTATTTTTCACACACTGAAAATGAAAAGCCTAAAATGAACAGATGATATCTGAGATCCCTTGCAGCTTGAACAGTTAGGACTCTGATGGGATAGCTGCTTTGTGACCAACACACAGAAGAGACAGAGGTGGAGAAAACTTTGCCCCCTCTGTTCTTGCTTTATTTTGTGCAGCTCAAGCTGGTACCTGAACTATAGATGATCTGTATCTCCTGACCCTTTAACAAATTGCTATCTTTCTCTTTCTTTTTTAATCTCTCTCCTTTTGTTTTCTTTTTTTCTATTTTTTTTTTTTCTCTGATACCTGGTCAACTTTGGCTTTTGTATAAACTTTCTAAAGGTTTGAGCCAATCTTTCTTGTAAATTGTTGGGGGCAGGGTATGGGAGGAATGAAGAAAAGGGTTCTTGTTTCCATACAAAGCGCCGTGGAGCAGCCTCTGTCTCAGTTTTGGCAAAGCAAATGAAAAGGGAAAAGGCTTCTTATTGATTGGAAGCAAATGGAGATAGCAAAGCCCAGAAGCTTCTCTTTGGTTGCTTGTCATTGTGCTGCCTCCTCTTTGCTGTCCTCCCAAGGGCAGGATACCCAACACTCCCACTGAAGTTCTCATGACATTGCCCAGTTGCCAGAAACCTAAGGCCCACTCCTGGGGGGACTTCTCCCTGCCTTCCCACGGCCTGGCCATCCTGCAGCCCAGGAGGGCGAGTCCCACACAGGCAGAACAAGGGGAGGACTGACAGCAGGTTCCAGGCAACAGGCCTGCTCCCAGGGCCCAGGGACCATGGCCAGTCAGACCATGAAACCAGAGATCTGTCCAGCTGTGCAAGAACCAGAGACTCCCAGCCTCTCTGGCTTCATTACGATGAAACTAGGGCACCTGGCTCGGCCAGTGGCTGCTGCACACGTTTGCTCAGGATGATTGCTGGGAAAATGGGCAACATGGGCATCTTGGTTCTCTCTGCTTCTTTTCCTCCTTTCCTTCTCATCAGTCTTTGCCTTTCTGCCCTTTGTCCCTTCCTTCCTGTCTTTGTTATCTTCCTTTGTCTTCTGCCTTCCCCTTTCCTTTCTTCCTCCAATCTGCCACTTTCTCTCCTCCATCCACTCCATACTTTCCCAGTCTGTCCCACCTCTCTTGATTCCCTCATCCCCTTCTGTCTCTCTCAGCCATGTCCTTACTTAAAGGGCTCACTCAGGGTGGCTCCGGGTCTTCCCAGTCAGCAGTCGATGTAGTAGATGTCCAGGTAGATGTCCGTATCTCAGTCAGTTCTCAACAGGGACACTGAGTAGTCTTTGCCTGTCTGGTACAAGGAGGAACACGACCTTTATGATGGTTTCTGCAAATGATGTATTTTTTGGAGCTCATGAGTCAGTTGGATTATTGTCTTCACATTTTCTCTTATCAGTCTCTTATCTCTGTCCCTGTCTCACTCTCTTTTTCCTTTACCTTCTCCCTCTCGTACCCTAGTGAGAAATTGGAGAGCATCAAGTATCAAAGTTAGTTCAAAATTCAACATTGTGGGCTCAACTAGTAAATCAGGGCTGAATTTCCCAGGGTTTTAAAAAAAGGAAGTTACCCAGTAATCTCTACTTTATGCCCCAGTAGAGGTGGCCCTCTTCTTTATTCAGGTAAGGAGCCCCTGAAGCTAGAGCCCCAGTGATCCACCTACAGGGGATTTTCCACACAACCAACAGGGGATTCTCCTTTGTAAGTACAGTGACAGTACTGGGTGCCCCACGCTAGTAGTGCAGGCACAACCAGGAAGACACCTCTTCTCGACCCTGTGAGAGGAGGACGGTCATAAATGGGTACTGGGGTGGAGGAGCTGCAGGGCTGATGTGCTGCTGGGCAGTACAGACATTTCTGCTGCCTTCCAGGGCTGGCCAATTAGCCTTACCTTGCTGGCACATATTTTTCCTCACAGTCACAGAAAGAGAAGCCCTGGAGACATCATCATGGCAACTGGAAAGTTTTGTATCCACGCTGCACCTTTTTCTTACACTCAGGCCAGTCTCCAGGACCAATGAATCTCACCATGAGTTCAAAGACCATGGGATTCCGTGGCACTTCTGCACCAGGGTCTTCTGAGGGGGCCTATAGCTTCTTTTGTGTGGATTTATATGAGAGACTTCCATTGTTTAAATTTAGTGCACTTCAAAATCATCTCATCAAAAGCAGCTTTTTGGTTTTGGCTGTTTATTTTATGGTAAATGTTGACATTTAATTGAACTTAGTTTCAAAAGACACAATAGAGGTGTTGTATTCCTTTACACTGTTGATGAAAAAACAGAGCTTAACACAATTCTGAGACAAGAAATGTCAACATTCTTTCCTCTTGAGAAATGAAGAGGTGGAGGGATACTGTCTTTATTAAAAGCAGAAGTGGGTCTTATAAATTCTGTCAATTTTAACTGTGGAAATAGCTATCTACCCAAAATGTGTGTTATTATCCAAATTAAAATTTATAGAATCTTCCTCTGACATCATTTCTGAATATCTTGGGGTCTCCTGAAAATCATCAAAAAGTAAATATTACTCCTATTAAACTCACATCCAAATCATACGAACAGCATTTATGTCCCTTTGCACTTTACGTAGTGGGTGTTGTGGAAAGAGTCTGAAGTCACCAAGGTGAGGGTTAGAATCTCAACTGCACACGCTTACTCTGTCAGCTCGGCTTGGAGAGATCAGATGAGGTTAAACGAGGCAAGGAGAATGCATCTTGTGCAGCATGGGGCCATGTACACCAGGGGCAGGACCAGGGAAGAACAATAGGTTACGGTACAAAATATGACCTTCCCTCCCAGGTATGGTGGCACACGCCTGAATCCTGGGACTCTGAGAGGCTGAAGCAGGAGGATCAAAAGTTTGAGCCCAGTGTGGGCAATTTGGCGATTTAGTGAGACTTTGTCTCAAAATTAACAAAACAAAATCACTCTGGGATGTAGCTCTTCTCAAAGGCCCGAGGTTCAATCCCCAGTACCCATTAAATAAAACAAAAACCAAAGAAACTTCCTTTTGCTGCTGTTGTCCTTTCTCTAGCAAGCCACTAGGTGGCACTCATTTGGGGAATACTTCATCTTCCACCTAAAAGCGTTCTGCAGTTGTCACCATTCCCTCTCCTCTAGGCTTCCGGAAGTGTTGGAGTTCCAATCTGTGGATTCCACTCTCCTGTCTTAAACCTTCGTTTGGGGACAAATTATTCTATCTGTCATTACTGTATGCCCAAGGCAGGACCGGAAATACAGCATCTAGCCTATGGAAAGAGAGAGGTACAAGGGGAAAGACAAGCAAGGAGAGTGAGAGAAGCAAAATAACATAAATAAGTAAATAAATAAATAAATAGCATTCCTGAGAACAGAGAGAAGGAGGGTACAGAGAATGACTGAAGAGCTAGGCTGGGAGAGGGGTCAGGCAAGAGAGTTCATATTCCACCAAAAGGGGAGATATTTATTTTTGTTCAGCATGCTGAGAAGCCAAAAGAGAGAACGCCTTTCCCTTGCACATGGAGGGCTTTGTGGGCAGTGCCTGAGGAACAGACGCACGTGCCTGGCTGCCCTGCCTGTGACTGCCAGAGACGAACAAAACCTGGGCGAAGATGGGGCCTGCTGTCAGCTCCCTGGTCTGTGTCCAAGATGTAGTACCTCCTTCCTCCGGGTCTCAGAGTAGACCAAGTGAGAACGCAGCCAAGGGCCACTGACAGGTCTGGAGCCCATCCCTGCTCTTTTTCACTCTGAACATTCAGAGGGAGAAGCCATTCTTGGGACATGAGAAGCTTTAAGACTCCAGGTTTATTCTTCAAGACAGTGAGTATCTGTCACTGGGAGGATGCAGGCCAAGCTTGTAAATAAATTATTAGTGAGGATGTACTGAGCACAAAGTTCTCCCAGATGGCCTTCTGGGGTCCTTCTGATGCTGCCTGCTTTCTCAGAACCATGAAAAACAGGCCCAGCTGTGATGCCCCATCCATTTTGTGGTCTGTGCTGGGTGCAGCAGGTGGGTACAGGGAAAAGAGGCAGTGACCACTGAAGACACAAACTTTCCTGCCTTCTACACCCACGCTGCAGACTCCTCCTCATCGGTACTGGGGAGGGAGAGAGAAGGAGGGGTTAGATATTCACTGCGTGGAAAATAGAGGACAAAAACTGAAAAGCAGCCAACCTCGCACAAGCTTCCACTGGAAGAATAGGTGCCCTTGTAACTGTTTAACTAAATATTTGTAATGGACTCAGTCTAAGACCATATTCTGATTGATTGGGAGAAAACATGACTGCAGGGCGTCAGTGTGTAAATAACCAAAATGCTTCTTTCCTTCACTTTATCCTCACCGTTATGGGACTGTTACTGTCTTAGTGCTCATTGTCATGAAGTCTATTCAGGTGTCAATAATACACTTTCTAGAACACTTGTTAAGGAATCAGAAGGCAGATAGTCTATCTTGGTCTGGTGGCCTTGGGTAACAGATTTACTCTCTCTGAAGCTCAGTTCTTTTGTCTGTTAGGCGAAGCCAAGTTAACTGTGTGGTTCAGAAAGTACCTGTAAGAAGTAGATGAGATAACATCAAGGACTTAGTCCAGTTGCTGACACAGAGCTATTGCCATTGTAATCATTATGACATGGCAGACTTGTTTTGCACTTCTGCAGTATTTCAAAAGGATCCTTAGTGAATATACTGGGCCTTGGACATGTGAAATAATTGGTGTGTTCTCATGTAGACAAATTTACTACTGATTTTGAAGGGCAATTTGCAAAGCATAGATGAGAAGCTACACAGTGTGATAAAACCTGACTCAAGAACTAGAGAAAGTGCTGAGTTAGTCAGAAGCTAAAGCATGTATAAAACTCTCCAGCCAAGCCCAAGTAATGCAAATTTACTTTACCACTACCCACGCTAAGAAGCCATGGTCTTTCTTGCTGAGCAGGAATGATTTCACAGTACAGGAGCCCTCCTTATCTGGCAGCAGATACATACCATGACCCCCAAAGGATGGCTAAAACCATGCACAATAACAAACCCTATATATACTATGTCTTTCTACTATGCATACACCTAAAATAATGCAGAATTTACAAATAAAATTCATGTTCCACTAAAAAAGGGAGGACTTTATCTTTGTTTAGCAAGGCCAAAGAGAGACTACTTTCATAGCAAAAGAGTAACAACAATAATAAAATTGAACTACTATACTGATATATTATAATAAAAGTTACAATAATGTGGTCTGCCTCTCAGAAAGGGTTACTTGAACACAAGCACTGTAATACTACAACAGTTGATCTGATAGTCTAGATGGCTGCTAGGAGACTAATGGGAGGGTAGCATATACAATGTGGATATACTGGCAAAGGGATGATTCGCCTCCAAGGTGGGGTGGAGAGGGATGGAGCAAGATTTCCTTGTTCAACTCTGAAAGGCATGCAATTTAGAACTTAGGAAATGCTTATGGCTGAAATTTTCTGGTTTGTATTTTCAGACAATGGTTGACTGTCGGTAACTGAAATTGCAGAAAGTGAAACTGCAGATAGGGAGTAAATGCTGTAAAGGAGTAGACTGAAATTAATAAAATCTACTCAGATTGCCAGTCAGATAACTCTTTGAGATATACAACCAAATTTAAATCTATTTTTGCACAAGTTCCAACAATATAATGTGATTGTACCTTAAAAGGTTTTAGAGAATGCTTTATGAGTTGACCTGGGAACAGAGCTCCAATTTCATCATCTGGTGCAACAGAAGACAACTGTGGGAAATGCTTGTTAGGGGTTCACCTCCAGTTGGTTATCTATCTTTCAAAATGATGATTGCAGATATTTGCCAAGCTCTCTGGATTAGTAGGACCCATTTTATTTTTAGTATGCAAAAATTCTTTCACTGTCGAAGTGTTCCTTGGAGCCCATCTAGTGTGTGTGGTTTTTGGCTTTCCAGCAACTCTCTTTGCCTTTACAGAAGCACTTTCCCCTCAGTGTTGGCCTGGAGTGGGTAGAAAGGACAAAGCACAGGCAAGTGGGCAAGGCCAATTACAAACTCTACTTCTCTGATCACAATGACTGACTCAGAGATGGCCAAATGACCTATTCAGAGCTATGGAGACAGAATGAGACTTGCTGGGAAGCCTGGGGCAAACTCTTGCTGCCTTCTGCTGGCCTTGGCGGAAGAGATGAGAACCTGGGGCTTCTGCAGCCACCTCTCTGCATTAACTGAGCCAGGATGATAAGGGACAGTTCCTGAAGGCATCCTTGGAGCCATGTCTTTCCTTGGACTTTTCATGTGTTAATCTAGTTTGAATTGGGGTCTCCCTCACTTGCCACCGGGATATTAATGCCTGCCCCCAGGGTTGCTACATGGATGCACTGAGATGCTCCACCCAGGAGGAACCACACGGCACCAGATGTGGTGCAGGGCTGTGCTAGGAGTCTTGCATGTCTGCATCCCCAGTGGCACCCCTAGTGCTGTGCGCGAGGATGCCCAGGGAAAGCTTCATGAAGGGAAGCAGAGCTGGGCCTGAAGGTGTGGGAAAGACATGAGAACATGGAGAAGAGGGGAGAAAGGGATATGACTGTCAGGTAGAGTAATGGCATTCACGTATAATGAACACTTGATGCACACAGAGAAAAACAAGCAGTAGAATGAGGACTCCTGGACAGGAACATGATAAAGCAGCCAGCCCAGCTAAAGCCGCCAAAGATCATGGACTTCGCCTGTAAGATACAGGAAATACCCCTGCCTGGCTTGACCTGACAAGTCAGCATGAATGTGACAAATCCCTGACCGTGGGGAGTGACTTCCGCAGGGAGGGTGCTGGTGCTGTGAAAGAGAACAGACAGAGCCCAGGCCTGGCCCAGAGGGGGCGAGTGGAGGTGAGGGCAGGGCAGCAGAGGGGAGCAGAGCTCTCAGCAGAGCTCCCATGCACTTGGCTCTTGCATTCGTGACCTCTTTCTTGCAGGAAGAATAAAGTGCCAGCCTGGAAGCACCAGATCCCTTTAGTCTTTGTCCTGACCAAGAAGAATGGCGTTTCCGTGGCAGTGTGTGCTTTGTTTGGCTTGCAGAGTGGTTATCAGTTTTCTGTTTCTGCTCTCACCACACCCTTTGACTCACCCTGTGTGCTGCAGCGTGTGCTTCTTTTGAGAGTTTCATAATAAATTTCTTCTGCAAACATCTCTTTTTAAATAGTGCATTCGATTTGTATTGGTTTATACCTACTTTTTGTGAGATTGGAAAGGAGCCCTGATAGAACCTTGCTCACAAAAGCAAATATGAAATCAGCAACCGTTTGTGAATTTGCTATGCAGATTGTATGAAAATGCCAGAAGCAGAACAAAGGAAAAGAAGACTTTCAGAGCTATCAGTATGGTATTGTAAGCTCCCACCGAGGGTCAGGAGACCTGAAATCTAGTCTAAGCTTTTTCACTCAATCTATCACACACTAGCCAACATGCTCTGGACGTGCTTCTTGACAATGGTTGTACTGAGGCCACTTTAAATTTGCTTCCACCTCTATAATCTTAAATATCTGTCTTGAAAGCTGACATGGTGCCGTGTTATAATGGAGTAAGGGACCTAAAGGACCTTGCCCTGGGTATAATGCAGAGCACAGCCTGTAACAGAGATTATTCCAGTTGCCTGGTTGGTGCTGTGGGTCCATGGCAAAGGTGAGCCTTACCAGGACCTTGCCCTAAGAAGCACCACATTTCATTCAGTTGGACTCAGAGATAAAATGGAGCCTTTATTACATATTTTTTTAATAAGTAAGTAGGAATACAGTTTGAGGAAGGTCACTAGTACATAGGAGATGTGGTCAGAATAGCACTAATTCCCATTTTGCTAGTTATAGGCTAGATGACCTTGGAAAGATACTTAACTTATTCAAATATAAATATATATATATATATATATATATATATATATATATATATACACATTTGTCAAACACTATATATATAGTGCTTGACACTTACCTGGTACTTGGTAAGAATGCAATAAATGGGTAAGTTTGAAAAGCACTGGTAAAAACTGCTAATTTTTTTTTTTTAATGGGGGTACCGGGAGTCGACCTTAGGACCTTGCGCTTGCCAGCAAGCGCTCGTGCCGCTGAGCGATATCACCGGCCCTTTTTTTCCTTTATGTGGGTTCCAGGAGTCAAACTCAGGACCTTTCGCTTGTTGGGCAGGTGCTTATGCCGCTGAGCTGCCTCACCGGCCCTGTAAACTGCTAATTTTAAAGGCTGATTTTCTGCAGCCTTGCTTCTCCAATGATAGAAGAGAGTCTAAATAATTTTTAGCTCCCATTTACACTCAATGATAACTGATCTGTGCAGTGCCATGCAGTGGGTCCTTGGTATTTACCTGGGAATGTCCTGAAATTTTCTTTAATACATAAATTTTTCTGCACAAAAACATTCATACAGGGTACTCTTTTTCTCATGGGTTATGTTTCCTTCACATTATTTTTGCATACTTCATATCACAGGCCATGTCAGCTATCATTAACATTTTCCTTCTCATTTAGTGGCACCCACCCGACACATACACAAAAAAAGAATTATAAAAACTATTTCAGTTGAAATGCCGGAAATGCATTAGCAAGCAGATAACAGTAAATTCACAGAGGGACAAGTGGTGTGTTACTTGCTCCTTTGCACCAGTCTGGAGGGAGACAATTTAACAATGTCCCAGTAGAATGACGACCTTCCCTGTGTCATATATCGTTGGGATAATAAAAGACAAGTGCAAACTGCTAACATCAAATCTGTGACTACCAAATCCATGGAAGCCCAGGCATTCTCAAAGTACTGGTGGGGCTCAGGACAAAACGGGGAGAAAAAGGGAGTTGATTTCAAACACATGGAAATCCCTGATGCAACTTAAAACATAGATAATCACCGAAAACTAAGCCTGATAATCTCAGTGTTGTCAGAATGGCCCGAGTCTATACTAACTTAGAGGCCCACGGCGCTGTGTTACCTGGAAGAGCAAATCAGCCAGCCTAAAATGAAGCTGGAAAAGCACTCTGCCACATCCCTGTTCTTTGTCTTCCACCCTAGAAAAACAGAGTCTTAACCAGTTTTACCAATGAAAAAGCCCAGTGTCTGTTTATTTACTGCACAGGTATCACCTTACGTGATGACCAGCAGGAGTCAGGACAAGGCTGGGTAGCCTGAGATCAGCAGGTAAATACATATGGACGAGTTTGGAACTGTGAACAGCACCCAAGTACAAGGTGATATTGAGGAGGGCCGGAGTTAATCTGTGCATCTGACCATCGGCGAGGACTTGACCTGATATCACACAGCTGGGAGACAAATGAGCATGAACCAGGGGGTGTATGAAAACACACTGCAGCCTAAACAAAGGGGGCATGTTTCTGACCAGTCTGTGAAAATAATAAATGCCCCAGAAAAGAAAATTGCAGTGACTTCTTGTCAGGGTCCCTAAGAGGGAAGTGTGGCAAGACACGCACACTAAGTGAATGGGGCAAGATAAAAAGACCATCGCAGAAAATGAAGGTAAAAGGCTTCATGAGGGATGTTTTTCATCTACGTAAACCTTGTGGAGAGATTCAATCAAGATCACTGGAGGTGAGAACATTAACATTCTATTTAGCAGCTTTGAAATATATAATTTTATGAACTGTGGTCACCATGCAATGCAATATGTCATTGCAACTTCTTCCTCCAGTTGAACTGAAACTTTGTGCCCCTTATCAGAACCTCCGTTTCCTGATTCAGCAAACATCATCTTTCTACTCTCTTGTTTCTACAAGACTGACCTTTAAAAGTCTATGGGCGTGAGAACATAGTATTTGTCTTTGTATGTGGGACTTATTTCACTTAGCATAAAGTCCTCTGGTTCCATCCATGTTGTCAAGAATGCAGAATTTCCCTCCTTTTAAAGGCTGAATAGCCTTCCCTTGTGTAACTATACCACATTCTCTTTATCCATTTACCCACTGATGGACATTCAGGTTCTTTCCATATATCCTATTGTACCCCTAATATAAACAATTATTATTTGTCAATTGAAATTCAATTTATTTTATTTTTTTATTTTTTTTTGTGGGTACCGGGGGGTCGACCTCAGGACCTCGCATGCCAGCAGGTGCCTGTGCTGCTGAGCGATATCACCGGCCCTTTTTTTGTATGTGGATTCTGGGAGTCGAACTTGGGCCCTCACGCTTGCCAGGCAGGTGCTTACGCCGCTGAGCCATCTCACCGGCCCTGAAATTAAATTAAAAAATTTTAAATTGTTGTCATATTTTGGGCTTCCTAGGTCAGTAAAATGTTTTCGCCAAATTTAAAGATCACATTAGGCTTCCAGGTTTTAATTTTATTAAGTGAATAAGATAAACAATTTTTAAAAAATGCTATCTAGTATTTCCATAATTCTGAAACAATGCACATAATAACCCCAATGAATTATTGCTATCTCCTTTCATTTAGACTAGAGCTACAGCATCTCTTCATTTACCATGGCCTCTCTTGCACCCTCTAACCTCTACTTCACCTAGCAGCCAAAAGTTCTTTTTTTTTTTTTTAAATCTAATCTAATTAATTCTCTGCTTGAAACATTTTTTCAGATTCCTATTAATGTGTAATTGAGATCCTGTATCAGCCAGGCATGGCGGCTCATGCCTGTAATTCCAGTAATTAGGGAAGGTTGGGGCAGGAGGATCACAAATTCAAGCCCAGGTTGGGCAACTTCATGACTTAGTGAGACCCTGTCTCAAAATAAAAAATAAAAATAGGGCTGGGGATATTGCTCAGTGTGAAGGCTCTTGGTTCAATCCCTAGTATCAGAAAAAATAAAGAAATAAATTAAGGAAAAAATCCTGTATCAATCAGTTATTGCCACATAACAAACTGTCCTCCAAACTCACCGGCACACAGATCACAGGCTTACAGGTCTCTCAGGTTTGTGGGTCAGCTGCACAGCTCTGCCTCACTATGTGAACTATGTGAACAGTGGTGGCAATGTCTCTCATCTTTTTGAGACCAATTGGCCACATGGCCAAACCTAATTCCAAGGGGCAGGAAAGTAAAGTGCGTGCCATCGTGGAAAGGGAGAGACTGGGGAATGAATACTTGGTGAACAATAAGCCAGAATAGCTCACCCTCAAATCTTTTTTTTTTTTTTTTTTTTGTGGGTACCGGGAGGTCGATCTCAGGACCTCGCGCGCCAGCAGGTGCCCGTGCCGCTGAGCGATATCACCGGCCCCGTTTTCGTATGCGGGTTCCGGGAGTCGAACTCGGGCCCTCGTGCTTGCCGGGCAGGCGCTTAAGCCGCTGAGCCATCTCACCGGCCCTCACCCTCAAATCTTAAATCAACTTGATCTACACCTGGCTGTCTCTCACCCCACACCACTGTGCTCTTGCACCTGGCAGTCTAGCCCCAGGAGCTCCCTTTTCCTGTCAATGCCCTCCCCTTCCGGGTCACTGAGGGGCTCAGCCTCTTCCTGGGATCCACTCCATCTCCCCATCTCCTGCACCCATGGGATCTCAGTTCATTCCTTACTTTCCTTCATAGCGTAACCACAGTTTTAAAAAATTGCATATCAATTTGATTAACACTAGTATAACCTATAGAAGCAGAGATCAAATCAGGGTAGTTTACTATGATAACTCCAGCTGTAGGCAGAGTAGGGGGCATATAGGAGGCGCTTAACAAATATCTGCTGGGTGCATGAATAAATGAATAAATAACTGCTTATAGAGATGCGAAGTGGTCTCATGCTGGAAAATAACAGTTTGATGTATTAGGAGCCTTAAAGGTTGCAGATCCTTGAACAAAAATCTTACTCATAGGATATACTAGGAGTCTGTCATGAGACAATAATCAGAAATCAGCACAAAGATTTACACACTTTATTTATACAAATGTATTTTTAAAAATTATTGCTTTTTGTGCTTTTAAAAGTAATCATGTGCAGTATAAAATATTCAAATAGTACATCAATGTATAATGTAAAAAATAAAATTGTCTCATATTCCCGTATTCCAGATATAACTACTATTAATCGATTGGTATTAATTTCTCCAAATACTTTTTCACATATATTAACACTATTAATGAAGTAATCCTTTTTTAAAAAAAAAACGGTGTTATAGAAACATATTTAATCTACCTTAGTTATGATTTGAAATATTGTTATTTGTCTCTGAGATGTTCTCTCAAGTATTATCCCATTACAGGATGGCATGAGATATTTTTCTAGTACTCTGCCATTCTACGCTATCAGCCAAGGACAGCTCTCAGGGCAGATGTGATTGTACATTCTTGGCCAATGAGGATTTGCGTTTCTTACTGCAACGGTTTGCAGCCAATGAACGCTCCCTGGGTCATTACAATTGTCATACAATGCATGTAATTCTCTTTTTACTACTTATTTTGAATCTAGGCACAAAGTTTAACTCTGTATTGATTAGCAAAAGTCTACAAGTAAATGTGCTATGCCTGGCCCGAACAAACAAGAGAATTGAGCTGGATGTTCAAATCAGTGTTACGAGCAATCAAGGTAATTTAATGAAAATGGCTTCGGAAACAGAGCATTAAGATGAATAGGCAGATTAGTGATTGTGGAAGTTCTTTGGCATTATGAAAAGTGTCATAACCAACTCCTTAGCTTGGAAGAATGAGCCCACGGCTACGTAAACTGTAGATGGAATCATGCCGTTAATTCCATGGAATTTAAAGAGCAAAGAAAAGCATTGCCAAAGTAGAATGTTAAAAAATGGGGCTTCTAAAAGTCAGGGCTATAACAACGTGAATACATCAGCTGATTCAGCAGGCCCGCCCACTTCCAGGAACGAATCAGTCCTCCAGATTAAATTGAATTCATGCGTAGAGGGCAAAGTGTTTTTGCATTATGCTTTTAATTTTTATCTTTATAATATATCCATATAGTCTGATGTCTTTCCAGGTCAGCATATATATATATATAATCTCTAAGTACCTCATTCTTTCTAAAGACTCCATAATCTTCCTTTGTATTAATTTACCATAATTTTTCAAATCCCCTATTAATGAACATCTGGATTGTTTCCACTCTTCTATATTACAAACAATATTGCAATTGTCATATTGCCTTTCACAGGTACTGTATTGATTTATACTTTTATCTAGTTTTTTTTTTTTTTTTTTGTGGGTACCGGGGGTCGACCTCAGGACCTTGCACGCCAGCAGGCACTTATGCCGCTGAGCCATCTCACTGGCCCCTTTTATCTAGTTTTTGAGACGGTTTATTTTTCTGTCCTCACCAACATGAAGGATCACCAGGTGTTTTACATTGTTTCATGATGGTAAATGAAATTAATGATTTATATATTTTAATTTGTGGTTCTTTTGTATTAATAAACTTGCTTATCCTTTGTAGGACTTTGTGTTTCAAATCTGTGAGCTCCTAGTTCACGTCATTTGTGCGTTGTCTTAGGGGTATACTTACAACACTGAAAACCTGGAAATAACCTATTATTTAATAAACTGCATACAATAAAATATTACATTGCCACTTATAATTATATTTCCATAGGATACTTACTGTTGGGAATATTCATTATATGGTAAGTAAACACACACACACACATATATAATTATGTGTAATACATCATACTGCTTTTGTTTTATAAAATGCACAGAAAAATGTCTGAAAAAAATGCACAAATATATCAATGTGACTTTCAGAGATGAAATTATAGGTAACTTTAAAACTTTTTTCATAAATTTTAATATTTTATAAAATTACTACAAATTGTATTTACCTGTGTGATTAGAAAGAACAAAAATATTTTGTTTTAGTTATGGCTGACCTCTAACATTTGTATTATTCTGTTCTTCAAGGCTCTGCTGGCCAGGACCTAAGATACAGGATCGCAATGGCTCCTTACAGGGATGTGGGGGTTGTCTGTGAAACAGTGATGGGCCTGAGGGCCACAGATCAACTAAAACAAAAGCAAGTCCTTTGGTTTGGGTTTTGCTGCTCATGGAAGATTGATGCATGCTTCCAAGACTTTTATCTTTATGCAAAACTTTAGTTATGTGCAACAGGTAACTTCCTAAATTAATTATGGCTTATATAACTTGGTATTTACAAATCATATTGGACTATCTTTAAGGTGACTTGAGTTTCTTCACATTTTTTAGCCTTTCAAATCCAAGTAAAGTGCCTCAGCCTTCACCTCAGAAAGTCTTCCTGAGAGCTTCTGGGGGTCTCCTATGCCTGCCTGCTTTGCTCAACTGCTAAGATTTTCTGGTGGATCCCCTTTGACCATCTCACATCACTTTGAACTGAAGACTTCTCTCTCGGCCTCCTCTAGAGTCCCCAGGAATCAATGAGCAAAGCTGTGCAATAAGCTTGAAAGTTGGAGGCTTGTGTGGGTCAGTGTGGAAAAGGGAAGCTGCTGGCTGCAGTGCATTAGCACATCACACACCACCTCTGGAGCTGGCTCTGCTGGCCTTTCCTCATGTTGCCAAGGTCAGCTTGCTGCAGAGCCGAGCCTCTCTTCCATCCTTGCTCCTCGCTGAATCTCCACTCCGTGGCCCCAGTCCTGGCTTTGAAGCAGACAAGGGACGCCCAAGACCTCTCAGCACAACCAAAGTGTATCCCTATCCACAGAAGATAACTTTTTACCTAGACAAATTTTAAGCCTCTTCTGTCCAATCCATTCCCACCCAAATAAAGCAGAAGCAAAACCACTCATGGAAGTGTTTCCTATTAAAGAAGAAAAACCGTAGAGAATTCTGGAGTACCCCTTGCAAATGAGAAGCAGAAACAGCAGAGTCCATAAAACTGGTAGAGGTTTTTGTTCCTCTTACACTGGGTTACATAATACTCTCTTTCAGTCCACTGTGAAAGTCTTTGCCATCAACGCTTGCATGCATGTGAACATGCAGATACTGGGGATTCCAACAATCTGGGAGAGGAGACTTTCTGAGACTCATGTTGTCTTGGGGTGATAAGGTAATTTTTAATTGCTGTTTTTGCTTTTTAAGTATATGTTGGTTCAACTTCAAGGTTTAGTTTGTTGTAGGTAGTTAACTCTACGGTAAGTAGTGAACATTTTTATCAGTAGTTTTTGTGGTCTGTCATTTTCAGTAACTAGATTTTTGAGACATGTGTGTTATGATTCATATAAGAATCCCTAATCTTAGAAATACAGATACGTACGTGATTGTTGCTCCTTCTATGTGTTCATACAAAATACTCCATTGTTTTCATGAATTCCTTTCCAAAATGGTGTGGGAGGAAATAGGCTAGGTGGGGAGGGGATTTTTTGTAAAGCTTAACCACCCAGGGCCTTCACACTGTGCCTTTTTTCTATTTTATTTTGAGAAGGGGTCTTCCTAAGTTGGTGTATTGCTATCTTAGTCACTTTCTCATTGCTAGAACAAAATAACTAACACACACAACTTAAAGGAGGAGAGGTTTATTTTGACTCTTGGTTTTTAGAGGATTCAGTCCATAGGCAACTGGCTCCAAGGCAGACAGGGCATGGCGGAAAGGTCTGTTGGAGGAAAGCTGCTCACGTCATGGTGGCCAGGAAGTAGAGGGAATGGAGGAGCCAGGGACAAAGATATACCAGTCCAGGTCATGTTCCCAGTAACACGCCTCTTCAGACCACATCCCACCTCTCACAGCACATTGATCTCTGAAGTCTTTAGTAGATTAATCCACAGATGAGTGTAGTGCCCCCATGATCCAATCACCTTCCAAAATCCTTGTCTATGAACATAGGAGCCTTTTGGGGGACATTCTACATGTATACTATAACAGTTGCCCAGGCTGGTTGCTCAGGTGGAAGCAGTTCCCCTAGTTCCCCTCCTGGGGCAGATGTTCACTCTCCAGCTGTTGGATCCTGCTAGGAGATGAGCGTGTGATGAGGTCTGCACTGACTGCTTACTGATCGTTATGGAGAGGCTGCAATATTTAAGCAGCCAGTGTATCTGCTGAATGCTGCTCATTGCCTGCCCTGATGTAGCTACAAATATTGTAGACTTCTGTTGGGAAATACTGGAAGTCTCTAAAGACATACTCTAACTGATGCATGTAGACAATGCGTTCCCCCAAAGCAAGGACCACAGTGCTTCTGCAGTGACCACCAACCACAGATGCTCCATGACAGATGAGCAACTCAGTGAGGAAGTGGACCAGCACTCGTGGGTGCATCGTCAACATATTGTCACCTTGTCTTTCTAGATCACCTTAAATGATAGGAAACTCATTATCACAAGGCTGCTGCCCATTTTGTTGTAGATTCATCTTACTTTTTGTGTAGGAGAATATGATTTTGTGTAATCGCAATCTTCTACTTTCTGATAAATGTTGATAGGAAATGTCTGGCTCAGTCTCTATACACTGTGTGTTATACATGATAGCATATATATGTTACCATATGATTTATTGATTTGTCTATTTATCTCTGCCCTGTTCAGGCAAACTTCTCTTCCATCACAGCTCCTTAGCCTCCATCTTTTCTCTTCTTTATGTTTTAGAAACAGAGCAGATGAGGATGCATTAGCTGGAAGGTGTGCTATGGGTGTAAAAGGCAGATCTAAAGCAGGAAGAGTGAACAACTGAGAGAGGGAACGTGGAAGGGGCCTTGTTGGCACTGAGCCCGCTTTCTCTGGGGTAAATGCTAAGATTGATCACTCTGCAGAGCCTGCGATGTGGAATTTGAACTCTAGAGTTCTGCAGAGGGTGGGTCACCAATTCATGCTCTTGGGACAGCTGATGGCTTTGACAGCCCCTGGTGATGAGGACATGAGTGTGCGGAAGAGACTTTGTCCTGCCACAAGCTGGAGCACATCAAGGTTCTGCAGAGACACTGGACAACCACGCTGTAATCTCAAACCAACAGCCAACATCTGTGTGACCGAAGGAGATGTTTACTTTTTTCAATTGCCTTCATATTCCTTTTGTGGCTAAATTTGATATATTATCCATGTTTAGTATGAGTATGATTATTATTGCTTCTACTAATGATAAGAATGAAATACAAAATTACTTCTACTTTCCACAACTACACCATGAGATAGATGTTATCATCTTCATTTTACAGCTGAAGATCACACAGGAAATATATAGAGCCAGGCAATCAGTAGATCTAAAGTCTACACGTCCCACCCTGTCCCCATGGATTCAGGCCAAGTAACACAAAAAGCCATGGTCAGCTCTTGAGAGGGTAAAGCTGTAAGCGCATGCCCTTCCATACTCCAGAAAGAAGAGGGTTTTTATTTTCAGATTTCCTTCAACTTGCAAAAAATAAAGACCTTAGCATGTCCTCATTTTAAGAATACCAAAGAGAACTAAGGTGGCCTTTGGGAGGCTCAAGAAAAGGTGCAGGTCTAAGAATCTGCAGGAGCAAGAAAAAATGGACATTTCATAGCTATTTACTTGCCCCCAAAAGGCAGGGATATGTAAGTATTCAAATTGTTAGATAGGAATAACATGCTGTGTTACATTTTAGAAATGATCTTGTGGCTGCAAATGGTCCCAACTGTGAATAGCCCTGGCCCAAACTTATTAGGTTACCAGAGAAATGTCCACACAAATATATACACACGCTTATATATGTGGATATGATATTTGTGTTCATTCGCTACCAGTCGCACACTCTGTATTTGTGAACTCATTTCCATTTCTATGTCAAAATTTATTTGTAAGCCTAAAGTCCATTCTCATGTGACTTCGATGGTCATTTACAGACATGTGATGAGGAGTGAGAAAACTGTCACCCTATACCCACTTCTATTCCCAAGTTGAGGTCAAACAAGGTCATGTTCCGCCATCTTGTTTCAGCTCTCATACTAGAAACAAATTCCTTTTCCTAATTCATTAGTACTATTTATTCACACTTTTATGCTTTTTGTTGGTGATCTCACTGTTTAAAATGGCCCTGAAGTGCAATGCTGAAGTGTCTTCTAATGTTCTGAAGAGCAAGAAGGCTGCTGGAGAAAATATACATGTTGGATAAGCTTCATCCAGGCATGTGCTATAGTTAGTGTTGCTGGCTGCAAGTTCAGTGTTAATGAATCAACAGCATATATTACCTAGGTGTCTCAAATAAAAACGTAGCTAAAATGAATCTATGCACTGATTTGTTAACAAAAATATTGACAGGAGGCATACAGGAGCCTAACCCTATTACCTCTGAGAACAATGGTTCAGTATTGACTAGTTTGATAAGTTAGTAAATTACTAATTCAGTAAAAGGGAGACTTTATAGAACGTAACTATCATGGATAACAAGGATTACATCTATGTTTATATGTGTAGAACGTATGCGTATGTATGTATTTGTGCAGTCTTATGCTAATTTACTAAGAACTTGGAAGCTTAATTCTATATTATTTAGTTATAAATGATATTTGGAGGAAATTACCGTTCAATTAGGTACATTTTTCTTAATTAGGGCTAAAAGTTTCTATAATGGGTCTTTTGTTTATCTAGCCATTTTGTTGATCAATAATAATTGGTGCTAACATGGGAATGTTACTTAACTACTGTTAGGAAGAGTGGGAGTATGTAGGCTATGAGATTTGTGGATGCTTGGGCAAAATATTTACTTGAAATATGATTACATTCCAAGCAACAGTTTCATTCCAGAAATCTGTCCAAGAGTTTGTTATCTAGGTAATAAATGGATTTTTTGAACATATTTGGTCCAAATCTTTTTGGCTGCATATCTTTAAACACCAAGTCAAACCGACTGAATCAGAGCCACCTCCCACAGACTAGCACTGCATTTCCAGCAAGCCCGGCTGAATCCTGCCAGACCCGCTCCTCTCCCACCACCCCTTGAGGGGGAGTGAGGCACCTGTCAGTTTCCTTTATCTCCTTGCAGCAATTGCCCACCAGGAGCTTCCCGGCACCTTCCAGTTCTTCATGTTTGCTCTGACCCATAGTTTCAACACATCTTGAATCTGGGAGAGAAGTCAACTCACGGAAGCAGTTACAGTGTAACACAAGTATCAGTTAAAAATTAATTTTTTTTGTGTGTGGGTAGCGGGGGTCGACCTCAGGACCTCACGCGCCAGCAGGCACCTGTGCCGCTGAGCGCTATCACCGGCCCTTTTTTTGTATGTGGGTTCCGGGAGTCGAACTCAGGCCCTCGTGCTTGCCAGGCAGGCGCTTACACCGCTGAGCCATCTCATCGGTCCTAAAAATTAATTTAATTAATTTTTTTTCAAATATTGTTAGTGTTAGTGTTAGGGTTAGGGTTTGGGTTCGGGCTAGGATTAAGTTTAGCGTTATGGGTTAGATTTAAAGTTAGGGTTAGGTTGTGGTTAGAATTATTGGTAGGATTAGTGTTAGGGGTCAGGTTAGGCATAGGGTTAGGGTTATGAGTTAGATATAGAGTTAGGGTTAGGTTACGGTTGGAATCATTGTTAGGGTTAGGGTTATTGATATGGTTAGGGTTAAGGTTTGGTTTTGGGTTAGGACTAGGGTTAGGGTTAGGCATTAGCTTTTTTTGTTGTTAATTTTATTGGTACATTTTAGACATACATAGTGATCACATTCATCATAGGAAGTTTATACCTGTACATAATATATCTCGATTCTTTTGTTTTTCCCCCAGTCTCCTCTCCTCCCTTTTAACACCTCTTCTCCTTATTTACAAAAGTTTTGTTTCCATTTTTTCCTTCTATTCCCTTTTTTCTTTTCCCTTCCTCCCCCCTCCTCCTTGTTCTCCTCCCCATTTGAACATTTTCTTCCCATTTCCCAATATCTATTATACATTTTGGTCCCCATTTGGACGTTCTGTTTCTCACACCAGAGAAACTATGCAATATTTAAAGGCGTGTGTCTGATTTATTTCACTTAAAAATAAAATTAATTTAAATTTTAAGGATAAAGTTGTCATTTTATTCATTCATCTTCATAGTTAAACTGCCTTATAAAAAATAGCATGTGTGGCAGAAAGAGCTCTAGACTAGGGAACAGGATATTATTTTCATCCATGACATTAATTAATTATGTCAACAAGGGGATGCTTCAAGTGGGCCCTAATCTTATTCTCTGTGAAGGCTGAGGTTGAACAGAATATTCCTTAGTGTCCAGATAATGTGAAATAGGAAGAAATTGTTCAAAAGGGAAGGGGAAATAGGGAGGGGGGAGGGGGAAAGGAAGGAAAAAGAAAAAAATGAGAAAAGGATAAAATGGAAACAAAGCTTTTGTAAATAATGGGTGTGGGAAGAGGTTTGAAGGGAGGAGAGGGGAATGGGAAAAAAAAAAAGGAATCAAGATATATCGTGTACAGGCACAAATTCCCTACGATGAATATGATCATTATGTATATCTAAATTATACCAATAAACTTAATCTAAAAAAAAAAGAGTTCTCATACTTTTTGCTTCTAACTGGACCATCTTGATGTTAGAAAGACCTCTCACGTGATTTAGACTGGAAAAATGATTAAGAGTGCACTGTATACACATTTACATTGGATCAAAATTAGTCTTATCTGATCCTATTTGCTGAAAAATATGTCAGCTTTCCTCCGTGTCCTTCTCAGAGATCACAGGTGTCAGCAACCTGTTAATTCACGCGCTCCACAAATATCCATCCCCGTTATGTTGTAGGCACAGAGTCAACCAGCCATTGTCCTTACCCTTCAGCCAATCCAAGGTACACGGGTGCCCTGAGTTTGATGATAATTTAATGTTCAAAGTAGGTTAATAATTCAATATCCTATCAAATTATATTCCTTAGAATTATGTTCAACATTTTAAAATGGCAGAAGGGTCAGCAATAAAGAGCACTGTTTCTCTATGTATCTCAAAGGTAAAGAACTAATTTATATTTTATCAGTGACATGAGGGAATCAGGTGTGGTGAACTGAGTTAATGAGTATCACATATTTAATTTATCCTAGAATTGATTTTAGAGGCCATAAAAACTGCCCCTCCCAAGCAACTACTCCTGTGCCATACCTGCATGACTGCCCTGGAGATTATAGTTCGTTTTTTTCATTTTTTCTTTTCATAACCATAATCAAATGAAAGTAGAAGATATTTATTAAATGGCTTACTCTAAGACTGTGGTTTCTTACGCCCTAAACACCCAAGTATTTACCTTATTCTTTTCATAATTGTTTCTTTCTTTCTTTTTTTTTTTTTGTGGGTACTGGGGGTCGACCTCAGGACCTCACGCGCCAGCAGGTGCCCGTGTTGCTGAGCGATATCACCGGCCCTTTTTTTGTATGTGGGTTCTGGGAGTCGAACTCAGGCCCTCGTGCTTGCCAGGCAGGCACTTATGCTGCTGAGCCATCTCACCGGCCCTCTTTTCATAATTTTTGTAAGCTCTTCAACACCCTTTGTGAAACAAAATTAGGTAGAAATAAACTATTTGCTTAATTAACGTTGGAATATTTCCATGTTCCAATTTAGCTAGAGATATCTTGCATCTGCATAGATTCTGTCCTGACTAGATTTGCTTTTTTATTCCAAAGAGGGCAAATTCTTCTAAGTATATAATTTGCTATGTAAAGAATTATGTACTTCCTTTACTAGATTTTATACCACTTCCTATATAAATTAATGTTTGGTAAAATAACCATATTTCCCACTAACTTACATTATAATATCAAACTGTTTTTCTTAATTTATAAAATTATCTTCAACTTGGGGCCTCATTATTCTCATTTTGGAGCCTTCTCCTAGTCTTTGGTAGTTCCAAACACTATGGTAGTTCCAAATTTAATAACATTTTTGGTGACTTTTATATAACCTAAATATTTTTTGGTGATAAATAATCTGTCCCTTATTAATCTGTCCTGTACATTCATAGTTTTCTTAACTTGTAGCTTATTGGGATACTCTTACAAATACATGCACCTATTAATAAGTAATGTTTTCTAGGGGTCTTGAAACACAGAGGTTGGTTTGACAATAAATACATTCCAATCACTTAGAATGCCAGATGTGGGAGAATAATATCATATGCATGTAATTTTGCTTCATGCAATCAAGTTAATAAGGCAAAAATTGTATTAATATTCAACATGGGTTAAGTTTTTTTTTTTTTTTTTTTGAGACAGTGTCTCACTGTGTAGTGCAGACTTGCCTTGAACTCGCTTATGTAGCCCAGGATGGGCAATCCTCCTGCCTCAGCCTCCCAAGGGTTATTTTTTCTTGTGAAATAAAAATGAGTTTTCTATAAAAATAGTGTTTTATGACTTTTTTATCATTTAGTTCTGCTAATTGGGAATAAGACACTGTGGAGTTCATTGTGCATCCTAAATCTACAATCTTTCCTTAGATCAAACAGGGAATAATAACATGTCTTTCACATTTTAAGTTCTCATGGGAAGGAAGTTATTTGTGTTAACTATACATCCAAATTATCTAAAGAACATAAGGTCTTGCTAAACAGTTTAGTTGATTTTTTTCTCCTAAAGTAAATACTTTAAATCGAGTCATTTTGTGTGATCTTGTATTATCCTGAAACTAAATCATAACTAACTTGCTTTCCCAAACTTAACTGAAGAAGCTACCCTGATGAGGAGACCTTCTCCACTTAGTACTGTGTTCAAAGGCTATACTTTCAGGGATTGTTTCTATAGTTAGTACTGTGTTCAAAGTGAGGCAGGGAATTAGGTAAGACAAGCCTGTCTTTACAAGTTGTTTATCAACCAAGAATCTATCTTGTCTTGGGACTACTAATGGGTGGCTGAAGTTTAAATGATTTGCTCACAGAAAGAATTTTTTAAATACATAGAGAAATCTTTGACCTTTACTATTTTGAGTCAACAGAGTACAAGGGTCACTGCTGATTATGTTTTTGCTCTTCAAGAACATTGGAGGATTCAGGGCAGAAAATATACTAGGAAGTCTGTACCTACATGTAGATGTTGAGTATTTTATATTCTTGCTTGTTATTTGTTATTTTTAAAATGTACGTGCATTTACAGATATCAAAGTTTGATGAAAAAAATGAGGAGCAATATTAAATAATAAAAGTGCTATTTATTGTTATCAACCAGATACTATGCTTAGCATTTGATGTAAACTATGAATTATTCTATCATAATAATGATGAATAAACTTGCTACCATTTGGCAAGAAAACAATGATAGACTGACACTTAAAGGTGAAATGTATAAAATGTGATTTGATTCAAGTACATTTAGGATATAGACTTAGTAGCCTTGAATATTAATCAAATGTGGGGGTGAAGGAGAAGCAGGAAGGCAGGAATCAAGTGTCTGGCAAGAATTTCCGGGATTTGGAATTCACATATATGGAAATTAGAAAGAGGGACAGGGTTGGGGTGAGAGGAAAGAGAGCATTTAATTTTAGTGTGCTGATTTTTACATGGCCATTATATGTGAGAGTCTTCAGCACACAGATGATCATTGGAGACAGTGTGTGTAAGAAATGCTTAAGTCTTCCAGGTATAGGACTCCCAAACATCCACTAATATTACTTAAAGTGAAAGAGTTACCCAATTTCTGAATTGCCTTCATCACAGCCCTGTAATACACAAGTCTTTGCTACTCCATCTTTGGCATCTTCTATCTTTATTTTCTTTCAAAGAAATCCCAGATTTTGAATCAATTACTTTTCAGATCCTTGGAGCTTACCTGCTTCAGTCATTTTTTCCTCTGTACTCTGTTTATGAGATTATACCCATATAAAAACACAAGAACAGGATACAAAAGAATAATACCAGGACATTCAGTTGCAGGCAAAATAACTGAGTTGGGCTTTTAGGGAATTTCTGAGTCATTTGATATTTAATTTAAACTATATGCTGCTTCTTTCCCTATTAATTAATTCATTCGCTTGGCCTGCCCTGAGATGATCAAAACTCTATGCAACTGACTCAAAGTGTAGAGAATGCTAGATGTAATTTTTTGTGCTGTTCATTCTGCACTTAAGAAAAATAACAGTATTGGAGCCTCACTTACTCTCTATGCTTTTTCATGAGTCCTTAGGTGAACTGATGAGCAGGTCTTGCAAAACATTGGGTAAATCCAGCCACAGCTAAGCAGCACTTTCTGATTTCAGTGAACATCATAGGGCAGCATTTCTCAAAGTTTTCTTACTCGTCAATTCCTTTTATAATAAAATCTTGCTACCCTCCTTAGGAATCTTAAAATTTATTTCATCATTTTTATGTGGTTGTATTTTAAAATAAATTTAAATTAGACATATTTTAGATCTGTGCTCTAAACTCTAAAGCTAGATGATGAGAATATGGGTGTTCATTATGTTATTATCTATATATTTTTGTATTCCTGAAATATTTTACCATAATAAAGAATTACACCCACACTTCATTTTTAATAGTCTAATAATTAGTTTAATATTTTAATAGTCTAATAATTAGTTTAATTTATCAAGTGATACATATATATATGATTTATATTAACTTCTGTATGAAAAAGGATGATTTATGGAAAAATAAATTTTAACTTAACTGTATATCATATTTTTACTTTGGGACCAAAAATGTATTAAAAATAGATTGGAGTATGAGTGCAAAATCTAGAATCAACAATTGCTTTCATAAATTCATGTTTGAAATTTCTCATTTGAACTTAACAAAGTCAATTGGTGCCCTTTTTAGGTAAATATGACTTTTTGTTTCTAAATTACAAGATGAGGAAAGAGGTTTCAGTTTTGATTTGCAAACACTTCACAAATAACACACTAAACTTTATTCTCAATGGGTAGGAAATCAAATTGTATATAATCACCAGAATATTTTATGTTTTAAACACAGTTAACATTCTGGAGACATCCTGATGAGTAATATGAGAACTTTGAATGCTACCTGCGGATCTAGTAAGAACATCTTGAGGCAAATTTGCAGAATTATCATTTCTATGTTTCTCCTCCACTTTCTGTATCTCACAGTTAAACTATGCATGACAGAAAAAAATTAATGTATGACTAAGAACAAAAACATTATAAAATGATATATGGTTCAAAAATATTGTGGCGGTTACAGGAGTTTGATGTGTGAAAAAATGACTGAGTGATTGAGTCATGAAGACTTGCCTGATACCTACCAAGCCCTGTATGCTCAGTGACATGGATACAGGGATTTGCAATGATACCAATTCTTGATGTTATCAAGCCACAAATAGGAAAGCTGCTATATAATGACAACCTGACTGATAAAACAATAAACAAATTAATTCCATTGCAGGAGCACCATTAGACTGGAATCCTTGGAAATGATAGTACATCATTTCTGTGGAGGAATGAATAGAATTCAGCATATCGTTAGGCACTCTGGCTTATAGATTGTCAAGTTGATGGGGGACATGATTTGGGGACAAATCCCCAAATGTCCCCATGATTTGGGGACAAAACCAGGAGATCCCCAAAATTAAGAAAAGATAGCATTATTTTCCACCATTCAGACAGTTATTGCAACAGATAACTCACAGTAGTTGTTTCGATATTTTCTATTTTTCTTAAACCTTAGAACTTTTGGTCTTATTCTTAGCAGATGGCTTTATTCTCAACCTACTGAGAAGGTCAAAGCTGGAAAACTCAAGGTTGGGATGTACAAGATTGCTCAATTCGGTCATTTCGAATCTCAGCCCCCTTCTTCTGCATCCCACGGCCCCTCCTGACCTATATTCTTCAGACAACAGCCTTGGTCTTGTCTCTTACTCCACTAGTGATTCTCAGTCTCTCTCATTGCTAAGTCTCTCCATTTTTCTTGATTTTATCTGAAACCTGTGACAAACTGGTGCATTCTTTATCCCAAAAGAATTCTCTCTCTGCCTGTTTCATTCTCAGAATACTAGCCTGACTTGCTCTTTTTTTTTTTTCTTTTTATTGCCAAACATTGAGTCCCTATATTCTCTCTGTCCATCCTCCTCTGACCATTGCAATTTAGCTACTACCCAGGACTCATGAAAAACCTCCTGAGACCTCATCCAATTTGCTTTTCTACATCAGTACCATTTGATATCACTAAGCCAGCTTTTCTTGCCATCCCTCTCCTCTTGGCTTCCATGATGCCTCTCAATGGTCACTCCTTCCACTTCTGCTTTTCCTCTTGCTTCTTCTTTTTTATAAAAATAATAGATTTATTGAACTAAAATTTGCACACTATAAAATTTACAAACTTAAAATTCAGTACATTTTAGCACATTGATAGAGTTGTAAAACATGACTATAATCAAATTCAGATCATTTTTGTTATCCCAAAACAAGACATTCTACTCACAATCTATAATCTCCCAGTCCCTCCCTCTCCTAAATCTGGCCAACCACTGAGCTGCTCTCTGTCTTCATAGATTTTCCTATTCTGGGAATTTATTTTATTTTTATTCAAAATAGACCATATTCTTAGCAACAATAGGACCTTAATATATCCAAACAAATGGAAATCCTGCAAAATGAGCTCTTATACCATATTGGAGTGAAACTAGAAACTGAAGCAGAAATATACTTAGAATAAAATAAATTTTCCTTTATTTTTTCCCTATTATCTGTCTTTTATTTCATACTTTTAAATGTATTTTTTCATATAAGGGAAACCATGTAAAATTCATGCTTGCATGTCTGATTTAATTCACTGAACATTATGGTCTCAACGTACGTCCATTTTCCTACAAATGCCTCACATTTATCCTTCTTTATTGCAGAGTAGTACTAAATTGTAGCAGAGTAGCACTAAATTGTATATACGTACCACATTTTCTTTATCCATTCATCTGCTGATGGTCATACAGGCTATTTAGCTATTATGAGCTGTGTTGCTATACACATGGGTATATATACACGACCGTAGTATGGTATTTTTAACACTCTGGGGAAGATACCTAAAAGGAGAACAGATGCGTCAAATGCAATTTCTATTTTTAATTATGTGAGGAATTGCCATACTGATTTCCATAGTGAGTGTATCAGTTTACACTCCCACGAACAATGAAGAAGTGTTCCTTTTTCCCCACAGCCTCACCAGCATTTGTTATTGGTTGATTTATTGATGGTAGCCATTCCTTCTGGAGTGAGATGTTGGTTTGAATGCTTGTCTCTTCTAAAACTTTCTGAAATTCAATTGCCGATGTGATGATATTAAAAGGTGGAACTTTCAAGAGATGATTGGGGCCTGAGGGCACCACCTTCATGTGGGCTTAGTGCCTTAATAAAATGTGGAAGTGGGTTCTCTCAGTTCTTCCACTCTTCTGTCATGTAAAGGCATAGCGTTACACTCCTCTGGAGGATACAGTATTCAAAGTACCATCTTTGAAACAGAGACTGGACACTTGCCAAACACCAAACTTGCTTGCCCCCTTGATATTGGACTCTCAGCCTCCAGACCTGTGAGAAGTCAATTTCTGATCTTTATAAATTATGCGGGCTAAGGCACTTTGTTATAGCAGCACAAAATGGAGCAAGACATTTGCTCCTTCCCTTCATGTCCTATGAATCTAGGTCTTTAATTACGTTTTCTCTTTGTCTCTCTTTTTCTTCTGTCTCTCAGTCGTTTAATCCACAGATGCCTCCAGGATTGAGTTATCTTCTTTGTGTCCCAACGTTATTGCTCCCTCTCCAGATTTTCTCTTACCTTGAAATCTCAGTGTCAGTTCTGACTTTTTGCTGATCATTTGCCACATTCCAGTCTACATCCTTGAATCACCTCTCTAGTATTTTTCCCACTTTTCTTTCTACAAGTCAATCTCTCTGCTGCACACTGCTGCCAATAAAGACCAAGAGTTTATAACCACTACTGAACTAAGGAAATTCATTCCTTAACTGGTTTTTTCACAAACTGCCCCAACCTAACTTTCCAGAATTATCTACATATTTAAGAATCTAATTTTAATCTTAAAACCTCCTCGTTTCTCTTTAGAGTCATCAGTGTTGTTCCTCTTGCCTATTTTTTCCTCTCCTTTAAATGCTACCCACTCTGTATTAAATGCATTAACTTACCTTCAGTTATTCTGTCCTTGGGACACTTTGTTGAAGATAAAATACACTAACATTCAATAGACACCTTCTAGCCTGTTTTTCTATAATTGACTTCTGTTGAGGATGTTTCTCCACTCTCCTGGTAATGGCACCTCTCTCCTACTTTAGGAATTATCTCTGCCCTGTATCTTGTATTTCTTCCTGGTGTTGTCAAAGTGCTCCATCATCTCCCAATCAAGGAGCAGGCAAGCCTGGCAAGCGCGAGGTCCTGAGGTCGACTCCCGGTACCCACATTAAAAAAAAAAAAAAAAAAAAGGAGCAGGCCTATTAGGATGCCTATCCCATGGTATCTTAAAAAATAACGTAAGGGAAATAAAAGATGATGTGTTACTTAGTCCATCAGTATTTCAAACAGACTGAAATTAGTTGTTGCTATGAAAATCCCTGGTGCTACCTAAGTGCCTTTTATTTTCAAAGTTCTTTCTTTGATTTTGAATTGGGCAATCTATGATAATAAATTCCTTTCTATGATTAAATTAGCCTGAGTTTTTGTGTTACTTGCAACCCAAGAAGTCTGGCTAAGGCACTATTGTATCCTCAAGAGTCAAAAATTCTCACAGTAGTTTATTAAGAAAATTGTGTACATTGAACCCAAAGATTTTGATTCTGGGATTTTATATAACCGTTCCTTTTAAAATTTTTGTTTTTATTGGTACATGTTAGCAGTACAAAATGACTGCATTCATCATAGAGTTGGTACTTGTGTGTAACACATCTAATTCTTCTTTTCCACTCCTTCCTCCCCCAATAATTCACCTTCCCCCCTCACTCCCCTCCCCCATCTTTTTATGCTGTGAGTACCCTGAGGATGACATTGACAATGGTGGATTCTAGAATGAGTATCCTAGAAATAAGGAGACTACCCACTTGCCTTCAATCCTTCGACTTATCCAGAAAGATAATTTAAACAGGGCAAGTGACTTTTCTTGTAGAAAGCTTTTGTAGTTATTTTTGGACCTACCTTCCCTTTTCTACTTCCAACTTTTTCTTGTCTTCTCATTCCTTCCTGTCCTTCTTCTTCCTCTCTCCAGTACCTTTCCCTTCCTTCCCTTCCCCTCCCCTCCTCTACCTTTCCCTGTCCTCCATCCTAATCCTGCCACATATAGCAAGAGATATTTGTTGGTTTTTTCTTATTATTTATTATATTTATTATTTGATTATATTTATTATTTATTAGGCATTTATTTTGCTACTTAGAGTAGATTTAGATGCTTGCCTTTATTTTCTTAAAACATCCAAAGACAACTACCAACTAGACATCGAAGCTAATGATGAGGAAACTGACAAATATGTTCCACCCCTCACATGGAAACGGCCTACAAGAAGACACCTCCAGAACAGGATGCTCTGGAGTGCTTAGAAAATCTATGGCTTCCTGTTTGGAAGAAGAAATTCAAATAGGAAAATACAGTGTTGAAAACACTCTGCAAGGGGTACTATGCAAAAGACAAATCAGCCAGACATGTCATCATGGGCGCTAAAGCTGCCATAAGAATAATTGACAAAACTCCGATGAGTATGTTAAGACTCCAGAAGCTGCACAGAGAAATAAAAATAATGAAGATGTTAAACCATCCAAATCGGCCCGTGACATAGCTCAGCGGCATAAGTGCCTGCCTGG
This sequence comes from Erethizon dorsatum, assembly GCA_028451465.1. Taxonomy (NCBI): domain Eukaryota; kingdom Metazoa; phylum Chordata; class Mammalia; order Rodentia; family Erethizontidae; genus Erethizon; species Erethizon dorsatum. Next base: position 77,063,960 of record CM051835.1, read on the forward strand.
CAAGCGTGAGGTCCTGAGTTCGACTCCTGGTACCTACATACGAAAAAAGGGCCAATGATATCGCTCAGTGGCACGGGCGCCTGCTGGCGCACGAGGTCCTGAGGTCGACCCCTGGTACCCACAAAACAAAACAAAACAAAAAACATCCAAATATAGTACAGTTGTTTGAAGTCATTGAAACTGAGAAAACATTCTATTTAGTAATGGAATATGCAAAAGGTGGTAAAATGTGTGACTATTTGGTTACTATTGGAAAAAGGGATGAAAGAGAAGCAAGTGCTAAATTTCAGCAGATCCCGTCTGCAGTAAAATGCTGCCATGATAAAGGGATAAACCACAGAGACCTGAACACTGATAAAATATTGTTAGATGAAGAGATGAACATCAAACTAGCAGATTTTGGATTCAGCACTGAATTGACTGTGGGCAACAAAGTGGACACATATTGTGGCACTCCTGCACTTGCAGCCCCAGAGATCCACCTGGGCCAGAAGTACTAGGGGCTGGAAATTGATGTGTGGAGTCTCGGTGTGGTTTTGTATAATCTAGTGGGTGGGTCGCTCCACTTCAATGGAAGAAATCTGAAGCAAGTGAGAGAAAGAGTGTTCACAGGGAGATACAGAATCCCTTTCTACCCACCCATAGACTGTGAACAGTTTCTGAAGTGATTCTTTGTCCTAAACCCAAAGCAGCACGGCAGTCTAGATGAGATCATGAAGGACAAGTAGATAAATGAAGCTTATGTGGGAGATGAATAACCATTCATTGAACAAGAGCTAAACATCCCAGGCCTGAAAAGAATAAATATGAAGACTACAATGGGATTCTCAGAAAAAAGAAATTCACGGACCTCTTTCAGAGAGGGAATGTGATGAAAACTCAGTCATCTACTTCTCCCTGGGGAGATAATCTTCTGAGCTGGACTCCCCTTGCTCCAGTGTTAGCAGGCGCCTTTCACTTGCTCAGGTGTGGCCAGGCAGTGACCTCAGCAAAAGCACTGGCCAGGCTCCTGGCCACAAAGTGAACACAACCTTGTCTTGCAGCAAGCCTCAGACACCGCACCCTGACTATGCCGGACCAGCTATTTCTTCAGCTGTTGTGCATCTGAGGAATCAGAGCAGCACTGCAGAGAGTGATCTCAAGGAAGATGAAATTCCATCGCAGAAATCTGCAAGAAGAGCTGTCAAGGGCAAGGAAATTGTTGCAACCAGGTCCCTACCTGGGAACCCAAGTAATCCAAACCAACCAGGTAATCCCGAATGTGAGAAAAGCCCCGCCATGCCCTAAAGTAGCAGCACAGATTTGGTTGAAATGATGGGGCAAAACCCTTCCTTTTGTGGTGAGAGACCTACTCTAGACAGGTTCATGGTGATTCATAATATGCAAGACATCAGCATCATTTCCAATGAGGGAACAACTGTTGCTTCAATACACATCATTAGCAGTGCAACCACCCAGGGTGGTATCCAGCCAAGAGGCAATACCGATGGTAGCACTTCATGCTGCCAGCCACAGAAGGTTGAAACAGCAACATGCAATAGCCCACATCCATCACCCAGCCTCTCCCAGAAAGATACACCATTGTCCCAGACTCCATGCTCAGGCTCTGCTAATTTTTTTTATTAAATTAATGTTAAGACTCACAAGGCGTCGACATATATTTGCCAAACAAATGTGTGAAAAGAAAGAAGCAAAACCTCGAGCCCTTCACTTCACTTGGAGAATGAAAACCACTTGTTCCATGTGTTCCAGGGACATGCTGAGGGAGAGCCAAGGAGTCCTGGATGCAAAGAACTGCATCTATTATAATGGAAATTTAGAACTTTGATCTCACCCTGACTGATACAATAAGGCCACAAGATATACTCATTCTGTACAAAAACTATAAAGCCAGATAAGGTTGGCTGCACCTAGCTGCACTGTCTGTACTTCTCAAACCTGTAAACACATCCTATTCCCACTAACCTGTCCCAAGAGTTGCCTGCTTAGTAACTGATGAGTAAGGCTTTTGTCCTAAACTCCCACGCTCTCTGCCTCTATACTTGCTGCTTGTAAACCCTATATAAGTCCTAGTCTGACTGCAGTTCAGGGCTGGTGCTCTGGGAGTGATCCCCCATCAGTCTGCTGGTGTAATAAATAATTGCCTTCCTACCCCTTGATGTTGTTATGGCAGAAGTGAGGCATACACTCACAGGCATACACTCGACCAAGAGTCGGGAAACAAGTGAGTTTTTTAATTGGGGAAGCTGGTGGCCAGCAGGAGTTGAGTCTGCTGACCCTGAGCCTTTGTTTCACAGCTCCTTAAATGCACATTTTGGGGTTTTACAAAATCCCTTGGTTGCCATAGAGACCACATATTTTACTACATCATTTCTTTGGAATGTCACAAGGTCCTTCTCAAAACATCAGGTCAATTGACACACAGGATATGGGCAACATGTCAGCCTGACCATTGTTTGCTGTAGCTATTTTTTTCTCCTTTATGGGTTTTATAGTTAACTGAGAAGGGGTCTGAGGAGTGAGTTTATCTATGGGTTAGCACCTTAATATTTGACAGGGTTGGGGAGTGAGTGCATCTAGGGGTTAAGTGAAGACAAACTGGAGTCTAAAAAAGAAAATGGAGTCACTTTAGCCATATCAGTGTGGAGCATCTTCCTTTTGGTTCAGAACCGGTTCTGCAACACTATGAGCAGAGGGAGCACTTCCATCTCTTCTGCAGCAAAGCTGACGGGCCTGGTGAGAAGCCTGTGCAGTGGGAGACGGAAGTCTGTAGGCTGCCAAGACTGTTTCTGAATGGAGTTCATTTTAAACAGAAGGCAGGCAGATCTGCAGCATTCAAAATTATTGCTTCAAAAATTGCCAGTGAAAACCTGTAGCCCACTAATTATCATTTAAATAAAGTGGCAATTGAAAGTGTTTTCCTGAACACTGATGCAAATGTATAGAATATTTAGGCAATAACAAGTGCATATTGTAAATCAGGACTTGAAGTTGCAGGATGAGCAAAACACATTTTCATGGTATACATTCATATTTGTGTTCTCTGTCAAAAGAAATTTCAAACACATTCAACATACAATGAAACAAGATAAACATCCCCATTTGAAAAGTACAAATAGTGAAAAGAATGGGACCAAAACAAGTCCACAATCCAGCAGGGCAAATATTAAGTCCCATAGTTCCATGTCCAACATCAGTGGCAAGATGTGAACTACAAAGGGTTTGGGTGGCTTCACTCCTATGGCACTGCTGGTGGTTGTAGCTCTCATGGCTTTTCATTTGGGCTGGCTTGCTTACTCTGCAGCATTCCTTGAATGATCCATGTCCCTGGCTTCTCCAAACTTCTGAGGTCTCCAGTGCACCTTCTGCTTCACACTTACAGCTTCACAAACTACCCTCTCAGGGGCACACTGCCTGGCCTCCCTTCTGAAATCTGGGTGGAAGCCTTCCTGACCCTACAACTCTTGCATTCTGCATATGCCTAAAACCCACAGCATGTGGATGATGCCAAGGTCTGCTGCCAGCTGGAGCAGTAATCAGGCTTCCTTTTCTCTTGGCTGTAGGGGTGGAGTACCTGGATTTCTAAGCACTATGAGCCCAATCCTGAGGAACAAATTCCCTAGGCTACCATCATCTTGGAACATGGTGATCTGGGGTTCTGTTCTCATACCAAAGTCTTTCACTTTTGCTATTTTGAGGCTGTAAAGGGTGGAGTCCTGCTGCTTCTTGAGATGTCTTCAGGCCATCTTTTCTATTGTCTGATTCCTTTTTAGCAACCAAGTTATCCTCTGCTCCTTCTTTGCAGTCTGCAATTTTACTAGAGATTCCTTTCTGGCCAAACTCAAAATGTTTTAAATCATTCTGGTGGGTTCTTTGCTCTTGATTCCTAAACATGGGTTTAACAATACTTAAGAACCAATATTAAATCCATCAACATTATATTACATAGGAAGCATATTAGGAGAGAACTATAACAATTGTAATCCTCATTTCTATAACTAATCATGGGGTCATAGGCAGTATTTAGAACTATCTTCTACTACTACCCATTCTGCATTCCCTTGGCCTTTAGCAAGCATCTCATCAGGTCTTGGTTCTTTCCCTGGTGTGGTGCCCCATAGCTTCACTCCTGAAGGTTCTGGATTGTTTGTCATCCTGCCTGGTTTGAGTTGTTATAGTTCCTATTGGCTTTAATAAATGGGCATGGCAATACTAGGAGGTGCCCTAAGGGATCTCCTGCACTCCAAGTGTATTGTTCCTTTCCTCCACTGTGGAATAATAGTCCAATTTCCCCTTGAAAGTCTGGGTCAAGCACACCTGCCAACACTGTAACTCCCTTTTTAGCTTGTTTACTCAGAGGTATGAGGAGACCAAAATGACCAGAGGGAAGACTTATCTTCCAGTTAAATGGAATCATTGTTGTACAAACCTCCACCACCCCCAGGACTAAGAATTCTAGGCTAGCAGAGCATAAGGTCATGGGAACAGGAAGCAGAAATTTTGCTAGTGAATCACTAGGGGTAGTGGTCCGTGGTACCATTCCTACTTCCACCACTTGATTCCTGGACCCATGAATCCTGGCTATGGAAGACACGGTATCATATAGTGGATGCTGATTCAAAGCATATGCAGCCTTTTGCAGACCTTGCCCTAGCCCTGCAAGCTATTGCCATCTAGATGCTCTGTAACTGCATCTTGAAAAGGCCATTCCACCATTCTATCAATCCAGCTACTTCTGGATGGTGAGGAACTAGGTAAGGCCAGTGAATTCCATAACATAAGCCCATTGCCTCACTTCTTTGGCCGTAAAACATGTTCCTTGTTGAAAGGCAATGCTGTGTGGAATTCCTAAGGCATTCTATAAGTCCATGGATGGTAGTTTTGGTAGAAGCTTTATGTACAGGGAAGGCAAATCCATATCCAGAATAAATGTCTATCCCAGTAAGGACAAAGCATTTCCATGATGGAAACAGTTCAATATAATCAACCTGCCATATAGGACCAAAAAGTTGTTATCCTCCTATTTGAAAAATATGAAATGAGTAGAAAGTTCTAATCCCAGTAACACTCTTCTACCTTATAATGTTGTCTGATGTTTTGGTAACATCATTTTATATGCTCAAATTGGGCTTTATATTTTCATCATCATACACAGTCAGTATGTGTACAGACTTTTTCGCACTTTCACTAGTTTCACATAGCTCAATATTCTTCCTCACATTTCACTTCCATCTTCTAGATGAGACTGTTTCTTCATGAGGTTCGGCTTTTAGAAGTTGCTACAAGGAGAATCTTTCTTGGCAATGGAATTTGTTTTGCAGTTTGTGAGAAAATGACTTTGCCTTTATTCTTAAGTAATAGTGTAGAAAAATACAAGACTATAAGTAAACAGTGATTTGCTGTCATCACATTAAAGATATCTCTTTGAATTTATTATAATGGATTTATGGGTAGTTGAATTCAATCTCCATGTTGACTAGTTTTACACAATTGAATAGGATTTAAAGAATTAAATTTACTTATTGTCTCCATTGTAACCTAATTCTAATTTATGTTTAATATAAATATGCAACTTAAAATGTTTTTGTAATATCCCTTTACTTCTAAAGAAAACCAAAAGTCTTTGCACTAGCTATTCAAATGTTAGAGATTCTCTGTGGATATAGTTCAAGAGTTTCACCAGAAAGAGACAGATTTTCTTTTTTTTTTACATAAAATATAAACTTGTCCTTGAAATTCTCAATCTTTGAAAAAAATAGAAGGAGTACAGTAGAAGGACACAGCTCCAGTGTGTGTGTCAAGTTTCAGTTTCAAACTATCCAACATGAGACTGTCTGTTATGGCTTGTATCTAGATGTACCCCCAAAGCCTCATGCAATCATAGGTGGGGCTTTTTGGAGGTGGCTGACTCTAGGGTATGTGACATTGGGATCAAAGATGTGATGCTAGGATTCATTCATGGGGCAAAGCTAGGATTAAGGCTGCCCCACACTGGGAATGATTGCCACCTGCCCTAAGGGTAGGTAGCCTGGATAGGATATAAGGGACAGAAAGAGGTTTATTTCTTGTCACTTGCCACTTCAATGCTTTGCTGCCTTCCTGCCTTCTGTCCACCTTGAACTGTTTCTTCTCTGAGATGTCCCTCTGCCATGCCACCCTGTCTTGGAGCCTGCCAACTATGAACTGAAGCCTCTACAAACTGTGGGCTACAAGAAACATTTCCTCCTCTAACTTTGGGCATTGGTATTTAGTCTCAGCAACCAGAAAGCTAACTAAGACACCGTCTTAAAGTAAAATGTGCTATAGCAGGTAATGCATAGTATAAATTTTAAATAGTGATTAGAAATGGCAGAAAATGATTCTGGTAAAGATGAGTTGAAAACTCACATAATGATTCTATATATTTCCTTATAGCATTTCCATTTTTCCTATATATTTTTTCTTTTTCTATTATGCCAGAGGGGAAGCATTTCCCCAGACTTTGTCTCCTTGCAAATATTCTTTTTTCAACCTCACTGTAATTGCCAAATAATAAATGAAACAGTTAAATTTATATTTGATTTACTAGTCCAGGTAGCTTATAGATATGTTGCCAGTGGTCTATAAAATAAAAAGCATACACATGAGGCTACATTGAAGTTCAATTTTCTTCCTTTTGTGTCTCATCTCTCCCACTCTATCTCCCTCTTTTGCTCTCTTTCTCCCTCTCTATTGTTTTAGAGAGTTGATGAGGTCACCTTTTGTTTAAAAACACTGTCCAAAGCAGAAAACCTCTGTGAATGTTGGGGGTGGTTGGTTTCCCATTTCATTTCATTTCATTTCATTTCATTCAATTTAATAGAATTGCTTCATATTTACTAAAATACATAGTATGATGGCTGATGCAAAGAAGAGTATAGCAACTATATTTACATAAAATTCAGAAAAATGGGGGCAGTGTTACAAAGTGTGCCAGTTAAATAGCAAATGTGTTGTGTGGTACCTGAGAGAGGTACCTGTTGTGAGGTACCGTATTTAATCCATCTCTGGGATTCCATCATGCAACCTCATAAGTCCATTTTCTGATGAATTTTATCATTTTTTATGTCCAAGATCAGTATTTTGCTAAGATCATTATCTTTTGGCATATTAGTTTTGCTATTTGCATTTTTGTTTATAATAGCTTTGCTCCAAAAGATGCAATAGGGCTCATTTTCAGGAGATGCCACTTCTAAAATCACGCTAGAACTTGTTTTCCTAGTAGGTCTTATTTTCAGGGAAACACGGCATTATTCTCTTGGAAACAAATTTTCTGTTTTCTAAACTACTCCATATATTGCCATCACTGGGACCTGAGACACCTGAGCAAGTAGTTTCAAGTCATGCTACCGCTTAAAATCTTCGGTTATCACATTCATTTTCATTCACGGAATATCTGGCACACATTGGTCCCTAGGTAAATGCGTGTGCGTGTGTGTGTGTCTGTGTGTGTGTGCCTGTGTGTGTGGCCAGAGGATTGGCACATACCTCAACGCAGGTATGAGGTCAACCAGCGGCCATTGCTATTTGGTCTTCAGGGGTGCATTATTTCCAGCGACCACTGGAGGCAGCACAGAGATACCTAGAGTCCTCCAGTCACATCTGAAGATAAACAGCAAAAATAATCGCAGCCTCCTCCTCTGCCGTTGGAATTTATTTCAGAGGCCCACTTTGCGATTCTGGTTCATTTCCTTTGTATAATTCACCCATGTTGTGGGTGGCAGATACAGAGAGGCGATGTGACCGCAGAAGCATTCCAAGCGGGTGCTTCAGGCAGGGTGAGTTTGGGGGCCTTTCTGGGCTCTGGAGAGACTGCACGGGGGCAATGTGGGTCCCGCCACTTTTTAGGGTGCTTGATGGAATGTGGAGGGAGAGAGTTGAGGGGGAGCTTGTCCTTCTGCTCAGCTGTTAACCCTCTCGTTAGTGCCTGCAGATTGGAAATCAGAAATGTGGAATAGACCTAAAATCTGAAAGGAACTTGCTTTGTGTGGCAGAATGCCTGAGGGGACTGGGAGAGGTTGAGGGAGAGGTGGGCGGAGCAGTGGGAAGTGAGGACACAGGAAGGGAGAATATCTGAGAGGCCAACCCATCCTTATCGTTTCTCTCTTCCCCTGTTCACTCATTTTTTCCTTTTCCTCTTTTTCTTTCTTTCTTGTTTAATTTTTTCATCCTTCTCTTCCTGTCTCCTCATTGGCATTCTCCACCTGATCTCACCTTCCCCCTCTTCTCTTGTGCTTTCTGAGTCTCCCTCAGTTTTCTCCTGTGTTCACAATTGGTCAACAGATTAGCGTTTGTACTGGATGTGGCAAGAGGAACCAAAGGAGTGAAGAATTTAGTGTTTGTTTCCTAGGACCAACATAAGAACTTATCACAATCTTGGTTGCTTGAAATAACACAAATTTACACTCATAGTTCCCAAGGCCAAAAGCTTAAAATTAAGGTATCAGTAAGGTCACCTTTTCTCTGAAGGCTCCAAGGGAGAAGTCCCTCCTTGCTTCTTTCTAGGGTTTGATGGCTCCAAGCATTTCCTGGGCTGTGGCTGCTTAACTCTAGCCCCTGTACCCCACCTCATCTTATCAACTTCTCTTTCTCTCTCTGCCCTCTGCAGTGGCAGTTGGCTGACTGCTTATGTTGCTAGTAGTTCTAGGGTTCTTTTGCTCAATTCAGATGGAAATCATAAGTTGGCAAAGTGTAGCTCTGCTAGCAGTCCTGATGTCACCAGATGACTCTTGATGATGCTGGATGCCGGCTCTAGCTGGTGCCAGCCATCACCATTTGATGCTGGCTTATGCAGGATGCCATAGGTCTGACAGGTGCTGATGTCTGCTGATGGTCTTTGTTGGCTGCTAGACTCTGGAGCTCTTCAGAGGTAACAGCTCCCAGTATTTATTGCTCTTTCTTTGAGACAACTGCTCTGTAGACACTACTCAGGATAACAATCCTGAGTAGATTTATGAGACCTTCATTTATTTCCACTCAAGAAATAAATCTGGAGCAGTTTTATAGTACCACAAAAGTGATTCTTTATTTTAACAAAACCAGTGCTACAGCACAGAGGAATTGGTACCCTGAAGGGAAACTTGCTAGACTGATCCAAAAAAATGTTAAGAAGAGTGCTGTTTACATAGCAACTGCAGTCCTGCCCTTGGTCCAAATGCAAGCTTGCCAATGGGTCAAATTCAGGCCTGCTGATTGGTCCAAGTGCAGGTCTGTGATTGGTCCAAGTGGGTGCAGAACTCCAGAACAGTAGCAGTTGTCAGGGCAGCAATTCAGCCAGGGTGAAGAGTGAGGCAAACTGATTGACAGTTGTCATGTGTCTGGAAAAAAAATGACAGGGCTGAAAGGAGGGAACCTTCAAGAAGGCTACCTGCATTCATTAGGACTAACTGGGGTTTGGGGAGGTTGGGGATGTTAACAACGGGCCCAGATGCCTTCCTCCCTGAGAAGGCACATTCAGGTGCCATTTCTCCTTCTTCAAAGGGGCATCTGAAGTGCAGGGAGGAGGGCAGGGTCATGATGGCTGACAGGGACCTGGAGAAGAGCACTGAGACCAGTTAGTTTTCCCAGTCCATAGGGTGGGAGGGGTGGAAGGGAAGTGAGCGGGAGGGGCATGATGGCCATTGGCCAAACGACCCCCTCTCTGGCCTCTAGGAAAAGGAGAGAGCCAAGGCTTCTCTTCTGTCTCACTTATCACTAAGAATAGTTATGCAGGGCCCACCAAGATAATCCAGGACGAGCTCATTTGAAACATCCCTAACTAAAGTGCAATTGTAAAAACACTTCCCCTAAGTGAGGTCATGGCCACAGATTCTGAGGGGTAGGATGTATCTTTATGGAGGTTACTATTCAATCCACTATAGGTGAGATTCCAGGCTCCAGATAACATTCAGTTTTCTGTCCTCGCTTATGGTAAGCCAAATAGTTATTGGTGATGAATGGTTACTTAGCTTCTGATAAAGTACTACCCACTACTTTTTAACAAACATGATCCAAACACTCAGGTAGGACATATCTTCAAATCTAGACCCCATATGCTCAAGTTAGAAGCCTTTAAGGAGAAAAAAAAAAAAAAAGAAGACAACTTAAAGGAAGGCGGGGAGTTATCTTCTTATGTCACGACATGAAATTTAGAATATCGAACCAATAAAGCTGAGATTTTCTTCATGTCCTGTACTTTAATCTTGAACCAACCGTAATGGTTATCAGTCCCACCCCAGCACTTTGATCTGTACTTGGTATCATAATTTTCTGTTTTGTTTTCAGAGCAGGGTTTCACTGTGTCACTCAGGCTGGCTTCACACTGTAGCCCCTCTTGGCTCAGCCTCAGAAGTGACAGGATCACAGGCATGGACCACTGTCCCTGGCAGTAATATTCCTTCTTATTTGCATAAAACTCATATCGAACAATGAGTTCTGGGTTGCAAAAGAGTATTTCCTTTTTGTCCTTGTCCATAAATGTTAGTCCATAATTTAGACAAAAACAGATACAACTGCTACTGAGCTGGGTGATTCTGGTGTCTTGAAGGCTCTGTCATGCCTCTTCAGTTAGTGGCCACTATGACTGATGGTCACCTGGTCTCAGATGGCCTCATCAGGGAAGGTCACTTCTGCCTCATGTGATCTTTCTCCTCCAGCAGGCTAAACCAGAGATGTCTCAGATCAAGTTGGGGTTAGGAGCCCAAGAAAGAGTTGAAGCTGACAAGCCCACTTGAGGCCTAGATTTGGTGTTAGGGACAGCCTTGTGTCATTGCAAAATTCATATTTGAAGCCCTCACTCTGATGTGATAGGGCCTATAAAGAGATAATAAAGATTAAATGAAGTCGGAAGTTTGGGCCCTAATCTGATGACAACACTGCATTTTCATAGCTAGGGAAGCTTGAAAATAAACATTTGAATGGGTATCCCACTCTGTGAGTTCAAAAACAGGAAGTTTGATAGATGAGTAGAAGGAAGGATGCAAATCAGACTGGGTCTGGTAAATGTTGTAGTCAGGGTTTTCAAGGGAATAGATTTAATACAGGACACATAATTTATAGGATTATTTTATAAGATTCACCCAAAAAGTCAAATACAAAAGAGTGCAATAGATCTACCCATGCACTAGAGACCCAAAGAATCTAGCTGAGGGCCTGGATCCCATGGCAATGTCCTGCATGAGTCCAGCTGGAGGCCCAGGACCCACGACAATGTCTCATACCAGTCTGTATCAAGAATCTGCACTGGGAAGGCCCAAAGGCCAATGGTGGAAGCTAAAAAGTCTGTGCCAGTGGGGAAGAAGGATGTCTGCCAGCAGGCTGAGAGATCTGCACTGGAGCTAGGAAGTGATGCTCAAAGTAAGGACCAGAGCTCCCATGAAGAGAACTGCAGCCCTCCTCAGCAACAGCGAGGACCTGAGCTTCTCCGACAATGGGAACAGCTGAGTTCATATCAGGAAAACCAGTGTGACAAACTTCTCCAGGAGAATAAACAGCACACCATCTTCCCCTCCAGTTCACTTTTTATGCTGTTGGCAACAATCCTCAGGTGGGCCTTCCACACCCAGAACCATGCTGATTTAGTTCAGCTGGGTGTTACAAGCTGACCATTAGTTAATCCACCACAGTGAACTTGTCTTCCATGCTTGCTACTTCCCTGAGAGGCCAAGGAAGAAAGTGGGTTCCTGATTCAAGGGAGGCACCACCTGGATTGGCAGACCTGCAGCTGTACAATGAACTCTCTTCTCATGGAAAGAGCTCCCATAAATCCTAAAAATATGCCTGAGTGGAGCAGCCTTGCTCCACAATAGACTGACTGCCCAGGGAAAGCACATTTTCATCTCCCTGGTTGACACAGAGCTTATATGCAGCACTGCCATTGGCAATCATGATTTTTTTTAAAGGTAATACTGTAGGAGCAGATGCAGTGGACAGCGAGTGCTTCTACCCCAACAGAGATCAAGGTGAATTTCAGCATCCTTCTACTGTGTGGCTAGACACAGCTCTCTAGCTTTGGGGTGGAGGCAGACTGGTTTCCAGGAAATGAAACTTGGAGAAGTCAAAGAGGTCGAGAGTATAGGAAATGGGCCTACAAAAGACAACACCCCCGGTGTCAGCTTAACTCTAGGATCTTGGGGAGATCCTCATTCCATCAAGACTTCAGACTGACTAGTGTGGTACTCTGTGAACTTGAGGGGCTGAGGGACGGAGCATCACATCTGCTGGTCATCTCTCCTACCTATTGGCTCAGGTACATTGGTCCAGAAGCAAAGAGGCTGAGTCACTCAGGATGCAGAGCATCTTTAACACATTTGGGTAACTAGCACTGCTGAGAGGTAGTTAATGAATCCAAATATCCTAAATTGTTCTTAAATGAGCCAACACCTGTCTCTTATTTCAGTGCACTGCATGGCAAGCTTAAGATCCCATTTGCTTTCTGCATCTGCTGTTTAGTTCATTACTTAGTACCTAATAGGACTATTGAATAATTAAAGAATGAATAAACCTATTAAATATTTGATGAGTAAATAAATAAGTGAATATATGAACTATGCAGTAGAGGCTTAAACATAAGAAGTGCACAGTGTCTTCGCCCTCTTCATTTTTTGTCCCAGTGGCATGTGTGTACTATGTACTCAATGAATAGTTGTTGAATTTCACTGAAGTTATGAAGTCCAGAAATTAAATATGACATTTAAAAGTAAATGTCATATTTACTAAATATCCCTACAATTAAAGGATGAAAGAGTGAAATTCTACCCTTCAGTCCTGCAAAGCCCTAGCTCTGTGCTAAAAACAGCTGACATCTCCCTTCTGAATGTTTTCTGACGCTGATGGTGTTAGCTGAGCCAGGGTCAGTGGTGGCCATAGCCTCCTTTAATTACATCCAACTGGGGAAGGTGTGGGGCACTTCCTTTCAAAGCTCTTATGGCTGTCCGGGGACCTTCACTTGACTACATATTCCGCTCTATGGCTGCCTATGCTCCCCTGCCTCAACTTCCCAACGTAAATCCTGAGAGTGCACCTCAGTGTAAAAGAAACAGAATACATCCAAGGGGGTAGATGTAAGCAGCCGGCTTCAATCAAAGGTCATCATGCTGCAAACTCAGCCCAAGAAAACTTCCTACAACAGGTGATCTACCAAGTCTCTAGGCTTTGAAACCCAAGGGGGCTCCTGAGGCCGGCCTAGAATTCCTACTCTGATTGCCTCTCGAAAGCCATCCTGATGTAAGACCCTGGGTCCCACCCACTGGATGGAGGTTGACAGCTTGGATAAACCATGTAGACTGTAAGTCACAATTTTTTCCCTCTGGGGAAACAGGCTGTGAGAGAAATTTCTGAGGTTGTAAATCAGCGAGAGTCCAATCAGAAAGGAGAAACAGTACAATCATTTGAACAGAGTTTTAATATAAAGAACTATTATCCACAACAGGGATTGAAGTAACAGGGATTGGCTACTAAGAAGTAAAGAGAACCCTAAAGAATATGGGAAGAGACATAAATGAGAAACCACTACCCCTTGGGCTGAGACTGAGCTCTGAAGACAAATCTGGGCTTTAGAGATTTTATTGCTGACAAGTGGTGTCTGCAGAGGTACCCTAAGCCAGGCCTAGGTATATCTGAACTTACCTTTCCATGTCCCCACTAAGTGAATTTATTCTTCATTTTTCTATTTCACCCCCTCTTTAGGGGATCTGGCAACACTTTAAATATATTCACTAAATAATCTCAGACTTGGTGCATTTTGGTTTTTTTGTTGGGTACCAGGGGTCGAACTCAGGACCTCGCGTGCCAGCAGGCACCCGTGCCGCTGAGCGATATCACCAGCCCTTTTCTCGTATGTGGGTACTGGGAGTCGAACTCAGGACCTCGCGCTTGCCAGGCAGGTACTTATGCCACTGAGCTATCTCACCAGCCCCCACTTGGTGCATTTTTGAACATAAAGATGACAGCATAGAATCTTATACTCTCTCTTTGTCATACCAGGGCCTGGGTCTGTAGTTCTCTCTCTTTCTGCATTGTTAGGGAATCCCTTGTGTAAACTGTCACTGAGTTTTTCAAACAACCACAAAACCACAATTGTTCTAAAAACAGAGTTCTTGGGATTCCTAGGATTTGGAACCTTTATGTTATAGAATTTTTTAAATCTCTCTCTCTCTCCTTCCTTCCTTCCATCCTTCCTTGCTGTGTGGGATTGGAACCCAGGACCTTGTGAATGTTAGGCAACCACTGAGCTGCACTCCCAGCCCACAGATTGTTTTTAAAGGAAAACAATGAAATAATTCCTTCAGGCTACCCTCAGCCAGTTGCTCAGGAGTGAGAAGAAAAACACCCCCATCACTGACACCTGTGTGATATGTGCTGAAAGGTGCCTTTAGTTCCTACAAACACCACAAAGTGCTTTTATTCCTCCACTGACTGACAGGGAAATGGAGCCAGCCGAGGTGCTGCCAAGGAAGCTCCATTTCTGTATGGTTGCTCAAACTGCAGAAATGTCTTCAGAATCACTGAAAGCCTGCAAAGAAAGGGCATATCTGAAGAGACTCGCCAAACTCCTTGGGAATCTGATCCCCACGAGGAGACTCAATGACTTCAGATTACCTAGAGGAATATAAGAAGGTATTAAGGAGGTCATATAAGAAGGTATTAAGCAGGAGATGTTGTGGACTGAGGTAGGCCAGGTTGAAGAAATGAAAAATTTCTCCCCCATTCTGTATTCATCCAGTGATTTCCTACAGTATCTTCATCCCTGAGATTCATAGAATTTACAGATCAGAGCTTTAACATTCATTGAAACAATTCTAGAGGGTGGATTCCAGAAACTTGCAGGTGGGGCACCATAGTGACTTCTCCACCAATCACTGAGTCACTACTGTGGCCTTTTTGATAAGAGTTAAGAGGCCACAGAGAAGAGCAGATTTGTCTTCAGAGCTCAGTCTCAGCCCAAGGGGTAGTGGTTTCTCATTTATATCTCTTCCCATATTCTTTAGGGTTGTCTTTACTTCTTAGTAGCCAATCCCTGTTACTTCAATCCCTGTTGTGGATAATAGTTCTTTATATTAAAACTCTGTTCAAATGATTGTGCTGTTTCTCCTTTCTGGTTGGACTCTTGCTGATTTACAACCCTCAGAAATTTCTCTCACAGCCTGTTTCCCCAGAGGGAAAAAATTGTGACTCTGCTAAGTGCTACTAGCTGAAGAATCCATTTCTTTTAAAATTAACCTGGAGTTCATGAAGGTACGTAAGGAATGAGTGCTGCCTCTTAAATTTCCCTGAGCTCCACAACTAAAAGGACAGAGACATGGGATCACATCCATATGATATGACCTGAGGTGTTGGGTAACACAGGCTCAAATATCTATAGATGTGTGCCAATACAGCAACCAGAAATGCTTCATGGATGGAGATTCATGACAATTAATGAGGTATTAGTCAGCTTTCTGTCACTATGACAAAATACCAGAAATAATCAACTTATATGGAGGAAAGGGTTTTTTTTTGGCTCACAGTTTCAGAGGTTTCACTCCATGGCCTCTTGGCCCTTTTGCTTTATGGCCTCTGCTGAGGTAGCACATCATGGTGTGTGTGATGAAGGAGGTTATTCACCTCATGGTGGCTTGGAAGCAAAGACAGAAACAATGGTTCCAAATATTCCCTTAAGGGGCATGCTCACCAGTGCCCTAACTTCCTTTCAGTAGGCCTCACCTCCTAAATGTTCCACCACTTCCCAATAGCACTACGGGGAACAGGCCTTTAACACATGAGCCTTTAGGAGGCCTCAAAATCCAAGCTAGGGCAAAGGGGAAGAGTTTCAAAGATTAAGTGTTTGTCAAGCAAGTGGTGGGGAAATAATATGCCATATAGAGGCAACGGGATGCACAGAAGTCTGAAGATATGGCAAGGCATAACAACCACACTAGGAACTGTCAATCATATGGCATGGCTGGACATGGGTGGCAGCTGTTGTGAAGGGGTTTGGCCTTATCTTGCAGGGATTTAGACAGGGGATGGAGAAGAATTAAGAAATGATTGTCTGCAGGACCCTGTACCTTGAGGCAATGCGTTCCTGACCTATGACCCCATCAGTGGTGACAGAAAACAGTTTATCAGGATTTTGGACCCTTGAGAGTGAGATATGAGAACAAATGAAATAGCAGATATGAAAGCATAGTATTATTTTTTATTTTTGCAGGGCTGAGACCCAAACATAGGGCCTCCCGTATGCTAAACTCTTGCTCTACCACTGAACTACACATTTTCAACTTTAAAGCTTATATTTTCAATACTAATAAACTACTAAAAATACTAATAAATACTAATAAATCATTTCTGAAACTTGATTCTGAACATGACCAATATTTTTATGTAGCAGGATCACCCCAGTTGTGCCAAATGACAACATTGTGGTGGGAGCACCCATATACAATGCGTGCTTCTCAGCCTTCCCTCCCATCTCCCCACCTAACAATCAGGACTGGACAGCTGGACCTTCTGTTTTAAAGTAAACAATGAACATTATATGAGTTTACTTTTACAACCAGTGCTTAAAATAGCAGAATACTAAAAAAGAATTTTACAGCTGGGATAGGAACTTTATCCCCTCATTATACGAAGAGTAAACAAATGCCCAGGTCACCAAAACTTCAACAGCAAGTCAGAGAGGAGACTGGCACAGGTGTCTTGGAAAAGTGAAGGAGCTTTCTGCTGTCATTCTTGGAGGGTGTGAATCAAGAGGTATACTTACTGATGAGGCAGTAGAAAAATTCATAATCCAGAACGCTTGTAACTCAAGGGAAATCCCTTTGAAAAAGGCAGAGGGAAGCTTTTTTCCTACTTAACCAGGAGGTTAATCTGCTCAATGCTAGGGATCTTGAGCTTCTTCAACCTGAGTCTTACTAGTTTGGGGTTACAATTTTTTTTTTTTGTGGGTACCAGGGGGACAACCTCAGGACCTCGCGCGCCAACAGGCACCTGTGCCACTGAGCGATATCACCGGCCCCTTTTTTGTATGTGGGTTCCGGGAGTCGAACTCGGGCCCTCGCGCTTGCAAGGCAGGCGCTTACGCCGCTGAGCCATCTCACCGGCCCAAGGTTACAATTTTTATCTCTTAGGTAAGCAGTGATGTTCCACACCACTGAGATAAAGATATTCCATTTTCAGATCTTATTATTGCATGAGATTATACCACCAACTTTGAAATGATGATTTTGAGTCCATCATTTCAGCTGCAGCACAATCCAACCAAATTCTTTGCATTGCATACCTGAAAGGACTGTTTCTATTCTGCTATCTGTCTTAGTTATCATAGCCTGTAGCTATGTTTGTTCTACAGGAACACTCAGTTATCCTCTGCTAAGGTCTAGCATGTGTAGCTTCCTTATGTTCCACCTCTTGTGATAATCTTCTCTCACCATGAATGCTATGTGGCCCATGTTCCAAATCTGCATTCTGACAAAGGGGTTAGCAAAATGTCTGCTGTGCCAACAGAAGCTGGGAAAAGCCCTAGAGCCTCAGCATTACCTCCCAACATCCCTGAGTCTCGTAGAAATCCATGTGTGATGGTTCAGAGGAAAGAGGAGCATTGGGAGAACGAGTGAAAAGAACATTGCTGGAATAGGACACCTGGCCCACTGATGACCAAGTTCGCCTTGGGTGCCATGCTCATTTCCAGTCTATGGTACTTGTGTGTTGATGTCCAAGTAGATAAAATACCTCCTGTCCTGCTTTCTATTTGTCATTGAAATAAACTTGAACTTAACCCAAGAAAGAACCTGCTAAATCTTATATAATTATAATAAAATCCTCCAGGAATAAAATAGACTTCAAAAAGCCAGTTTCCCTTACCTCTTCTATCAAGCTAGCATTTTGTGTGTTGATTTCTACTCTGGCTGACACTTCTCAGTTAGGAAAGAAATAACAATATTTTCTTTGTTTCCATAAAAGATCCCTGTGGTCACTGGATATTAGTCTGCTCGTGTATTCCTTCCTAGTCAACCTATTATTTGAAATTCTTTTCCCTTTTTTAAAAATCATTTATTTCAAGTCACCAAAATATACTTCTGTGCATCTCAGGTAAACAACTATTTTATACTTCTCAAAGAAAGGCTTGGCAGGACCAGAGTTGCTGAATTCACATAATGTTTCAAAGAAAAAACCACTTAGGTGTTAATTCTGAGCTAGAGCATGCCATGTGTACATGCAAAATTGAGTCTGTGCTCTTGAAATGCAAGTCAGAATGGGATGAACAACAGAAGTGTCAACACAAAAGGGACATTCAGGTGATCTGTAATACGAGTCACTGCTCAGCCACAAACTTTGCAAGGAGAGTCACTGAGGCAAAAACTACCCTGTGTATATAATTATCATAGTTACAAGAGTATGCAGCAAACATATTACTAGATTTTCATCTCCTTTTTTCTCATATCATTTGGTGTCACAGTATTACATTTTTAATGGTTTCCAAGTTTGTGAAATTTCATTTGTAAGGGCTCAAAAGAAAACAAAATTCTCTAATGAACTCGAAATTTAATTCAGCAACTTTTTTCATTTACTTACTATAAATTATCTCAAGGTTTAAAAGGTTTAAAAATCTGTAAGCACAGGGTCGGTGAGATGGCTCAGCGGCGTAAGCGCCCACCTGGCAAGCGCAAGGGCCTGAGTTCGACTCTCAGAACCCACATACAAAAAAAGGGCCAGTGATATCGCTCAGCAGCACGGGCGCCTGCTGGTGCGCGAGGTCCTGAGGTTGACCCCCGGTACCCACAAAAAAAAAAAAATCTGTAAGCATTATGGGAATGTAATTAATTGTCTGTAAAGCACATAAATCCCAGAAAGACATTTTGTCAAATCATCTTATCCTACTCATGATCTTATTATTGACCAATCTGCCTGGTTTCCGATTTCAATGAGTTGGGATTAAATCAGTGTACCCTTCCCACTGCATAATTTAGGACTGCTTTAAAACGATGTAATTACAAACCTCAATGGTAGATTGTGAATTGCATTCACTGTCATAAGTGCCATTAGCATGGTTTTCTTTCAGAACAGTAGGGCAAAGATGTCATGTTAATAAATTCCACTACTGTACGTCTACTATTGGATATCCACAGGAGTTGGAGACTTGGATAGGATCCAAAGCTAGACATGAAAGCTGGGGAAATACTAGTATTTTGTGGATTTAGAGAAATTTTGAAGAAAAAAAATTCTTGAAAACAATAATATGGTAGATGAAAGAGCCTAAGATTTTTAAATTATTCAATCATAAATTTAATTTTATAAACGGGTACAGTCTTACTCTATTGGTCTTCCTGGGGAGGGAAAGAACATTTTTTGTAGTGACTTACTCTAATTTTGATTGCTTTCTACAGAGTGAAATTAGAATACCTTATGAAATTTCCTAGAGCCTTATTTGACATCTGCTCCTTTCACCCTGAGCCCCAAATCCCTTCCTTTACCATGAAATTCTTATCCATTCCAAGTTCCCAACTCCCTCTTCTTCATCTGAATCCAGAGATGGGGGGCCCATTTATAGTTAATATAAAGTCTTTCTCATCCAGGAATCCCACCTGGATGAAACTTTGGTCGCATATCTTACAGTTCTAAATTCACAACAAAAAACTCTTTTCATGCTTAAAAACAAAAAGCACACAACAACAGAGCAAAACAAACAAATAAAACCTCCCATATACTTTCTCTTTTAATGTAAGATGTTCATAATTCTGAGGTAAAGAATTTCTTTTAGAACAAGGTCTTTGGTATGTGGAAATGCAGGTATCAAATAATTAACTATAATATTCTGCTGGTACCCAAACTTGAGCCATAAATTTAAAGTTGTTTTAGCCATCTTCCTCAAACTTTGCTAAATTTATTTAAACAATTGACATGTTTTGCTATTTTATAAATTATTAGCTTGATAAATATAAAACTGAACTTCCCCACATATACATATTGAACAGCTTCAATTAAGTTCTTGCTTGTCATTATCAAAAAGATGCACACTTTGATCAATGTTATTTCCTTGCTAAGCATTTCTGAATTTGATAAATGAACTGAATTGTAGTGGGAAAAGAGCTCAGTGCCTCTTACTGACTACAATAACTCTCTTGTAATTTGCTCAAAGAAAGTGGTATTCATTTACTCTTTTTCTTGAAGGTCTTAATAAAAGCAAACAGGTGGATTTTTGTTAAGAATCTTCAGGTTGATAGATCTAAAAGCTTTGAAACTAGATAAATGCAGACTTCAGACTAAAGAAATAAGCCTTTGAAGCAAAAGGGAGGGGAAAAGGCAGCTTTGCACAAATTGAATGAGCACAGTCCCTTTGTTTATACTTTCGGCCAATTGTTAGTAAGATTAACAGTGTATACTGAAAAGGTTGTGTTTTAGCTTTATGACTTAGTACATGAGAAAGCACTGCAGTAAACGGAGAATTAAAGAATAATGAATTGCTACCTCTCTCAGACTGGATCAGTAAATTGGAATATCTAGCTAGCTGGTTCCAGTTGGGGGTTGTCGGTTTCTAGAAATGTTCCTGTCCCTGCAGCTTTCCAATAGTGGCTGCTATGTTGCGTGGCAAATGATTAACTCTGTCACCTCGGACTTTGCATGCCTGCTTTTAAGTATGATGAATCTCAGCTTTGGAATGGAAAAAATACAAAAGTCACCTTAAATCTTATACTGCAACAATTTTAATAGTCCACATTAAAATGGATGGTACAGGTTTGCAGTTCCAAATTGCAAGCAATCCTGCCTCACTTCAAAAGCTTCTACTCAGGTTGTTTCTCCATCCCTTTTACGTCTATGGAAGTACCCCTAAAGTGCATTTCTGAGACATTAAAAATAGTACTTGATTTGCCCATCTGAGTCCTTGAGAAAGACACAACTTCCTCCTTTGAGGGGCTGCAGAATTCAAGTTCAGCTACTATCTCTGAGAGAAAGACCTGTCCACTGGTATCACTCCTACAAGGGACATTAACAAGGGGGAGGCCCCAGAATAGCTTTTTGAAAAAAAAAAAAAATCTAGCCAAGTTCCTCAGTAGTAGGTATCTTCTCTTATCACAAATAAATATTTAATGCATCTTTGAGTCTTGAAATATTGAATACTCAACTGATACTTCAATTTTAAGAAAAAGTAAAATCTTGGCCTTATGCGAATGTTCTGAATTTGTCGGGGGGTAGGAGGAGACACCAAGTACTGGGGAGGGTGAGAATTCTCCGGGTAGAACTGGGGGTGAGGGTAAGTGGTGGGAGAGGAGTACTGGAGGCTACTGCGTGTCCTCGTAGGAGTCACCAGGGAAATCTGCCTCCTCCGGGGACCTGTCTCCCTCCGGGAGCAGCGTGGCGCGCACTTTCCTCTTCTCCTTAAAGCGGCCAGAACGCGAGATCTTCAGATTGCGGCGGCTGTCGCCCGACTTCTCTCCGCACTTGTCTAACTTGGGAGACTCGCCGGCACCCCCGAGGACATTAGGATGCTGGTTCTCTCGGGAGCTGCTGGTCCAGTCTGGGCTGGGAGGCGCGGGCTCCTCGGGCACAGGCTGGGCTGAAGGCTGCGCTCCTACCGCGGCGTCCTTGCTTTTCTTTTTGCTGTTGGTTAGCGATTTCCACCAGGGGCCCGAGTTGCCAGTGCCACCGCTGTCGGCCATGGCCAGGCCGAGGGGCCGGGAGCCCGGCGTAAGTATGGGCTTCGGCGACCCCTTTTCCCCGTGGTCTCCCGCAGCTCACTGCACTCCTTCCCGGCTTCTCCCACGCGGGCTGAGGGGTGCGAGCCAAGGCAGCTCCTTGTACTGGGGGAAAAAAACGCAAAACTTGGTTACTAGGTTGGTGGAAGTCACGTGCCCTAATCTCATTGCCTCCCTCGCTCTTGGCCTAGCACCAGATCTCCCAGGTCGCAGCGCCCCGAGATCCTAGCAGCGCAGCCGGGAGGAGGCGCCGCCATGCGCGAGAGGGTGTAGCTGCTCTGCTGGCCTCCAGGGCGCCACCGTCTGACCTCAAGTCTAAGCCTCGAACTCCCCAGCCTGAACCTTCGCTTAAGCCTCCAGCGAGAAGTGCAGGTGAGAGCGCGAAGGGTGCCCGTGGGGAGTCCCAGCCATCCGGACCAGTCCGGCTCCGCAGGGGAAACGGCCTGTCCGGTCCACACTGTCGGACTAGACGGACGCCCATAGGTGACCCACCTGTCCTGGAACAGTGCCCTTCTGAGGAGCCCCTGAGAGTAGGGCGTTGACAAACAAGTGTGTCCCGGCTACAGGTGAACTAGGAATGTTAAACCACAAACAGACACAACTTCCCTGCAGAGGTTTTTTCCCCTGTACTCTCCCACCTCAGGGTCTTTTTTGATATGATTCTTCAGAGAATTTATATTCCAGTAAGAATAAGAGACAAGCTCATGCTGTTTGCTTGCTTCTTTTAAATTCTCCTTTTAACCACTTCTGCTTGTGACTTTCAGAGAAGCATGTCTAGACTTAATTTCCCTCGAAAATCGCCATCCCACTCTTCCTCTCACTCCTCAGATATCAGTCTTGTGGTTTTTAGGAAGGCAGCCCCCGCCCCCCACCGACTCCAGAGACGAGCGCAAGCGGCAAGTTTTCCTCCCCTCTTCCCATCGCTGAGGATTAAAATATGCTCCGAATCTGTTTATACCACGCAACTCAATTCTTGGGAATTTCACATATTAAAGACTTCTGTTCTTTTCCTTGCGCAATTCCATCCTCCAAACAGGAGAGCGCAATAAAGATCTCCAAAATAATTTGCTTCTACTCCAAGCGTTTAGTACCTCTTCGAAGAGCAAAAAGGCTGCTTATTAGCGCTTAAGTGCTAATGTGGAAGGCGAAACTCCCCTGTCCACTTTCTGTGCACCGTTCACTGCGCATAACTACAGCCAATGCGTGGGATTCGCCCGCGCAGCTGCTCATTTCCCGGTTTCCACTCCTCTCCTTCCCACCCACCCGCGCAGAACTCCGGGGACTCGCAAGTGTGCAGAAGACGGAAAGTTCGGCTGTTGGCTGAGGGAAGTTCTCCTCCTGGAACCCCACGGAGAGGAAGTCCCAGAGCCTACCAAGGCGGCCTGGCCTGCGCCCTGAAACCGTGGCACCAGCTCCTCCCGGAGATGCCCGGAGGGACGCCGGGGCTGGGATTTGAAAACAATAAAAGAAAAAGCAGCCAAAAGTTCTTTCTGTACAAAAGACACCCACACCCTCAGGCACAATGGGCAGGAAGGTTTGTAAACACCCTACTCCGTCCTACTTTGCAAATCGGAAAAGCACCCTCAAAGTATTACCTAATGGCGGTGGGGGGCTGTCTGGATGTTGCTTTCTGTCCTTTACCCCGTACTTTCTTCTTTATGGCTATTAACTTGGTGTGCACAGAAAATCTTCCTGCGAATTGCGCAAGGAGAAGATTGCAAATTACACAAAACTAGGCAGAGCGCAGTTCTGGAGCGCCAGCGGCTCAAGGCTTGTCCTGTCGCGCTAGAAGGCGGGGGATTGGGAGGCGCAGGGCATCAGCCCAGGGTGGTACCGCCTTGGGAGGCTCTGTCTCGGCACACGCAGAACCACCCCGGATCGCTCACCTGCTTGGGCTTCCTGGGACGCCGCGGCCCCGCACTGCACTAGCGGCCGAGAGCACCACGGGGGCCGCGCTCCGGGTACCCTGGAGCCGGGGCGCCGTCCCTTGGCGCGGTTCTGGAGAGGTCAGGCCGCTGGAAAGTGTATCAGTCGGAATGTCCGCAGCGCAGCGCAGCTCCACCGAGTGCTGCTCTCCCTTGGCACCTCCAACTTCCCGCTGCGGAGACAGCCCGGGGCTCGCTGCGCGGTGGGCTCGTCCGAGGGACTGTCAGATTCGCTGTCCCCGGAGAAAGCCCAGGCGGTCTTTCTCGGTGAGCAGCCTTACGTTCTCGGGAGCGTCCCTCTGCCCTGCCAGCGCCTCTCGGGAGCTGCTGAGAGTTGGGACCATGGCTGCTCGCTCAGGCGCACTGAACCTTCCTACGCGTCGGTAGGAGCGAGCGAAGACATCTGCCCACCTGCTGGTCCTGCGCCAAGTGATTGGAGAAACCAGAACCTAGCGGCAGAGGGGTGCGTATGTGTGTGTGTGGGGGGGTGAGGTGACCCAGGAGGCTGCCACCCGCCGCCACAGGTGCAGGTAGGCACGTCGGGTTGCCGCCCTCCGGGGACGAGATTGGATCAGGTCGCAGACGTGGCGCCAGCCTTGAGGCGTCTGATTGGGGGAGAGCAGTGCCGCGCGGCTCGCGGGACCGAGTCCTTGGGAAGAAACCGTGAAGACTCCAGACCCGGAGACCGAAGCTGAAGGGGCGTCCCCTGAGCAAAGATCGCCGCGGTAGCCCTTCCTCAGCCAGCACCCCGAATTCTTTTCCTCCTGTCTCTGGGTCGCGGGAATCTCATGTTTTGTAACTCACAGGAGCTGATTCATCCTCGGGCAAATGTTGGAGAGTTTCAGGCGCACTTAGTTAAAAGGCTGTAACAGTTTTAAACAGCTCGCTGTTGCCAGCCAGGCGCTGTTCCAAGCGCTTTCCCTGGATGAACTCGCTTAGGCCTCACACCAACCCTAGCAAGCAGGTACTATGTTTGTCCTCACTTGACGGGCGACTAAACTCCAGCAAGTGAAAGTTAAACGGTTGCTCCCGATGGGGGCGGGCAGAGCAGGGTCGGGATCCACGAAGTGTGACTTCGGCTTCCGCGGGCGTAACCGCCACGTTAAGCCACAGCCTGTTGGTCTGGGGCTCTTAAAATGAGTGAGGATCCTTTTTTTTAGGTCTGGAAATCCATGGACACCCGCCCCCCCACACACACACTAGGAAAGCATGAATATGGCCCTAGGCCACCACAAGGACTGAGCCAGTGGACAGTGTCATCCTTAGGCACCTTTTGCTCCTGGTCCCAGATCGGCGGTTTTTGTTACTTTGACAGAAAGCCATGGCACAGGACGTGCTTTGCTAGGAAGACAGAGATTCAGCCTGCCTTATCTTGCAGGATGTTCTTCCCTTTCAAAGAATGACTAGGACGCTCCTAAGCTCATCTACACACAAGCCTAAGTAATATAAAAGCACTGAAAAGCTGGGCAAGGAGGCCGCGTCTGTAATCCCAGCTATCTTTGAGGCTCGGGCAGGAGGATTGCAAGTTCCATGCCAGCTTGGGCAATTTAGGAAGCTCTTCTCTCAAAATAAAATTTTAAATGGGTTCGGGCTGGGATGGGGTGGGGCGGGGCAGCTCTGTGGTAGAGCATTTGAGAGTATTTTCAGGCTCTGGGTTCAATCCCTAGCTCCATGAATACAAAAACAAACACGGAACAAAAGTTTGTAATATAGTTAGAAAGAAATTTTTATGGAGTATTTCAATATGTGAAAGAAGAGAAGATGTTTCTTTGCACTTTTATGATGTGCATGGCAGAGTATATTTGAAATTGATGCATTTTCATGTATATCCTGGGATAAGTTTTGAAGTGTAAATGTTTAATTCTAGCACTGAGACTGAACAAAGATGGGCCACCAACTCTGAAGAAAGGATAGGAAAATTCAGCATAATGCATCACTTCCAGATGAAGAAACGAATCATAGGGAAAGCCCTCGTTGGAGGTGTGGTCACCACCAGGAAGCTATGGAGCTGGATGGCCATAGGAGTGAAAGAATGAAGATATTTAGGAAAAGAAAATTAGTACTGCCAAATAGCTCCTTGTACCAGACAAAGGAGTGAACATTTTCTTGCTGAAATACAAACCTGATTCTCTTACAACACCCACTCCCCCATTTATAGTCCGGCTCCTAGAATGTTCCTATCGGGGACGGGTGAGAATTCAGAGGGACCAGTGTGTGCAAGAGTCCCGGGGTGTGCAGGAACTTCTCAAGGTGCACTGAGCAGGCTAGTGGGACCTAAGTGCTGTAGGGGATGAGGCTGCGAAGCTGGGTGTAACCAGATCCTTCAGGCAAACCCATTGAAGAGGGGCCTCAGGATGAGATTTGCATTTAAATAGCACTGTGGCCCACAGAGAGAGTAGATGATAGCACAATGGCACTGCAGGGAGACCTAAGGGAATAGTTCAGGTGAAATACTCTGATGGCAACATTGGAGATAGTCACAAGGGTATTGTTTCATTTAACTCATACAGAAGAGGAGAGTGAGTTTGACTAAAGACTTTAAAAAGAGATAACTTCACAACTTTCCTTGCAAGTGGAAGTGGGGTTTGGCCCATGGAGCTGTGAGAAAGACTTTAGAAAATGCTTCTTCCCTCAAATAAAAGGCTGAGATTTCCGAGAGAAGAGCAGCTTTTGCCACACCCTTGATTCTTACATTTAAGCACAGTGGAAGGATGTGATGTCCAGCATTGCAGCAGCCATTACACATACACAACAGTGAGTTTACAGGCATGAGAATAAAAGGTAACACGCCAAGGATGATGGGATAGGAGTATGGGAAGTAGCTTGGTCCTTGATGATACCTGGACCCGCCTACTACCAAGCTTCTGGTTCAGCGAGATAATATATGATTTAACTACAGATTTAAACATAGTATTCAGTTATTTGTAGCCAAACACATTCCTACTTGATATAAACTATGAATAGAACACATGGTCCTGCTCAAAAAAAGAAAGTTGTATTGTCACAGTTTTGGACCAATCTGAAAATTTCTTCAGAAAAGATGGAGGAGTCCGTGAAATGCTTAGGAGATGGGGGAGTTTTTAATGGCAGGGAAAGCATCTATGCAATAAGGTATTTCCATAGAAAAGGCTTGGAGTTAAGGAGGGAGGGGTAGAAGAACATGTACAGCACAGGGACGAACAAACTGGGGGTGAGTCCAAAAGATGAGGGCCACCACCTTACCTGCAGCATCAGAAAAACTGGACTTCTAAAGACAGAATTTTAAATCAAAACTGGAAAGACATACTTCCTCCAATATTTTTTGCATCTAGATCTGTTTTAATCTATGAAAATTTTCAAAACCTTCTCATGCCAAGATCTTTACACAAATGCGCACTTGCACACACATACACACACAGGTATCGTGTTAAAAATACAGCGCCGTTCTACTGATCCAGGAGTCACATAGCTGACTCTATAAGGATGACGTACAGTTTTGCATTGTTCTGCTGAACTCACGCAGTAGAGCTGCGTTTAGACTTATCTACGGTATCCAATTAATAGCAGATGACTTACATTTTTTAGAATGCTTAGATTGGACATTGCTTGAATTGCAGCTTTCTCACGTGAACCTTAAAATGTAATAAATGATTACTCTCAAAGGCAATAGATAACGAATTCTTAGGCCAACATTGGCTACTAGGAATTAAAATTAGAATTTTAGAGGTTAAACGTGGCATTTGCCATCCTGGCAAGCCTGGCATTACATGAGATGTTGGGAAATCAGTTATCTTCCTTTTAAACATCAATAGTGGGATCTTGGCCGACAAAGGACACAAAGAAAACGTTTAAGAAATATGGCTACAGAAAACTTTTAAAAATTGCTCATACTCTTTTCATGCAGAGATGGCCTGGTTATGCTTTGGTGTGAGTTCTTTTTTTCCCCCTATTTCCACATGTTTACACTTTATATTCTTCACTGCCTGTCTTCTGCTTCCTTCCTTCCCTCTCTTCCTTAATTCCTTCTCTTAGGGACATTTACATCTTTTGAAAATTTGATGTGGTTCTCCCTGCCTTTTCCTTTATAGTCATCTGTATAGTGGTAGTTTACAATTTCTTTTCTCCCTCATTGTGTATTCATATTAGTATAGTTGGATCTAGTTTTATATGCTTTTACAGTATGATCATGGCAATCAGGCATGAACTTGAAATCCACTTTTTATAGCATCTCATCCTGTACTTTGCCAGGATAACTGAATAGATATCTAGAAGTTAAAAAATCATAGTCACAAATGCTTCTCCTCATGTCAGTTTTGCACAGTCCCCCTGAGCACTTGACGGAAGCAGAGCGGACTTGTCCAGAGCAGTTCAGTCCACACCCACTCCTCTTCCTGATGCACACTCCTCCTCCCTTGGTCTCATTTTCATGACTTGTGTGTTTAAAGGTCATTGGCCCCTCTGTTCGCCCTACTTCAACACATGGTTATCCAGTTTCTTCTTGAGGAGTACTGGTGATGAGGACCTTACTACCTACCCAGTCATGTACTCCACAGAAAAGCAGCAGTATGTATCTGCCTGCACCGTTTTTTCTAGTAACATCCCTCCCTGGCCTCTCTCCTCCAGGACCCATCTTCCTTGTTAGCTCAGATTTCAGAGGAGTTGTCTACACCTGCTATGGGTAACACACTTTCTCACTCAGACTCACTCCACTCTGGGATCTACCCACTTCTTCCACTAACATGGCTTCTCTGAGGTCCTGGGTAAGTGGACATTCATCAGTCATCTTTTTGGTCTGTCTGCAACAGCAACACTGTTGAAAAGTCCTTAAAGCATTCACAATTCTTCCAAATTTTCTTCATTCTTACTGGAAGCTCCTTTCTTGTCTACTTTGCCAGTTTATCTTCTTTTTTCCCATTGACATTATCAATACAGACTGATGTCTTTTGAGGTGTTACTATGAAATAGCTATCATGATAGGTGCTTTCTATGTATTATCTCATTCTGTGTGTCCTCATAGCAACTGCTCTCTATTTTACAAGGAATGTAAATGGTACTTAGGGAGGGCAAAACAGCTCATGGTGGTGGAGATAGGATTCAGAATAAGGCAATCTGCCTCCAGAGCTAGTTTATAAACACTTTTATGAAGTTAGATGTCTTGACGTTTGTCCCTAAGTCCTCTTCTGTCCCATGCCCCTGGCTTCAGTTACCATTTTCATGAAGGTGACTCTTGAATTTGTATCTGTAGCTCAGGTCTCTCCTCTGAGATCCTAGTATTTACTCAGTTCTTTGATGTTTCTGCTTGGCTGTCTCGAGGCACGTCAAGCTAATACATGTGAAACATGCTTTCCTGACACCTTCCTCATTCTCCCTGCCTTTGTTCCAGAATCCAGGTGGCTGACCCTACATCTACATAGCAGTGTGAACCAGAAGCAAGCTGTCAATCTTAGTCCATTTGGTTGCTATGACAAAATACCAGAGACTGGATGATTTATAACAATTGACACTTATTTCTTACAGTTCTGGAGACTGGGAAGTCCAAGATCAAGGCACCAGTAGGCAGAGTGACTGGTGAACTTCTTGCTTAAAAAATGGCGCATTCCTCCAGTGTCCTCATGTGGCAGAGATGTGAGGAAGCTCCCTGGGGTCACTTTTATAAAGGCACTAATCCCATTTATGAACATTCTGCCCTCAAGACCTGATAATCTCCCAGACGCTACCAGTGTGTTGTGGATAGGTTTCTACCTGTGAGTTTGGGGTGGAGGTGAACATTCAGTACATGGTGGTGTCCTTTTCAGGTCCTTTCTCTGTTCACTGTCCTATCTGATATGTGTCAAAGCTGGTCACATGGATATCCTAAATACCTCTTGCATCCATTTGCCATCCTGTTTCCATTGCTTCTTCATAATCTAAACTGTCATTTTCTCTTATTTGGAACTGCAAAAATAACCTAACTGAGAACGCTATATCCATTCCTGCCCTGCTGCATCCTATACCCATATGGTATCCATAATAACCCATTTACAGTGACTTCCCTGCTCACAACTCCCCAGTGGAGTCCCCTTGTTCTTGGGATAAAGAACTGATATGACCCACATATATGGCCTATATTACCTCATTCTTTAGCACAACCTCATTCCGCTCTCCCAACCAATCTCAGTCCTTCCACCACATCAACCATTATTACCCTCAATGACACCTTTTTTTGACAATCTTCTCACCCCAACAAAGCCACATTATTTTTTATGGCACAATTATGAAACTAAGATTGTTTTATTGTTTTATCCAGTCAATGGCTTACATTTGTTCTATTTTTGCTCATTATTTCTTTTTGTATTCACACTTCATATTTGGGAACATGTCACTTTGAAATTTACCTTTTAGATTTTCCTTTAGTAAGAATCCACTGGTAGTAAATTCTTTAGTTTTTGTCTGATATGTTGTCCTAATTCTGGTATGATGTCTTTGCTTTGTATAGAAGGTTGGCAGTTATTTTATTTTAGCTCATTGAATGTATATTATTTTACTGTCCCTTAGCTTATGTTAATTCTGTTGAGAAGTAAGCTGTCAATCTGTCCCTTCTTTTGAAGATAATCAGTAGGGTTTTTTTTTTTTCTCTGCTGTATTCATATTTTTCTCTTCACCTTGAATTTTCTTTAGTGTCACTGTGATGTGTCTAATTATGGATTTCTTTTTATTTTATACTGTTTGGTGTGGAGGACCACCTGGATGACTCTTCTTGAAAGAAGAGCAATTATCTCCATGCATTGATTTCCATGTATTGATATGTACAGGGCTGGCTAGGACTTTTCCTTATCCCCTCAATTGGCTTTAAGCAATGCAAATCGGTCTAGCTGAGGTGCTGATGTGTAGTCTTTGAAGCAAAGTGACAGGTCAGTGTTACCCCACCCCTGTAGCTTCCAAAAAACACGTGTGAGCCGGGCGGGAAGGAGAGCCACGCTCCGTGCTGCCTTGACTGGGATTGGAGCCTTGAGATAAAAAGCTATGACTTCCCAGGGCATAAAAGATTACACATCAGGGCCAGTGATATAGCTCATCAGCATAAGAGCCTGCCTGGCAAGCGCGAGGTCCTGAGTTCGACTCCCAGTACCTGCATAAAAAAAGAAAATTACACATCAGAGCTGAAGCACTGACCCCAAAACATTAGAGACTACCTCAAATTGTGTTATGCAGATTACTCTTTCTGTACATCCTTCTCTCTGTATATTGCAGAGGTGATTTCAAGCCACCTACCTAGCCCAGCTCACAGTACTCACATACTTCCCACCACTCTCACGTCACTCATCCCCGAGCTACTCCCCTCCTTGAGAATTAATACAATCCGGTTTGGACCTGGGTCAGGGACTTTGTTCTGGTAACCACCACCCTGGCTGGATTTAGAACCACCTTGGTTCCCCACAACTATAGATATGTCTTAGTGTCTTTGTTCTCGCCATGGGTTGCACAAGAAGTGGTAGATTGGAATTAATTCACTAGGATTCCAATAACTTTCCCATGGGATTACAAATATAAACTTTCCGGACCACCATGAGGACTGGGAGGGCTCTCTATAGTTTGGGATTATTGGCTTTTAAATTCAGTTTTAGAAAACTCCTAGTCATTATTTCTTCAAACATTGTATCTGCCTCATTCTTTCTTCTTTCTGGAATTCCACTTGAACATTAAAAAAAAATAAACAGCTTTATTGAGCTCATATTTGCATATTATACAATTTACAAACTTAATGTGTATGATTCAGTAGCTTTTAGCACATTAACAGAGTTGTACAACCATGACAATGATCAAATTTAGGTCATTTTTGTTATCCCAAAGCAAAACACTCTACCCACTAGCTATTATCTCCCAGTCCCTCTCCCCTAAATCTAGGCAACCACTGAGCTACTCTATCTTCATAGATATTCCTATTCTGGAAATTTATTTACTTATTTATTTATTTATTTAAATTCAGAATAGACCATGCTCACAGAAAAAAATGAAGACCTTAACATATCCAAAGAAATGGAAATCCTCCAAGGTGAGTTCTCTACTATATTGGAGTAAAACTAGAAATTGACAGCAGATACATTCTTAGAATATAATAACTTTCTTTCCTCTCTTTCTCTCTCTCTCTCTCTCCTATTATCTGTCTTTTATTTCATATTTTATTTATATATTAACTTTTTCATGTAAGGGAAACCATGTGAAACCAAGCTTGTGTGTCTCATTTACTTCACTTAAGATTATGGTCTCAAGGTACAACCATTTTCCTACAAATGCCTCGTTTATCTTTCTTTATGGCAGAGTAGAACTCCATCCATTTAAACATTTGATACATCTTCTAGTCCAACCATGGTTCCTTATTTACCCCGTATTTTCCATATTTTGTCTTTTGTGATGCATTGTGGATAATTCCTTTTTTAGCAATTAATCATGCTGTATTATTTCTAGTTAAGTACAGAGACCTCTCCTTTCCAACATGTTACCTAGAGACCATTTCACCCACTGCTCTACTTGGCTGCCAACCTCTTTTCAGCAATAGTGAGGCGGATTTCTTTTCTTTGGGGAAGAGAAATCCATGGGTTGTTGCCTTAGCTAATAACAAAAATTTCTGAGAGCCAAGTAGCAAAGCTGTTGTTTTGGGCACCTTTTACACAAACCATATCAAAAGAGCCAGAATGTCTCTCTGTTGGTGATCATCCCAATTCTTCCCAAGTTAGCACTTCTGGTCACCATACACAGGTTACCAGTGTCAAGCTTGATGAAACCTATAATCTCGCCAATCTCTAAATCACTCTGGATGGTGTCATCACCTTGAAGAGGGAACCAAGGTAGTGATGGTGGGAATATTGTTGGTCACCAAATGACAGATTTCTTTTATGTCCTCAAAGATCTTTCTCACTTTAAAAATTTATACTTGGCTCCCTCAGGTGTAACACAATGAAGGGCCAAGTGACCTTTGGTGTCGTAGATGAGATGAAAATTCTCTCTGGTCTTGTCAGTGCTAATGACATCCATAAAGCCATCTGAATAGGTTATATGAGTTTGGACTTTGCCATCGACCTTAATGAAGCGCTGCATGCAAACGTTCTTGATTTTATCTACTGCCAGAGCTTATGTAAGTCTATTCCTTAGGAAAATGATGAGAGGCAGACATTCTGTCAGTTTGTGGGAGCACTGGAGGGACAAGGAACACATTGGTCAGTGTAAAGAGCATGAAATGCTTTGAGCTACTCTACTTCAAGTGCTTCTTGGGACCAAAAGTCCTGGATAGGCTCGGAATGGAATTCCATTCGATCTACATGGCAGTTCATGAATTCACTTTTCTGCTGTATCTGAACAGCTATTAAGTCTGTCTCTTTATATATGTTGACTATTTCTTTTCTAAATGTTCTATTCAGTTTTATTTCAAATATTTAGGGCACTATCATTTTCTATTCCTCAGAGGTATTTTTAAACTTGTGTTTTCTTCTTTAAACATAATAAACATAGTTGTTTTATGATCTGTGGTAGATTAACTAATGGTCAACTTGTAGCACCCAGCTGAACTGAATCAGTGTGGTGCTGGATGTGGAAGGCCCACCTGAGGATTGTTGTCAACAGCATAAAAAGAGAACTGGAGGGGAAGATGGTGTGCTGTTGATCCTCCTGGAGAAGCTTGTCACGCTGGTTTTCCTGACATGAACTCAGCTGTTCTCATCAGGAGGAGCTCGGGACCTCCCTGTTGCTGAGGATGGCTGCGGTTCTTTTTGGGGGAGCTTTGGTTCTTACTTTGAGCGTTGCTTCCTAGCTCCAGAGCAGATCCCTCAGCCTGCTGGCACAGATCCTTCATCTTGCTGGCACAGGCTTTCTAGCTTCTACTACTGACCTTTGGGCTTTCCCAGTGCAGATCCTTGATACAGACTTGCATGAGACATTGTCGTGGGCTCTAGGCCTCCAGT
Source organism: Erethizon dorsatum (assembly GCA_028451465.1). NCBI lineage: Eukaryota > Metazoa > Chordata > Mammalia > Rodentia > Erethizontidae > Erethizon > Erethizon dorsatum. The sequence goes on from CM051835.1 coordinate 77,097,467, forward strand.
TGGACTCGTTGGGGTCATTGCCATGGGCTCTAGGTCTCCAGCTGGACTTGTGCAGGACATTGCCATGGGATCCAGGCCCTCAGCTGGATTCTTTGGGTCTCTAATGTATGGACAGATCTCCTGCACTATTTTGCATTTGACTCTTTGGGTGAATATTATAAAATAATCCTATAAATTATGTGTCCTGTATTAAATCCTTTCCCTTGTGAACCCTGACTAAAACAGTCTTTAATAATTCAAAAATCTGGTTTTCGAAGGGCTATTTTTTGTCTTTTTCTGCCAGTTCCCACTTATAGGGTCTTTTTTTTTTTTTGGTATTCTTGGATATCATTGTGTGTTCCTCTTTTCCTCAAAATGTTATTTGTAGGGAAACTTTTAAGGCCTAAAAAGATTTTCAAGAACTTAGGGGGATACCAGACAGGAACATTTCTGGTTCAAGGTTTGAGGTTTTTTGGACAATGAAAACAACAGATCTGTGAGAGCACTGACCCATAGTCATAGCCTCCCTGGGACAGGTCCATTAATTCTTTTCTTCTCTGCCCCCAGGTCTTTTCTGTGCCAACGTAGTTTAACTGTCCATGCAGACCCGTGGGAGAGATGGGCATAGTGTACTTCTGCGTATCTGAAAGTCATCAGGCCCTTCTGGGAGCTAGACTTAATGAGAGTGACTCTTCCATTAATCTTTCTACTTTGGGTGAATCCTAGGCTTATAATTATGTTCCTTTTGTTCCAGGAGACTACCAAAATGGAAATTGTTTCTTTAATTATTTTCAGCAAGAGAATTTGTCCAAATTACCTAGCCTGCCACTGGCAGAAATGAATGCATTTATATTATAAATGGTTTGCTTGGTGTTTGTCCCCTCGACTGAACTTTCTTGTTTATCATTTGACTCTCTCTCTAGAAAATGAGTTCCATATTATCTAATCATTTATGTGACACTTCCTATATACCAGGGTACAGTTCCATAATAAACTGTATAAACATAATAAACATAATATAATTATTAACTCATGTAATCCTCCTAAAGGCCCTATGAAACAGACAAGGATCTGAGGCACTTAGAACTCAAGTTACTTTCCTAAGATCTCACAGCTGGTCAGTATCAGAGCCGGCATTTGACCCCAGGAAGAATGGCTTTAGAACACAGGCACATAACAAATTACTATGCTGTGTGTCTCTTCATGAGCACCAAGACTCACCACTAATGAATGCATGACAGGCCTAGCAATAATAGTTCTCAGGACTGCTGAATGAGTTACCATACAATGCACAGACATGAATGCTTTGATTATAATATGACTTTTTAATGAAAAGGAATTCAATAAATGTGGCAATGAAATGCCACGCAGATTTGAAATTCTGCATAATAATAGCTTGATTTTCTTTAATTCTGACACTGAATGCAACAGGTAGATGAAAGTATGTGGTAAGTTTTTGTTTTTGCTGGTGAACATTGGAAGAACACTATCATGTTGAAATAGCGTTTGGAGGAGATAGGAGTTCAGTGGTAGGATGCAGATGCAGTTTAATAATGTAATACCAGAGGATGGCTGTGGAGATTCTATTAAATACTATATTTAGAGAATAAATGAATGAGCTGGAGGACATGAAATTCTGAAACAAAGCTCCACAAGACATCCGGAGTTACTTAGGAAACAAATATAATCCAACTTTATTATTGGTTTGCAAATCATTGATGTAAGTAAAGTCATGTGCTACCATCCACAGCGATGTTCTCTAGCTGGTCATCTGACTCCAGATCAGAGCCAGGGTAGCCTCGCTCCTTTAAAGGTGACCTGCTCTCTGCTGTTGCTCATTTCCCTTTTCAACACGTTGATTTGGTTATGCTCGGTTTGCCAGGTTATAATTTCCCTCCTGTGGTTGGCCAATATGTCAGCACCTTGCATCACATGAGCACCGGGAGAGGGTAGATATCTGATGAAAGGGTAACATGATGCAGGAAGTGATCTTTCGGTTTCCTCACCTTTAGCAAGGCCACTGTCAACCCTCCAGCATTAGCAGTCCTTAAGGCATAGCTGTTTTCCTAAGTCACAGGCTGCCACGGGAGGCACAGCAAGGTTTTGGAAGCTTGTTTGTGTTGAGGGCAAACACAGGTAAACTCCTGTGCACAGACATTCCATGGACATTCAGGCTCATGCTTTGATGTACTGTAATTTCATCAACACAGGAAGAGGCACTGCTTCTGTTGCAGCTAGAAATCCTTTAGAATAACAGTGCATTTTGAATTTTTTTCGCTTTTAATAGCCAGAGCTACTCTGAGAGCTACCCACTCTACAGTTTTGTCTTAAAAATTTTAAGTAATTTCCTCAAGGTCACAGGACATAAGAGATGGAGTTATTTTGATTCAGTTGGAGTTACTTGGTCCCTATTATAGTGTTTTTCAGATTTGGCTATTTAAATCTCCTATGCCACTTAGGTAACAAATAATTACTAAACACTGGCTAGTTTCAAGGATATTACATCAAAAGAGATAGTCATACTTTGACAATTCTAATTAAGTCATTGTCTTCTAAGTTTCCCACTTTAAACAGTGCTAAATCGTATGTGGTTGCTGACGTAGTAAAGCCCTGTGAACCAAAGAACACTCAAAACAAAGCTCACATTAACTCTGGGAATTGTAATTGTATACATTCTTATGAAAAGACTTGATGGTTGGTTTGAATTACTAGCTGTGTGGTTCTGGGGAAGTTAATATCTTTAGGTTCTGGTTTTCTTATATGTAAAGTGGGGATAATTCTCTCCACTTCCCTGGGTGTTTGCCAGGATTAAAGCATATAATACATTTATTAAGGTCCCTAACATAGTGCCTGCCACATAATAGACACTCAGACAATGTTTGTTTCTCCTTGACTAATTTCTCTCATTGTCTGTGTGGGAAAATGATGTGAACAAACTCTATCAATCAATTCCAAGTGCTTTTTAAAAGTAATGGCCGAAAGTCTTGAAAAGCATTGCTAATATTGTTGATTGGAGCCTATCCTACCCCATCCAGAACACATGTTAAAACCTACTGTAGAATATTTAATATTCAGTTTTTCTCTGAATCTGTTTTCAGCAGCATACCTAATGACTAAATCAAATCAAGCAGAAGTTTTCTGTATGTGATTCAAGAATGTTCTTTATCTTTCAGCACCAAAATTGCATTACCTATAGTTAAAGGCGGAAGTATGCTTAGTTAAGCTTGAAAACAATGCTACAAGAAAAGGATTAACAAATTGTAGGACAAAAATCCTTCGAAATAAGGTCACTGCCAAACTCTGGCTAAGGGTACAAACCATAGAATATGTTTAATATGTGCTGCTCCATTAATTCCTGGAATCTTAATCCATACCTGGATCACTGAATACAGGAGAGGAGGAAAAGAACAGGAGCATTATGCCTCTGCTAGTTCAGGCAACGTGGCATTCTTTACTCTTTACTCTTTCCCAAAAATTTGTTTCAATTTTCCCAAAGTAATAAATGCATGAAATTTGAGTCAAATGTTAATAAAGAGTTTCTAGCAAATTTCAGGGGTTTCTTACCTTATTCCTTCCCTCCATCCTCTATTCCTCACCACTTCCAAAATTTTTGGCTTTTTTACTTCTGGCATTTACAGATCTCTATATTTCTAAATATGGGTGTTATGCTTCCTTTTGACTTCCTAAAGTTACACATGCTGTAAACTTCCTGTTATGGGATTTAAGCACTGAGCTCCTTATGGAACGATGCCTTCGGCTTCCCCTCTGCCATATGCCCAGTAGAGAATATTGGATTACAGCTTTTGTTTAACTGATGATTCAAGGTTTCATTATTGTGCTTATGCAAATATTGTATTGTTCAAGCTAACCATAGTGGAGTACGGCTGTACATTTACTATCTCACTTTGTTTTTTTTCCTCTAAATTTAATAATAATGGTCTTTTTCTCCTTTTCAGTTTGTTTAATTCTTTCTACACCTTTTGATGGCTTCTTGGTACACTTTTCTACAAGGTCAATCACATCAATAATATATGTGTTCCATTTTGTTTTTCTCAGAAACCTCACTCCTGGTCACCTCCTTCATTGTGGACTGACGTCTCTCTGACCTGCTGCACATCCTCCCACTGGGAACTGCTTGAGGTGGGTCATGTGTGTCCTGGCTCTCGTGTCTCCTCTGTCCTGGTGGACTCCCACATTCTCAGGTGTGCAGCAGCAGGTGTGGCGGTACGGTCCCCAAGGGGTCTGCCCTCTGAGTCACACAGCTCTTGTCTGCAGTTCGGACTGTCTGGGTATCGTTCCTGGCACCCACCTGTCCTTATTTCCTTTCACCCTTATTCGGAAAGGTTGTTTTGTTTTGCCTCCCCCCTTAAGTTTGATTCTTAAAAATTTTCTGTTTTTTTACTTCACATCGGATTTCTTCCCAGCTTTCTCTCTCTTTTTTAGGCTCCTCTGCGTTGCCTTCTGGTTCATTCTTTTATAAAATACCTCTTTGGTAAAGGTCAACCTTCCTGTTCATTAAATATTTCACTTTTTAGAAAGATGATATTCACTGTTTTCAACTCCACCTGCTTTATCATGTTGTATTCTATTGTCATAGTTTCTATTTTTTTGTTATCCTTTTAATCATTTTGAATGTAGTTATCTTATGCTTTAGATTGTTATCTAGCCCTTGAGATTGTCATGGGATAATTCTACTATTTCCTTTATCTGTTCATATTTTTTTTTTTTTTGTGGGTACCGGGGGGTCGACCTCAGGACCTCGCGCGCCAACAGGCACCCGTGCCGCTGAGCGATATCACCGGCCCCTTTTTCGTATGTGGGTTCTGGGAGTCGAACTCGGGCCCTCGCGCTTGCCGGGCAGGCGCTTACGCTGCTGAGCCATCTCACCGGCCCTGTTCATATTTTTTTTCATTTCAGATTTTTTTCAGTTGTGATTTCTTTCTTTGTCTCTCTCTCTTTTGTGAGCTTTGGTGTGGCCAATTTTTCTCACAGGAGTTCTGTGTAATCTGTATCATTATCTATCTCTCCTCTACTAGGACCCAGAAATACAATCAGCCCAGGCTTAATTCTTGTGTTAGTTTCTCTGCTTAGGCTTTCCCCAACCAAATGGGATGTGTAAATGTAAATCTCAAAGTTGCATAAATCACAGGTTTGATTTAAAGTGGATAGTCTTCTTTTTTAACCTGCCTACTCTTTTCATTTTTATTTTTTAGAGCAATGCTTTCCTGGTCTTTGTTATGCAGATAGAAGTTCTTTTCAAAGGTCCTAGCTTTTATGTGGTGGTTCTGGTTCCAAGTGTATACTCTGCAGAGTCCTAAGTCTCATCTCCTATTAAAAACTAAGGTTTTAGTTGTAAATGGAGTTAGAACCCCCTCTTGCCCCACCATAGCGCTGTTGCAGAATCAACTCAAGCTCCTCCTCCTCCGATTTCAGTCCTCTCTGGAATCGTGGGGTTCACTTTCTTTCTCTCTCTCTCCTTCCTTCCTTCCTTTTGAGATCAGCTCAGCAGTTCCAAAATTTTTAATTATATTTCATTCAAATTTGTAGATATTAGTAGCAGAAGAATTTTTGTTTTACTGTTTTTTCTTTTTTCATTCAACAACTATGTTTTGAGCACCTCTAAGTCACTGAGATGTAATGATAAAGCAAAAACCTTGCCCTGATAGAACTTACGTTCTTGCCAGGAATTGTGGTGGCCATAGACAATAAACAAAAATAAGCAAAATATTTATTAGATAATAAATGGAGAGAAATAACCAGGGGATCTGAATGTTTTTAAGGACGTTGTAGTTTTAAAAAGAATGACTATGCGGGGCATGGTGGCATTACATGCCTGTAATCCCAGCACTTGGGAGGCTGAGGCAGGAGGATCATTGTGAGTTTGAGGCTAGCCCGGGCTACATAATCGAGTTCAAGGCCAGCCTGCGCTGCATAGCAAGACCCTGTCTCAAAAAAAAGAAAAAAAAAATACTAGAAAACAAATAATAAAGATTTCTTGGACTAAAAATACCATGGAATACAGAAAAACAATAGAGAAAGGAAATTAAACAAATGGTTCATTATTTGAAAAAAAAAATCAGTACAATTGGTCAACCTGTATAATGGACAAGTTAAAAAAGAGTGAGGAGGGCCGGTGGGATGGCTCAGTGGTGTAAGTGCCTGCCTGGCAAGCACGAGGGCCCGAGTTCAACTCCGGGAACCCACATACGAAAAAGGGGCCGGTGATATCACTCAGCGGCACAGGCGCCTCCTGTCGCGCGAGGTCCTGAGGTCAACCCCCGGTACCCACAAAAAAAAAAAAAAAAGAGTGAGGATAGAAATTACTAATATCAAGAAGAAAACAGGGGATGTAATTACAGACTACAGGCTCTTATATTCCTAAGGAATTGCTGTGCAAAACTTGACTTTTATAATTGCAACTATTTAGGTGAAATGGATTAATTCCTTAAAAAGAGTAAACCACTAAGTCATCCAATATATATAGTAGATACTCTGAACAGTCCTGTAGCTATTAAAGAAATAAAATTTATAAATAACTTCTAAAAAGAAAATTAGAACCCAATATCTCTTAGAAAAGTATATCCTCCTCTCTCCTTGAACTCAATAATTTCTTACTGGACTAGGAACCTCCAAAAATTGCAAGTTTTGGCATTTTCTAGAGCTTTCCTTAACATCTGGCCAACAAACTCAGAATGCTTGACATCTGAATTTAAAAATTTTATTTCTGCCCTGCATGGCCACTGTTTTATTTAACTTTCAATCACTATAACAAAACACTTGAGATAATTAACTCATAAAGAGAATAGATTTTGGCTCATGGCTCATGGCCTTAAAGGTTCTAGTCCATCATCAGGTGAGACTCACTCTGACGAGTGGCGGTGCCAGATGGCAATGTAGAGAGCAATGGTGGAGCAAACTGCAGACTTTATGGCCAGAAAGGAAAACAGAGAAGGAGGAAGGGCTGGAGTCCCACAATTTCCTCTAAGGGCGTGCCCTTCACTCCATGACTTAAGGCCTCCTACTGGGCCCTACCTTGTGAAGTTGCCACAACCTCCCAGTAGCACCACCCTGAGAACCAAGATTTTAATTCGTAGGCTTTTGAGGGATTCAGCATCCAAACTATAGCAGCCACTATTACCTTTGCCCAGTGAAAAGGACAGCAACATGGAGTGGTTCCATGTCCATCCCCAGTAGAATATCCATCTGGGGCCCATGATGCCTCCCCACTAGGTAGTCAGAGAAGGGGGCCCTGTTTCTGTTAATCCTTTTCATGATGAGTTCCAGCCTGCTCCAAGTGATGTTTCCAAGCCCATTGCTTACCAGACCTGAAGAGAGAAAGGGATGTAGTCATTCGGATAAATAGGGGAAGAATATTCCAGGAAGAAGGCAAGGAATGGCCAAGATCCCATACAGCAGGAGTGTGCCTACCATGTTTGAAAAAGAACAGAAAGACCTGAATACTCTGCAGTGCAGTGAGTGAGGTCACAGGCACAGGAGCGGAAGTCAGAGGACTTACAGGGATCCAGAGGAGTTGTGCGTATAGATCTTGTACTCTACTGTAAAGACTTTGGTTTTTATTGGCTGAGGGATATCGGAAATAAATAGAGGGCCTTAGGCATAGCAGTGATATGATCTGACATTTTTATCAGGATCCCTCAACTCACTTTGTTGACAAAGACTCTTAGGGGAGAGATGGGGAGTTGGAGAGTGAAGGAGTGGAGTTAGGAGGCTATTACATGTGTCCGGGGAGAGATGACAGTGATTCAGACCAGAATGGTAGCAGTAGAAGTAGTGATAATGGCAAGGTTTTGAATACAGATTGTCCCCAACTTACAATGATTTGACTTACAATTTTTTGACTTTACAGTGGTAAATAGTACAATGGCAAAAGGCATAGGCATTCAGTAGAAACTGAACACTGAAATTTTAATTGTGTCTTTCCTGGTTAACAATATGCAGAACATCCTTTCTACTGATGCTGGGCAGCAGCAGCAAGCCGCAGCTCCCACTCACCTCACAATTACAAGGGGACGTACCTGCTCTCTGAGGTGGGCTGTGTTGCTGAGCTGTGATCTGGGTAGGTTAGGATTAAATTAATTTTCTGCATACAATATTTTCAACTTACAATAGATTTTTCAGGAAATAACCCCATCATAAGTCAAGATGCATCTGTATATTCTGAAGTTCATAAAGCCAACAGACTTTTGCTGTTGCTGTGCTGTGGTGTGCAAGAGAAATAGAAGAGTGAAGGATGACTGCATTGGCTTATTCCTTTACATTCCTTTACATTGAGAGAGCTAGAAACACTGGGTAGCATTTTAAAAACAATAACAGGGCCGGTGAGATAGCTCAGTGGCACAAGTGCCTGCCTGGCAAGCGTGAGGTCCTGAGTTTGACTCCTGGTACCCACATAAAGGAAAAAAAAAGGGCAGGTGATATCGCTCAGCGGCACAAGCGCTTGCTGGCAAGCATGAGGTCCTGAGGTCAACTCCCAGTACCCACATAAAAAAACAAACAAACAAACAAACAAAAAATAATAAAGCCATAGTCTGCATGTTCTTTCATTTTCCAACACTGGGAACCATTTCCAAATTAAAGTCGTGAAATATTTCCTCATTAATAAGCATAGAAAATATTCTTTTTAAATGATTGAATAGTATCCATGGTATACTATACCTTGGTGACTTAACAAGACCAACATGGAAACTGCAACGTTATTTGCAGTTTTAGTGAAATTATGAAATCTGGAACAATTGAGTGATCTGATAGCCTTTACTAAAGATAGTAATCTATCAGGTGAATCTGAATTTCTGGTCATTTCCTGCAGCTAATAGCCTATTTTAAACTGCCTAGATATTTAATTTAAAAATCTATTGTTCTTCAATTGTCAAGGTAATATATCCTCATTTAAAAGTAATATGTTCAGGAGTTTAAATGGGACTTTCCTGGTGCTAACCAAATTTCAGCTAATGCCCCAAAGAGTGAGAACAAGAGATGCTAGCTTAACTATGAAAGGAATGTTAAGTATGCAAACAATTTTTGTGATCCTTGCTTCACCACATATCTTGAGGGTGTAATAAGAGGAAAAATAGAACAGTGAAGAAGAAAATTGCTAGCATTTATTTTTAGAGAAAAATTTGGCAGTGTTCTTTGGTGAAGGGAACTCCAAGATTGGTAGGGTTTATAAGACTTCGAAAACTTGTTGTGTATCCTCACGTATGGGGCACAAATACCTTGTGGGCCTAGAAAAGTCCGCAGCCAAAGTTTTCCTGTCTCCTGATAGGGAGAGCGGTCTCCTGTCTCCCTATCTCATTGCTGTGGGTCTCAGGCAATCCTAGAGGGCTTGGATGTGATAAGGACCTGAGCCGGGTTGGGAGATCCAAGAAAAAACAGATGTTGGCAGGGTCCTTTAGAAGCCAGGGTGGTGAAGAGAGTTCATTGAAGGCTGCAGGAAGGAGGAGGCAGTGCTGTGTGAGGGAAGCTCAGGCAGGAGACCCCCAGTGGAACCACAAGACAGAAGGAAACTGGTCCCCGGTGATACGGAGCTGGCACCTCAGATCTGCACTACCCATTTGGAATTTTATATAAGAGAGAAGTAAACTTTTATTTATTCTATTGTAATTTGGGTTTTGGACACTTGTAGCTGAATCTAAAACTAAGTACTTCACCAATCCTTTTGTTTTATTGCAACAAGTTCTTGCTACATAGTTCAAACTGGCCTGGAACTCCTGACGTTCAGTTTGAGTGCTGGGGTTACAGGTGTCTGCCACTACACCTAGTTTACTTTACCAGTCTTATACAAACTCTTTCAGCGGAAAGAAAGATAGAGAAAACCATGTAATTCTATAGTCATACGTCAATTTCACATATGAAGGTTGATATCAAAATTGGTTTTTTGCAGTGCTGGGAATTGAGCTCGGGGCCTTGCATATGCTAGGCAAGTACTCTAACTCTGCAGCTATACACCCAGCCGTGATACAAAATTTAAAAGTAGAGAAAGAAGTAGCTAGAAGTACAATTTTTTTTTTTTTGTAGGTACCAGGGGGTCGACCTCAGGACCTCGCGCGCCAGCAGGCGCCCGTGCCGCTGAGCGATATCACCGGCCCCTTTTTCGTATGTGGGATCCGGGAGTCGAACTAGGGCCCTCGCGCTTGCAAGGCAGGCGCTTACGCCACTGAGCCATCTCACCGGCCCTAGAAGTACATTTTTTAAAAGTACCGTATTTAAACATATTTAAAAATATACTACATATGACAAAGTAAAACATTTCTCAGGAGTGTAAGGGTGGCTTAACATTAAGGCATTTATTTATATAATATACCATGTTAACAGGTAAAGGAGAAAATGTGTTCTAGAGATTTCAGGAAAAGGCATTTAATAAAAGACCACCCATGTATGATTTTTTTTTTTTAATGATCTCGTAAGGACGAGAAGGGAGCTTTGTTACCATAGAGGGTATTTGTGTAGAAGAGTGGATCTCATTCTTTGGTGGGTAACAGAATCAGATGAGAAACTTGAAAATATAGAGCTCAAGGCTCTTTTCTTTTCCAATAAACCTGGCATCCATGCTCTTTTTGGTTTTCCAGGAGATTCTGATAAGTCAAATCTGAGAACCACTGGCATAGAAATTACAACACACCTCACATTTAATGGTGAAACTTTAGCTCTATTCTCATTAAAGTGAAAAACCAGTTAGGATAACTGCTGTCATCGCTAGAGGTCCCAGCCATTATAGTAAGATGAGAAGAAAAGAAAGATAAGAGACCTAGAAAAGGGACAATGTTGTCCATATGTGTAGGCAACTAGATTATGCGGAAGTACAAGACAATATTTATACAAATTATTAAAACTTGAGGGGCTGGGGATGTAGGTCAGTGGTAGAGTGCTTGCCTAGCATGCACAAGGCCCTGAGTTCTATCCCCAGTACCAAAAACAAAAACAAAACAAAACAAAAAAACAAACCCCAAAAAACCTAAGAAGATCATTAAGCAAGGCAGTTGGATATAAGATTAATGTATATAAATCAGCAGAATTCCTAATACCTGTAGTAATCTGTTAAAAAGTGTATTCAAGGGGCCGGTGATATTGCTCAGCTGCACGGGTGCCTGTTGGCGCGCGAGGTCGACCCCCCAGTACCCACAAAAAAAAAAAAAAAAAAAGTGTATTCAAGGGCTGGGGATGTAGTTCAGCAGTGCAGCACCTGCCTGGCAAGCACGAGGCCCTGAATTTGATTCCTGGTACCAAAAAAAAAAAGTGTTTTAGAAATATCTAATCTATTCATAATTGCAACAGAAATGATAAAGAACATAGAAATAAATATTTTAAGAGATAAATTATAAGAGTGTGGGAAATTATGTTGTTGGTGAATACACAGTAAGACCCAAATAAAAGGAGAACTAACATACTTGTGTGAAAGCAGATGTTTATTCTCCCCCCAAATGGGAATCAAATGCCATTTTTATTAAAATCCCAATGGTTTTGTTTAGATGAGAGAATGGAAAGACTAGACTAGGTGGTTTGCGAATACATATGGGAGAGCAACCAACTAAGAACAAAGAAAAATTTGAAGCAAAGAAGCAAGGATGGGAATATGATTTAAAGACATTATAAAGTCATAAAATTTAAGACTGGTATTGGTAAAGAGGCAGATAAAATGACTGACAGATCAGAGAGTCCAAAGACAGGCTTATGCAATGATGGAAATTCCATCTATGACAAATTGGGAGACCCCTCTCTCTTTGGAGACAGATGATATATCTATTCCAGAGCTGTCCAATAGAAATACGATGTCAGCCACATTTGCCATTTAAAATTTTCTAGTAGCCAGGATTTAGAGAGTAAAAAGAAACGAGTGAAATAAATTATAACAGTGTATTTTGTTTAATACCAAATATCTAAAATGTTATTTCACCATGCAATCATTATAAAATTATAGACACATTTTACATTATTCTGTACTAAGTCTTGGAAACCCAGGATGTATTTTATACATTTACACTTAAAATCCATCTGGATTTGGACAGGTTACATTTCAAGTGCTCAATAGCCACATGTGGTTGGTGGCTACATTATAGAAGTGCACAGCTCTATTGAATAAATGACACTAATCCCTACCTTGCATCATAATTCTATGCATAAATGTGAAAAGTATGACTTGGATACCTTTATAAAAAATAAGGTATATCTTTATGTTTTGGGTGTTAGGATGAATTTTATAAAAACGATATATAAAGCACAAACTATAAAAGAAAAGATGACCTATACTGGAAGAAGATACAGACAATATAAATGAATTGAAAGAACTCTGAATTTATGAAGAACTCTGACATATTGGTAGATGTAGAGAAATGATAAATTTATGAATGAACAATTCATAAAAAACTCAATTAAATGAGTGTTAAACCGTAGAAGCGGTAATTAAGGAAACCCAAATTAAAACAAAATATATCATTTTATCCCAAGAGAGTAGCAAAAATATTTAGGTCTGGTAATGCCAAGTGTTGATAAGGATATAGAGTGACAGGAGCTCTCAAACACCGCTGATGAGAAGATGAATTGGCACAGTCACCTTGGAAAGCATCTAACAATGCTGCTGATACATACAGATCCTCCATGGTCTAGCAATTCCATTTCTAGCACACGCGGACTTCAATGAGAATGTTTGTGGAAATGGTAGTATCCATAGAAAAGAAGGTGGGCCGGTGATACAGCTCAGCGGCATAAGCGCCTGCCTGGCAAGTGTGAGGTCCTGAGTTCGACTCCCAGTACCCGCATAAAAAAAAAAATAGAAAAGAAGGAAATGATCTAATATCTATTACTAGCAGAAAGGATAAGTTACCTAAGAAAACATTTTAGGGCAGTTACAATGAAGTAGATCTACATGAATGAACAGGGATACATTTCCAATACATCATATGGAGGAGAAAAAGTCAAATATAGAATAATGTAGACCTCAGGTATGGCACCATTTCTATAAAACATGGTTTATGCTGAACATAGGTAGGAGCAGTATAAAATGTGCCAAGGAATGAGAAAGAGGAAAAGAGAATGAGATGAAGGTCTTTAATTTATTCTGAATTTTAAAATTCTTTCAATGTGGGCCGGTGAGATGGCTCAGCGGCATAAGCGCCTGCCTGGCAAGTGCAAGGTCCTGAGTTCGACTCTCGGTACCCGCATATAAAACAAAATAAAACAAACAACAACAACAACAAAAAATTCTTTCAATGTGATGCAAGTATAGCAGACATAAAGATTCTGAAGTGTTGAATGGCAGAGTCAAAAGCGTGTTCATCAGGGACCAGTAGAAGGGATTTGCTACAGGACATCAGGTAGCTAACTGAATCTTGCGGATAATGTGGATTTGTTGACAGTGTTTCAAGCCAGTGTGGATGTGACTGGCCAGGAGAAAGTAGGGCAAGATGCAGCTGTCGGAGGTGCACACACATGTGGTCTCGTGCAGTATAAAGGGAGATGGGGTGAGAGTGGTACTGAGGGTGTCAGGGTGTGTGACAGCACTCCCCACCTGCTTCGGTGATAATCCCGTGTGGTTGATGAGTTGAGCAGGCAGGCAGGCAGGCAGGCCTTACTTTTCCTGTTTCAAAAGGGAGAAACTTGAAGCTCAGAAATCTTAAAAGCCTCATCTGTGACGGAACCAGGTTTTTGGGCTCTAAACCCCATGCTGTCTTTTCACCACATGGCTCTACATGAGGCAAGTGTGGCTTGGCTTTTAATCGGCTGCCAATGCAAACTGCTAAACTCCTGTAACTTTCCCACTTGCTAGAGAGCAATAAGTGAGGTGACTTACAGATTGAAAGAAAAGATACTCATGGCTGATGTGTTCTCATAAATGCTTCTCCACGCTGTTGATTTCTTTTTTTCAGAAAAGCATTTGCTTATTTACTCTGTGCCCCAAACTCTACAGTGAGCGTCATCCCAAGATTGTCTTAACCCTCCCAAGAATGCCATGGAATAAGAACTGGGATTAGTTCATTTCAATGACAAGGAATGGGAGGCTTAAAAATTAATGTAACTTTCCAAAAGCCATACCGTGAGAAAGTGACGGAGCTGGGATTTAACCCGGATGCTGTCTAGACCTGACACTAACCTCTTCCTGTCTGCATTGCTCTTGATTCTAGTCCCATGGAGCTTCCATTATCTGTGTATCCTGCTGTTGAACTAGAGAGTTAGATCTTCAGATTCTCTAAACTAACTTGTTCTGAGGGTTAGCCGTTCCTACTGCATAAAAGAAGAAAGAACATGGTGAAGATTACTCACGGAGGTTTAGTTCCAAAGGAAAAGCCTCTATTTAATGAGAAACCTTTAAAAACACTGAAGGGTTCAGATGTTAGGAATAGCTACAAATGACATATCGGACTAAATGTCCATTTCCAGATTCTCCTGCTTCCAGAATTCATCTCTTTTGTTTCACCAAAATGGGACATTATTTGTATAAGGAATATGCCATTAATTTAGAAAAGCTTGGGGTGCCTCCTGTGTGCTAGGTACAGTGCCAGGTAGGAGCTGGGGTAGGTAGAGAGGTGAGCAAAGCAGACCAGAATGAGATGAAGGCCTTTAATTTATTCTGAATTATAAAATTCTTTCAATGTGATGCAAGTATAGCAGATACAAAGATTTTAAAGGGCTGAATGGGAGAGTCAAAGGCGTGTTCATCAGGGATCTTGGTGGCAGGTCCCTCCTGAGACTCATAATGTAGACAGTATTACATGACAGTTGGCACTAGAGTTATGGGGGTGAGACCTGTGGAGAACTGAGACACTGAGGGAGGGTTGGATGGGTATAAAATATTCTGCGCAGCCTCTGAAAATCAGAACAAACTCCGCGACGCTGCAAAGCCATTGCCCTCATCTTTGCTAAACAATCCTGATTGTTTTTAAGATGTCCAAACACCTTGAATAAAGGAAATCCGTCTTCAGCTCAGGTGTGATTCTGACTCTGCTAAATCACCTCCCCACAGCCCCATCTCCAAATGCCATTACATTGGGGATTAGGTTTCAACAAAGGAACTTCAGGGGGACAAAGACATTCAGACATAGCACTGGTTTATTTGCATCTATAAAGCATCTAACCAATCACACTCCTCCAAAGTACAAGGTCTAACATGATGCCTTGAATGCAGCAAAATAAATTCAAGTAGAAAAATTAAATGTAACAGGATATTGGGAAGCAAACCTGACGGTGGGCGAGAATCTTTCTGAAATGCACTCGGGGTGCGTGAGATCGTCTATATTTTACTACAGTCAAGTGGGCCACCTTTATGTTTTCCTCTTTCTCTTCCTCTCACCTGAGTGTTGGTGCTCCACAGAATTCTGAGTGTGGCCTCTCCTGCCTTCTCTTGTCAGTCTCCCTGAGTACTCTTACTCAATCCCAAGTTTTCAATTATTATCTCTAGTGATTCACTCCCAAATCCATGTCTCCAGCCCAATTCTGTTCATGCAATTTCTCAGAAAATGCTTCTGCTTGGAAATTTCACAAGTATCTTCATTTAATCATGTCCAAGATTTTCCACTTCTTCTGGTCCTCCCCAATAACCAGATGTCCTGTATATAGTCTTCATTTCAGTAAACATTGCACAGTTGCCAAATTAAGCAATCTGGGACTAGTCCTGGATTTCTTAATCCAATCTATAACCCATCCTTTTCAATTTTATTTCCTAAATATAACCCGGTTTTATTTATCTCTGCCTTGCTACCACCCAGTCCAGGCTACCATCATCTCAGGCTCACAGTGGTGATTATTTAACTGACTCCCTGTATTTATTCTCACTACTCTCCATCTGCGCACATGTTCTTTGCTGGATCTATAATCAACTAAGTCATCTTTTAAAAGTGTAAATCAGATTGTGTGATCTGCCCCCTAACACCCATTAGTACTAAAAACGCTATTAATAGAAACACCCATGGAATCTGCGTAACATTAGAATTTAGGGCAGAGTAATGTTTCAGTGCTTGTTTCTTAGATTTGACAGAAATGCTGTGATTATGTAAGATGTTAGCTTTAGGGGAAACTGGCTAAGGGGTATGTAGGAACAATCTGTAGTTTCTTAGCAACTTTTCTGCAAATATAAAACCATTCCACATTAAAAGTCAATTTAAAAAGAAAATATTAGTAGCTCACATTCCCCTTATATTAGAACCTAAAAGCCTTAACGTGACCAGTTTCCTCTTTCCCACCAGACCAAACTTATTATTTAATTCTTCCCGTGAGATAAGCCTTTTCCTTGCCTCCAAGTATTTAGTGCCTGGCCTATTAATAAATGCTTGACAAATGTTTGTTGAAAACTAACGACTGTTATGTTTTTAAAATGAAAGACTGGCTATAAATTGGGGATTGTTTAGAGCATGGGAATTTATAAGCCACCTGATTTGGGTTTTCAGTAGAGTCAGGACAACGCTGGAAGCCTTCAAGTGTATGGTGTTTCTTCCCAATGCTCTCTCTACAACGCCTTCTTAGGTTCACTGCCCCCTTCCTCTTAAACGTCCATTTAAATTAATGGAGAAAGAAAAGCTGCACCCTCCCATTCTCCCACCCATCGTGCCCCTGTCCCACCTGCCCCAATCACTCGTGGGCAATCTAATTGTGGGTTCCTAGGAACTCTGCTGCATCTTTTATGGTCTATCAGAGTGACTCCAGTGGCAGGGATGTCAAGCCAGGTAAGGGGAGCTGCGTCAGGCTGCCAGATGGTGGAGAGATAGGCATGGGTGAGAAAGCTTCAGACTAAAGCAAGGCAGAGGAATCAAGCGTTGTAATCACATTCAAAAAAGGAGTCAAGTGAACCTCATCACACATTATAGAGCCTTGTTACATAACATCCTTGGACTTGGATTTAACCGGAGACAAATCCTTGTCTTCTCATGCTTCTTTTAACCTGTCCCCATGTTATATCCTTTTCCCTTCTAAATTGTCACTCTTGAAATAATGGAAAATAACTATTCTGATTGCTTTAGATCATGATTTCATTTAAAATGTTGTCCCTGCTTTTTCAAATAAGCCAACTCATTCGGAAAGTCATGCACAGCTGGTAACAGGCAGGTCTAGAATTCCAGCTTGGAAGTTTCTGACTTTGGAACCCTTGTTCCGCTCCTCTAAGCAGCCAAGGATGATTCTCCCTAACTTCCTTACCTCTCCATGGAGGGCACAAGTGCAACTGGCCTTCCAGAAGGTGATGTTGGACATCAGAATCTTATAACCTCAAAGCACACTCTCTAGAAAGAAGCTGGTGGAGGTGAGGGCCTGTGAGAGAGGGACGTGATGGGCTACTTTTGTATTTCCTGTGGTTTGACAATGATAGAAAACCTATTGCCAAATCTCCGTGAGAACAAGATTTTAAAGATTCTCCCCATGCCACCTGCAGACACCAGTTCTCTGAACATACTCCAAAATGGTAGACGAAAGAATTTAATACATGTAATGCTTTTCCTTCCATTCACACTATCATAAATTACAAAGTATTGTTCACTTCACAAAATAAAACCATTTCCAGATAATTTTTTTTGACAGTATCAAGAAGTACATAAGCTACAACAAACAAATCTGTACAGTTGGGAGGAAGGCTAATAGCAGGGAGCAGGCTGAACGATGCTGACCCCCAGTTGACAAGAGTCCATCTGCAGGGCCCTGGGGACTTCCCAGGACGACAGCCACACTGTGCACCTCCTCTCGTGCCACACCACACACAGCACTTCTCTTCTGGTCACTCCAAAACAAGACTTGTGGGTAATTACATGACTCATCTCAATCAGGGAAAGACATTGCAGTTGGATTTAAAAAAAATCTAGATTTACAGTTTTTGATGTTTTAAATATTTACCTATGTTACAAAATATAGAAATCTTGGTATGAAACACTCATGCTGAGATAAATACAACCAACAGGATGAAACTAAAGTAATAAAATCATATGAAATTATTTTCCATATAGAAGTACTTTTTTCAAGGATGAACACATATTTAGCAAAAACCAACCTTATTCATTCTTTACTTTTAAAAATAGGTTTGTTTACAAAACAAAAATGAAAAAAATTACAAATTATTCTGCAGGGTCACTTTTTGTCAATACATGAATGTGACAAAAATTCAACTTGTAATTAATGTATGAATTTGGAGGGTTTAGCTGGAAAGAAAAGGGGAAAAAGTGTTAACTTTTTTTGTGGTCCAGATACATCCAGTGTCCTCAAATCATTTTACACAAAATGACCACATTCCGCATGTTCTGGGTTACACACTCATTATATGGGAAGGCAGTGACCAATTCCATAACATACATTGGAAATTCACAAAATTTTTATGGAAAGAAAATTTGTGGATGTTTCAGACTACCCTATAATTGTTATAAACCTATACTATATGATAGCAGAATGCCAGTGCTTAAGAGCAAAAACTATCAAAAGCAGGGACACATGTGGCAGTGAAATTTCATTGAAAAGCACTAATAGGGACAGAGGTATGTTGAGATAATACTGCATTTGTGGTCAAATTTCCAGGGCATCACAGCAAGAACTCAGGACAAGGTACATAGGGTAATAGTCAATGCACTGCATTGAGTTCTATTTGCTAAAATAAAATAACATTCTTGCAGCTCAAATAAAAATACATTTTACAATATAAGTTTCATTTAACATTTAACATATAGAATTGTCTTCTTTCTGTAAGTGGAAAATGTATAACTGTATCAAGTACCTTTATGAATTAAATTCCCTTTTGTTACTGAGGAGATTGAAGCCTGAAGGTCTACATTGTTTTTAATAAGTTAAAGAAAGATTTATTAATCACTCTTCCAGCAAAACAGACATACATACGAGGCACAGCAAAAGACCCGAGGCCGGGGCTCTCCCACCCTCACCCTGTTCTCGCGTGGAGGAGGGCGTGTCTATGAGACACAGTACCCAACTCTGCAATCCACTGTGGTCCAGGAAACTCTGCCACTTGTTTGAAAAACAAATCAAGTGTAAGAAATGTTTTTATTTCTTTAGCTTTATCAGCTAGGATGGGGCTGGGGCCATTCAGCTCATTCCCTGTTGGATTAGAACAAAACATCTTCATTTTCTATCAAAATCTGCACAATCAGCTTTTGGTACCGCATGTCGTGGAGGGTTGTAAGGGTGCTGTCCTCCGGAGGCCTCATCAGGGTGGGCCCAAACACGATCCCCAGATTTTCTGCATTCATCAAATTGTCCTTTTCATTCATAGTAACTCTGAAAAAGAGACATAGACACACAGAGACACTGTGTAGATTTGTGGATGAATTTACGCACTGATTATGCACTGAAGACCGAAGACCATCACTGGCTCAGGAATTTAAAGAAGTAACCTGAGAATCAGAATGGCAGAAAGGTTTTTTTTAAAAAGGTAATTTTCCAATTTGGCTTTCTTTTAAAATTGGTGACACTGCCTTATGTAAATCTAGATACAATTTTGAAAATCAGTCCTTCTTACTTAATAAACATAGCACTATCATTTAAAGGACACTGGTTTGAAGGAACAGAAAATTATTAGCTGGCCTATGGTGCCATCATGGGTTTTACATAGAAGTCTTTTTTTCCTATTGCTTCTCATTGGTCTGTAAGCTGGAAAGAGGGAAGCCGAGAGCAGGTCCCTTGTCTGCTGGCAGAGCTGGCAGTAGAGGGGAAAGGCTGCTTACAGAATGGGCTGCCATGCAGTGTGACTAGGAAGAGCCAGGCAGTTACAGGGAACCGGGGAGTGACTAGAACGTGGCCAGATGGGAAAGCAGTTGGACAGTATTTCTAGTTCCCCCAGGATGAGGTCTGGAGCAGTAGTTATTGTTGGAATTAAAAACCATCTTTTCAATCTCCCGACAAAAACTAGAGACTTTAAGAATGAAATCCAAGCCCCTAAGTTGGCTTACTACTTTTCTAGTAGAATAAAATTGTCATCTCTCAGATTCCTGCTTTCAGGAATTTAGATTTTAGAATGCTCATGATAGATCTAAGAAGGAGTAGTTTCTCCAAAGAGCTGAGGATGATTAAAATGTGTTTAGGTTTTGCACAGAAGGCCATTTCTTGCTGTCTATTCCCTGAGAACTAATAAGGATTTGCCACTTAGTATTATTTTAGGAAGGTCAACTCAGTTTGAGTCATTTTCATGCTGCAAAGGTAAGAGGAGGGTAGAAAAGAGGACATTCTTCACTGTTAAAATGCTTACCTTTTCCTATGAAGTCAGACACCACATGTGACCAAACAAGATAGCTAGCAAACTCATCACAATAGCAATATGAAATCATCGCCATTTACCAATTCATCTGGGAGATGCCAGCATTTTTCCTGATACTGGTACTTTGCCTCCCAAATTGTAACAACTGGACATGAATCACAATGAGATAAATAATTTACAACTAATTAAAAGCTTAGTGTAATACTCATAGTCTATTACTTATCCAAAAATTACTTGTACTCTTACATTAAATAGATTAATCAAAATGGGACTCTTTTGAACCATATATTACCATCTCTGATCACTGGTCTGGGCAACAGTCATAATAAGGCAGAAAAGTAAAATCCAAAAACTTAGTGTTTCTACAGTATTCTCAACTTGCTTCTGTTCACCTGTTGAGTAGATCTGTAATTTGTTCACTATAGATAATTTTTGGTTCATTTTATCTGTGAATGGACTGCAGCCATGTATATTCCAGAAACACAAAGAGAGAATAGATGTGCATTAATCCCTCCAACATTCAAAGACCAATGCATCAATCTCATTACAAATGTACAGGAAAGGAAAGGGATCCACTGCTTAGGGAGGAATCTGGAGCCAGGAGTTCTAGTGTGTTGTAAATATCCAAAAGTCTCCCCCTCTGCCTCACATGTTCTACCTAGATAACTTATTATGGTAGACATCCTCTCAGAGGGCCCCACAGTCCTTGCCTCCTGTAAGTAAGGGCCGGACCTAGCAACAGGCTTTAAACACAGAAAACAGCAAAAGCCATAGGATGTCACTTCCTAAAAAAATAGCCTTTCCTCTTGGATCCTCCTGCTTGCTTGCTCCGAGGGAAGCCAGTTGCCATTTTGTGTGCTGCCTGTGGGGGGACCTGCATGGCAAGCAACTGGGGACATCCTCCAGCATCCTCAAAGAGGAAGTTGGCCTTCAGGACAACAGCCTTCAAGGACTGAACCCTGCTGACAATCAGTGAGTTAATTTGGAAGTGGAAATTCCCTTCCATGAATCTTCAGATGAGATTGTAGCCTGGCTGACTTCATGAGGGACCTTGAACCAGAGGCCCCTGCTAAGCCACAGCTTGATCCCTGGCCCACAGATGAGGGAGATAATACGTATTTATTGTGTTAAGCCACAAAGTTTGGGAGCAATTTGTTACTTGGAGACAGAGAACTCATACATCAAGAAAACAAGAGATCACAGGCCCCGGAATCTGAGACTGGGGTGAACAGCAAGAGAAAGATGAGAACATGCAGTACACACGGGGAGGTGCAGGTATGGAGTATAAGTGGTTAAGACAGAGTGTGGACTCTGGATCAACCTGCCTAGGTTTCAGTCTTGGATTCACTTCTTTGGATTACACATTCAACTTCCTTCGGTCCAGGCCTGTATGAATACCTATACCCCATGGAAAGCGCATGAAGCAGTTCTCAGCGTGGAGCACGGATTCTAGCAGCTATGACTGGGACAGGCCCAGGAAGGCAGCACAGTCCTCTTTACATAGAGTGTCTGTACACTCCGTAGTCAACTTTCCCTCATGCATTAACTGCCCCAGGGGCAGCTGAGGGGCAGATCAGGAAAGGAGGTGTTGCTTACTTTTTGAGATGGATCATTAGGTAGCGCAGGGTCTCATAGTGGGCAGGAGGCAGCAACATCAGCACTTCATGGACTGCTTCCAGCCTCTCATCTGCATTGGAAATTTCTGTGAAGATCACACAGAACAGATATTAGCACAGAGCTGTGACATTAGAAGTTCCAGAGAAGTAACAATGTCTCTTTTGTCTTGACCATGAATGAGGAGGACAGTCTAATAGATTCATGCAATTTCAGGTACTATTTCACTGAAATTAATGTTTGTTTGCATCTTGCCACATTCTAGAAAGAGTCTGATGCTAAGTATTGCATGCTTATTGTGTTTCCATGATGTGGGGGGCTGGAGGCTGGACACTGTCCCTGCCCTCCAAGACCCGACATCCCAGTAGAATGCTTACAGTGTGAGGACACATGTGCAGTCGGTGTGTGCTCTGTCTGTCTTCTGAACATTAGGTTTGCTGGAGATGTCACTATCATAAGCTCTAATTTTAATTCCACCACATATGGTGGCGTGCCACTAACACTGTCAAATAAGTCTTCCCTGGCAGGCTTCCATAACTGAATGCATTTTGCAATTCAAGGATGTTGTCAGGCAGGCTGGCTAACTTAGTCTGCATCGAAGGCACTTGTCACTAACATGCTGGCAGGCTTATCCCTGGTGGTCAGCCCAGGTTAGGAAACAGATACCAGGCATGTTAACAATGGGAGGAAGAATACATGCTCCTGGATTTGGGATCTCTGATAGGTATTGGCATATACTCAAAGAAAATCATCCAGTTATTTCTCCTGGGGTAGAAGGTACCAAGCTGTTGGAATCTTGTCCACCTAGGGCTACTAGAACCCAGGCAGAATGTTTTCACTAGGGAGCGGAGATATAGCCATGCACAAATCCCAACCCACCCTTGTTTCCTCCTGCCAGGCAGCTCATTAGCATATCTAATGGCACATACCTATCCTTTTTAACCTTTAAAGATTAAAAAACCCCTAAAATTAAAAAAAAAGTTTCTCAACGTGAGCTTGACTTCTTTGTCATGCATCTCAAGATTGGAATCTCTCCTTTCTTATCATTATCTGTTCCTGGGGAAAGGGCAGCCCTTTCCCCTGACATCCTGTCTTTCACACTCCGCTCACAGCAGTGAGCCCACTTGGTGAACCCTGAATAAGCAACTGTGGCTGATGGTCCATTCCAGCTCTCCACATCTAGCTTTTCTCCTCTGTAAAATCCGATTGTAACATTTGCCTCAGGGGATAGATAAGAAAAGCAAACTAGAAGACACTGGTGAGAGGTCCTCGCATAGAACTTGAGTATATCCTTGGCCTTCTATTAATTTTGAACAGCATCACTGGCGAGACTTGGATATAATCTGAATGAATCCACAGTGTGATTCTGCTTAACAGATGAAAGTAGTTAATCTACATAGCTCTTCTTGGGGAACACATAATTTCTTACTATAAAAATATTCACACTTTTAATAAATAGCAGACTAGGCCTGGCTGAGCTAGTTGTCTGCATATGGGGAGCAATGAGGAGATGCAAAACTGCCTGGTACCCAGCTTCTGTGCACAGAGCTGGCCTAGCAGGGTTTCAGCTTGGCTGGGGCACTCTGCTGGCTTTCTGATGACTACTGCTGTGCCCTCACTTGGCAAAACAAGTGCTTATGCAATAAATTAAATAGTTCTGAGTTTTAATTTTCTTAAAGTCAAAAACATGGTACTGAAATATTTAGTGCAAATGAAAAATTAGTTTTCTGTACTTACTTGCTGCTTCTATAAATTTGGAATAGGTATCATAAGTGATGACAGGGATGGGTAAGTCTCTGAAGTACAGTTTCAGAGCTCCAGTGATGATGTTTATGTCTGGATAGATGTTGGCAGATATATCTGCCTTTTCCCCATCTGAAAAACAGTCAATGATCCAAGTTCTAATTAGGACCTTCTTTCACCAAGTTGAAGCATGCACAGAAAGAGTGCTACCTTTCCCATCCAATAATGAGTGCTATCTGACAAGTTTCAGCTAACTCTTTTTTGGCCTCTAATGACATTGAGGTGCAGGAAGTAACAGAAGTTTGGTGAGAGAGGGGTAGGGTCTGAGGGTACACGCAGGCACAATGTTAGCACCATAATTCATATGACAGGCATAAAGATTCATAATAGAATAACAACTTTGTATGAAAATTCTAAGAAAGCATCAAAGATCTACTACATCTTCATCGATATTCTTTGGACTTGGATTTGAAGGTCATATGAACAAAATAATTATTGAACACTTTCAGTATCTGCTATTTTTTTTAGGGTCACCGAAGTTGTTTTTGAGTTTGACTCTTCCTCCTCTGGCCTGGAGGGCTTCAATCGGGGAACTTTAAACTTGCCTCATATATAGTTAAGTTATATTTCTTACTATTTTTTATAATAATTCTCAAGATATTTTTGATTTTTTATTTTACCATTAGTAAATACCAGTCCATTTGAACTATCATAGACTATGAGTTTTTTTGGACAAAAACTGTTTCAGTCATACGAAGACTATCAATATCTTTTGTGTGGAGAATTAAAAGAACAAATGCCTCAGCAATTTAGTTTTGAAGATAAAACTGTGGATGTATAGAAAAGACTAAAAGTGTAGCAGACATATCATATTGATCCCCTTATTTACACATTTAGCAAATATTTATTGATAATCTACCACATGCCAAGTATAGTTAAGCCCTTGTAAATCAAAGAAGAAAAGAGACACCCCCTTTGAATAGTTCTAATTAGACTGGGAGTAAGACATGCAACTCAACAATTACAAGGAAATGGGATGCTATGCTGGAGACAGGTGAAAAACACAGAGGGGCATAGGCCAGTGAAATGGAGCTCTCAGATCAGCTCAGAGTGAGCAGAGAAGCCTCATGAAAGACAAAACACTCAGCCCCCAATAGAAAGTTGTTGGCCAGGCAAAGATAGGGACACATTCCAGATGGACAGGACAATATGAGCCAAAGTGCTGCTTTATGACAATAGATAAAGTATATTGGGACAAATCATTCAAGACCTTGTACACCGTGTTACCCAGGGATGCTCCATCCAGGAAGCCAGGGCACCAGGATGATTTGGATTGTTCATTAGAAATACAGATTCTTGGGCTAGTCCTGCTTTGTGAATGAGTCCTGAGGATGGTGATCTATATTCTGAACAAGTTCTCCAGCTTGGCTAATAACTGACCTAGGAGATAATACACACTGGAGAGTGTGAGTCACAATCACAAAGAAGAAAGGAGCTACCTGCTGAACTCCACTGGCTTCCCCTCCTTCAGGGTGAGGACTCACCCATCCCCTGTTCCCTACTTTGGAGCTTTGAGAAGAGTCATCAGTGGGATCCTGAGATAGGGAAGCAGAAGGGTGCTCTGGTACCAGTGGACTGGCTGCCCATTCACACAGTATTTAAACTGACTTCCCCATGTGATTAGCTGTCTGCAACATCTAAGGAAACACTTTCCTCAGAGGAGGAACTGAGAGATTTTTAAAGCATCATTCCTCAGCTTTCTGAAATTCAACTCTCAGTAGTTCTGAAACCCTGTTCTCACTATGAATGAAGCCTGGTTCCAACAGAGAGTCTGCTGAGGATAAGTCAGATGGCATTCAAGAAGGCACATGCTTACCTCTATCAAATGCCATCTTGACATCTTCAATGTGTTCCGTGAATCCGGAGACTCTGTACAGGCCTTCTGACTTCAGTCCTATGGGCAGAGGGAGGGAGGGAAACAGAGGGAGAGACTTCAACTTCAGCTTCCTGAGACATCTGATAAAAGACTCCAATATCACATCCGCACTATGCGCAAACAGGAAACGAGAAAACATCATTAGTGATCTTGTGTATCACACACTGTTGCGTCAGAACTTGGACTCGTCAGTCCCAGTTTCCACATGAGTCTGTCTTCATTTGCTTGTTAGGAGTGTAGATCTCGATGGAGAGCTGATTGTCCTGCCTGGCTTTGCCAAGTGACCCGATATTTAAGATTCTCATTAACCAGAGTCCCCTGCTTCCTTAGATCATCAGATTGCTGGGCACCCATTTCACCCAACGTTCCCTTCTTCTGAGTATCTTCTTAAGCCATATTTTCTATTGTATGAGGCACAACATGTAATGTACTGTGCTAGGTACATGTGTGTAATATACCAGAAAAATCCAAATATTATATAGCTTTTTAGGTGTAACAATAAATAAGACAATATGCTGAACAACTCAGTATGACTGATTTAAATGTTATGTCTTTGGGTAACTGATCAAATAAATACATGTAGAAAAATAAGATTTTATTTATTGATACTAGAAATTTGATCATTGTATATTTAGGCTTAAAAGGACTTAGGTTCTGCTTTTCAAGCTCACTGACTTGTTAAGATATGTCCTAAACCTATCACACTCACACTCACACACACACACACATACACACACTCAAAATAAAAATTATCAGAAGGAATACAGGACCAGGCTTCAGACCTTGTATGTCAAAAACTAGCTGCTATCAGAACTGTAGCTATAGCAAAAATAAGCAAAGAGTTTGTTCCAGCAGTGGAATCTGTCAAACTCTTGATAACTAACATATTCCTGTTTTTTTGTTTTTTTTTTCAAATTTGGCAACTATTTATTGAGTGTGTGCTATCTGCTGTATGTAAGGCTTTGCATGAGTTTGCATCAGAGACAATAAACACATGTTAGACACTGTTCCTCATCTTTCCTGAGGCCGTGATAGACGTTCTTAGTTGATATCAGCTTCTTTGTCTGAAGGTCAGTTGTCCAGGTAGCCACCAATGATCAACTGGAGAGAGCCCACAGGATGAAACCTGGGTGTCACCTTTTCTAGATGGTGCTGAATGCAGGCTCCTGTCAGCAAAACGGGAGGATGGACTGATAGAGGTGCAGCCACGGTAGTTACGGGGGCACACAGAAGTGGACAACTAACCCTGCTTGCTGATAGCAGAGGGAATCAGGGAGGTCTTCTTATTGAGGAGCAAGTCTGTGAAGGAAGTCATCAGGGATGGGTTGGAGTTTGTTAGAGTGGCAGAGACTGCCAACTGCCCTTTCAGTATTGTTCTCCATTCCTGGGTTATAATGGAACCTTTGATTGTTAAAACCATATCTACTGCAGTGGCCATTCAATTCAGGCCAGTGCAAAGAGAACAGAAGTAATGGGTACAGCCTCTGGGCTATAGCCTTGAAGGGAAGAGCCTGCACTTTCCCTCTTTTCATTGGTTGCAGTGCAGATAGGATGGTGGCAGTCACCCAGATGAGGACAGCCCTCAAGCATGACAAAGAACAAGTTGTAGGGCCTGGGCTCCTGCCATTGGGGAACTGCTCACTAGCCCTCGACTGCCTCCAGGCAACCTGGATTGTCACAAGAAATAAATAGATCTCTATCTTACTGACAATTTTTATCTTACTGAAGACACTATTATTCAGGGTCTCTGGGACAGCAATGAAACTTATTGACTATGTAATAGATTCAGACAGATTTGGAGGTGGAGTTAGGGAAGTTGGTTATTCTAAGAAAAGTTGAAAAAGAACAGATTAAGCCCTGTATATTTGGCACTGTGCTAGGTCATTTATACATGTCAATTTGTTTTAATCCTCACAACTACTTTCTAAGGTACAATTGCTTCCACTCTGCAGATGAGGGAACAGATATTTAAGCAGACTAAGTAACTTGCTCGAGGTCATGTTGGCAGTGGTGCCATGCAGCTGAGAATGGGTCAGATGACTTTCTTCCGCCTGTTACTAGGTTCTACTTGCATGCTTGGTCCTCTAATGTCTGTAACTCCAGTCCCTTTGCTGTGATTCCCTTGGCATAAACTCTGAGTTGTGCTGTTCTATCTATTCCATAGGAGTTGTGCTATTCAATTTACCAGAGCAGCACAGTTCCTATCCTTGGCTGTGCCCCTAAACTGCAGTCTTCCAAACAGCTGGGCCCAGGGCCACTTATTCCAGTCCCTCATGCAGAGTTGGGACACCTCTCCTCTCCTCTTAGCTAGTCAGCCTTTTCATCAATCCCTTTACCAGATCCCAAAGCATCCACTAAGTTTCCCTCTTTTCACTACTGGAGCCAGTTCTTAACAATGTGAGATTAAATGAGCCAGTCCTCAGGGAACAGAATCACTGTGGCTTTCATGCTACAGATAAAATAATTTCCTATCTTGAAAAGGCTTGAGATAACAAGCTATAACATCCTGCTTTGTTTTGTTTTGGAAAGAGTAAGATAGTTGGCCAATGAGTAAATACCCGTAGAATATATTAAACCAATTTAGACCAATAATGGATACAAGTACAGTGAAATATAAAATAATTATGGTTCAGTTATGCAAGTTACAGCCTGTAATCCAAGCCCTCCCCAGCCAGACCCAGTCCACCATGTCATTGGACATTTAATGCTGAAAAATTGCCAAATACGAAAAACTAAAGGAAAGGTAATTCCAGCATGATACAAAGAACCTTTTTTTGGAGAGGGGAAATGTTTCTACCTTCACTGCCACCTTGATTCTTCATTGCATCAATCTTTATAGTCTTTTAACTGTGCTCTTTCAAATAAAACAATATCAGGAGTGAATTTTTATATGGTAGGGGACTTGTGTTGATCAATAATTTTTTTATTATTTGATAGAAGCACATTTTAAGACAAATTCAAACCACATCCTGTCTTAACAATTGTTCTCAACTAAGATGAAATATCTTCCTTTGTGATTTCACAGTGTTTGGATATGTGTACCCACAATATATATTTATTTGCTTTTCTGATTTCCACACTATAGTATGAATTTCCTTAAGTTGAGAATGGCAACTTTTATGTCCTTTGTGTCTGGTACATAGCTAATTACTCAGTAAACATTTGTTAAATGCATCCATGTGTGGTTTATATAGGAAATGAAAACTGATGTAGTTGGCAGGATTTAGTTTATCTCTGTGTGTGTTTTTACATGTATATAGGTCATTTTCCCAACAAGAGTAGTAGCATGCATCAGTTTTTTGGCAAAAATCAAAATAAACCACAAATAAAATCACAGTAATACTGTAGTAGGGAGTATTTTCCAAACCTCTTGCTTCGATTTCCCGAATGCATATGTCAACCACCATGGGTCTCTGAGTGTTGTGAGCTTTCACGAGTGTGGTGAGGTCACAGCAGTACACCTTCTTGATCCTCTTGAGATCAGGCTGGCAGTCATTGGGAACATGCTTGGAACACTGCTTGTGTACATTCAACCCACAGTCTGAGAACAAAGAAGTCACATTAGCCTTGCATAGTTCTTTTGTCAAAGTCCAACACAAATTATATATTGCCAGAAATAAAAATAACAACACCCAAGGGTTCTGGAAAATCCATGCCATTTAGAAGTGATATATTCCACAAGGTGAGTATAAGATTCACTTCACTCACTAAACCTCTACAGAATTGCATTTTTCTCATTAACTTTTCTCTTTTGATTGACTATAAGAACAGGATATCTGGTTGAGATAGTTGAGGTAAATACCCAGGTTGTGTGTATGTTTTCCTTTGTAGGTTTAGAGCCCTTTAGGCCCACAGTGGGCTTTTGGGTCTGGGATCTCAGAGCTAGTCATAGCTCATACGGGGCTCTAGGATGCATGCTAGCTTATTTCCTTAAGTTTCTGACACTCCTTGGGGGAAGACATGGTTACTCTCACTGCAGGAATCTCTAATCTTTGCTTTGAGGAATTCCTGAGCTCTGGCACTCTCTGCTTTTCCTGGAGAGTCGCTCACAGTTCTCAATCCTTTTTTCCTTGCCGGACAGGTTATAGAGAGCATTTTCCCTTCTCCATGCCTTATTTTGATACCTGTGGGTGGAATAAAGGTCTAACTGTATACCAGTGGGAATGCCTGAGAGTTTATAACTTATAACAATGCCACGTAATGGGATGATTGGAGTCATTATTATAAAGCTCACATCAAGATCCAAAGCTGAAAAGCTGCTTTTAAGTTCAACGAAGATAGCTAGCAGTTGTTAGCAGACTTGTTAGCAGTTGGAATGCACTGACAGAATTCTCTAACAATAAAAAGGCACAGTCTACATTCTGGAAAATAAAAATTTAATGTTGAAGGTATTCAAAGTTGATGTGCTTCTACTCCGTGTCTTTTAATATTGTTTTTCCTGGCTATAAAGAACATTTTATACATAGACCATGCATGCTCAATAATGAATATTATCACAAAAAAGCCCCAATCATACTAGGGATTTGAGAGGATCTAACTTCTGTAAAATCATCAGTGGTTATATCCAAGGGATTTTCAGGTAATATTTCCTGGATGAGTTCTCTTTATACTCCTTCCAAAGAAAAAACCAGTTCTGATTTGTTTTAGTTAATTGACATGAGAAATTCTACAAAGCTCAAGTGGAATTAAAAAAATATTTTGATAGATCTACTTAGTGAGTGTAAATTTTGGCTAACTGTACTAAATAAAACTGGCTGGTTTCTTTGTTTGGATCCTCTTTTATAAAATGGGGATCATAACAGTATCTATCTTGTAGGGTGAGCATGAAGATCATATTTAGTTAATAGAAAGTGCTTGGCACAATATCTGAAATATGGGAAGTACTATAATAAAGTGTTAAGTCATATAAAATAAATAGCTCATTTGGTGACAGCAAATATAAAGAGGGCTGCCTAGATATTATTAAGTAATTTCATTGGTAATTTTAAACTGCACCCTACAACCTTCATTTAAATTTTTTTGTAAAATTATGGTAAATATACATATCAAAATTTACTCTTTTAGGTATTTATAAGTGTTCATTAAGTTCATTAACGACATTGTACAGACATCACCACTCTCTCTTTCCAGAGATTTCTTCATCTTGCAAAACTAGAACTCTATACCCATGGAACAGTAACTTCCCACCCCTCCCCCCAGCCACTGCTAGCGACCATTTTACTTTCTGACTCTGTGAACTCAACTTCTCTGGTATCTCATAGGAGCACATCATACTGTACTTGTAATTTGGTGACTGGCTTATTTCCCTCAGTACAATGTCCTCAAAGCTCATCCATGTTGTATCATGTGTCAGGATTTCATTTTTTAAATTTTTATATTTTTAGATACACTCTGGAATTACAGGTAAGAGGTTCTACTTGAATTACAACAGATTATATTCCTTCACTTTTGCCTGCATGGTCCAGGAGTCCTTGAATTTCCTTCCTTTTTAAGACTGAATAATATTCCACTATGTGTCTATATCATGTTTTGTTATCCATTCATCTTCTAGTGGACACTTGGGTCCCTTCTGTTTTTCAGATATTATAAATAATGTAGGATGAAGGACATGGGTGTGCAAATTTCTATTGGAATTCTGCTTTCAGTTCTTTTGGACATATATATGGAATTCCTAGATTATATGATAATTCTATTTTTAATTTTTTAAAAATGTCATTTTAAGATCTGAAGCAACTGTGTTTATCTAAATAGAGTTAAATACTGATATCTTGTTAAAATTAAGATGTTTTATAATAAGCATAAAAATATTTATTTTTTACAAATGAATAGCATTCCATGTGCTGCAAGCAAAGTCTAGATCATCGAAAAATATGTAAAATATGGAAAATTAAGAGCAACGATGTCTCCTTTTAATCTTTGATAATCGGTTTTCAGCCTTCCTGCTCTTGGGAGGAAATATAAGCTTAAAAAGTAGCTGTTGGAGAGAAGTAACAAAAAAAGGGTTAAATGTGTTTTATTTTAAAAAACAGAAAAAAAAATCCCAGAACCTTTTATCCCAGAGAAAGTTGCTGATCACAGCTTACGTGCAGTCCAGTTTTGTTCTCATAATATTGACTGTGGACCAATTTCCTGCTGAAATTGGATAATAACAGCAATGTAGGATGCTCTTGGTAGGTATAATCTGGACAGGCTGAATTGATGACCACTGAAAAATTCAGATACTCAACCACAGTGCCCAACGGTTGAGCCGTGAAAATCAGTCTCTTGTATTAATCAGGGTATCTGGACATTTCTCGAGAGGCTGCCTCTCAGCCTGGGTTTGTTATCCGCCCCAGGGATCTGGGATGGGGAAGCAGAACAATTCAACACTCATGAGAATCCTTAACTCATGGTGGAGCTAACGAAGCCCCTTGTAAGCAGAAAGGACTGAGGTCGTATAATCCTGTGACTCAAAACAGGCAATATGGGAATGATGATCATCTTAATGTAAAATCACAGAAGCTGATTTTATTTTAAATGCTTCATAAGAATTATTTTAAGAAATCATACTCTAGCAAGGAGGAAATCAATCAAGGAGTTGGTGGGAACCTACTCAATATCAGAGGAGGCTGTTCTTGCTTCTAGCGCAACTGCTTGCCATAAAAAAAAACCAGGGCAGGATGAACTAGGAAGCCCAGTTAATGTATTACTTTGGCAACATTTCCTCATTTTGTTCAGTGCACCTTAAGAAAATGTCCTGTGTGCTGTTAGTAATGGATGTGTATGTCCAATTCTAGGTGGAACAGCAGTCAGAGTTTGAAAATAAGTGATTATCAAAGCAAGGTGTGTGGTTTCACTGCTGATCTGATGCCAGAAAAATGTTGAGTGTGTGCTCTGGAGTCCATCTGCCTTTGAATCAATGTTCTATGACTTACTATGTGGCCAAAGGCAGCTAACAATTATCTCTATGACTCCATTTCCTTTTTCATTTAATGGGAAATAATTTCATCTTCCCTAAGGTCTGTTGGTGAGGCTGAATGGTATGATAAATAGAAAGTGCTTAGCCTGGTGCCTGTGGCAAATGCTCACCAATATTATTATTATTATTATTATTATTATCATCATTATTATTATTTTTAATGTCCTGCCTTTTGTAATAAGATGGCATGGGAAAGAAATGTAGCTTTTCTACCTATGGAATTCCACTGGAATTGATTTTTTTTTTTTTTTTTAAGGACTACTGACTATGTGGAGAGGCAGGTAGCTCTTAAGGAAATACACTTGCATGTTTATTTTTAAATTTATTTCCTTTCATAAACACGAAATACTCCTTTTTGTTGTTGCAAACACTTAGCCTCCCAGTTAAACAGAGATTTTCACATTCATCTGGGCAGAGTCCTCATTTCTGGAAAAATGCACCTTAGCTCAACGTAGAGCACTTTATCTACTTTGAAAAGGAGAAGGAAAGTTTCATGTCTACCTGAGCACCGAACTCCTTGTGCGATGAGTCCCCACATGAAATTGGCACAGTATTCACACCAGTGTGGGCCTCGGAACGTGTGGACCTGTGCTCCAAAAAGAAGCAAAGTGTCAGAAATGCAGTTATGTGGGGATGGGTGACTGAGCATGAAACACATGGATAAAATTAAGAAACAAGAGCCTTAGCAGGAGTGGTCCCTCAGTGGGCCCTTTCCTGCCAGTGAGGCAGAGTCCTAAACAGAACTGGAACCAACAGAGGTGTACTTTGATCTTTGAAATCCTCCACAGATCCACCACGCCCCAGGCAAAAAGGAATACAGAGAAACAGTAAGATTACTCGGACATTCCATCTGTGAAAGAATGCGACTCTCACACCCCACACAGGCAGTGTGCACGAACCCAAGCTAGTCTGAGCAGCTTGGTACAACCTACATTTAGCTCTGCAAGTCCTGAAAGGCAGAACTCAATTACTGTGGTCTTTTAATTGAAGTTGCTCCATCTATCTGTAGAATATTCAGGCAGGTATAAATAAGACATGATTATGGGATAATTAAAAGGTTCCAAGGCTTTGAGCCATTTCCAAAAATAGGCATTTAAATAACATAAAGGACTTAGCTGAGATCGAAGGCTGCCAATGGGATTGCTTTCCTCAGAGACAGAGTCTGTATTCAGCAGACCCTGGGTTGGCTTTGAGGGGAGTAAACTGAAAGTCCCTCCATGTTGGTTGAAGGGCTGGTCTCATTGGTGCCCCCAACCAGTTGTTAAATATTCCAGTTATCACAAGGAAGGACAGTCTTATCTCTGATTATTCAGATATAGGTCCTCCTGTGACAAGGTCATGTGTCAAGTCATGAATGAGAAACAAAACAAAATAAAAATAATTAGTACTAAAAAACTTCAAGATGCAGAAGTGGGGGATTCCTTTGCACGTAAATGTGACCATTGTAGGCCAAAAAGCATTGCAGACAGTAAATTAGGGGCATACAAATCCACATGAAAATGTTCTAAAGTTTTACAAAATTAAAATAAGATATTATCTAAAGTCCTTAAAAGCTTTAAACCTTGATTAACAAAAGAAAGAAATGCAGACAATATTTTTTAAACAGATTGGGAGGCCTATCTACAACTTTGTAACAACAAAATCAGGATGACAAATATGGTCACTATTTGAGAAGATTCTCATTACAGCTCTACTTAAGAAAAAATAGAATCACTTTGACTTCCTTGTCCATACAGACTAGTAATTGGGTGGATATAAAGTGGCAAACAAGACAAAGCTGGTTCCCTCCTAAAGGAACTCACAGGTGAGCAAATGTAGAGAAAGAAAGTGAGCTAATCAATTAAAAAGAGCAACTGACAACCATGTTTCCATGTAATAAAACTAAATTACAGTCATCTACTAGTATTTTAGCTTATCACATGTGACTCATCCATTATACTACCCCAAAAAATGGTGAAAAAATCCTTTCAAAATTGTATTTTATATAAATAGAGTAATGTTCTGAGTGGGTACGGCCCCAACACATGACAATGCTCTCTTAGTAGGAATGCAGATAATCCATCCCTGGAGCACTTGCATTTCCACAGGGACAAATGCCATAATTCATCTAGAGGCCCACTGAGATTGGACTTGTACAAAAGAACTCCTCAAAAAGTGTCTTATTAAAAACTGAACATTTTCTAAATTCAACAGTCAATATTTTACTAGAAATGTTCTAAAGGCGCTTGTTAATTTTGACAGTAAATTCGATTAGAACTATACTATTGAAATTGCAAGATCTATTAAATATAATAAAAACATATAAAATACAACTGAAAATAGAAATATGATCAAACCAATAAAAATTAGGACAGGAGAGAAAAGAAGCAACACAGTGAATATATTGAAAAATTCTTTTTTTTTTTTTTTTTTTTGTGGGTACCCGGGGGGGGGTCGACCTCAGGACCTCGCGCGCCAACAGGGACCCGTGCCGCTGAGCGATATCACCGGCCTTTTTTTCGTATGTGGGATCCGGGAGTCGAACTCGGGCCCTCGCGCTTGCAAGGCAGGCGCTTATGCCGCTGAGCCATCTCACCGGCCCGAAAAATTCTTATGGATCTGTAAATGACTCTAACTCATCAAAGGAAAGAGATTTTCAAGTCACTTTAAAAATCTTTACAAAAAAATTTAAAACATAATGTGAGAGAAACATTTTAAGTAAAAACACATATCTACCAAATGCTAGGCAAGATAATAGATCAAATATACATATTTTCATTATTATTGATAAACATGACCATAACATAATAATTAGAAGTTAATTTTTTACCAGGAAAATCTAGTAACTTTGAGCTTTTATGTATATGACACAGGGTCTCAAAAAACAAAGAAGAAATTGAAAGAATTGCAAAGGGAAATTGACAACTCCATAATCGTAATGATTTTAATGTCAGTTCACCAAACTAATAAATCAAATAGCTAAAGTTAATATATTGACGAGGAAAGGGACTTCATATCCAGCACACGCCCCTTTCAGAGACACTGGGAACATTTATGTAGGCTGACTACAAAGCAAAGCTCAACATATACAGAAGCCTTAACATCATATTACTGAATTTTAACTACAATGCAATAAAATTACAAATAAATAATAATAGATTGTCAAGCCCCAGTATGTTTGTAACAATATATTTGGTACCAGTGCAACACAGCAGAATGATCAGAAACAAAATTACACATAGAGACTTGCTATGTCTGGAAAGTGGCTTTATAAATTAGTGGGGGAAGGCTGTTAAAAGATGAATTATTTCCTACTTCATTTAGCTCTCTCCACCTTTCCATCACCTCATTCTTCCCTCACTTATTTGATACTTACATGCCGATCGCCATTTTGAAGCTGACTCTGTACCACTCTTTGGACAAACCAAGTTGAGAGAGATCACAGTGGCATGGCCTGCATGCATTCAAGAATCTCATTATCTATTAGAATAAGTAGGCAAAAGGTGATACAATAGAACGTGTAGGAGACCCTGCAGTAGGATAAAGGGCAGAATAATATCTTCTTCCCAGAAAGTTGGGGAAAGTGATTTTGAACTGGGTTTTGAAGGATGGACAGGAGTTCACTAGCCTGGAAAAGATGAGCTGGTGGCAAGCAGTGGTGTTGACTGGGGAGCAGATGCCTTGGGAACACTATTCCAAGAAGAGGAAATAGCATAACCAAGGGCAAATGAAAACGGGTTTGGCTTTCTTTTTTTTTTATATATATGCAGGTACCGGGAGTCAAACTCAGGACCTCATGCTTGCCAGGCAGGCGCTTATGCCTGCTGAGCTATATCACTGGCCCGGGTTTGGCTTTTGATAAAAGATCTTCTTTTCTTGTAGGTGGTGCAAAAAGAGTGATCTATGTTCTCTGGAACTTCTCCAGTGAATATGTCTCCCTCATGGGAAACGGCCCCATACCTTGGGAGGAAAATGAAAATGCCATGTTTGGAATTTGGAGAGTAGCTACAACGCTTATTGCACATTGACAAATTGCATATTGGCATGATAGAAACTGGCCCATCTACTTCAGAAAATGCAGGATATACTAATCACGATTTTCTAAAATTTCACTTCTGGTTATATTTAAAAGAAATAATCGAGCACATACAAATTGCATTCAATGCTTATTAGCTCTGCCCACTGTTACCCACATTCTTTCCCAATAAGCATCCCCACTGCCTTTGATCTCATTTCTGCAGCCAAACAAGCGCAGGTAGATATCGCCAGCCACCAAGTAACTCCAAGTGTCCCTGCTCAGCCCCAAAGAAATAAAACAAAACGGGAACAGAGTGGAACATAAAGTTAGTTAAACATTATTTTTGGCCAACTTCCTAATTTCCTTTCTGGGATGGGCCACTGTTTATTTTCATGACCAGTATATTGTTCAGTTTTCTTTTTCATCCTCAAAGGCAATCTTGAGACAACAGATCACATGCAAAATGTCCAGGGTGCTCTCTGAGCCCATCTGATTTGGGGTTGCCTTGTATCTGTTCTCACACAGAAATGCCCCATATCTTAAGTCACTGACCAGCTTTTTTTTTTTATTTTCTGAGGTTTATTGATTTTCAAGAATATCTTTTTAGAGAAAGAACATTTTTACAAACTCTAGAGCAGTAACTAAAATACCCCAGACAGGAAGAAAATACTCCAGACAGGAAGAATGTCTGTCCAAGGCTATTATGCTGGGTATGGTGTGCCTGGAATTTAAAAAAAACACACCAAACAAAAAAGATGATATTGCAGGAGATAAGGTATGTTTGACAAATGGTCCAGGAATGGTCATTTACTAAAAACAAGAGTAACAAGAGTTGTCAAGAAAAAATCTTTAGTGCATGGTGAGCATCCCCTGACTTGGCTCTTTCTAAATGAACAGGATGTTATTTGTCTCACATCTGCTGAAACTGGAAGGCAGTATTCTCTAGTGGGTTTTATAACAAATATGTTTTGATGGGCCAGTGTAGATACCACACAAATGCACAATCAGCTCACCCCAGGACATATTGTGAGAAAGTGCTATTGATGATGTGTTGCAGTTGAGAATTTTTGCTTTTTCTCGTCAGTTTACATTAGGGATTCTCAACCTTGCCTTTACTAAAATTTTGAGCCAGAAATTTTTTGTTGTGTGTGTGGGAATGGGTGGCTGTCTTGTGCGCTGTAGGACGTTTTTGCGGTATCCCTGGCTGCTACCCACTAGCTGCCAGTAGCACCCCTTAGTGGGGATGAACCAGAAATGTCTGCAGACATTGCCAAATGTCCCCTCACTCCTGGAAGGTAACCTTGCCTGAGAATCACTGGTACAGAATAAAACTACATTGCCTCGGTTAGTCATTTTGATCATTTATATTAAAAATGGGAACTTGATTTTTCTGCTTTGTTTTGAAAAGAACTTTTTGGGTCAAAGGCAGTTCTTTCTTGGCTACTTTATGTGTATAGAAGAGGGGCCTGGAGATGACAAAAGATACTTCCACCTACATTCGGGTATGTGCTGCATTTGGGGGTCAGTTGAGCTCTTGTCCACAGTTCACTATGGGGCAGGGGGCAGGTAGCTTGTCTTCAGTCACCCCAAAGGCCAGCAGCACAGTCAGGGCTTCCGGTTTTCCGGTGAGTGTTTTGTCTGTAATTTACTGTATTTCCCACAATCATGTGCTATTTAACTCACTTCAGAAATTAGATTAAACTTTGGACTCCCCCGCTCATAGAGGATCAGATGAAATACTGACCTGGAAGTGAACCTTTTCAGATATAACCAAACCTCGGAGGGGAATTCTTCCATCTGTAACAGAGACTGTGTTCCCTCTGCAAAGCCTGCAGAGCAGGTGCTGCAGGAGGGTGCTAGACAGGCTCTCCATGGTGGCACCACGGAGCCCTGGGCCATCCACCGCAGCTGCTCTAGTACATTTAAAACGGGATTCAAGACATGATCCAAAGGTGAACCTCAGGATAGCCTCAATAACCTTGTCTGGCTTGACGAAGCTACTGATGACCGATGACAAACTCTTTCAGGAAGCTCCCAGCCACAAGCTTCTTCTCCTAGCTATGGTCTCTGGGAGACTGAAGACCTGTGGTTCCCTGACCAGGGCAGTTCTTCAGGAGCTCCTCCATAAAGCACGCATCAAGCTGGCTTCAAGGCACAGAGCAGTAATTTACACCAGCACATACCGAGGGGGAGACACCCCAGCTGCTGGCGAAGAGGTATGAACAGACCCGATCAATTACACACTGGAAAAATAAAACTTTTAGACTAAAAAATAGGATTGAATTTCCAAAATATTAATTGGCATGAAGCTTTTCTAGAATCATCTCATTGCATAAAGTGAGATATTCCTTCTGTATTTAATTTCCACTCGGGTTTATGAGATTATCAGCACCACCATTATTTTGACACATCCTCGCTCAAAGACTTCCTGGACCTTTCCATTCCCTATGGCAATGCTTACCAACCTCAGTGCTAGTGACATAAGGGTGGATAACTCTGCTGTGGGGCTGCCCTGGCCATTGTAGAATGTATAGTTGTGTCCCTGGCCTTGCCTGGATGCCACTAATGATCCTAGGTGTGAGAATAAAAAAATTTCCAGACTGCCAAACGTTCCCTAGAGAGAAAATCACCCCAGTGGAGAACTTCACATTCTTACGAATGGGATTCATAAGAGTCACATTCTTACATTGTCACTGTCATTCTGGTACCTGGCACATAATCAGCCCACAGTCCCTATCTGAAGAGTAAAGGAATGAATGGCTGAATAGCTTCTTTTTCCTAGAACCCTCAAAAAGATCCCACTAATATTTACAGTTATCACTGGCACCCCCCCCAAAGCAAAAAAGGCATATTTTTCTGGACTGAAAACACCAGAATCAGGCATTTAATGATTTAGAATAGCCCCTTTTAATTATGTGTCTTTTGGATAAAAACAAACTTCGCAGAATAACAGCTAAGCATTTGATACGGATCAGACCCTTAAGCAGATGACTGACATTTGTGAAGTCACTTGGCCAAGCCACCTCCCCGATGTGTGGTCTAAACCAGGTGTCCCAGAAGGATTTGCATCAAATCCTACTGTCTTCTACTGGGTTCTACTGGTTTGTAAACGGTTTGTAAAGAGAGGGTCCCAATATGTACATAGAGATAAACTGAGGATATCCATATATGAGGATCCATATCCAAACAATCCAAAAATTGTTTCTGCACTTGCTTAAAATGCCTGCCATGAACACAATTCCTTTGGATGAAAGTACCATGCTATTAAGTCTCAAGAGGACTCATTTGAGACAGAACTACTAGATCAGTGAAACTGCCATTTTCATGAACAAGCTCTTTTTAAGCATGCATTGTTATGGGTTGGATCTTAAATTTCCCCTAAAAGCTCATGTGTTGAAGCCTTGGTACCCAGCTGCTGGTGCTACTGGGGGGTGGTGGGACCTTTAGGAGGTGCAGCCTAGTTGGAGTAAGCAGGTCATTGGAGCACTGTTGAAGGAGATATTGGGATCCTTGCCTCTTCTTTCTTTCTGCTTCCTGGCTACCAGGTGAGCAGGTTTGCTCTGTCATGTGCTTCCCACCATGATGTTTTGCTTCACTGCAGGCCCAAAAACAATGGGGCCAAGTGGTCATGGACTGAAACTTCTGAAACCATGAGCCAAAATGAAATTTTCTTCTTTTTTACTTTGATTTTCTTAAGTATTTTGTGACAGCGATGGAAACCTGACTAATACATGTACTATCTATCTGTGGAGCAATAATAAACCTTAGTGACTCACAGATACTTAAGGGACCTTGAACAACTTACTGGGAATCAACTAACCTTTCAAATTAGGTATTATGTGTAGCTCATCAGCAGAAGGTAAACCTTGGAGGAAGCAAGTGGAGGAGAAGCTTGGGTGTGAGTATCAGGTTTTGCAGGTCTTAGGAGGGGGGCAATGAAGTAACTTAGCAGGCAGGAGCACTGGAAGCAAGAGAAAAAGCCCGGGGTTGAGGGTGAGGGGGTTTGCCAGAGCCAAACCTCACTTGCTTCTTAGTTTTGTGGAAGACTGGTCTGGCTTCACTTCACAACAGTAAAGGTTACGCTTAATAATAAAAGACCACCCTAGAGGAGGAGGCTCCTTCTTAGATCCACACAGATGACAAAAACTAAGTTGTACTGCAGAATGCCTGGTCTTACAATAATCAATAAGAATATTATCTGGGCTTACAGTAACTGTGATTTATTCCAAACGGAACCTAATGGCAAAAGGAGGAACTCCGATGTAAACTTCAGGGAACCTCTTAAAACAAGGAGAAAGAATCAGAGCTTTTGTGCATATCCAGGCACCATCCAGCCTCAAGTATCCTGCAGCCTCCTCTGCCAAGGGTTTATAGGTGCAATGTTGCTAACCAGCCTTACCCCAGCAGGACAGCACCTGACCCAAGTCAGCTCACTGTGCGTCTCTCCCTGGGAATTTGGAATTGGGATTTTATGGCTGGTATTGTAATACATGAGCCAGGAACTTACCAACCATATTCTGGAGACCACAGGGACTAAGACCTTTCAGTCTGGGGAGAGAATAAGGAAACTGATGTGCAGACTGCATGGAAGAATGGAGTGGATACAGAGGCAACAGCTGGAGAGAGCAGGAGGGAAAGAGAGAGGGAGAGAGGGAGAGAGGGAAGAGAAGGAAGAAGGGACAGAGAAGAGGAGAGAGGAGGGAGGGAGGGAGGAAAGGAGTGAGACAAGAAGAGAGAGAAGGAGGGAAGGAGCACGAAGAGAAAGAGCGAGGAAGGGAGGAAGAAAAGGAGAGAGAGAGGGAGGTGGGGAACAGGGAGGGGAGGTGGGAATTCCTTTTCTTCCCTGCCCAAATAGTCCCTGGAGCTCTACAAGTCTCTCCTGTATCATAATCTTATTTAATTTCCAAGGTTTCTGTTACTTGAAAATAGAGTTTATCGTAATTATAGTGGTGGAACCAGGCCATAGTGGGACCTGGATAAAAATGACTGTTCATAGTCTGGATGCAGGAACCACGCTTTCTTTACAAAGCCCGTACTACTCCAGTCTCACCTTGAGGCCCTTGTTTGATATTCAAGGGTATGGACTTTGCCTTTCCTTTGAATTGTTCCACTTAGACTTATTTCAGCCCAAACAGAAATTTCTGATTATTAAACAAAACAAAATAAAGCCCACAACTTTTTCTGCTTGGACCGAAGTGCAGGTGCAATATCCCATAGTTCCTGCTGCCCAAGCAGACAGGAGTGGGGTCAGGATGGAAATTTCTAGGCCTGGACCAGCATGCAAGTGGGATGATGGGTGGACACGTTCTTATGAGGCCAAGGAGGAAAAGGAAAAGAGGCATGTACGCAAGAAGCAAAAACAGCTTGTCCCAAAGCAAGTGACTATGGCACTGGTAAGAATGCAAAGACCAGTGACAGGCACAGATTGTAAAGCAGTCACAAAACCCCAAATGGAGGCGGGGCTGCCATAGCCTAGACAGGTTTACTGTAGTAGTACTAGGGCAGACTCAGCTCCTGAGCTTCTAGTCCTGGCCCCCAGAAATGCTATGGTTGTGTAGGCATTTGAGGGTGCACACTACAAAAGCACACACGATGGGGTGTGGTATGGGAACAGGATGAGGCTGTGATGCCCTCATCTATCAGGAGAGTGGAGGACACAGGAAGGCAAGTAGGGGAACCATTTTACTTATGGACCAGTGGGGATATTTTTGAGAAATACCACGCAGATGGCCAAGACAACAGAAGTAAACCGGGACACGTGGGCCCCCATAAGACACTCGGCAGCACTGCACAGCCAGCATCCCTGGCTAGGTGGGGACCTGCAGCTGGCCTGACTTGTCTTAACAGGGTCTCTGTTTCAACAGAGCAGTCTGATGGCCTTGGCAAGAGCCACACACCTGGAAGGGAGCACAAGTGCACAAAACACACAAGCTACACACAAGAACAAACCGTGGTACAGGGAGTGAGGGGGCGGCTGGACAATGCAAGTGCAGGCAGACAGCGTCCTGCAGTATCTGCTCACACGCGGCCCATCAGTGTGAAGCCTGTGTGGGCCCCCTAGTTCTCCACAACTCTGTCTGCAGCCAGGAAACCAGACAGAAATCCCTGCCCTGGGGTGTTCCCCACGGCTAGGGGAAGGCAGACTACTAGGAAACATGTTCATCAGCCAGTGACCATGCTGTGGGGAAAAGAGGTATGGCACACAGATGGGATACACAGGGTGAGGTGGGGGCAGGCTGGTCTGGCCCTGAACTTTAGGAATTTCTAGGCCTCTACGCTTCATCCCTATTCCATGTGGGAGAAGGGAGGACGTCTTGGAGCCTGTGGTGGGGAGAGAGTTGGGTGGGGAGAGGGATGTGGACACGGTGCAGACAGGGCAGGCTGAGGGCCACTAGAAGGCTCTGGTGAACCCATGCCTAAGCTGGTCCCTCTGGCTGATGAGCTGTGACACAGGCCCTCTCTACCCCATGGTCTCTCCTCTGCACTGTATTCACTCCTGGCTCCTTTCTCACCCTGAGTCTTCTTTTGTGTGGCTTGCACCACCCAGATTCTCTTTCTTTGCTTTGTATA
Source organism: Erethizon dorsatum (assembly GCA_028451465.1). Lineage (NCBI taxonomy): Eukaryota > Metazoa > Chordata > Mammalia > Rodentia > Erethizontidae > Erethizon > Erethizon dorsatum. Next base: position 77,140,449 of record CM051835.1, read on the forward strand.
CCTCAAGCTTATTCATTTCCTTATCAGGGCGGGGCTCAGAGCCTTCTGGTTAAGGGTGAAGACAGCCAGGCTGTTTCCTCCACTGGTCCTGGCACCAGGGAGTGCCTTCTGTTGGAATTCTCATGGAAATGGGTCTTCATGATGCCTGTTCTCGATCTACAACCATGGGCAGCTTTCCCTGCACTGAGAAGGACACATCCTTGACTAAATGCTCTGTTGTCATTGTCCTGAAATTCTCGGTAATATTTAACAAGAGGTATCACATTTTTACTTTGCACTGGGCCCCACTAATTATGTAGCCAGTCTTGCCTAACTGAATATATTAATGAGAACTAACATCTATATCATATAGTTGATTAAAATATATGTTCTCTGAATATGAATCAATGAGAACAAAGAGTTACTTCTGATTTATTACTAAAAATGGAAGGTTACCAGGTATTTTAAAGATTCTTGATGCCCTTACCATACTTCTCTTCATGAAAAAATATTTAGGAAAGATTAGAGACCAGGAATGACCAAATTTCATCACTTTATGTCACAGCAATGAAGCATTAACAAAACAACAACAACAACAAAAAATCAACAAAACTTTAAAGTTCCAGGCCATGTCTGTACCAAGGGATTGGCACTTGGCAATTAGATTACAACTTTTTTGGGGGTGGGCATGAAAACCTTTAATAAAGCAGTGAGCTTTAACTCACAGCTCTGATGATGCAGCCTTTGGGATGAAGCTAGATGTCCTTCTGAGTGAAGGCTCCTGAAACTATCAAACCAGTCCTAGTCATGAGTCGAACTGTGTCCTCCCAGAAAAGTACACTCAAATCCTCACCCCTGGGCTCTATTAATACGGACTTATAGGAATAGGGTCTTTGAGGATACAATTAAAATGAGGTCAATTGGAGTAGGGTAAACCCCAAATCTAAATACTAGTGATCCTATAACTCATATGTGGCTTGAGTCAGACCTAGAAAGACACAGAGAGAAGACAATGATATGAAGATGGAGGCAGAAGCTGCAGTGATGCTATCTGTCCACAGCGCAAGCCAAAGGAACTCCCAGGGTTGCCAGCCATCACCAGAAGGTGGGAAAGAGACATGGGAGAATTATAGAACCTTTAGAAAGTTCTAAACCTTCTAAACCTTCTATGCCAACCCAGCCTACCCCTTGACTTCACAGGGCTAGCCTCAAAAACTGTGAGAGAGAAAGATTTATTTTTTAAGCCACCACATTTGTGGTCATTCATTATGACAGGAAATTAATAGAGTCCTTATATATATCATTTTTTTTAATTGGGGGAAGTGAGAGACACAATATATGAATAATAAAATAATAATAGCTATTAATCACAAATACTTGTTATAAGGTGCCCTAGATGAGGATAAGTAATTTACAGGTACTCTTTTTTTTTTTTTTTTTTTTTTGTGGGTACCAGGGGGTCGACCTCAGGACCTCGCGCGCCAGCAGGCGCCCGTGCCGCTGAGCGATATCACCGGCCCCTTTTTCGTATGTGGGTTCCGGGAGTCGAACTCGGGCCTTCGCGCTTGCAAGGCAGGCGCTTATGCCGCTGAGCCATCTCACTGGCCCTACAGGTACTCTTGAAACCTCACAGTACTCCCTTTTTGCAGATGAGGAACCTGAGGATCAAAGAACTCACATCTTTACTAAAGATCATGGGTGGTCAAGAGTGCTAAGCCAGCTACAGCAACCTCATCAAATGCCAAGGGTGGGCAGGAACGACAGCCAATCACATTGTTGGGGCTCTGGGGTTTGCTGTTCCAGAGATCTTTTAGAACTCCTCCACCAGGAGTTATTGGGGTAGTCCATTAAAAAAGACTTTTACCTTCACGAGAGTTCCTCTTTCAGCCAGCTAGGAAACAAGAGTTGCAACTGTAAAAGGAGTTGAATAGTGGAGTGGTCTTTCTCTTGAAAATTTTCATTTTAGATTGCAGCCTGCTAATTTCATCATACCTTCAGTAAATAACTCTTCCAGGGTGCCTAGGAGGTGCAAGTAACCCTAAAAAATTCAGGCCTACCATGAGCAAAACTTGCGTCAGTGTAATATAATGCTTTAAAAGGACTGTGCATAATTATTGCAGGAAATGAGGCATAACTGTAATTTATTTTTCAAAAGCTTTTATTCTGGCTCAATTTTGGCTTTTCCTAGATGTGCTTGTTTGAAAAGAAGCACAGTAGATATAGACCGTACTTAGGAGCAGCCGCTGGGATGTTTAAAAGAAGACAGGAATTCAAAGTTTCCCAACTTGTACAGTGCTAGGAGTTCCTGTTCACTCCTCTTGATGAAGTTCTTGGGTAGAACAAGGAAGAAGACCTTGTACTGGGGAATATACCTGACTGAGGGAAAAAATCTTGTCATGGGGTGAGGTGTCAGGCTCTCCTGGCAGATGTGAACCTCGGGCAGGAGTGTGGATGGGAGCCATCAAGGTGTATTTGTTGGCAAGCATAAAAATATGATCATTTGTTCTTTTTATTGAACACTTACTCTATGGTAGGACATAATATCCTCACAGAACAACCTGAATACAAATCAAGAAAGTTCCAGAGGGCCGGTGAGATGGTTCAGCGGCATAAGTGCCTGCCTGGCAAGCGCGAGGGCCCGAGTTCGACTCCCAGAACCCACATACGAAAAAAGGGCTGGTGATATCACTCAGTGGCACAGGTGCCTGCTGGTGCGTGAGGTCCTGAGGTCGACCCCCGGTACCCACAAAAAAAAAAAAAAAAGAAAGTTCCAGAATAAAAACCATTAGAAATCAACATAAATAAAAAGCTAATGTAAAATTAAGATATAAAACACAATTCTCAAGCAAATTGGTGAGACCTCTGTATGCGACTTCTTCCTTTGGTTGGTGGCTTGTTACTAAAACTCCACGGCTGTAATTATAGCCTGGACCTGATTTTAGAATATTCTTCCAAAGCCCACACAAAGTTTCCACTTTCAGTTCGTTGAGGATGAAGAGAAAGCAAAAAGACTGGGTGGTAGGGGCCAGAAATGACAAAGGGAACACCTCCTCTGGTCCCAGCCACTCATTCTTAAGGACAGTGGCACGGACAGCACCATTCAATGCCACAAGCTACTCCAGTGTCTGGCAAGTTTCAGATGCCTATTTAAAACGTGGAGAGACACGCTCCTGTCTGGCTTATGTGTCCTCTCTTGAACAGCATGTCTACTTTGGGCCTCCTCTTCTCCCAGTAGCTGTAAGTTAGAAGAAGCCACACTGAATAGATTTTGAGTTTTTAAGCCAACATTTAAAAAGCTGCTGCTGCTTTTCAGGGACAAATATTTACAACATCACATTAGCGAAAGCATTATTTAAGAAATAAGATCCAACTATCTTTTTGTTTTAAAATGCCTTAAGAGTAATTTCTCATTCAGAGATCTAAGAGGAAAAAAAATTGACAATGATTTTTAAGTTGTCAATCCACTAAATATGCATGTGCGTTTTGAACATCAGCTCAGACACAGAATGTAGATGGAGAATCTATTCTATGCAAACTTTATGGTAGGGCAGAATTCCAATTAAATCTTAAAGGAGAACTAATTGGAATTTTCGAGAGGAAGGAAAAGGATTTATAAGTGCAAGAAGATCCACCCTCTCACCCATGTTAGTGCATCCACAGGAAGCAAAAAAGTCAGAGATTTCTGCCAAAAGTCAGAAAAACACTTTCTTAAGGTAAAAAGGTTAATGAGGGTTGAAATACAAAACGGGAAGAAGAAAAACATCCATAGACTTTATGTACTCCAAATTAGACCTGTCACAATTCAGTGATGTCCCCCATCACTGAGCCTTGAGATGGAAGAAGACCTACATAATGCAATTCTTTACCCTAGTGCTAAATAGGTAGGGTTGAATAATTCCATCCTTCAGTTCAAGGACGGCAAATGCCTGAAACCCTTGCTTTCTAAAAACGGAAGCAGAGAAACAGACCAAACTAACACGAATGTGTATTTGACTGGTGCACACTTGTTCTTATGAAGTATCAGTAAGCAACAGAAGAAAACTGGTTTCCCTTGTTGTCTCTGACCAAAGATTACCTAATTCCAACAGTCATTTGGGCTATTGGCCCTAATGGAAATCAGAGTTAAAAAAAGAAAGCAATTCACATTTTGCTTCTCCTGCTTATTCTTTTCTTCCTGGATCCTTTAATTTCTCCAACTTCCAAATCATCAGCCCCTTTGCTGGGGTAAATCTCCAACTCTAGTCTGTCTTGCCTTCCCTCCCCTCCCCTCAGCAGCTTCCTATGCTGGGCAGTTTAGCATCAGATTCCCTTAGAGGACCCTCCAAGACAACACGGTAGAGCGAAGGAAGCAGGCTGTAATTTTCTGACGAAAGGCCAGATCTGCGAGCGCTGGTCTAAACTGGAGATAGTAGTCTTTCCCTTTTGTAAATACACGTGGGAAAATCCACTTAACTTCCCACCAGGTCGCCCTATCTTTTGTTTGGTCTGGAGAAGAGGATCCAGCTTGGCTAGGCTGCGAGAGTGCCCTGTACCCAGAGTACACACAAAAGGCACTGGATGGTAGCTCTTGCCCTTATTTGCTTTCACAGCTGTCTACACAGAAATGAAGGGAGTTAGCATCGCTGAAAACAAAAGACAAAACACAAAATCTGAAACCACCAACTGTTCTCACTTGCCCAGGAACAGCAATTCTCTTTTATTGCTACTCTGAGTGGAAAAGTACTGCTGGCCTTTCACCAGGGCTTCTGTAAATGCTACAGACTGGGCATGCTCTGTTTTTCTTTCACTGGACATGGGAAGATGAAGAGGGGATGGGCCTAATTCTCCAGAATTAAGTCAATATACACATAGGTGTTTCCAGGCACAAGGATCAAGCACAATGCCTTCTCAGGACTCCATTTTAATTAGATACAAAGGTACTGTGGTAAGCATGAAGCTAAATGTGAAAAACAAAGGAATTTGCAGTCCCCTGTCTTTACTACCAGAGACCAGATGGAAAGCGTCCACAGTACCTCCCCACCTCCCTGGTGTGGCAAAAGAAAGGACACAGGCTTACCTTGAAGTTGTGTGTCTTCTCATAGTTGAAGTGGTTGTCGTTGTGTGTAAGGGCAGCCCTTCGAACCAAGGAGGAGATCTGTGGACAGGCAAAGAGTTTGAGAGGAGGCCAAAGCAAGCTGCCTTTGACTCCCACCTTCACCCCTAAGGCCACGGCCAGGAGCTCTTGGCGTTTCCTGCCTTGCTTAGACTTCCGAACCACAGCACACTTTTTCTCATTTTCTAGCCACAGTTCCTGGGAGAACATAGTGCCTGGTCTCAGCTGTCTCTAGTTTCCCCTGCGGAGACTGGGAAGCTCCCTGCTGTCAGGGTTTTCGAAGCGCAGCTAATGTTAGGCAGCAGATTTGAGGCAGCTGCGTCCTGTCTGCAGAGGCCCCGACATGTGACCTGGAAGGGCCGGTTTGAGTGATGGAGGGGGCTCTGCTGCTGAATAAGGACGGGCCTGTTTTGTGCTATTTCTTAAGGCTGGCGTGTGCCTGAAACAATAGCACACATTCATGTGCACGGCAACCCCCAGAAGCTATATCCAGTCAGTCACTGAGGATCAGGGAGGCAGGGGCAGCCGGCTTTATTCTTCCTGCCCCGGCACATAGCAAAGGAGAGATTGCTCCTACTTACTAGTACAATACACACACACACACATGCACGCACGCATGCACACACAAAACACACACACACACACACACACAGCCCTCAACTACCTCTGATGTTCAAAGGCTGAGGCTGTATCCAGTTATCCTGGGTCTCTGAAATCTATCCTGGGCTGAACTCCAACAGATTAAACCTTTAAACCCCGAAGATTGTTTAATCTTACAGGGATAAAGCCTCATCTCTTTTTTCAAATCTGCCCCAGCACTTGAAAGCTTCATCTCTACTCTTATGCATGCATTAAATTGGAACAGGCTGAGCACCAACTGGGGTATCAAAGGAGAGCAAAACATTTCAGCTTGGAGTTTTACAGTCAAAGTTACAAAGTAAGAGGCAGGATGTCTTGCTCTAGGATACCTCCCTGCTTCTCCTTTCCTTTTCCTTCCACCCCCAAACCCACAAAGAGAAGACATTCCTTAACTAAACCCCAAAACATCACCATTACTTTTAAAAAAAATAAACATATTTGATGCTCATTCTGTTATTAACCCCGCCTATCTAAATGTCCTTTTTGCTCTTAAAAGCATTGTTCACTTGGTGGTTTCCTGTGGGACCGCAGTTTTTGGTCCCAAGTCCCTCCATTAATAAAAGTGGGGAAGTCGTGATGTCTTGGGAGTACTCCTGATAGGTTGCTGAACTTTAATGCAGCTGATGCCAGACAGTAAAATCAATACTTAAGGAGCTAGAAAGCAAGAAGAACACAGATGGCTGGACCATTATGGAGATGAACAGTCTGGAAATTTCATCCTGCCTCTACCGAGACATAGCTCCACATCTCACCTAAGCCCTTCCAAGGAGCCTTGTGGACAGTAACAAAAAATCACCTTTCCTCGTGTAATTCTCTATTCCTGTATCCCACCATCATTTCATCTCATTTCAGAAGTCCATTCTGTTATTTCATCTTCTGTTATCTTCAGTAATAACAGCCATGTTTTATACTGAGCATAATAACTTCAGCTATGCCGGATGCTACTCAGAATGTATTTAATGCTCATACTTATTTAATCTTCAGCACATGGGTATGAAGAACAAGATTTTTTATCCACGTTTTATGGATGAAGAGAGAGAGGCACTGAGAGGTACAATGCTTTGCCCAAGGACATGTAGCTAGTTTAAGCTGCAGAACCAGGACTAGAACACAAAGCATCTACACCCAGAGCCTACAATTCTAAACCTATGCCCTGCTATCTAAGTACAGTGATACGCCATCACATCATGGCACCATGGGCTGCCACACCCTTTATTTGACACATTTGTTAAACAGACCCACAATAATGCAGACCCTCATCAACACTCTAGTCCATCTTGCACACAGCTGCAGCACACCTCCTAATCCAAACACCCCTCCCCATTTGCTCAGAAAATGCCAGTGCTTCTTTGTCACTTAACATGTCCTGGCATTGCACATTTCCATGAGCTAGTCCCCAAAATATCCAGCTCATATTATTTCCCTACACAAATGCAACAAAATCTCTTCTGACATACTCAGCTTCTCACCTTGGTAGCTTGCTCTGTTCTTTAGAATATTATCATTTCAGCATGTCTACATCTTCACCAACATTCACACTAATTCAAATGCCACCCTCCCCAAGAAGACTTTTCCAAACTCCTTACTGGAGGTAAGCTGTCCTCTGAAATCTGATGGTGCTTTATCCATATTTCTCCGGTTGTACTCATCACTATCTTGTATTACAGTGATGTGCGATGATCTGACTCCCGTTTCATACTGAGGACACAACATGACATACATATGCCTAACTTGCCCTTGTCCCTCCCTTAAAGAGGGTCTAATAAGATTCCTTGCCATAGCAGGCACTAAATGTGGAAAGCACTTGCTCCTGTAGGTAGCCAGAGCTCTGGAGGAAGGCAGGCAGAGGCACCTGCAAGGCATGGGGTCTCCCACTCTACCTTGGGATCATCCTTCCCATGCCTCTGCTTCCAAGGACCTGAGCCTCCAGAAAGCTGCCCTCCTGATGGGCTCCACCAGATTCCTTAGCCCTTCTCCCCACTGTCCAATCTAGGACAGCTGTCACTGGCAGGGCTCAAGCAGAGGCATGGCAGACCTTTGAAAGTCTTCCAGAACATGGCCTAAAGGTAAAAAGATGGAGCTGAGAAATAAGGATCCTTTACCAAACCTTCACTGTTAGCCAAATCAAGAGCTACCCTGCGATGGCCAGCCAGCCATACTGGGTAAGAACAAATGCTGTGATCTGAACTAGGTTAATTCCATGAATATGCACTTTCAGAATCTGATTAACTTTTTCAGTGGAAAGTGAGCAAAAAGTTCCCTCCCTTTCAGTATATGGGTGAATACAAGATTTCATATTTTCTATTATTGTGTCTTTACTGAGAACAAGTGATTTTTTACTTGTGACAATGATTTCTTTTTCAGATATTTATTCACTAGAATTTATGCAAACACAAGACATATTTAGACATGAGCAAGAACCACACACTGTTTCCTCAAGGGTCTTTTTACAGAGAACTGTAAGTATTAGTATTGGCACAAGCATGATTGTGAGTAGTGTGGCTGACCTCAGGGCACCCTCTTATTAAAGGAAAATGATTACAAAATCTCTTGGTAAAAACCTCCCTCTTATAGAATGCACTCACACAGAGCTCTTCTTCATCTAAGCCCCTCGAGATCAGCTCCTTGGTCCCCTTTACATCTCTCACAATGTCAAATACAGCATTCTCTATACACAGTACACACTGAATACTTTTGCTGACAGTTTTTGCCAACAGAAATTTACATTTGACCTATTTTATCTATACATTCATGAAATGAAGCACATTTCTCTACACGTTCTGTTGAAACTAGAGATTCTCCCTGGAACTGCTGACTTTTTGATCAGGATAATTTCTGTTGGGGGGAGGTCTGTCCTGTGTATTGTAAAATATTTGGGAGGATCCTTGGCCCCTTTTCAATAGATGCTACTAGCACATCCCCAATTGTGATCACTGGTGGTATCTCCAGGCATTGCCAAATGCCACCTGGGAGGCAAAATTACCTCAGTTGAGAATACCTGGATTAAATGAATAACACACATATTTGAAGCATTCTTACTATGTGCTAGGTATGATAGGTACTTTACATAGTTCGACTCGTTTACGATGTTTAACCTTACAAGTAGGTACTACTACAATGACCTCCAAGGCTGTGGCCACTGGTAACTGGTAGAATGCAGGCAGAACTAACTAGGTCTATGCACCCTCCCAACACTCTAACGTTTTTACTGTGGTAAAGTACATATAACATTAAAATTTACCATTTTAAAATGTATAATTCAGTAGCACTTAATACACTGTAAAATGTTCCAGAACCCTTACCACTATTTAGCTCCGGATCATCGCACACCACCCAAATGAACCCTCTTACCCATTAGCTGTCGCTGTCCAATCCCTGTTCCTCCCAGCTCCTGGGAACCACCAGTGTGCTTTCTGGCTGTATAAATTAGCCTATTCTTAGTGTTTCATACAAAGAGAACCACATGCTGTATGGTTTTTTTTGTCTGGTTTCTTTCACTTTGCATAATGTTTTAAGGTTCTTCTGTGTTGTAGCATGGACACACCACATTTTGTTGCTCCATTCATCATTTGATAGACCTTTGGATAGTTCTCGTGTTTTGGCAATTGTGAATGGAGCTACTAAGGACACTCTTGTATAAGTTTTGCTTGAGCACTTGTTTTCCATTCCTTTGGGTATATACTAAACCCGTGGTGGCATACCTATGGCACACATGCTACAGCCAGCTGTTTATTATCTAAAAGGCTCTAAAAGGTTCGCTATTGCTGTACTAAACCTCTTCTCTTAACCACCTCCTAACTGTCTCTCATCCCAAGTGTCCACATGGGAACATCTCTGGCAGCTGTGTGTCACAATTACACTCCTCCCCACTGTTCGCCTGCTAACTATCGCAAGGTGGGGTTCCCTGGGCGGATTTTTACGGAAGAGACTTGTACTCACTCCTGCCTTCTGCTAAAGATCCTATGGCAAGTGGGTAGGGCCATAAATCAATGGTGAAAGAAGCTTGCACTTCCCTTTCCTTTTTCTTTTTCTTATAAAGAAGGGTTGCGTTTTATTTTGTAAGGCCTCTCTCTGTCCTCCTTTCTCTCTATGATCAGGACCCGGGATCCAAGGGGGAATCAGGTAACACGATGGGTGTGAACGTTTGTCAGATGAAGACAAGGAGGAAAGGATGGGCGAGTGAGTGAGAGGACATTGGGGACAGTGAGTGAGAGGGAGGAATGCCCTCCCCTGCTCTGACTGTGGTGACCCGGCATCCTAAGGGCAGAGGGGATTGTAGACCTGCATGTACGCGGTGGCCCTTTCCCCACCTGGCTTCTGGTCGGCGCCTCTTGCTCCAGCAGCAGCCACTGTCTGCCTTACAGGTACCAGTTCTAGAGAAAGTGAGTAACCACAGCGCACAATCCTTCCATAGACTCCCAGTACATTCCCGTTGTAATGGCTGATACATTGTGTCAACTTGAGAAGTGTAGAAGTTTGATTAAGCAACTCAGCAGGGGGCCAGGGTCCTCACTTTGTAAACATCTCATCCCCAGCAAGAGGGCCTGGAGATGGTGCCAGTGCTCCTGCTTACAATATGAGGGAGGAAAAGAGCCGTGTTCTCCCTCTTTGGCTCTTGTTGCTTTTGCTGTCTGCTGGTGCCTTGAACTGTTGCCTCTCACTATGCCGCCCTGCCTGGGAGCCAGCTGATTACAGACTTAAACCTCCACAAACTGTGAGCTAAATAGACCTTTCCTTCCTTAATTTTGGGTGTTGGGTATTTTGTCTCAGCAATGAGAGAAAAGTAACCAAGACACCAGTGCTGAATTTTAAGGAGAGCTTCCTGACATGTCACCTTCAGTCCCTGGACAGTCTCTGCACTATTCCACTTCCAGTGTTTGTGCTCCTTGGCCCTTAACACTCCTCTACGTTGAGTCTGAATCTCCCTAGGGTGATGTCAGCCTGAGCAGTACGATGGGGAGTAGCAATGAATCAAAAATTTCAAGAGTTTATGTGTATTGAGCCAATGATTCTAGTTCTAGGATTCTCTTAGGCAGACATTAACATGCGTATCTGTATATAGAGATAATCAAGAAAATAATATCAAAAATGAGAAAAAACCAAAATACCAAATATAAGGGAAAGATTAAGTAAACTATGGTATAAATATTTTTGGAATGTGAAATGAACATTAACCAAGATAATTAAAATAACATTCAATGATGAAAAGATGTATCCCTACGTCATGTTAGGTGAGAAGGAGGCTGCTGTACCATACATGGTCTGATTCCCAGTTTTGTGTAGATGCACACAGACTATGTCAGAGGGAAACACACTGAAGTATCTCCCCACACCAAGCTGCTGAAGATAAGCAACAATTATTTCTGGGTGGAGAAGTTTTCACTGATCTTCATTTCCTTTTATATTATTTTCTGTAGTTTTTGGAGTTTTCTCCACTGATTATGTTCTAGATCCATTATATGGAATGATTTCATAAAATACATTATAAACACTTTATTAGATGTACCATGCACGTATCACAAAGCCTTAGCAGCCTGAGTACTCTTCGAGCTCGTTTAACCCCACCTTTTCTTTTTACAGGTGAAGAGACTGAGGGTCAGAAGAGTTCCATGATCCGCTCCTCATCACAGAGCTACTGAACAACTAGACTAAGAAGCAGATCCAGAGCCAGGCCCCTGCCTGAAAGTCCATACAGCTGTGCTTCTCACACCTGGGTGGCTTCGGAGTCCCTGGGAGCTTGGTAAACTGCTGCTACGCAGAGCCCCAGTGCTGCTGGTTCAATTGGTGGGAGGCGGGAGAATCCACATCTCCAAGTTCCCAGGTGAATCTGAGGTTGCTGGGATGACACTTGGAGAGCCTCATTTTATTCCTTCCACAGAACCTGTCATTCAGACCTTGCCTGATATTTAGAATCATCTGGGCAGTAAACATACACCCCCGAAGCAATATGCTCAAGCTCCATCTCAGACCAATTAAATATAAATTTCTGGGAATGAGATCCAGCCTTTAAAAATTCCTCCAGAGGATCACAGTATGCTCCTAGAACTAACCGTCACTACGCGCATCCCAAGTGCCGCAATGTAGATGAATTGATAGAAGCAAAAGTATGAATGTGGCAAATGCTACTGAACAAATTCTCCCTTCCCCAGAGCAATCAATGTCTCTTCAAAATGTTATTGTGTTTCTATTCATCCCACTCTCCACATCGCACCACTTAAAACCTTTACAGATTCTTAAGATAAAGATGAAAACCATACCATGACCAGCGAGGCTTATGTGGTCCTGGCCCTGCCACCTTTCCAGCCTCACCTCCCACCACTTCCCTGCTGTCACCTTGAGAATTTACAACCACATACCTATTAGTATCACTTTAAAATTATGAGCTAGGACTCCTGCTAGCCTGCTGGCTTTATGAGATCAGGACTGTGTGTGCTTTTCATCACAATTAAAACCCCATGCATGGGACCTGACATCAAGTAGGTGCATGCTAAACTTACTGAATGAGTGAATAAATATCCACAGCTACAAAATATCTGAAGATCAAGGACTGCTGCAAGGGCTTCTTATCACCACTGTCTACTTATTTAGTTCGTTTACTCTTGGTAGACTCTGCTACAAAGTCCAGAAGCTTTGTCTCTTGGGTTTGCCTCTGGACTAGATGGCTGGGGTGGCCAGAGGAGGCCCTGGAAACTAGAGGAGCCTGAATCCAGGTCAGCCCAAATCACAGGCTCTCAGGGACAAGGCCAGGTTTGGAGCTGGAATGATTCTAAAAGTAACTCTGCATATTTGTGAAATTTAATATATATGTAATTACATATATATGATGTTTTTCTTTCCCCTATGAGGGAGGTAAAGCAGTGTCATTCTCATTTCACAGATGAGAAAATTGAGCGGCTCTCAGGATATGCTGGGGGTGAGAATCAGGTATCCCAATGCCCTTTCCCAGGAAGTCCCAGGCACCCCGTGTAGCTGATGACAAGACTCAGCCTTCCTTTCTGCCCCTAGAAGACTTTTTTACAAACTTTCAAAACTTAAAAAAAAACTTGCAAACGACCCGTACTTCTATCAACCCCATCTCCGTGACTAGCATGAAGCCAACACTCAGGAAAGTTTTGTTGCCTGAAAAATAAACATACCCAGTTTTTAGCAGTCCTTCTATTTTCCTTACCTCCGAAATGACTTCGATTTTATAAAAAGCTAGCATGCTCCCTTTTCTCTTTAGACCATCACTTCACTTTGCACACATAGGTGTGAGGTGCTGGGGTTGGGTGATGATTCTGGATTGTGTAATATTTCCCCAATGCTACAAAACACTGACTTTTGCCCAGATCCAGGGACATTTAGCAAAGGGCTGTATGCATTCACCCAGGATGGTGGTAAGAAATTTGTTCTTTCTGTTTTCATTCTCTGTGGGTCACATTTGAATAATTTTGATGGCTGGAAAATGAGTATACTGATTGTCTGCTTACTATGTGTTATTTCATGTGTGTGTGTGTGTGTGTGTGTGTATACAGAACCTGCCAAAAAATATATACACACTTCAGAAAAAGAAAAATAATAAATGTCTAGAAGCTAATGACCACCACTTTGAGCACCTCCTGTAATTGTAGAGGCCAAAGGTAACTTGCATTAACGTCATGATGTCTCAATAAATTTAGTATTAAAATATTTATACCAGTTTTTCTTTTCCTGAAGTGTGTACATATGTTTGGCTTTCTCTCTCTCTCTCCCTCTCCCCCTCTCTCTCTCTATATATATATGAAGGTCTTCTATGTAGATATCTAAAGGACTTATGGATAAAGATATAGGTGTTTTCCATTCTGTTTTTGGCTGTGGTATTCTAGATCTGGTTCTCTATTTCTGTTAGAAAGTAAAAACAAACAAACAAACAAAAACTAGAAATACTAAGCGAAATAAGCCCAAAATGCTGAATGGTGATCAAAAGCAGTGGTTTTCTTCTGTTAACACTATTAAACTCAGCCTTTTTGATCACATGCACACTGAATACTTTCTCCTCCTGCAAAGTAAGTTCTTTGTTCATCCTAAAAACTGCCCTGGGAGTGTTTGCTTATGGTTTCCAGGCCTGAAAATGGAGGAAGATAACAAAGACATATGACTAAAACTCATTCCCATGAGTGCTGAAGAAAGGAGAAAGCCCAGGTTGGGGGGCTGCCATCCTCCCCGCCACAGTGCTGGTTAAAGCTGTGTCATCCTGGTCTTGTCGCGTCCATAAGCATCAGGTGTCAGCAGCAGCCCTGGATCACGCCTGGAACTCCTGCTGACCTCCAGGCCTGCTGTGTTCTGGTCGGAGGCGGAGAGGCCTTTGTCTCTGGCGGCACAACGTGTCCAGCTTCTGCCCAGAATGTTCTCCAGGGACAGATGGCCACCCTCAATACGAGGAACACAAAAGCATCAAGGAGTGGTCTTGCCACTCCTCCTAGAACTTGCTTCATTTCATTCAAAACAGTCATCATTCACCCAAAATTGAAGGGCCCATGGTCTCTAAAAGGGACCAGTGTGCCCTGTATATAGACGCAGATATATAATCTGATGTTTCCAGGGTTGATTGATAATACAACTTATAATTGTTTTCTTGGTCTATAATTTCTCTAGCTGTTTTACTGAGACTGACGTCAACAAATTTGGCTGGTGTTTCTCACAGACTGGATGTAGAAACACATTCCACATCACAGACAAAATGTTAGCGTGCCATTAGGCATCTCACACATTTAAACATGTAGTTGTTATTGTTTGCTTTTTTGTTGTTTTATTATGGTGTGCAGTTGTGTAAACAACAACAAAAAGTTTTATATCAGAGTGTAGCAATACATTTTCCTTAAATGGGAACTTTAAAAAATTTTAGATAAATTCCTTAAATGCTAAGCTTAAGAGTATGGCAGTTATCTCTAATAGAACAAAACACTTGTCAAATCAAGTTCCTTCAAAGTGCTTTACAACACTTTGGGTAAATTTTCATAAAACTATTTCAAATAAACCATGTACAATTTTATTTATTTATTTATTTATTTATTTATTTATTTATTTATTTTTCTGTGGGTACCGGGAGCTGAACTCAGGACCTCATGCTTGCCAGGCAGGTGCTTATGCTGCTGAGCTATCTCACTGGCCCAAACCATGTACAATTTAAAGAAGCAACTATTAACCAAGATCCCAGCTGTTGTTTCCCTTTTCCCTATGCCATTCTCTTCTTATATACTATATTCACCTCCTTTCTTTTCTATTTTCATTCTTGCCACCTGACTCTCCACTTCTGGCCAAAGAAGTAAGTGCCCCAAATGATTGACTTATGGGATTTATTACAAAAGTCAAGACACTCAATTTCTCGTTTATGACACCTAACTTTACAGCAGAACCCAGGTGTGTTTCTCTAGTGCTTGCTCCTCCCATGGTATCTCACTTGGTCGAGCCTGAGAAATCTCTACTGGGGGCCATATGTTTGCCAGATTGCATTTTCTTGTCACCCTACACCGTGGCAATGTAGGGGTTCACTACAGAATCCACCAAACGGAGCCTCCATTACTGTCTACCACACTCTCCAGTCAGCAGTTGGAGTAAGGTGTACTTTTGTCTAAAGACAAAAGATCAAATTAACCAAGTATTTTCTGCACATGAACTGTCCTAGGTTGTAAATGACAGAGATGCCTATTTAGAAATTTCACAACTGAAAGTATCTCAAATCCTCTACTGTGCTGTGTACAGTGAACAATCTGCATACAAAATAGCCCTTAACACCATTCACAGCTGCGTGGCTGACCCTGCCCAGGAAAGATCCTGGGGAGATTTAAGAACTCTGTATTCTGAACTGTGGATGCCTGGGCATTCCAAATAAAACGATGAGTTTATTTCTGGGTTGAGTTCCTGAGTGAGTGGTGGCTGGGATTTTCAAACTCTACCATCGACTTCACATATGTGTGTTGGGAAGCCCAGCCTTATGCTAAATCAACGGCCCTCTTGTCACTTCCCAGATGGAATGTCAGAGTACGTGTGATGATGCAGCACTGCCTGCTCTGGGAAGAGAGAGGGTTGTGCTAATGCGAAGTGTGACTATTCCAGGGAAAGACAGTTCAGGCCACAATTTGACCTTAGTTCTTTTTAAATGTGATAAAATTATACTTAGATATCATCCTTCCTTCCCTTCCTTCCTTCCTTCCTTCTTCCTTCCTTCCTTACATTTTCCATCTGTCCCTCCCTCCCTCCCTCCCTCCCTCCCTCCCTCCCATCTTCCCTCTTTCAGCAACTATTTATGGAACATCTGAGCATCTATTATTTATCGGGCACTGTGGTAGGCCAGTGTCATAGAGCAGTGAACAAGTGAGAAAAATCTCTGTCCTCTTGGAGGGTAGATGATAAACAAAACTAATACATGTATTATATATCATTTTAGAGCCTAATACGCACTATGCAGAAACACAAAGCAAGAACACAAGGAATGACGGGGAGGGGAGTTGCAATTAAAACCAGGGAGGTCAGAAAAGGTGTCACTGATTGAGCAGGTGACATCTGGGCAAACACTGGTAGGAGGCCATGGGCAACAAGCCATACTGATCTCTGGAAGCAGAGCACTCCAAGCAGAGGCTGCAGCAAATGCAAAGGCCAAGAGATAGGACCATGTTCAAGAAATAGCAAATAGCACACACAGCAAGAGTGCTTATACTAGAAGGTAAGCGAGGGAACCAGGAGCTTCTGGGAGAGAGTGAAGGTTTCCACCATAACTGAGAGAGACGTGAGCAGCCAGCCAGGGCAGTGTTCTGAACAGAGTTGTGGTGTGATCTAAGCAGCTTTAAAGAAGTATGCTCTGCCTGCCATGGTGAGGACCGTAACAGGCAGAGTGGGAGCAGGGAGAGCAGTTAAAGGTGACTGCAGCAGCTCCAAGAAAGAGAAGACAGCGGCCTGGATCAGGGTGGAGCTGTGGAGGTGATCAGAAGTGGTCAGAGTCTGGATGTCATTTGGAGGCAGACTCTCTAGGATTCCGAAGCTGGAAGATTGGAGATACGAAGTGCACAAGAACAGAAGCCTAGGATCACAGTGTAGGTCTGGACCTAAGCAATGATATGATGTTTCCACTGAGGAAGATCAAAAGGGCCGAGGGAGGGGCCCAGTGAGAGGGAAGGCCGGGCACCCTGGTTCAGATATATTAACACTGAGCAGACAGTTGGATATGCAACCCTGGAGCACCAGGGAGAGGAGGTGCTGGAGATCTTTTGGGAATCTTCCCTGGCAGATGGAAGAGAGCATATGCGGGTGGAGAACAGCAGAAGTCCCAGGACTGAGTCAAGTACTAAGAGGCCAGGACACAGGGAAGGAAGTAGCCAAAGAGGAGAGAGGGAGAGAAAGTAGGAAGGTCTAATATCCTAGAAGACAAGTGGAAAGAGGACCAACAACGCTAATGTGGCTGATAGGTTGAGTTTGACAGGGACTGAGAAAGGGCAATGAAATTTGGCCACATGAAAATGAACAATCACCTTGACAAGAGTAGCGAAGAAAACCTGACTGAGGGTGCCCGAGGGAGACAGTGGGGCAGACAGAGCAGGGTTAGAGGAGGGAGGATGGTAGAGCAGGACTGTGTGTACTCCAGAGCAGAGTTAGCAGGGAAAAGGGGTGAGGAGAGTGAATGCAGAGACTGTTTCTCCTTTTATGAGTAGAAGAAATCCATTTGGATTTTCTGTGCTCACCATAAAACTTTACCTTATAGAAAGAACCTGGTTCTATCTGTGATGTTTGGCCAGAGCTTTCAAGTCAGTAAGAGGGCCAGCACGGTCTCTTCCCTAGTGCTGGCGGAAAGTTCAAACTACGCAAGTCCCAACTAGCTTGAACTCTTAATCAGCTCCATCTCCCAAGCATCACGGAACCCTAAGCTCTATGTCCCTCCCATCTTGGTCAAGCCATGTTTGGATCTGCTTGAGAGACCACACCCCTCTTACCCCCACAAAACCTCATTATGGGAACAATACAATTTCGTATAACCTTTTGGTGGGTGTGGGGCACCATCAACCTTCTCATCAAAACACATGTTGGCTGGTGAGTCCTTTCTGCTTTTGTGGTGGCCACAACACGCTTCCAGAGCAGGAAAGCATATTAGATGTGGCCTGTAACTCAACCTACTGCAAGGCTGTGCCTCCTCCTACTTCCCCATACTTTCTCAGTGCTCAGTGCTCAGGACCCGTTGCTCCTTTGTGAAGCTATGTCTCTGCACACAGGGGCCCTGCCACATAAAACACAGCATGTATTAGACTCATGTCAGGAACAAAATAGAAAAACAAAACACCTAACAATTACTGAGTACATATTGTGCCAGGCACATTAGCCATTTAATCTGTACACCTATGGTTTAGCCATTATCTCATTTTACATATGAGGAAATGGAGCCCAAGAGAGAGCTCACTGCTTAAGCTGGTGCCATAAGAACTAGCACTTGAACACAGAACCAGCTGCTTCCAGAATTCACACCCAAGCTTCATGTGGTTCTGCCTCCACAGTTATGTCCCCCAGTGGGCATAATATCCTGAGAGAGGACCCTGGATTTTAAGCTCTTTTGTACCAGGAACCACAGAAAGCATTCAACAAATGTTTCTTAATAAATGCATGTCTGGTCTAACCTGGACTTTCCCAGGTTCTCACAGTCAACTGCAGACCCAGGTCAAAAAGCCAAGTTTTGAGACTGAACAGCAGGTCTGATAAGTACCCATGCTGCCCCAGACCACACCAGTTCAGCAGGATACAGAAAGAGGGAGAGGGAGAGAGCAAGATTGAAAAGCATGTAGAACATAGGCAGGAAATTACCAAAGTACATTTGTTAAAATCATCTTAAAAAGTCATTTGGCCATGTGTATCAAGAGTTTCAAAATACTAATATACTTTAAGATTCACTAATTCAATTTCTAAGACTCTATTCTAAGGAAATGATCTTAAATACAGAAAAGTATCCATAGCATCATTATTTCTAATTTAAAAGTGAAATGTATTGTGCACGTCCTAACATTATGAAATAGCTAAGTAAGTGTGACACTCATGCAACAATCAAAATGATGTTTATGAAGAGTTTAGTTGGCTATAATGTGCTTTGTGAAAAAAGTAGGATACAAAATTTCTGTGCTTACAGATATATTTAGAAAATCCCAAATGCATAGGAAATCACTATTAAGAAATAGACCAATGTCTGTATTTTCTTTATCTTTTAAAACTACTTTTATTATAATAGTTTTATAATAGCAATGAGGGAGAAAAGCAAAATTTGCCAGAGAGAAACAAAAATGTGTTTTCCAAGTTTTCATTGTACTAGGAGCTCAGTTTTGTTTTACCTTAGGAGCAAAATGAAGTAAATTGTGAAGAAAACTAGAAACTGGATAAATCTAAAGTGTTGTGTCTGAATCTCTAACTGGATTAATTTTTTTTAACAGAAACTCTCAGATATGCAAAACAAATGGTGATGTAACATTTTGGGATGTGAAAACTCTTAATCTAGCAGGCATTAGGGAAGGATTTACTCTCTCTGAGGCCTAACACGTGCTATTTTATGGCCTGTACTAATAGGAATTAAAAATCTTACCAAAAAGCATAAATTGTCAATATTTCACATAAAAACATCACTTAGATGAAATCTTTGCATATATGTTCACCTTGAAGCAAAAGGACTAAATGTTTTAAAATAAAAATACTGTACCATGATGCTTTAATCATATAAACATTATTAATAAGAGTCAGGAAAACAAGAATAAAGAATAAGTATTATCATGTTCTTATAACAGTAGATTCTCTACAAACAAACTTATCTAGAGCCAGAAATTTACATCTAAATATGTATAATATAGCTATGAGGATTTTAGGTTTTATAGTATTTCGCTAATGATTTGGGATGAAGGTATTTTAAATAACTCAAAAGTTTTATAGTACAAATTTTTTTTACTTCAGTTTTATAGTTCCATTTTAAAATAACCATAGCAAAAGATTTTTAGTGATCTAAAGAGTAAGGTAAGAAGGTTAACATGGTGTGGTCGGCTATTTCAGATGAAAATTCTGTGTGCTTATCAAATGCGTGGTCATAGAAATGGCAATTGAACTCTAAAAATGGTGAAAGGTTTTGTTTGCTAGGAATATTTTGTTAACAGTGAAGACTCTGGAGCTAGGCTGTCTAGGTTAAAATTCCAACTTCAAAACTTCTTTCCAGGGCCGGTGAGATGGCTCAGTGGCATAAATGCCTGCCCGGCAAGCGCGAGGTCCTGAGTTCGACTCCCAGAACCCACATATGAAAAAGGGGGCCGGTGATATCGCTCAGCGGTACAGGCACCTGCTGGCACGTGAGGTCCTGAGGTCGACCCCCGGTACCCACAAAAAAAAAAAAAAAAAAACTTATTTCCAGGTGGGTGACACTGTGTCAAGTTATTTGATCTCTTCTACCTCATTTTCTCAAATGTGAAAGTGGATAACAACAGTAGCTACCTCAGAAGATTAAAGGTGCAATTTAAGTTTTCAGTTGGCTATGGCTTAGATCCATACCCGGCACAATTTCACATATGTATATGCATATGTAATTTAGTTAATAAACTTTCAGGATTACACAGGTGATGTTCTCAAAGCAAGGCTCAGTCTAGGAAAGGTGTTGAGTTTAAGACTATTTACTTCATGTGATGTAAAAAATTCCATTCTGAACTGCCACAACCCCTAAACATACAGTCATTTTAATTTGATTGAAATCACTAGAGAGTTAAGAAGATCTGGAAGTATTTTAATCATTAACGGTAATTCTTCAGAGGATTTGGTGGAATGAACAAGTAGTTGAAGTAAAGATGAAGATGTGTAAATGCTCTAAAAGCAGAGTGTGCCCCGAAATATTTCGATGCTTTCAGGAGAAAAGGCAACAAGGATTTTTTTTTTTATGTGGGTACCGGGAGTCGACCTCAGGACCTCACACTTGCCAGCAAGCGCTTGTGCCACTGAGCGATATCACTGGCCCCTTTTTTCCTTTATGTGGGTTCCAGGAGTCGAACTGAGGACCTTGTGCTTGCTGGGCAGGCGCTTATGCTGCTGAGCTATCTCACTGGCCCAAGGATGTGTTTTAAGATGTGAATTTAGAGAAACAACCTGAATGAAGGGTGGGGACTAGTTTATGGGTCGTGGGGATGTCATCATGGTGGGTAGCTTATGTCCGGGGCTCCAGAAAGGGCCCCTCGCACTCATGGAGAAGGTGGCTCACAGCAGCAGGGCAGCCGGGGAACATCTCAGGGACGCGACATCCTCACCCAGCTTCCTACCTTGCACATATGACTCGTGTTGGAAGCAGATGGAGCTCCTCGCTCCTCTCATATCATCACACGCTTTCTTGGGAGAGTTTTGGAGTAGATGACACATTTCCAAGCACAAACCATAGCTACTTTCAGGAGTCACCAACCATTCCAGGTATACCATGAGTAGCACTTTCCAAGACAGCCACATGGAGTCCCACATAGTGCTTTAGACACTACCTATTTCCAAATGCTCTTTTTTTTGGCTTTTTGAGACAGGGTCTCGCTATGTAGTTCAGGCTTGGCCTTGAACTCACTATGTAGTCTAGGTTAGCCACGACTTGTGGCAATCTTCCTGCCTCAGCCTCCCAAGTGCTGGGATTACACCATGCCTGGCCCAAATGCTTCTTAGATCACTCACAGGACGCTGTATTTTGTGCTGACCTATACCATTCACTCAAGCTTCAAATTTGTGTTCCTTAAAATACCCAGGTACCCCCAGCTAATATATGATTAAGTAAGATTGGAAAATTTCTCTCTCTTATCTCTCTCTCTCTCCATATATATATCTCATTATATATATATGTAAGATACATATAAAAATATATTAAGATATATAACATATATAATATATATAATCCATATATTATATAATATATTATTATATAATATATAGTATATATATTATATATACTATAATATATTTTATATATTTACAAAGATACATATATCTCTTTGTTTTTCTTGGAGAATCACTATTTACATCACTGTTTAGAACTGCCGCTGTTCTCCAGACTTATCTGTACCTATATAAAGCCAAGGAATATTTAGCAGTACAGTTGTTTGGTAAACTTGATACTTCTGGATGGCTGTGTTGATTAAAACAGATAACACACATAGTTTCTAAGATAATGGCGAATTAGTGCTTATTGCTGAGCTTAGCTAATAGTTCTGCAGTATCCTGAACAAGGCGCACTTTAGAAGACTGGTACTGGTTCTGCCAGTTGGCCCTGGATGACTGCCGGGAGTAGAGATGGTTGTTACCATTCTTTATCTCACACAAGGTGATTCATTTGGGGCCAGGGGACGAGGTGACAGGCGTGAAGGCAAGCACAGTGTTCCCGCTCACTTCAGGCATCCAGGTGGGGCACGTGGGAGGCACCATTGCTGGCACCCAGGCCTGCGTGTGCGCACTAACAGAACCTGGATGTACCTCTGGTTCTCACAGGTTCTTCTGAGTTGCTGTGTCATGCTGAACATAGCCCAGGGTGTGACATGAATCTGGTGTTCCACACTGTGACCTCATCAGCTCCCTGTTGCCAGTGAGTCCGAAGTCCCAAAGTCTCTGAGCCCTGACCCAAGGTCTTGGCATCCAGCCACCTTCTTTTCTAAAGCCCCCTGATAGGGCTGAGACACAGTGTCTCACAGGAGTCCTTCAGCCCAAACGACATGTCTTTAAAAACCTGAACCCACAGGAAACTTCTCCTTTTCCACAGAACTGCTGCACCCTGGCAAAAGGACTAAGGCCAACAGCAAAAATCCTCAGGAGAAGGAGCGCTGGTGGGTTGGGTGGGATCTTGGTGTGGGTCACTGTGTTGGGCATGCGCATGCGCCTGGCTGCAGGCTGTTCCTCTGTGCTTGATGTTTTGCCCTGGCTTCCTAACACAATTCTGTTGCCATTGTTAAAAGGCCTTCCTGCCCCTGCTCCCGCCAATCCTGAGGGTTCCCCTCTCAAAATTGGGATAACTCAAGATGAGCACTGCATTCAAGAAAGGAGGGTAGAGTTTTTCTTGCCATCATGGTGCCAGCACACTCCAGGCATGACAGGAAGTGGAGACCCAATTCTTCAAGAAAAACAAATGATATATGTCAATGAAAATATTGCCCTAAGAATGATGAGATTAGTTAAGAGGAGATTACCCTCTGCAGGGATTCGTAGGTTCAGATTCTAAGAACTAGTCGTGTAGGGTTTTAACAATGACTATGGAGCTCTTTGACATGTCTTCTATCAAGACATGCAGTTTATGGCTTCTCTTCAGAAACCTGGATGGACTTGTAACCAACAGAAGTTAATGGAGGTGATAAAAACTGATCATAAAAAGCAACGAAGGTCTCCTTCGTCCACTGGAAGCCTTATGCTTGGAGTGTGCACTGTCATGAAGAATTTCAGCTATCCCAAGGCTACCATGTTTGGGTGAAGGATGAGCCATGTGGAAAGGCCTCGGCCAGGCATCTGTTAGCCCAGCTGAGTTCAGTGTGCTGGTCAGCTTAGCTTGGCGCCACATATTGAATGCAGGACCTTTCTGATGATGATTTTAGACTCTAGCTGTCAAGTGCCCCTCTGTCTTTGAGTCTTCCAAGTTGAAGCTCCCAAGAGCTGAAGCAGAGGCAAGCCTTCCCCAGTGTACCCTGTCCTAAGTTCTGACCCAACAGAACCTGTCACCTGCCTGGGCTTGGTGGTGCACACCTGTAATCTCAGCACTTGGGAGGCTGAGGCAGCAGGATTGCCGTGAGTTCCAGGACAGCCTGGGCCATATAGGAGACCCTGTCTCAAAAAAATAAAAATAGGGCCGGTGAGATGGCTCAGCGGCATACACGCCTGCCTGGCAAGCGCGAGGGCCCGAGTTCGACTCCCGGATCCCACATACGAAAAAAGGGCCGGTGATATCGCTCAGCGGCACGGGCGCCTGCTGGCGCGCGAGGTCCTGAGGTCGACCCCCCGGTACCCACAAAAAAAAAAAATTAAAAAAAAAAAATAAATAAATAATAAAGAAAAAAGAACCTCTCACCCTAATACAAGGAAGATATTTTTCACCAAGTATTGAGGTGATTTGTCATTCAACAATAGTATCCAAAACAGGTTTTTGTGACAATCTGTAGAGTCTCTTTTACTCCCAAAGTGAAAAAGATAATGTCCTTGAGGAACCAGAACTTCTATTTATTCCAGTTTACACCAAATCATTAATCGTTTGTTTTTCTAAAAGGGACAGTACTCAGCGGTATTACTCATGGTGGCAAGTTTCATGCAGAACGTGCTCATATTTTGGTTTCTTTGTACAGTGAAACGTAGGTGAAACAATAGACTTTTTTTTTCTCAGAGAAACACTGTTCTGCACTTAGTATTAAAATGGGTTAAATGAGTGGCAATTTATAGACACGAATGTTTCAATATTTATGAAAATAAGGTATTTTTATGCTGTAAGACAAGAGAAGTATATATTTACAACTCATATATATGTATCAGACACAGGTCTAGACATTTTACATCCCCTTTCCCAATTATCTATCCATCTATCTGGCCATCCATCCATCCAGACAGCCAAACATATATCCAGCCTTTCCTTCCTTCCCTCCCTCCCTCCCTCCCTCCTTCCTTCCCTCCTTCTTTCCTTCTTTCCCCCCTCCCTCCTTTCTTCCTTCCTTCCTCTCTCCCTTCCTTCCTCCTTCCCTCTCCCTTCCTTCCATCCATCCATCCAATTAACCAACAAACCAATTGAACAATCAACTAATATTAAGTGAACAACTCCCAAGTTTTAAGCTCTCAACTAGGCTCTGATCATCCAAAGTCAAATAAGACCCAGTCACTTTTCTGTTCAGTTGGTCCGCATACGAGAAGAAGTGTTTATAACACAGAAGAATAACACGTGCAGGGCTTCGTTGTTCATCATCGCTGTGTTTCTACACAAAAGTCTTTCTCAAGGCCTATTTCTTAGTCTGTGGCTAATCCCTACACATGGCATTTCCCAGAGAATATAAACCTTTACTGCTTGAAAATAAACAAGTTCTGCTCAGTTTATAGCCTAAGTTTTCAGTTTATATACGTATATGTATGAAACCCCAGTGAGCTGGGGTCACAGCTGTAAACTTAGAACTCCCTGAAATGCATTCTCTTATCTGATATCCTTCTCCTTATTTGTTCACTGTGCTAGTCATCCCTCTTCTCTCCCCTGCATCTCCTGTCACTTTCTCCAGGAACTTTCTCCCTTGCCTCCGTCTCAGCACAGGCTAGGCTGTATGCAATTGCTTTTCTTTCGCCTCCACTTGCCCCTGAGTGCTATATGGCTGTGTCTGCCTTGTACATCACTGTATCCCTGACTATAGCACACTGCTTGGCTGTGTAGCATTCCATAAATATTTCTGGTTGAATAAAAGAATAAACAAGTTAACCAAGGCCTGATTCTTGAGACATACATATGTAATAGGCTACTTAAAATATGTATTCTCCCAGCAATGTATTACTTTGGCCAGGAATAGAGAAGGAGGCATGTGATTGGAGTTACCCTATACAGAACAGAGTCAAATTATAATCATTTAGTCAACAGCAGAAAGCAGACTAAATCATTACCATGAGATGGAACAACACCAGAGGATGAGACCAATTATAGTTTCTGGTAAGTAGCCACCTAGCCACCCGACTTTCTCATTTTAGAGATAAAGAAACTGAGGGCCAGAGAAGTGCAGTAGTTTGTCCAAGGTCCCCAAGCAAGTAGGAAGCAAAATGGTGCCCTGGGACAAGGCTTGCAGAATCTTAATCCAGGTTTCCTTCTGCCTCATCATGTCTACATGGCCATGAGAGGCTCTGTCCCTGCTGCCAGCAGCCATTTGCTTCCCTCTGGGATCATAGAGTGACCCCATCCAAAGAAGTTAGCCTGGAAAGGCTTTGGAATCTAAGAAGTATCGATGACCTAACAAAAAGTTCTGAAGTTAAGGTCATTATTGACCTTGAACAACAACAACAACAAAAAGAATCAAACTGTGAGATTTGGAATACAACTACCTCTCCTAAGCTTCAGATTATTACCCATAGGCCTGGATATACAAAGGAGGAGAGAACCATCTTACAGACTTGATGGTTTTGAGAAGCTCTCATCAGAGTTGATATTTCCAGTGCTGCCCACAGGAGACACACTGCTCATCTAACAGTTGTCAGTGTAGCTGCTCAGGGTCAAAGCCAGAACACAGTGATTTCTCTTTACTGTATATTGAAAAGAGCCATCATAATCGATGGAATCACTGGGACTAACTAGGCAAAATCTAAGATGTGGGAGAGTAAACACATAGGGATTACGGGCAAGGCACAGATGTGTCTGTTCATAAGGCCCAGAAGCTGACAACTATTTTCAACATTTATCCTTAATCCCTGTGCTATAATGCTAATGATGATGATGATGATGATTGTTATGGTTTGTGTGTAAATGTCACCCCAAAGCCTCATGTGGTCATAGATGGGGCTTTTTACAAGGTGGTTGGATCTAGAGTGTGTGATGCTGGAATTTATTCATGGTGCAATGGTAGGACCAAGAGCCCTAGGATTACTAGTGTGAGTGCTACTCACGTAAGTAGCCTGGATAAGATATAAGGGATAGAAAGAGCTGTGGTTGTCCCTTGTTCCTTTGTTACCTTCTGCCCACCATGAACTGTTTCTCTTCTGTGATGCCACCCTGCCTTGGAGCCAGCCTATTGTGGACTGAAACCTCTACAACCTGAGGTTTGTAGCTAAATAAGCCTCTCCTTCTTTAACTTTGGGTGTCAGGTATTTTGTTTCAGCAACAAGAAAAGTAACTAAGATGATGATGATGATGATGATGATGATGATGATGTTGACGATGATAAAAGATCATAGTGGGGGCTGTGCATATAGCTCAGTGGTAGAGCAGTTACCTTGCATGTGCCAGGCCCTGGGTTTGATCATTAGCACCAGAAAAAAAGTTACAAAGACTAAGATGCTGTGCTTTGTACTTTACTGGCATTATCTCATTTTATCCTTAAAACAAACCTGTGGAGTACATACTGGAGAAAGGGAAACAGAGGTTCAGGAGGATAAATAATTTGCTAAGTCTCGCAGCTAACAAAGAACAGAGGTAGTTTTCTTTTTTCTTTTTTTTTTTTTTTGGTACCGGGAATCAAATTCAGGACCTTGCACTTGCCTGGCAGGGGCTTATGCCACTGAGCCATATCCCCGGCCCCTAAGGTAGCTTTTGAGAATAAGATTGGATTGGCTTATGAGCTCATGTCTTTACATGACTTTTGCACTATTCATAAAAAAATCAGTAACTCCTAGGTCTGTATATGTTATATATGATCATATATTTATTGAGCACAAGTTTGTATATGAGGTATGATTAAAAAAATACTGTGAACTGGGCCGGTGAGATGGCTCAGTGGCTTAAAGCGCCTGCCCGGCAAGCGCGAGGGCCCAAGTTCGACTCCCGGATCCCACATACGAAAAAGGGGCCGGTGATATCGCTCAGTGACACGGGCGCCTGCTGGCGTGCGAGGTCCTGAGGTCGTCCCCCCGGTACCCACAAAAAAAAAAAAAAAATACTGTGAACTTTAAATTTTAAAAATTTTATTACAGTAAAAGACACATTGCCACATACTGCCCTCACTCAAAAACACTTAGCCCATTGTTCTCGCTGCTTTCTGAAGCAGTTCTGGAGGCGCTTTTCGTGAGTGCCTTTAATTGCGCCATCACTGTTGCCTCGATGTTCATAATCAGTTCAAAACCATTTACCTTTCATAGTTATGTTGACTTGGAGGTGCAGTGCTAGACCCAGTGATTAAGGTGGATGATGACACACCACAGCGTTTTTATGAACCTGCTTTTCCTTTGGATGGCACTTGGCTGCAGCACTGACGGTATTTTTTATCATACCTAGTAGAGACAGGAGAAAGGATTCCAGAACTGCTTCAGAAAGTAGAAAGAACGATGGGGTAAGTGTGTTCAAAGTGAGGGGGATTAATGGCAGTGCATCTTTTACTGTAATCATTTTTAAAAAATGTAAACACACATCCTATTTGTGATTAGCCCTTGTACATTGTTTTAGTTCAACTAGGATAGGATGAGGCCTTCAGGTCTCTACCTCCTCTCACACTCCCTTAGTGACTACTTGCTTTTCACAGCCAGCATCCCTCAGCACTTGTGAAACACCCTTTGCTGAAGAGGATCTTGAAATCAGGAAGTCGTACAACATTAGGATCAGACGGCACTTAAATCACAAGACGCTGTTTTGCCTATGGAATGGTACTCCAAGAATGCCTTGCTGGGTTAAGCTAGGTAGTACATAGGAAGGAACAAGCACAGGACATGGCATGTAGTAGGTGTTCAATAAATATTAGATAGGTTTGAATTTGGCCCAAAGGTGATGCAGTCTTTTCCTAGGAAGTGGAGCCTGTTGCTGGAGTATCCTCTGGGGGCAGTAGGCACAGGCTCTAGGAATTTCCTGACCAATAATGCAGTGGTTCCCAAACCACTGAATCACCCAGGGAGATTTACAACTCCACTTGTCCACTTAGCACCTCAAATCAATGAAATCAGAAGGTCTGCATGTGGAAGCCAGGCATTAGTACTTTTTTGAAGATACTCAGGTAGTTTCGATGTGAGTGCGCTTAGCTAAATTTGCTTCAGTAGAACACAGTGAGACTGTGGCTGCTGGCTTGGGGAAGGGGCAGCTGCTCCTGGCTTGGCTTGGTGACAGGGGGAGGAGGCGGGAGGACGAGTGGCTTGCTGATTGTATTCTGTTGTGTTGGTGGCTTCCCCCTCTGCTCCGCCTCTTTCCGGCCCTCCTCTGCCTCTTCTCCCTGATGCATAACTGTCTGCCAGGTTTCTAGTGGCAGGGTACACAAGTTTCTAGAGGCTTCTCCCACTTGTGGGTTTGCTGGATATCTAGCAGGGAGGGGAGAAGAGGAGACATGAGCCCTACCACACAGAATACTGATGTCCTGCCTGGCCTGAGTGCACATGGCTGTCCCAGCAGACGGGGCTGTCCTGTGGGCTCGGTTGACTCCTGGAATTGCTGATTGACCTCCGAAAGGGATTCTTTGTTTTCCCCACTGTACACTGGTGCAGATGGTACGCTGTGGTGATTGAGGCCTCTGTCTGTGGATCTCACCTCATGAGTGGGGCGAGGGGTTGATGAGCTGGGAAAGTTTTAAAGGACAAGTTGGCATGGCCTTGCTCTGGTTTCTCTGGGACCGCACTCCCCTTCAGGGGAAAAAGACAAATTCCAAATGACATGGAAAACAAAAAGGGGGGAATGACAGCGAGAGGAGACTCAGTGGTGTATGCAGAACTCAGCCTTTCGGAGCTGCTGGAAGGGGGAGGTTGATCCCTGACCCTCCGTGCTCCTGGCGAGAAACACCACTATGGGACAGAGCATCCAGGATTCCTGCGCAAACCTGAAACTACATGAAAGGGAACCAGGAACGGGTCCCTCCTAGTTTAGTGTAACTTAATTCAAAAGCAGAGAGACTTTGTGAAAGAATCACCATCAAATTCAAGGCATCAGTCTTCTTAACGGGTTGAATTTCACCTGGGCATTACATCTGTCCGTTCCTGAATTCTGATATTTGGTCACACTATTGGATCAATACAAAAAGAGCTTTGCAGATGAGAAGGGTGAAAGCCGCAGCCAAATGTCTTATCTCCCTCAGCGTGTTTGCCGTACTAAGAGCATAGTCTTTCATGCGGCCAAGTGTTGTGGGATACTGAGAAGTTTGACGGGGGCCATTTGATAAATGCTTTGATTTGATTGAAAAGTCTCCTGCTTATTACACGTGCACTTGTCCTAACTGCTATGATCTTGGCCAAGTAGTCAGGTGTTTTGGGGCCTTTGTTTCCTCACTTCCAAAATGAAGGTTTAACTGGGACTGCTTTCCATCTCAAATATCCAACAAGCACTTACTGCTGGGCTGGGACTACAGGACTACCGATGCCCTTCAGAAACAAGAAGTCAGAATGGTGCTCAGACAACCAGATAGCTAATATAATATAATATAATATAATATAATATAATATAATATCGGAGCTATGGGAGGACAGAGTGGGGCAGTGAACATCAGAATTCTGCAGCATTTGTTTGTGATCCGTGTGTATACATATGTGTGTGTCCTTGTACAAGCTTGTTACATAGCTACTAGACCATTCCTTTAGGAAACCAATTATCTAATTGTATAACTTGCCTTATAGTTTAGAGAGACAAATAACATCAGCATTTCCCACTAGTTCTAGAATTTTTACCACCTGAAAATAAAGACCTATGCTTCAGTTGTGCAATACACACCCCCAGTCATAGCCTGTGAAAACATCCCATCGTATCTGCATTCCAGTTGGAAATGAAGCAGAAATGACAAAAAATTATCACCACCTTTTGCAATATATAAGAAGGACATGGACTCTAAAAGATAACAAGACAAACACTAACATTGTTATAGAAAAAGAACGTGCAATTGAAATTATTGCCATGTATGCACAAACTTCAAGTAAAGTAATGTGTAAGACTTCCAAAATATGTGCTAATGCATAAACAGAGGCTGTGGAGTCATGGGCGAGCATGCATTGAGATCGCGCCCGCACTGAGCCACAGGCTGGGTCCTCCGCGCCAGCCAGTGCATCTTGCTCCAGGAAGCCAGCTCACTATACTAGCTCCGAATTAGAACTGAGCACCTCTGCATCACTGGGATGTGTGAATGCTTCTGAACCTGCCCTTTTCAACACCGGGTTTCTCTTTCTAATTACTTCCTGTGCTTCCCTCCGGATACTCATTTAAATGCTAAATAAAGGGAGAGAGTTCTCCAAGGCCAGAGGCTCAGCATTGTAACCTGGAGCAACCTCAGGGTGAAATTAAAATCAGATCCCATGTGGGTATAATTATAGTAACAGAATGAGTAGGAATAGAAAATGATGGTCTTCTGGGAAACAAACATACTTTGTTATATGAGTGAGTGTGACAGCAAGCTGCTCAGCACTTGTCAGGTTGGCGCTGGAGTTTAGTTCTGAGACCCACCATGTGGGGCTTGCAGAGATGATGGAGGGTGGGTGAAAGGCAGGAACAGGTCATTTCCTAGGAGGTTATTCCTCAGCTGGGAGGACACAGGCAAGTGCACTGTGCACGTGACAACCTTGGTGTGTGTGTGGCTGACACAAGGACCCAGCAGTGTTACTGCTGAGGCCAGCACAAGGTAGACAGCCTTGAGGGCCTGTGGTCAGCAAGGATCTGCTCTGACAGTGGCCCTGGACGCTGTCATTGCATTTGGTGGAGGTCTCCAGGTCTAGAACTGCTGTCCTGCAGTCGGAGCCCAGACCATGGCTAGTCCCAAGACCCTGAGTGGCTACTCCCCAACCCTGAATAACCAAGTGCTGGACCAACAGAGGTCTGCCTGTTAGATACCCTGGAAGACAGGCCTGCCAGTGTGCTTCTGTGTGACTGTGCCCTGGGTGAAGTGGGAGGGTTTGGGGCTGGGGGTGGGGGGAGATGAAGGGTGATGCCAGAAGCATCTTCCAGCTCTGTGCTTTTGGAGAGGCAGGCAAGCTGCAGAGCTCCATCTACAGCCCACATGGGGAGCAGTGCAGGGCTCTAGTCTGTGCCCCAATTCTCCGAACTGCTGCATTCCTGGAACTATCTGGCCAGGACCAATGCATCTCAAAAGTTTTCTGCCAATCACCTGGATCAGAACATCACCTAGAAGGCAGAAGATGTGTGGCAACGAAGATTTCTGGGCCACGCTGCACATCTAGAAATTAGGATGGCAGGAGGGAGGGGACAGGAAACTGCATTTGAAACAAATAGGCCTCGGTGACCTCCATGTCAATGCATAGTAAACCTGAGAGTATAACCTGGGGGCTGATGCAGTCATTTGGTAAGCAGGGACGCCAACAGGCGCAGGGGGAGCTCCACTTTTCCTAGAGACTTAGCTGTTGATCTCCAGGGGTCTCTGTCTTTCTCTCTCTGTGACTCTGTCTCTCTCTTTGTTTCTCCCTTCTCCAGCCTCATGAACCAGGTCAGGCAGTAAGGTGGATGCAGGAAACTAAAAATGACTAACATATGGGCCTTGACTTCAAGGAGCAAATATTTGCCCTAGTGGAGAAGATAGACATCTGAACAAATATTCACGAAATACTCTGTGCTTCGGGAGCAGGAAAGGTAGGTTCAAAGTGTTCTGGGAACAAGATAGAAGAAGTAATAAACTCCGAGAAGCCAGTGGGAGGTACTCTAAGCTCAAGGTCAGAAAGAATCTTCAAAGAAGTGATACTGAGATGGGCCTTGAAGGAAGAGCAAGAATTTGTTAGATTGAGGAAGAAAAGAACAAAGAAGAAAAAAGCCTTTGAAACTGAATGACCAGAGTCACACAAGTATGAAACATATTTGGGGACACAGCTGGGTTGGGCTCCAAACAATAATTATATGATAAAATTATTATTATTATTATTATTGTTGTTGTTGTTGTTGTTGCTGGGTTTTGACTCTACCCTCAGACCTGAGCAACAGACTCCTCCCAAGGACACTTCTCAGCCTCCCAAAGTTTGGTTGAGATGTGACAATGCTTAGTGGATGTGCTCGGATCAGTGGCTGCTGCTGTTCTTCTTAATGTAGGGTGTGCTGGAGGGGAGCAGGGAAAGACTAGAGCCCTGCAGGCCGAGAAGCCCCTGAAAAGGTGGGCTGGGGGTAAACCACAGTCCTCAGACAGGGCATCAGGTTATCCTTTCTCCTTCCAGGGCAAAATGCATTGTTTGGGGCCAGTAGCTATCAAATAGCACTGGTCCCCCAACTCTCCCCCAGCCTCTGCCCAATACTTCTTCACTGAAGACCTGGCTTTGCTGAATGTTTTATTTGTTTCTGTTTTTGTTTTTTGAGACAGAGTAGCTATGTAGCTCAGGCTGGCCTTGAACTCATCTATGTAGTCCAGGATGGCCTGGAACTCATGGCAATCCTCCTGCCTCGGCCTCCTGAGTGCTGGGGTCACAGGCATATGCCACCATGCCCAGCCAAGCTGAATGTTTTGACCTTAGAAAAATAATGCTTATAAGATGGATATCTGAAAGACAGCTGGGAACAACAGTACGCAGTCAAAAACCTGGAAGCGCACAGCTCTTGTTGGGGTGGGGAAAGCCACACACAGAAATTAAGCAGGAAGTCAGGAGACCGAGGTTCTGGTCCCAGTGCAGCCACCTGAGGGGGTAGCTGGGTGACCCCTTTGGGCACGTCTCTTACCTGTAGCTCTCCTCAATTGTGAAGGTCTAGCTAATATCTAAGGTCCTGTCTACCTTTAAATTTATGGATTCTACTGGATTAAATGTATGGATTCTATTGGTTTACTTTGCAAAGCTGTGGTATCTGATATGTAATACTTACGTCATTATTAAATCAGTAATAAAAATTAACAAATTTAAATTGACCTGATGACATTAATTGCTTCACCACTATGTTCCCAGAGCTTTTTTCCTGATGCTAGGAACTGAACCAGGGCCTTGAGCATCGAGGCAGGTGCTCTGTCAATAAGCTACAGCCCTAGTCCTCCTAGAGCACTTTGTGCAATTTATACAGTACTAACCCCACATTACCGGCAAACTGGGGATTTGCCCAATCTCGAAGATCACAAGAATGCTCGCGATCTTGCAGCTTAGTGTAATGTCAAATACGGAATGCTTTCAGTTGGTGCTAGGTTGGCTTCTAACGTGTGTATCTCTTCCTAGCTCAACTCAAGGACACCACATTGGTGGCTTGGAATCAGCCACGGAGGGAGAACTAATACCATGGAAATAGGCAAATGAAATATATTAGGATTCCCCCTTGCCCCGGAAGGAAAACGTTCCTAGCAACACATCACAGGTCATAACTTTTCTCTGAGGACCCAGAAAACTAATTTTTAACAATCAAATGATATCTCAAGTGGTTATTTAAATTACGAATTTTAGTCATTTTTAAAACATAGCTGCTTAAAAATACACTTTGATGTTTTTTAAAGTCAGACTTGCAAATGTATAATTTAGAGCCAATAAAATTCACTCATTTTAAGCATACAGTTTCATGAGTTTCAACAAATGCACAGAGTCACGTA
Source organism: Erethizon dorsatum (assembly GCA_028451465.1). Classification (NCBI taxonomy): domain Eukaryota; kingdom Metazoa; phylum Chordata; class Mammalia; order Rodentia; family Erethizontidae; genus Erethizon; species Erethizon dorsatum. The sequence continues at coordinate 77,174,235 of CM051835.1, forward strand.
ACCACCATTTCTTCCCCGGATTGTTTAAACCTAGGTGTGGCCTTGTGACTTGCTTTGGCTAATGAAATGAACGAGTGTTGGGTGTCACTTTGGGACCGGGCCATAAAAAGAGGACAATACTGTACAAAGATCATAGACATCTTGTGACACACACAGAACATGGATTAGAAATAGCTGTTTTTATGTTTTAAGACCCTGACATTTGGGATTATTTGTTATTGCAACCTAACCAAGCCCCCCCCACTGAGACATGGATGATTATAAATTATTTGGCTAAAATGCAATGCAAATAAAAAACCTAACTCCTGTAACATGCTACCCAAGGCCCTTCACACATGCACACACACACACACACACACACACACACACACACACACGAAATAATCTCAAGCCACATTTTCAGTTTCATTTCCATACCTTCTCTTCCTATATTTTACCCATATCAGATGTTTGAAATTTCTTGACTATATAACACCTACTAGTACTACTAATATTGATGGAGCATCTACTATGTGCCATATTGCTCTAAACACTTCACATATTCTGTCACCTCTGAAGTCCCATATCTCTACCTAGCTTGTCCTTCTTCCTTTTTCTTTGCTCCAAAATATCCTACTATCTTTAATAATGCAGTTCAAACCACAACATTGTCCTTGATAAAATTAATTGTGCCATTACTAATCTCTTAGAACATTTTGTGCAAAATTTGTACTATAATTATTTGTCTCCTGTGGTTTCTCCTTATCCTGACCCCACACCTGGATTCTGCACCTCCTGAGGCACTTACATAAGACAGGGATTTGAAGCTAGGGAGGAGTAGGACACCCTATGCTGTGAAGAAAAGGATGAATAAAAAAGGATGAGCAGGGATGCACAACATTGCAACACCAACTATGGAAAATCAGGTACAAAGCTTGTGAGAGGAATTGACCATGATTGCATTTTAATCCAAAGGAACCTGGTGAATCTTTAAAAAACAGCATCCTCTTCTAATAGTTCATTAATGGATGGATTTGGATTTAGTCTGAGTAAGTCTTGGTATCTTTATCGAATCTAAACCAACAATCAAGAAACATTGGCATGGCCAAGTTAGGTTTTAACAATGTGGTTCATGATGGTCTCTGTTTCTCAAATGAAATGGCACTCCTAAAGTACAAGGACTGTCTGAAATGACCCTAGCTGCTCACCTAGATTATCAATTTAGAGAACTACAGAGGTAGGGGTCCTAACTCACAGTTGGAAGGTTCAGCCTCTTTTTCTCATGGGACGAGTGGTGTCTTCCCCCAGAGAAACATTTCTTGGGTCCCAAAGTTCCCAGGTGCTGGGAGTTTAATTCCCACCTAATTCCTGTAAACACCTGTCATCCACACACAGCCTTCCCAGTGCCAAAGTACTTTCATTATGTCCCTACTAACAAAACTGCAGTCACACTTGCCCTATGAAAACAGAAGAGTGACAGGTGGGGCTGGGGTGGGGATATGCCCCTCCCTGGAACATAAGTCTATCCCATAGGGTGCATCAGCCTCAGCAGGCCCTCCTCTCTTCTCTAATCCTGCTGACCCTGACTTTGCCAGTCCCTTCTTTTCCTCAATAAATCCTAACTCATACTGTGTGACTTTGTGCAATATATGTCTAACCTCGGCAGATGGCAACTCAGAATGGACCCATAATGTAGAACAATTTCCCCCTAAAAGCTGAACAGTGTCAAATACTAGCTAGCATTTTATGATTTGCAAAACACATTTTGACACATTAATTCACCGATCCCCTCAAAAACAATGTGAGACAGTGATAACCTTATGGGCCTTACTTCATAGGTGAGAAAACTGAGGCTGAGAAGTGTTGCCTGAGGTCACCTGGAAAATGAGGATGAGAATCAGGCTTTTCCAACTTCTTTCCACCTGCTACACATACTGTTACAGTAGGACACAATGGATGTGACCACAATGCCATCTGTGCTTTTGCTCTGCCTATGAAATATTTCATGCTATTGACAATTCAGCCTTGTATCAAATTTCATTTACACAGTAGAGCAGGCACCAGCCAACCATGTCAAGTCTCACAGAGGGAGGGGAAATATAATTCTCCTTCAACACAGACTGAACAAATAAAGAACACTTTCAAAAACAAAAAAAAGCTAAGAACATGTCTCTAAGGCAGGTTTCATCTGGCCGATGAAAATCCATTGCCTGCGAAGGCACATACAGAGAGCCAAAGTAGGACAGCAGCAGGGGGACCGCAGGTGTGTAGATGTCTGCAGGTACATTACAGGCAGGACTAGGCTGAGGCACAAAGCTTAAGGCACTCACCCTCAAGTGAACCCTTCTTTTGAACCCTCAGAGTGAGGGCTTCCTTCTCTTTTGTACCTGGGTTTACTGTGAGCCCTCAACCTGGAGCTGTTGGTCCATCAGATCTGAGGAGCACAGTGAAGGCTGTGTCTCATCTATTTTGCCCACCATAGGATTCTAGCAAACTAGAAATAAAACGAAGTTAGACTGAAATCGTCTTGTCCACATAGTACCGGTTACTCACTTTGCAGGGCCAGGTGCAAAATGCTCCTTTTTCAAAAATTAAAAGCTTGAAGTAAGTGAGAGCAGGAAGTTAAATCAAGCACAGTCTTGCCAGTACGGGGTCCTGTGAGGCTGCACAGGTTACATGCTGTGAAGCCAGTCCTGTGCCTGACATGTCCTGACTGCCCTCCTGTCTTCCATTGGAGGTGAGATAAGATCATGGCCAGGCCTTTATTCAGATTCAGGTCTACTGAGGAGCTTGCATCGGGTTGCTAAGAGATAACCTTTAGGAAGTCTACAGAGATACCTCATCACTGACCACTAAAATAGCACTGGGCTGGGATTCAGAAGACACCAGTCTTCGGCCTTATTCTTTGTTAGATGTTAAGTAGGTGAAGACCCTAGGCTAACTGCAGAATGCCTTTATACCCTAGTTTCCTTGGTTGGGTTGGCCTATAACTTTGAATCTTCAGGCCATGGACTCCCAGGGCCTCATGATTACTATAGATGTTTGGCAAATTGTCTATAATGTATATAGAATAAATACAGCCAGCTCCCAAATTATTTGTCTCTTCTTCACATATATGGTCATTTTAAAAGATAAATATGCTGTGATTAATACAAATATAAATTGATTTAAAACAGTACTGAATTTATGATAGCTTCTTATTGACAATGTTATTTACTATGTCCTAGGCACTGTCCTCAGCATCAGGGAATCACTGACGATAACAGATAAAAATGTCTCCCCTTATGGAGTTTATATTCATGCAAGGAGAAACAGAGAGTAATCAATATTCTGCCTCTGTGGTGTTTTCAAAAACCCACCATTCTCTTATTGCTAATTCGAGTTCCTTTCCCACAGCGAATGGACTGATGATTCATGCTTGTGAGCAAACAAACCTATGCACAACAAGCAGACAAAATGAACTTTTCTATTTGCCTTTAGAATATCCTTCAGATGAAAGCAAACCACACACCCAAGATTTCTTAAAACTCTGCCACATCTCCTGGGGTGAGAGCTTGGATGAAATACTGACTAACCACAAATGGAGCTTGGTCCTCCACACTTCTCAGGGACAGAAACCAAAGTGGTAGAAACACCCCCAAAGAGTGGATCTCTTTAGAGAAAGCACCAACTTTCACCGACACATAGTCTTTTCTCCATACTTGGTCTTTGCCTAAAAGATTCCAAATGCCAAGGACATCTGCATTCTTGCTCTCTGTAGCAGGGCTATATCTGGGTTACCTATATCTTGGCACTGTGCTCAGCGCACTCCAGAGCTCCCTAACTAATCCCGAGTCCGTGTAAACAGTCTTACTCATTTGCTAGCCTGAGGATCAGCTACTGTACAGGGCCAATACTAAATGCAGTCATCCCTCTGCATGGCAGAGGAGTGGTTTTAGGAACCCCTCCCCAAGTACTAAGATTTGGAAGCTCAAATCCTTTATATAAAATGATATAATATTTGCATATAACCTCTGAACACCCTTCTATATGTTTTAAACCATCTCTAGATTACTTATAATATGTAATACAGTGAAAATGTTACATAAATAGTTGTTATACTATATTATTTAGGGGATATATTGTTCAGTACAGATGAAATATTTTTTCAAATATTTTTGATCTAAAGTTGGTTGAGCCTGCAGATAGAGAGAGCAAACTGTATTTTAAGATTTGCAGGCCATATGGGCTCCCTTCTATTGGGACTACTCAACTCTGCTATTGTAGTATGAAAATGCTTGTAGCCTCTACTTAAACAAGCAGAATGGCTGTGTTCCAGTAAAACTTTATTTACAAAGTAAAACTTACTTATTCCTGTTCTAAGGTTGCAGGGCAGATTTTGATTTATTCCCCTGCCACAAGAATCTGAACTATTTCTGTTGATTTAAAGACAACTTCTGCTTTGCTTCCATTATGCTTTAAAATGGGTTTCCTGACACATAAACTATTTTTGCAGCTATTCCCTGGGCTTATATTATTCTAATAAAACAAAGTTTTAGAGATGCCCCATTTCCTAAAATTTTCAAGTTGTTTGCTTTCCCCCATGTGAAAAAATAGAAAAGTCTCTAATTCCCCCAACCCCTACAGTAATGTGCAAAGTTTAAGTTACCTGCAAAACCCTTAATGTTGCCAAGTCATTGAGTCTTTCTAGTATAAAGTTATTATGGCTAAATTTTAGTGATATCTTCCAGGACCTGGACTGGTGATTTGCAATCAGAAATGCTAGGTTCGATAAAGGGCTGGGTTGCACAAAGCACCATTTTTTTTTTTTAACAGTACATTCAGTTTGGCACACATTTGCTAAGCATTGATTATGGGCCAGTCCTATGCTGGATCTAGCACTTGTCTCTGTTCTCAAGTTTACAGAAAGTTGGGGATAACAGAAATGAATAGACAATATGAACAGAGCAATAACTGCTGGGGTAGAGGAGATACACAGAGCCTTCCCTGACTCCCCTAAACAAAAGATGGCCCCTTTGAGACTTGAAGAAGGAGAAGGAGAAAGCCAAGGTGGGAGAAGGAGTCTGGAGAGTACTTTAGGCAAAAGGAACAGAAATTGCATAGGCTTGGGGAGCAAGTTAGCAGGTGAATGAACACGGAGATGAAAGTTCAGTATGACTGGAACTTAGCAAGGCAGTGAGCAGTGATTCAGTGAGGCAGGCATGCTTTAGTGCTTATAGAAGCCACATAGGAAGATATATTAGGGAGGCTGGGTTCCTTGTACAAGCTCGGCTGGGTGAAGGATGATTTTAAACAGGAAAGTGACACAGTAGGATATATAAATGCTAAGGTATGAACAAGAGAAAAAATTAAGAGAAAGCTATGATGTGCTTCTTCAAGTAGGGGTTAAAGTCCTCAAGTGGATAGCTTTGGTCATTTCCGAACTACAACACCAACAATGTACTTCTAAGGACCCATTTCTTAATGACTAAACAATCAAAGGACCCAGTTTGAGCACGATCTCATGAGGTTTGGGAGATATCAGAAGGTGTTAATGTTCTAAGAGGATCCTACGAAGTTTAGAAAACAAGGAAAGAGGTCTCAGAATTCCATCTTTTAATGAAATAAGGTATTATATGCCCATCAGCAAAAACACTAGGCATAGGAAACTCAGAACTCAAGGACATTAACATCGCATGTCAAGAAACCGTATCCCCATAATAGAAAGCTACTTAATCAGAATAAAGGGCATTAATCACTAATCAGGGTAATGGGAAGTTTCTTGCCTTGAGTAATATTCAGAAAGAGCTTGCCAAAAAGATTATCTGCCAAGCTTTAACAAAATATAGATAGCTGAGTTCCATTCCAGACTAACTGACCTGAACCTCTGAGGCTGGAGGTGTGTGTTTTTACAAAACTCCTCGGGTGATTCTTATGTGCATCTAGCCCTTGTCTGTGCCTGTGGCTTTGAGTGTTGCCCCCACGTTACCTTCCAGCAGTTTCAAAGCTTCTGTTCTTATATTTAGGTCTTTTGGTTTGACTTTAGTACAGGGTGAGAGATATGGATCTACTTTCAATCTTCTTCATGTGGGTGGATAAACAACTTTCCCAGCACCATACGCTACAGAGGCTGTCTTTTCTCCTGTGTACGTTTTTGACCTCTTTGTCAAAAATCAGGTGGCTGAAGGTGCATGGGATTTTCTGTTCTATAGTTTTGAAGTATAGTATAACTTGAAATCCAGAACTGTGATGCCTCCTGTTTTTCTCTTTTCTGCTCAGAATCTCTTTTGTTATTCTGGATCTCTTCTGGTTCCATACAAATTTTAGGACTGTGTCCATTCTTACTACTGCTGTTCAGTATCCTACTCAAAACGTTACCAGAGCAATTAGGCAAGAGAAAGAAATAAAAAGGATACAACTAAGAACGGAAGCAGTCAAATTACCTCTATTTGAACATGATATGATCCTTTTCACAGAAAACCTAAAAAAAACCACAAAAAACAAACGAAACGAAACTCCACCAGAAGACTCTTAGAATGGTAAACAAATTCAGCAAAGCTGTAAAATCATCACAAAACAATCAATGGTCATCTTGTACACCAATAAAAAACTCACTGAGAAAGAAATTAGGACTACAATTCCATTCACATTAGTTTTTAAAAAATTAAATACCTAGGAGTTAACCTAACCAAAAAAGATGAAAGACTTCTATTATGAAAACTACAGAACTCTGAAGAAACTGAAGAGGACATAATAAAATGAAAGACATCACTGTTCCTTGATAGGCAGATTAATATCACTAAAATGGTCATATTACGAAAGCAATCTATAGATTTAATGCAATTCTTATGAAAATACCAACAAAATTCTTCACATTTGAGGAATAAATCTTTACTGTCAAGGAAGGCACTGAGATGCTTAGGTTGTAACCACAGAATAACAGATCCAAAGCTGACAGATACATACAGTGGTCCTTTAGCATACGTAGGAATTGCTTCCGGGACCCCCACCCTCACCAAAATTTAAGGATGCTCAAGTCCCTCATAAAATGGCTCAGTATTTGCATATAACCTATGCACTTCTTCCTGTATACTTTCATCTCTAGGTTACTTTTAATACCCAGTATAATGCAAATGCAATGTAAATAGTTGTTGTACTGTATTGTTTAGGAGACAAGGACAAGAAAGATCTCTGTAGATTTTTTACTACAGACAATTTTGTTTTCAAATATTTTCTGTCTGAGGTTGGTTGAATCCATTGATGCAGAACCCGCTGATGAAGAGGGCTGACTTTGTCATGTCTTACTGAAAATAAAGATGTATTCTTCATGTGTCCTTTGTGGGTTGGCTGCAGCTTTATTTTGTCAACACACACACACACACACACACACACACACACACACACTTTCTCTTTCTTCTGAACTCAGTTTGCACATCAAAACGGGCAATGTGATGGTTAATTGTTGACTTGACTAGATGAAGAGACTCCTGCAGAGCAGGTGTTATACTCGCCAGTGGACAAATCTGCTGAAGTTCGTGACTGAATATGCTGTTAGGAGGTGGAGCCCTATTGGAGGAGGGTCACAGGGTGTGTGCCTTTAGAGGGTCTCTCTCTCCCTGTGCTCTGCTTCCTGGCCGTAATGAAGGGAGCAGCTTCCCTCTACCACGCCTTTCTGCCATGATGTTTGTGTCTTGCAGCCAGCCAACCCCGGGCTGCAATCCCCGAAACCTTGATGTTGGGTGTTGTGTCCCAGCAACAAAAAGCTAATACAAGCAAGATGATATCTACTGTTATTCAGCTCTATTTGACTTAGAAACTCAATGAGAATTGAAAGTGACAGAGAATAGAAAGTGACAGAGGGAACTGGAAAGAATCATAATAACTGAAATAAATGGGGGAAACTTAGGAAGCAAACATCCAGGTATTAATTGCTAAAGCAATCACAATTGCTATTTTAAACTCTATGCATTATTGGTAATAATACTGTTTATTCAAGGAGTAATTAAGAGTATGTGTATGGATACATGCCCAATATAAATTTACAGAAGAATAAAGACATGATATTTGCATATGTCGCTCTTACTTGAAAAATGAAATAGTTCAACAGCAGGAACCTACTGGGTCAAGCTGAGTGTACACTGAAATGTGGCTATGGGTGGTGGGAAGTTGGAGGCAAATTCTCTGAACTCTCAGAGTGGGATGGTTCAGTTATCCATAGATTCTTCTGTTGTTATTTACAGAGGGGGAACTGAAAAAGCCCTTCAAATATTGCTAAACAGAAAGAGCTGCAACAGAGAGAGCTAGGCCATCTTTGTAATAAACATCTTGGTATCTAGAATGCACTGGTGAGGTTGCGTTCAACTCTGTAGAGAATAGTATAATCCTTTTTGGCAGACATACCCACCCTCCCTCCCACACATACCAATATAACTTTATAGGCAGTTGCAACCTGAGATCGGCCCATGTGAGTCATGAGAATTTGACTTGACAGGTAGTTACATGTAATACCCACGCCTTTGACTCTGAAGGCATTCTTTCTTTTTTAAAAATTTAAAAATTTAAATGAAGTTCACATAAAATTAACAATTTTTTTAAAAAATTTGAGTACTGGGAGTTGAACTCAGGACCTCGCACTTGCCAGCAAGCGCTTGTGCCACTGAGCAATATCACTGGCCCTTTTTTTCCTGTATGTGGGTACCGGGAGTCAAACTCAAGACCTTGCGCTTGCCAGGCAGGCTCTTATACCGCTGAGCTATCTCACCGGCCCCAAAATTAACAATTTTAATGTGTAGAGTTCTTCAAGGTTCATCCATGATGTAGCAGGTATCAGAATGCCATTCTAATTATGGCGGAACAATATTCTATTGTATGCATGTACTAAAATTAGTTTATCCATTAATCTGTTGTCAGACAGTTGGGCTGTTTCCTCCTTTAGCTCTTGGGAAGAGCACTTTTATGGACATTTGTGTGTAAGGGATTGTTTGAGTGCCTGTTTTCAATTCTTTGGGGTATATACATAGGCATAAAATTGCTGTATCATAAGATAACTCTATGTTTAATTTTTAAAAGAACTATTAGAATGTTTTCCACAGAGGCTGTGCCATTTTACACTTCCACTAGCAATATCTGAGAGTTTTAATTTCCATATCTTCACCAATATTTGTTATTTTCTCTTTAAAAAAAATTATAGCCCCTCTAATGTGTTGAGGTGATATCACTGTGGTTCTGATTGCCTTTTCTGAATGACTAATGATGCTAGGCATCTTTTCATGTGTTCATTGGCTATTTGTATAATTTTAGAGAAATATCTTTTCAGGTCACTTGCTTATTTTTTAAACTGAATCATTTTATCTTTTTCGTTGAAATGTAAGAATGCTTTATATGTCCTGGATACTAGACTCTTCTTAGAGATATGTTCTTTAAGGTCTTTATTCCATTCTATGTACTATCTTTTTTATTGACTGATAATGTCCTTCGGTACACAAATTTTAAATTCTGAGGAAGTCCAACTTACTATTTTTTCTTTGTCATTCATGCTTTGGTATCATATCTAAAAATCACTGCCAGATATAAGGAAATGAAGATTTATCTATGTTTCTTCCAGGAAAAGTTTTCTTCTAATGTATTAACTCATATTTAGGTGGTTGATCCATTTTGAATTAACATTGGATGAGGTGTGAAGGAGTCCAGCTTCATTTTTCTGTTCAAGGAGATCAGTTGTCCCAGTACCATCTGTGGAAGGGGTCATCCTGTTCTCACTGAACACTCCTGGCACCTTGTCAAGAATCACTTGGCCATAGATTTTTGGGTTTTCTTCCAATCTTGAGGATGGATTAGGTTATAACCCAGGAGGCAGCTGAGTGCATCTCTGCATTGAATATTTTCTCACCCTCCCTTTCTCTCTCAGTGCTCCTGATTTGTTGCTATATAGTGATGATAATTTTACGTGCATTCAAGTCCTTTAAAATACATTACTTTCACTGATTAAGTTTATTTTTACTTTTGCCATTGATTCAAGGTTGAATATTTGTTTCTAAGCATGGCCTTAGGTGTATATCCCATTTCAGCAACATAAAGGCATACTCATCGCAGATAAACCATTACTTTATGGAGTGATCAATGAAAAGAATAAACCTTGCTAAACTGTATTACAATAAGTAATGCCATTTTTAAGGATTTGTAATTCAACTTTTAGAGTTTCGTATTTGTAAATATATGAAGATTCTTGCTTTCTTTAAAAGACAGCACTGACAGTATGGCATCTTCTCACCAGTATGTGGCTTAAAGTCAGATTTTAAGTCTAGTTTAAGTTCTAATTCCTTCCTTTTCTAGGTGGAACATGAAAAAAGTTAGCTAACATCCATAAGCCTCAGTTATCCATGTGTAAAATGAAGAAGATAATAAAACCAATCCACAAAGTTGTAAGAACCAAATGAGATAATGTACATGAACACACTTTATAAAGTGCTAGATAAATGGGAATTACTATTAGTGGGGCTTTAATCTGACACCATTAGTACTTGTTTTGTGATTATATTTATGTCATTTATTCAATACAGAACTATGTCAAAGCATGACCCAGGTACTACTCTGGATAAATCTGTGAGCAAGAGACGCAAGAACTCTCCTCCTTCACTGAGCAGAAGCAGGAAATAAAGCAGCAAGAAACTCACTGAAGATGATGGTGCCACATAGCAGAGAGTTACACAGGGGACATAATGAAGAGGGCCTGGGGGAAGGTGATCCACTGAGGAAGAGCTTCTTAAAGGGCTGACATTGGAGCCAACACTGACAGACAAGAACAGAATGGGAAGATCTTGGGGAAGAAGATGCCAGGCAAAGAAAAGCAGACATGACATGCAAGTCATTCTAAGTGGCAAGCAGTCAAAGAACAGGAGGATGCCAGTTAAATCCTGTCCAACAATTTTATTCAATGACTTTTACACATCAGGCAAAGATCCATTCTAAGTGTCCTGAATGCCAAGATGAAAAAAATTAGATCTCTGTTATTAAAAGTCTGTGTGGCTTGTGGTTTTTCACCTGCTTGTTGTTTAATACCCAGCATGCCACATGCGTGTGTGCCACTGCAGTGACGTCAGGTACACATATTCACGATGACAATCTCATGACCCAAGGCTTTCTTGCTATTTGGTTTCCGCACAATTAGGAAAGTCTCCTTTTTGTTCACTGAAATCCAAAGCAGGCAGAACTCCCTGAATATACCAGGTTCTTGGCAGGCTTTCAAGGAACATTAAGGTTTTTTAATGTCCAGTAATAGATTCATGAGGCAAGAGCCACATACATTAATTCTTTGATATGATGTAAACAGGCATCTCTGGTAATAAAACAGTCAGAGAATCAATAAAAAAATCCAGTGATAGTAAAACACTATCTATTCCTCTCAACTTTTGAGGGTTCCAAGTCAATGGGCTGTTTTAAATAGTTTTAAACAATTGTTTCACAAGTACAGTTGTCTGTTTTAACATTATTCTCAACAAAGGTTATTTAGTCAGCATGTAATGGGCTCTATAATGATGGTCCAAGGGGGGGGGGATACAAGAGATGAAGGGATATTTCCTGAAAAACAACAAAAACAAAAACAGAACATCAAAGAAAAGCAAGACAAAAACATAATCGAAATGGGATAAGAGGAAAAAAGTTTCTAAAACACAGTACAAAGAAAGTAAAGTTTATCGGCGAATTTTCCTAATATGATTGCAAAGTATAAATGAGGTATCTTAAATTTAACCTAAGGAAAGAGTTATATTTTACAAAGATTTAGCTACACAGATATTCATTGCAGAGCTGTTTTTAATATGAAAAAAATAATGAATGCTCTTAAACATCTAACTACAGGGGACAGTTAACTTAACTGCAGTGCATCCATCCAATGGATTGCTATGCAGCCATCAAAAAGAAAATGGTTACATGAAAAATTACTTGGTGATCTAGAAAAATGTTCCTAATAAATTACTATGAGAGAAAAAGTAGTCTTTGAGTTGTCATATAATGACAAGCCAGGGTTACTTTATTGTTAAGATTTCAGCAAAATTCAATTGATTTCAATGAGTGAGAAACCCAAGTGGTTCTGCAGCTATGTCTGACCTTACAGGTGCTGGTTGGCATGGGGTATGTTCCCTGGAGATCTGCTTCCTTGCTTTTGCTGAAGTTGCACCCTGCTCTGTGTCTTACTCCATGGACTGTTCCTTTTCTTGTCCACCTTTGCTCCATGTTAGGCAGTGTCATTATTTATTACCCACATCATCCACTGTAAAATCTAAGAGCGCAGCAATTTTCCTGAAGATTAGGGGATGAGGGTGAAGTGAGACAGGGAGGGACAGCTTCCTTAGAGCTCCACCCAGCAATCTGCTCACACCTGAGAGTTCCACACCTGTGCTCTTCATGCTCCTGACCTGACCCTCCTGAGGTTCCAACCTCTTTTCTGCCCCCTTCAGGCTCTATGTATATATGTGTATATATATATATATATGTACACACATGTGCACACGTGCACATCTCTGAAACTAAGGAATACAGGAGATTTTACTTTTCCTCTTTTCTTTCTCATACCGCACCCTGAGGGCTTTCTCTTTCACAAATGACCTGTTAAAATATCTTTTTCCTAAATAAAGTTTTACCCACCCAGGAGGAAATTATGCTAAATCCCTGTTGTGATCTATTATGGGATTTAAATATCTTAAATGCTGGGCAGATATGCACCAAAAATACCTCAACAATTTCAGATTGAGGATGATTAACAGGTATCTTTTTAAATCTAAATTTTCTAATGTGCATACAAAAAAAATGTAGTAGTTAGATTATTTGTGTAAGAATAAAAAACTAAAAAATACTTAAAATGTAATTTAAATTTTAGAGATACTGTACATCAAATATATGTTTACGTATATGTAGACTTTGGAAGGGAATCATATCTCTGTGTGGTGAGTTATGAAAATCTTCATTATTATCTTTTTTGCTAATTTGTATCTTCTAATTGTTAGCAAGCATATATTAAATAACAATAAGGTTAAAGAATATATATATTTTTTAGTACTAATTTTTACAAGAAGTGTAATGGTTGATTCATTGTGTCAGCCTGAGAAGTTTAGAAGTTTAAGTAACTCAGCATGAGGCCAGGGTCCTCACTTTGTAAACATCCTGAGCCTGTGCAAGAAGAGGGCCCAGAAATGGTATGAGTGCTACACCCACCCTAGGGCAGGTAGCCTGCATACAATATAAGGGAGAAAAAGAGGCTTCCTTCCCCCTCACCACCTTTTGCTCTTGTTGCTTTTGTTGTCTTCTGCTGCCATGAACTGTTGCCCCCAGTCATGCCACCCTGCCTTGGAGCCAACTGATTACAGACTGAAACCTCCACAAACTGTGAGCTAAATAAAGCTCTCTTCGTTAATTTTGGGCATTGGGCATTTTGTCTCAGCAATGAGAGAAAAGTAACTAAGACAAGAAGCAATGACCTAAAATCAAAATCTAGTTTTTAAAAAGTTGGGATTGTTTGGGATAGAAAGTAGGAAACACTGGGAATTCACTGAAAGTTATTGAGATTCCAATACATAGGAAGCTATTTCACTGCATGTCAACTGGAAATAAAGTTACTTACTCAAATACCTACACTCCCTCTACCTACTGAAGAATATCCTCATTTGGCAGGTGGATCCAAACTCTACCCTCACCAATACTTTCTGATCGTTCGAAACTCAACAGCTTTTTTTCATTAATATTCATACGCAATACAGTATTCAGTATTCAAGCATCATAGTCAGTATTGAAACCAAATATTCAAGTGTAAGTACAGGTGTATGAAAGCTAATTCACTCACTTTTAAAAGTGTGACTAATCCTAGGGGTCATGAAATGCTGCCTTGTTTTCCTGTTCAGACTGAGGGCCCTGTATCAGCTGCGTCTTGTGCCTGGGATCTGGTTAGAGATACTGATCTTGAGCCCCAGACCCAACTAGTAAGAATCTGCCTTTCTAGAGCCCCCATGGCTGGTGGGAATGTGAAGGTTTGGGTGCTTCCCTCTAGTATTCTGTGGTCTCCTGCTCCAGGCTGTGTTCCAGGGCTGGGCAGGCAGGAAGACCACAGTGTCTTTTGCGGTAGAAGGGTCACACATTCAGGGCAAACAGAGGTAGTGAGAGAACAGCACTTCATTCCTCACCTTAGTTAATATCCTGGTCTGATGAACTCTATCCTAGAATTGACTGATTCAACTGTCACCCCTCATCATGATCCAAAACACGAGAAAAGAAAAAAATAGACTCTTCCAGTAGAATTTTGAGAAGTGTTCATAAAATTTCTCTCAGCTTAATGATTTCCTCGGGTGGTGCTGGAAGTCTTATCTCACCTAGCTGTGAGGGATGTACTGTGTATGAGTTTCTCAAATAACAATTCTTAACCTTTAGTCTACATGAGAGCTACCTGGAGGGCTGATGAAAATCCTGGGTGCTAGTTCCCAGCCCAGAATATCTGACTCAGTAGCTTTGGGGTGGGGTCCCAGCACCTGCATTTCTAACAGGTTCCCAGGCAAGGCAGATGCTCTTGGTCCTAGGATCACTCTTTGAAATGCTCCTCTCCTAGAGCATTTATTATGGTTTCTCTCATTTGGCTCCTTTAAACTGATGGACAGATGGGCCAATAAATGAATATATTTACTGTGTTTTATTGTTTATTCTTTTATTATGACCTGTTTATATCGTTTCCAAATACTGTAAATAGAAAGTTTCCTGAGGGCAAGGACTATGTATTTAGCCCTGCTGTGGAATGAATTTTGTTCCCTCCAAAATGATATGTTCAATCTCTAATATCTGTGATTGTAATCTTGTTTGGAAATAGGTCTTCAACAATATAATCAATTTAAGATAAGCTAATGCTGAATTAAGGTGGTCCCTAATCCAATGACTGGCTTCCTTATATAAGAAGAAGGAAATTTAGATAGAGAGACACACAGGGAAAATAATAAAAGAGGTAGAGATGGGACTAAAAAAAAATTAAGGATTTCTGGCATCATGATTCCTAGAAGCTGAGAAGAGGCAAGAAAAGATTCTTTTCCTAGAGCCTTCAGGCATAACATAATCCTGAAACACCTTGACTTTGGACTTTCAGCCTCCAGAACTGAGAAAAGTAAATTTCTGTTGCTGTCACTCACCCTTGTTATGGCAGCCCCAGGAAACTGACACAGGGACTTCATATTTCTAGGGCAAAGGATGCTGGTGGCACATGCTCAGTAACTCTTTGGGGTGTATGCAGGTGAATCACTAAGATATCAGAGCCACATAACTAGCATATATTTAGCTGATGGTGTGATGCAAGGCAAGGAATTTCAAAAGGTAGGTTAAACTGCATTGATTTTCCTGGTGGTATAAAGCTCTAGACACTTACTCTATGTTTTCATTTTACCATAGAAAAGAGTATAGATTTGAAAAAAGAGAAAGGATGGGTAAGAGGGGAGATTCTCAGTGGTGAATCAATAGTTGTTATGCATGTGGGGTCCACTACCCTACTTCTCTCTTTTGGTTGTTATGGGTCCCAAGGAACTGCAAGGTTCTTTCACAATCGGGCAACTCTGCATCTGGTATTGTCCAGGATACTTCCTGTTCATTCTTGTTAATTATGTCTCCTTTCACCTCCAAAAGTCTGTAGACAGTAAATTATCACTTATGCTCAAGACAAAGAAAACAACTTGGCACTTTTCACCTCCCTGACTTTGGTTCCCGCAGCCCCTTCAGCCCAGTCTCTTCTAATTCCCACACATCTTTCAAATCTCATTTCACTCTCAAGACTTCCCTTGGATTCCAGACCTTAAAGCAGTAGAGCACAAGGCAACCATGACCCTGAGTTTTATTTCTTTGTGTACACTTCACTTTTTCCAAAGTATATACTTACAAAGCAAAATCTCCTCCCACAGCACATTGCACCATGAAGTCAGCTTTATAGGTGCATAATAAATATTCACTGACTTAAAACAGTGAAAAGAAACAGCCCTAAATAAAATATTCCTGCCAGTAAGGGCTGGTTCCTCTGGTGGAAAAGCTATATCTGTGCAAGTGCTGCATTTCTTTCTGGTAAGCATTTTCCGGAACATCTTTTTATACACTCAGACACAGAGCTGTCAGCCAACAGAGGAATGTCAAAGCTGCACCCTCCCACTTGTCGGCTCTGATTCCAAACCTTTTTCTTCTGGTTGGAGCAGCCAAATTATAGCTCAAGAGAAAAACATAATTATATTCCAAAAGGCCAGAGATAGCTGCTGAAAATATCCTGAGAGCAAAACAACAACAAAAGATAAACCAGGATTACCCATGCTGCACAGCAAATTCAAAATATTCCAGGGACTATTATGAAACGGTTTCACATTTGTTATCTTCTGTTTTGCAGTTTAAAATATTAAATATTTGTCTGGTTGACTGACATGTACCGTTAAATGTATCATATGTCCATGTGCACTCACAATTATGTTGATTCCTTCCAGCACATACAGGTACCCACACTCCCACGTCCAAACTTAATACAGACAGCCCTCCCTCCCTGGGGCAGCTCTTCCATTGAGGAGCAGAATGAATCCATCGATACATATTTGCATACACGAGGAGCTCAGTAAAACTCTTGCTGACTTGTTTGCATTTCAGGTAAAATATCATGTCATAATTATCCCTGGCGGTTAAAGTTCAAACAATTTCATCTATCCAGAACACAAAAGAAAAAGCAGGAAGTGGCAGTCTCTAAGGAATGAGCTACACTGTACGTAAGACTTAATGAGCAAGGGAAGTGTGGCTTTCTAAGTTAAGATCTTCTAATTATTCAGCCTCTAAAAGCTTCGTTTCTTTCTGGGTTGTCCTGACCAATAAACTAGAGACAATAAATTGATGGGGACTGGGCAGGTTGGTTAGTGACAACAGGAAGACAATAGCAGACAACACCAGACTAGTACACGTAGAAGCATGGGGCCATTTGTTGAGGGACCTGGGAGCCCTACAGAACAATTGTCTTTAGGGACATCGCGGTATTCAACAAAATCTATTGCTCAAGTTTTGGGGTCTGGATGTTATCACTGAATGTTTCTCCTTAAGACTAGACATGGAATCTGACAGTGAAGTGCATCATCTAAAGACAGAGAGTCAAAGGAACTAGGAGAAACCACCTTACAGGTCTTAAACTCCAAATTGCTCTACCAGGCTAAGAGCAGGGAATGTTGTGCACTGGGAAGGGATTCGTGAGTATATTCTCTTGACCAACCCAGCTTGAGCGCCAAAACCCTAAATCCTGCAGAAATGGAGGGGCACGTGACTGATACTGATGCTGCCTGAGCAAGCTCAGAACAGGATCCTACGGCCCTGGGCCTGAGGGGTGGGATGAGTGGAATCCATGGGAGAAGCAACAGCATTTCCACCTAACTCAGGGCAAAAATTAGCAAATGTTGCCTGTGGACCAGAAATGGGTCACAAGAAAAGAGAGCTGTCTAAAAGCAGTTCAAATTCAGGCCAACAGGATCATCTGGAAGATGAAGGCACTTACTTGAAGGGAGAGTTCTTTGAGAAGAGGACAGCTGGAAGAGTGGGGCAGAGAAGGAAGTGGCCTTCGGAGGAATCTCTTCATTGTTAAGGTGGTGCTTTGGTATTTCTCCCTGACTGTCCCAGACAGCTGGCGCCCCACTGCATGACTGTTGGCCTCGTGAACTCAGGATTCCCCCTGCCCACTCACTCCCAATTCCACTGTCTTGTGTAGAAGATGAGTTTTATTGCTACTTGGGTTATTACCCTTGTTGTTAGAGTCACAGTCAGACAGGTTCTGTGAAGCAACCTCCTAGGAATCCTCAAATACTCCTACCATGACCAGGTGAAGCCTTCCTGGTACAGTCAAGCAGTCAAGAACTGTCCCCCTCTGCTTTCCACCCCATGCTTGGTAAACTAGGGTGCAAGACTGATGCATGAACAAAGAAATGGTCAGAGCTTCTTGGTAGGCAGCAGGCACCCTAAGTCAGCAAAGACTGGACAAGGAGAGATTTAACTTTATATCGAGTTTATTCAGGACTGGGAATTCTAATGATTAAACCAAGACTGTATTGAGATTGCAAGTGATGGTAGGGCTTTTACTAAGCTACAAGTGGTTATAAAAGTCAGAGTCTTTATCCCAATAACAGGGCAAAATCTTTCCCAAGCATGAGGATTTCAACTGGATGGTCACACTCTGGTCATGTTCTGTGAGTTGTGCCTGCGTACACAACAAGAACATGTACACTGGTTCATCTCCGGAACCAATACACTGATTCTCTGCCTCGCAGCTACTTTCCCCTCTTACTTGCCAATAAGCCCCTGATTTGGTTTAGGTAGCAACATCCAGGGAATTGACCAAGACTGATCCAAGTCAATTTTGGCTTTTATTCCCATTGGTCAATGAGTGATCTATATGCGGGCAAAGGACACAGTACTGGCCAATGAAATATGATGCAAAATCTGCAGGGGAAGATTTTCTCCTATGAGGGAGAAATGGAGAAGTCCCTTGTTGCCCTGTCCTTCCTTGCCCTCATTTTGTGGACATTGTCACATTTAGCTGCAGTGGAACAGTGGTCTTACTATGCACTTGGTGACCAAGTGTACAGGTCACCTGGTGAGGCAGGCAGAGGGGCAACGAGAAGTGCCTGAGTCCATGATAAAACTTTTGGCCTCAACACATACTAACACCACCATCTTGGCCTTTCTGTTAATGAAACAATAAACATCCTAATGATTTAAATCCTTTAGCTAGACTACTACTCAACAAGTAATTGGTACCTTTGAAAAACACTAAAAGAATATTAAACTATTTATCCTATGGAAAACTTGTTTCTATTTAAGCACAGAGGAAGCAATTTCATGAAGGCGAGAATCCTAAAGTGGATTTACTTTCTCCTAGGATCAATGCGCTTATGTTGCTTAACCATGTCTTAGACCTTCAATTAATTATAACACTAACAACACATGAAAGCAAAGACACAGCTATGGATCTTTACGCAGCATGCTAAGTACACAAATGTCCCTCATATACAATAAAGTCCATGTATCGCACAAATGCATAACATTGTTACATATGAATTTCTGAATTTGTCTACAATATAAGATCTAAGTTAACCTAGTCACAATAAATTTAAACATCAGAAATACCACCTTAAAAATTGCCTAGGTCCACCCTGAACCCTAAGTGTGTGTGTGTGTGTGTGTACACTCATAGTTTGTTCTGAAAGTGTAAGACAGCTGACCAGCGATGTAGCTTAACAAAGTTCATCAACTTTTGAACTTGTGAAATAGATTTTGTGTTGTGGTGTAAGATATCAAAGCAAGAATAAAACCAAACCAAAAATGGAAAAGCAAAACAGAAGAATCTCAGTTTAGATCCAGCCATCCCTTATTGTTGGGATCATCCCTTATTGTTCAAAAGGGATCAGAAATGTTTATAAACACTTCACTTATTGCTGAATCACCTGATTCTTAAAAAGACTGACAGCTTTTCATTTACTTTTTTGGTGAAATGCATAGCTATTTTTATTTATTTATTTTTTGTGGGTACCGGGGGTCAACCTCAGGACCTCATGCGCCAGCAGGCGCCCGTGCCTCTGAGCGATATCACCGGCCCTTTTTTCGTATGTGGGTTCTGGGAGTCGAACTCGGGCCTTCGCGCTTGCCAGGCAGGCGCTTACCCCGCTGAGCCGTCTCACTGGCCCCATAACTATTTTTAGATAAGACTCTGCCAGCTTCTAAACTACTGAGGCAAAAGATGAGGTCATGTTTCAATTCCAAAATTTTTTGAGGTTGTATGAGTATGTTTAGTCAAATGCAATTGCTGTTGGAATACCCTAGACAAGATACTTGAGATACATGTAGGGCAAAAATCAATAAACCCTGGATAACAGTTCTTCTCTCCAGTAAAGACCGTGATGGTGGCCACTCCCATTTCTCCTTTCTCTTGAGCAATGGGCAGTTGTACTCCCCAGCCTCCTCTTAGTTTGGTGGGGCCATGTGGCTGAGTTCCAGCTCATGAAATAACAGTGGAATCATGTGCTTTCTAGAACAGGGCCATTGAAGCCTCCCTGACATGATCTTTCAAATACTTCTGCCAGCTGAATGGAAAAATCTCTTAGGCTTTACATCATTGGCTTTCCAACCTTTGGGCTGAAAGCCTCTTACACACTTAAATTTATTTAGGACCCCAAAAACCTTTTGTTTCTGTGGGTTACATCTATTGATAATACTTACTAAGAAAACCTTAGACTATTAATTCCTTAAAAATATGAACACTGTAAATCCTACATACTAATATAAACGCTACATTTTTAAATGAAAATTAATCATATTGGCCCCAAGGAAAAAAATGACAAAAGCGGCAATCTTTTTTCCATTTTTGCAAACCTCTTTATGTCTAACTTTATAGGAGACAGTTCTGTATCTTACCTATAATGTGGTTTTGATTGAGGAAGGTAAAAAAAAAAAAAATCTAGCACTCACAGATACACAGCTGGAAAAGGGAAAGCTTCATCGAAATGGTCTATAATGGTCTCAGGAACTCTAGGGTTTTTGGATTAGACTTTGAGAACCACTGATGTAGAGAAAGTTACAGTCACAGAATGTAAATATTCCTCATTTGTGAAGGATATATAGAACATTTCTCAATTAGAAACACCCCCACTGGACCTTGATGCAAAGGAGAAATGATCTTTGAGTATAATAAACCACTAAGGTTTGGGGAGTTGTGTGTTATTGCACTTAGCCTTATTCTGATTAAAACACTAATTCATGTAGTGGCAAACTTGTGCCAGGCCTGTTTAAGTACTTAACGTATACTAACTCACTCAGTTCTCAGAGCAAACCTGTCAGGTGGTTGCTTTACAGTCACCATTTTAGAGATGAGAAAACTGAGGCACAGAGAGATTGGGTGAATTGCTCATGGTCATACCACTAGCAAAATGATCTAATTCTGGTGTTTTACTCTAAATTACTCCTCTGCACTGCCTACTGACTCTACCTAAACATTTCCCTTCATTATCTTATACCTTATACTCCAGACAAGCAACGCAGACAAGAGTGGACAGTGGAGACTTGCACTGATGATTTCCATGTTTAAAAAAGTATGTGGGTAGCAACTAGTTTTAGATTTCCCAGAAAAGACAAGATAGGAGTTGGTAAGGAATAAATAGGTGGAAAGAAGTTATCAAAAACTATGGAAGAGAGGTGGCAGAAGGCTCATAAGAAGGTGCAATGGGTAGAAGTCTAGATTCCCTCCATGGCTCTGCCACCTGGACTTGCCCCCCTGATGGCATGACATGATGTTGTTATGTGATTATGTTACGTGGTAAAGGGGATTTTGCAGATGTGATTTTTTTTTCTTTTTTTTTTTTGTGGGTACCGGGTGTCAAACTCAGGACCTTGCGCGCCTACCAGCAGGTGCCCGTGCTGCTGAGCGATATCACCAGCCCTTTTTTCGTATGTGAGTACCAGGAGTTGAACTCAGGACCTCGCGCTTGCTGGGCAGGTGCTAATGCCACTGAGCCATCTCACTGGCCCTGCAGATGTGATTAACTATACTGATCAGCTGGCCTTAAGATAGACAGATGATCCGAGTGAATAATTATGAGCTCTTTAAAAGCAGAGAGTTTTCTCTGGCTGGCAGCTGAAGAAGTCAGAAAGATTCAAAACGTGAAAGACTCAATGCTCCACCGACACCTGGAAGATGGAGGAAGCCCCCATGCGAGGACTGTGAGCGGCACGGAGGAGCAAAGACCAGTCCCCGGAGGACAGCCAGGAAGGCAACCACAATCTCTGCCCTACAACCACAAGGAACCGAATTCAGCCAACAATTTGAATAGGAATGGACTTGCATCCTTCCTGGAGCCTCCAGATAAACACTCAACCTCATAAACATCAGTCCATATGGACTGATTTGGGCCATGTGGTGCTCTCAGCAGAAAACCTAACTGCATCTGTCTGAGTTTCTGACCGAGTTAATACAGGAGTTATGGTTTACACTGCTGTGCCAGTGGTAAGTTGTTACGCAGCAATAGAAAACTAGCAGAAGGTAACTCATGCCTAAGCAAGACTGCCTTTGCATTGTAAATCCTTAATCCTGTAACTAATGGCAAATAACCCTAAATATCAGTAAGTTCTCCTACACAGTTAAAGAGAAATAAGCAAAGGAAACTCAAACCACATATTTCCTTATAAATATTTTCAATCTATCACTGTTGACTTTAAGTTAGTAATCCACAATAGTTCATTATTATAAACCACAAAGAAGGCAATAAATTTTTTTTGTGTGTGTGGGTACCGGGGTCGACCTCAGGACCTCGCACACCAGCAGGCGCCTGTGCCGCTGAGCGATATCACCGGCCCTTTTTTCGTATGTGGGTTCCGGGAGTCGAACTCAGGCCCTCGCGCTTGCCAGGCAGGCGCTTATGCCACTGAGCCACCTCACCGGCCCCGGCAATGAATTTCTTAAGGCAATATTTTTAATGTAAAAACCCCAAAGTCCTACAATCCATTAACCTCTCTCAAAACCCATTCTTATATAGAAGTACTAGAAAGTCCCAAGAGATGAACACCACACTTATGCACAGATCTAGAAAAATGTGCACATCGGATTCCCAGGGTTTTATTTTTTATATCAATACAAACAAATTTCTTTCAAGGGAGACATACACATGTATCTGAGAGTAAACTATATCAATACAATTATTTTTATATATCACTCTTTTAAAGTAGTAGCCTACTTACAACAAGATAAAAAGTGCTGGACATGGTAGCACATGCCTGTAATCCCAGCACTCTGGGAGGCTGAGGCAGGAGAATTGCAAATTCAAACCCTACTTGGACAACTTAGAGACTTAGCAAGACCCTGTCTCAAAATAAAACATATTAAAAAGAGGCTGGGGATGTAGCTCAGTAGGAAGGACTGGGCTCAACCTAAAGAAGGAGGAAAAAGGAGGAGGAGGAACAAGGAGAAGGAGGAGAAGGAGAAGGAGGAGGAGAAGGAGGAGGAGGAGGAGAGAAGGAGGAAGGAAAGGAAAAATGAGATTAACATACAGGAGGAAAGTCAGAATTCCTATCCTATACTTCTGCTACAGGTGGGTTTTGTGGGAGTCCTCAGGGCACATAGATAAGTGGGAATCAGTCGCCAAGAAGAAGCATGCTCCTAGGAGCCTTCCAGCAAGCCCTTTTATGGCTCTATCACTCAGTATAGTTGGAGTATGCTGCTGTGTCAGAAAATCCCCAAACCTTGGTGACTCCTGCCAACAAACACCTATTTTTCACTCATGCCACATGCCATCTGCTGCATAGCTGGGGGCTCTGCTCCATGCCTGGTCCTCTGGGGCTAAGCTGGCAGGAGCAGCCATCTTGCATGTTGCTGATTGCCACAGAGGAAAAGAGAGCCTTAAAGGGTCTTGCACAGGGGGTAGTGCCCTGGCCTGGGAGTAATGCACATTAATTCCTGTCATACTTCACTAGGCAGAGCAGTCACACAGCCCCTCAGCCCCGCTTACCCAAAGGAAGCAGGGTCGCACACACTATCATCACTTCAGCGGTGCACAAACAAGATCTGAACAATAATGGCTCCCATGGCGGTCACTGTAAATGGTATGATGCAGGGTGTCACATCACAATCAACGTTGAATGAATCCCAGATGATAGAGGATGGTTATCAAGCCTCTCAATGGAGATGGAAATCTTATCAAAGCACAATTAGATAAATATCACACTAAACAGCATAAACAGCCTCAGGATGTGACTCTGTCTCGGGTAACATAGAGATGTTAATGTTCCTCCAGGAACAGGACTCCAGGGCCAGGAGGGAAAAGTACATGAGAGAGGCTGGTGGCCGAGCAAAATTGTGTTTTGCTGCCAAGTGCCTGCTCTGTCTGAAGACAGGGGTAGAGAGAGACTGCTGACTTTCAGTACACTGCCATAAGAGACTTGGACTACCAGATACTATTTTTTTTTTAAAAAGAGAAACTGGAAATCCAAGTTTGTTTGTAAAATCTCCAAAACTAAAAATACTCTGAAGACAAGGAGCAAACCAGTCAAAGCACGTCTGTCAGCCAGATGTGGCCTCTGGGCTCTGATTTGTGGAGAAAGTCCATGTTCCTATTTATAGTCATCAGCCATGACAATCACAGGGCAGAAGGTGGCGCTGATGTCCCCATGGGGAACGGCTGCTGAACACGTGGTTCCACACTACTCTGACAGGCGAATGACTGGTATAGCCCCTTGGCAAACCTCAAGTCTGAAATCGCTGCTGAAGACGTTCAAGTTCTATTGGAACCGAACTCTTACCAGGAAAACTAGGGAGGGAGAATCTGCACTCCAGATGGTCAAGGCCTTGGCTTGTTTGTGCAGCTCTGCATCCCCAGCATCTTAAGTCTTTGCAGATGGAAGGTTCTCCATAAATATGTGTTAAAGTGATGTGGGCGTTTTCATGGAACTAATTCAAACCTATTTCCGCAGCAAAAGAACATGTATAATAGCTTTTTTATTCACCCAGGGGCACCAAAAAAAAAAAAATCTTTTAAGGACTTCCTACTCAAAATTGCTTATTTTGAGCAGAATTCAATGCTAATCAACAGTACTATGACAACATGGTGGTTCTTTTCCAACAGACACTATTTCCATAATGGCAAATTAGGCTGGTTCACATTGTCCCCAAGGACTCAGGATGGGTGGGAGGCAGCAGAATGGCCTTTCCCATCATCTGTGCGTGGCAAGGATGTGGCACTGAGAGGTGTCTGGCTGAGGAAGACCTGGGGGACAAGCCTGGGAGGGTGAAGCTGCATCTGCTTGGACGACACACCTGTGAGCAGACAGGATAGGGGAGTCTCGATGAATGCTGGCATAGAGATGTGACAGCTCCTGAGGTTTCACAGAGAGGGGACATAATCTCATGGGAAAGAGAGGAGAAGGAAACCCTGAATTAACTCTGAACTCAGAAAGACAGAGGTACCACCATTAGGCAGACTAGAAGCTTGAAAAGGAAATTAAATTCAATGAAAAAGACAACAGAGGGGCTACTCTCCATTCCATTTTAGACTGGGATGCCACCCTCTGTGGGACTGCTGTAGGCCGGGTTCTCTGGGCAGCAGACTCCCTGGCCAGCTGAAGATGCCAGAAGTGTGACAGAGTTGGTGGAGATGGTGGTGTAGTCTCAGTATGGCCTTACCTGGCCCCAAGGGGTGCTCAGTGGGGTGGGTCCTTCAAAGTTGTCCCAGATTGGAACAAAAGAGCTAGGAGTTTTTACCCTGTGTTATCTAGTCATTGGATGCTGACTTTGGACAAAGCAGCTGATGGGTAGCATACTGTAATGTCCACTGGTTATCAATTAAGATAACTTTATACACCATGGCTACCATAAGGTTGGTACATAATAAGCAGGATATAAATGCCAGTGTCATTTCTTTCTCTCTATCCACTTTTGTGCTAAAATTCTCTGATTGTGAGAACTTAAGGCATACCCTCAGTGCTCCCATTTCAGCAGTGAGATCTTTTCCATGGCATTGCATATGCTACTCGGATAGACTGGGTGTTGTACAGATGGGCCAAAGTCAAGAACATGGTCTGGAGCAGCCTGAAGAAAAAAGTGGAATTCACAACACAAATATGGGAAAAGGAACTGGTGCACTGTAAGTTACAAGATGGAGCCTTCCATGTGGAAACCTTTCCTGTATTTTGCATTTGCTTTTTTTCCACTTCTATAGTACTTAAGTTTTGAGAGACATTTGACATTGAAAGGGTTCGACAGGCAGACAAGGGTGGGAACTACTCATACCTCTGCCCCTCTTGGAGATGCTGGTGCATGTTAGCCTCCTGAGAGGTCTTGCAAAAACAGACCTATTGAGCTTGGTGAATTGAAAGCTTACTGGAGCACAGGTGACAGCTTTGACATCTCCTGGAAAGTCCATACAATTTCAAAGGAACTGTGTGCATAAAGCAAGTGGTTCCTACTTTGCTTTTGCTTTTCTAAGTGAATACTCCTTATATAAACATTAGCAATGATGCAGAGTATCCTTCCCTTATTAGACTATGTTTTTATCCTTCCCTTCTTATTAGACTATGTTTTTATCCTTCCCTTATTAGACTATGTTTTTAAATCTGTGACGAAGAACCGTAGCTGAGGCTACTTTTTCAGCAACGAGAAGGCAGTCACATTATGGCAAGAGCCAGAGGCAGGGGCCATTAAACAGGGAAATGGCTCTAAAATTTGACCTGAACCATGTAGGAAACAGCAGAGTCCGCTAGAGATTTTATTTTTTACTAAGAGTGGAATAGCCTTCGAAACCAGCCGTAGCTGGAATGTCCAGCACACCTGGCAAGTGCCAGCTGCTGCACCTGTAGGTACTTTTTACATAGGTTGCATCACCCAAGGGCTGCTCAGCCTGAGGGGTTAAACGATGCGGTCTGCACCCTTAGGCGGAAGTGTATAGAGGAACCGCGATGGTGTGGCTCCCATCTGTGCTCTTAACTGCACTGCCTACTCCCACCTTCAATATGTTCACCTTGTTCTTAAGATGGGTCAGTGACAACAAAGTGGTAAAATCAAATTAAAACAAAACTAAAAAGCATAGCCTTGAAAATAAAGCCACTTAAAAGAACGCGTCACATGGGAAATTGACACAAATATTATATGAACTCTGGCCTGTCATATGTTGATTCAGATGAAAGTAAGCATAGCTATTTCAAAGAGAATTCTACACATTTTGCTATAAAATGGGATACTTTATGTCCATGTATCTGGATTCAGCAGTCTTCCTATTCGGTCACCAAACGTTTCACTGGAGGCAGTGTGTATCTGATGATGGTGTCTTAGCTCAAAAGGCTGCCTGCTGTCCTAAATCCCTCTGGTCCTCCCTGCTGAAAGAAAGACCAGAACTGGCCCACATTCAAGTAGCTGCTTTCTTTTCCATGTGCTCAGGCAAGGAGCAACAGTGCTCTCCTCCCAGACCCCAGCCAGCTCCTTTCTGTGTGACTGGGACACTCAGCCGCATAGCTTCCTTCACCCACGCATTTGTAGAAGCTCTGCTCACGCTTGAATGCTTTCTTGCCCCTGCAGCTTTCTGTTCAAACAGCTGTTCTTGATTTTCAGCTTACCTTCTCTGAGCTAGAAGGTTCCTGCTGAAATAAGTCACTCCCCTCTTGGAAGGAGAGAAAATAAGCTCTAGTCAGGCTATCACTGAGGGGCTCTGGTTGTCCCCAGCTGCCACTTCTCTTATTTGTGGCTAGCATGGCAGCAGCAGGAATACTTGAAACCCAATGATTTTTTTTTTTTGTGTGGGTACCGGGGGGTCGACCTCAGGACCTCGTGCACCAGCAGGCGCCCGTGCCGCTGAGAGATATCACCGGCCCCTTTTTTGTATGTGGGTTCCGGGAGTCGAACTCAGGCCCTCGCGCTTGCAAGGCAGGCGCTTAAACCGCTGAGCCATCTCACCAGCCCAAAACCCAATGATTTTTAACCAGTAGCCTCAACTTCCTCTAGCACAAAACCTTTTACCAGCTTTGTCTTGAGTGTCACTTTCTCCCAGAGCCTTTTCCGTGGTGACATGTCTCAGAAGTAATACAACAGCCCAAAGGTAGGAAGGTGTGGTGTAATTTGTAACTTGGGGGAGAGACGGTTCCCCTTGGATCAACTGGAAATCTGATCAAGTCCTGCAGGGGTGGGTCCTCAAATGGTCTGATTCTGTCAAACCGTGGTGACTATGGCAGAACCACGGACACTGTGCAAGAGAAAAGAACTTACGTTGACCTTCACTGAAGGTACAAGAAAGATGTTGGGCCCATCTGCTCCTCCAGATTGACACTGTTGACATTTACTTTTAATTGTGGCAAAAAAACGCATACCATAAAAATTTTCCTTCTTTCCTTTCTTCCTTCCTTCCTTCCTTCCTTCCTTCCTTCCTTCCTTCCTTCTTTCCTTCTTCTCTCCCTCCCTCCTCTCTTCCTTCCCTCCATCTCTTTCCTTTTCTTCCTTCTTTTCTCAAGAAACATTAAGTGCCTTGCAAGTACACCAGGCCACTGGCAGCAATCAGTCCCACAGAAATGAGGAAGCTCCCAAGGTAGGTGGGCGTCCTTATTTCCCCATGAGGAAACTGACACACAGGGAGTTCAAGTGGCCTGGACGGGGCCGCACAGTCTCTGGCCCTGCATCCCGCTCTCTTAGCCATCATGTGTACCTCCTCTTTGGGGAGATGCACTTGTGGCCACTGATGAATTTCATGTTATATAAAAGCAATGAATATTTAGGAAACATCTATGATACAGTTTGCTTACATTCTAGGAGAATAAGTATAAAAATGCTGAATATATATATATATAAATATATGTACACATATATATATTTACATGTATGTTATAAACTATATATCATTAATCAACTATT